>CAXAJV010000194.1:0-1200000 GCA_963969225.1 Xylocopa violacea | reverse complement strand
TGCCCTAGGTTAGGATATATAACGTTATAGACGTATATACTGTTCCCTCCGAGAAGTAGGGTTCGACAGGCCAGGAATGTTGTCAAATATTGCATCCGAGATGTTAGGTTGCCTTAGATGAGGATATATACCATTATATACGAATGTAATGTTACCACCGAAAAGTATGCACTCACACGCCAGGAATATTGTAAAATATTTCGTCTGAGATAATAGGTTGCCTTAGATTAGGATATACAACGTTATAGACTCATATAATGTTCCCACCGAGCAGTAGGGTCCGACACGCCTGAAATGATGTAGAATATTACATCCGACATGTCAGGTTGCCTTAGGTTAGGATATATAACGTTATAGACGTAAATACTGTTCCCTCCGAGAAGTAGGGTTCGACAGGCCAGGAATGTTGTCAAATATTGCATTCGAGATGTTAGGTTGCCTTAGATTAGGATATATAACGTTATAGACGCATGTAATGTTACCACCGAGACGTAGGGACCGACATGCCTGGAATGTTGTCGAATGTTACATCCGAGATGTTAGGTTGCCTCAGGATAGGATATATGACGTTATAGACGTATATACTGTTCCCTCCGCGAAGTAGGGTTCGACAGGCCAGGAATATTGTCAAATATTGCATCCGAGATGTTAGGTTGCCTTAGATTAGGATATATAACGTTATAGACGCATGTAATGTTACCACCGAGACGTAGGGACCGACACGCCTGGAATGTTGTCAAATGTTACATCCGAGATGTCAGGTTGCCTTAGGTTAGGATATATGACGTTATAGACGTATATACTGTTCCCTCCGAGAAGTAGGGTTCGACAGGCCAGGAATGTTGTCAAATATTGCATCCGAGATGTTAGGTTGCCTAAGGTTAGGATCTATATCGTTATAAACGTATATACTGTTCCCACCGAGAGGTAGGGTTCGACACGCCTGGAATGTTGGCAAATGTTACATCCGAGATGTTAGGTTGCCTTAGGTTAGGATATATGACGTTATAGACGTATATGCTGTTCCCTCCGAGAAGTAGGGTTCGACAGGCCAGGAATGTTGTCAAATATTGCATCCGAGATGTTAGGTTGCCTTAGATTAGGATATACAACGTTATAGACGCATATAATGTTCCCACCGATAAGTAGGGTCCGACACGCCTGGAAGGTTGTAGAATATTACATCCGAGATGTTAGGTTGCCTTAGGTTAGGATATATGACGTTATAGACGTATATACTGTTACCTCCGAGACGTAGGGTTCGACAGGCCAGGAATGTTGTCAAATATTGCATCCGAGATTTTAGGTTGTCCTAGGTTAGGGTATATATCGTTATAGACGCATGTAACGTTACCACTGAGACGTAGGGACCGACACGCCTGGAATGTTGGCAAATGTTACATCCGAGATGTTAGGTTGCCTTAGGTTAGGATATATATCGTTATAGACGCATATACTGTTCCCACCGAGAGGTAGGGTTCGACAGGCCAGGAATGTTGTCAAATATTGCATCCGAGATGTTAGGTTGCCTTAGGTTAGGATATATAACGTTATAGACGCATGTAGTGTTACCTCCGAGAAGTAGGGTCCGACACGCCTGGAAGGTTGTAGAATATCACATCCGAGATGTTAGGTTGCCCTAGGTTAGGATATATAACGTTATAGACGTATATACTGTTCCCTCCGAGAAGTAGGGTTCGACAGGCCAGGAATGTTGTCAAATATTGCATCCGAGATGTTAGGTTGCCTTAGATGAGGATATATACCATTATATACGAATGTAATGTTACCACCGAAAAGTATGCACTCACACGCCAGGAATATTGTAAAATATTTCGTCTGAGATAATAGGTTGCCTTAGATTAGGATATACAACGTTATAGACTCATATAATGTTCCCACCGAGCAGTAGGGTCCGACACGCCTGAAATGATGTAGAATATTACATCCGACATGTCAGGTTGCCTTAGGTTAGGATATATAACGTTATAGACGTAAATACTGTTCCCTCCGAGAAGTAGGGTTCGACAGGCCAGGAATGTTGTCAAATATTGCATTCGAGATGTTAGGTTGCCTTAGATTAGGATATATAACGTTATAGACGCATGTAATGTTACCACCGAGACGTAGGGACCGACATGCCTGGAATGTTGTCGAATGTTACATCCGAGATGTTAGGTTGCCTCAGGATAGGATATATGACGTTATAGACGTATATACTGTTCCCTCCGCGAAGTAGGGTTCGACAGGCCAGGAATATTGTCAAATATTGCATCCGAGATGTTAGGTTGCCTTAGATTAGGATATATAACGTTATAGACGCATGTAATGTTACCACCGAGACGTAGGGACCGACACGCCTGGAATGTTGTCAAATGTTACATCCGAGATGTCAGGTTGCCTTAGGTTAGGATATATGACGTTATAGACGTATATACTGTTCCCTCCGAGAAGTAGGGTTCGACAGGCCAGGAATGTTGTCAAATATTGCATCCGAGATGTTAGGTTGCCTTAGGTTAGGATCTATATCGTTATAAACGTATATACTGTTCCCACCGAGAGGTAGGGTTCGACAGGCCAGGAATGTTGTCAAATATTGCATCCGAGATGTTAGGTTGCCTTAGGTTAGGATATATAACGTTATAGACGCATGTAATGTTACCACCGAGACGTAGGGACCGACACGCCTGGAATGTTGTCAAATGTTACATCCGAGATGTTAGGTTTGCCTTAGGTTAGGATATATGACGTTATAGACGTATATACTGTTACCTCCGAGACGTAGGGTTCGACAGGCCAGGAATGTTGTCAAATATTGCATCCGAGATGTTACGTTGCCTTAGATTAGGATATATACCGTTATAGACGCATTTAATGTTACCACCGAAAAGTATGCACTCACACGCCAGGAATATTGTAAAATATTACGTCTGAGATAATAGGTTACCTTAGATTAGGATATACAACGTTATAGACTCATATAATGTTTCCACCGAGATTTAGGGTCCGACACGCCTGGAATGATGTAAAATATTACATCCGAGTTGTTACGTTGCCGTTATAGACGCATTCATGTTACCATCGAGACGTAGGGACCGACACGCCTGGAGTGTTGTCAAATGTTACATCCGAGATGTTAGGTTGCCTTAGGTTACGATATATATCGTTATAGACGTATATACTGTTCCCACCGAGAGATAGGGTTTGACAGTCCAGGAATGTTGTCAAATAGTGCATCCGAGATGTTAGGTTGCCTTAGGTTAGGATATATAACGTTATAGACGCATGTAATGTTACCTCCGAGACGTAGGGCCCGACACGCCTGGAATGTTGTCAAATGTTACATCCGAGATTTTAGGTTGCCTTAGGTTAGGATATATAACGTTACAGACGTATATACTGTTCCCTCCGAGAAGTAGGGTTCGACAGGCCAGGAATGCTGTCAAATATTGCATCCGAGATTTTAGGTTGTCTTAGGTTAGGGTATATATCGTTATAGACGCATGTAACGTTACCACTGAGACGTAGGGACCGACACGCCTGGAATGTTGGCAAATGTTACATCCGAGATGTTAGGTTGCCTTAGGTTAGGATATATGACGTTATAGACGTATATACTGTTCCCTCCGAGAAGTAGGGGTCGACAGGCCAGGAATGTTGTCAAATATTGCATCCGAGATGTTAGGTTGCCTTAGATTAGGCTATACAACGTTATAGACGCATATAATGTTCCCACCGATAGGTAGGGTCCGACACGCCTGGAAGGTTGTAGAATATTACATCCGAGATGTCAGGTTGCCTTAGGTTAGGATATATACCGTTATAGACGTATATACTGTTCCCACCGAGAAGTAGGGTTCGACAGGCCAGGAATATTGTCAAATATTGCATCCGAGATGTTAGGTTGCCTTAGATTAGGATATATAACGATATAGACGCATGTAATGTTACCACCGAGAAGTAGGGACCGACACGCCTGGAATGTTGTCAAATGTTACATCCGAGATGTTAGGTTGCCTTAGGTTAGGATATATAACGTTATAGACGTATATACTGTTCCCTCCGAGAAGTAGGGTTCGACAGGCCAGGAATGTTGTCAAATATTGCATCCGAGATGTTGGGTTGCCTTAGGTTAGGATATATAACGTTATAGACGCATGTAACGTTACCACCGAGACGTAGGGATCGACACGCCTGGAATGTTGTCAAATGTTACATCCGAGATGTTAGGTTGCCTTAGGTTAGGATATATGACGTTATAGACGTATATGCTGTTCCCTCCGAGAAGTAGGGTTCGACAGGCCAGGAATGTTGTCAAATATTGCATCCGAGATGTTAGGTTGCCTTAGATTAGGATATACAACGTTATAGACGCATATAATGTTCCCACCGATAAGTAGGGTCCGACACGCCTGGAAGGTTGTAGAATATTACATCCGAAATGTCAGGTTGCCTTAGGTTAGGATATATACCGTTATAGACGTATATACTGTTCCCACCGAGAAGTAGGGTCCGACACGCCAGAAATGTTGTCAAATGTTACATCCGAGTTGTTAGGTTGCCTTAGGTTAGGATATATAACGTTATAGACGCATGTAATGTTACCACCGAGAAGTAGGGACCGACACGCCTGGAATGTTGTCAAATATTGCATCCGAGATGTTAGGTTGCCTTAGATTAGGATATACAACGTTATAGACGCATATAATGTTCCCACCCAGAATTAGGGTCCGACACGCCTGGAAGGTTGTAGAATATTACATCCGAGATATCAGGTTGCCTTAGGTTAGGATATATACCGTTATAGACGTATATACTGTTCCCTCCGAGAAGTAGGGTCCGACACGCCTGGCAGGTTGTAGAATATTACATCCGAGATGTCAGGTTGCCTTAGGTTAGGATATATAGCGTTTTAGACGTATATACTGTTCCCACCGAGAAGTAGGGTCCGACACGCCAGAAATGTTGTCAAATGTTACATCCGAGTTGTTAGGTTGCCTTAGGTTAGGATATATAACGTTATAGACACATGTAACGTTACCACCGAGACGTAGGGATCGACACGCCTGGAATGTTGTCAAATGTTACATCCGAGATGTTAGGTTGCCTTAGGTTAGGATATATGACGTTATAGACGTATATGCTGTTCCCTCCGAGAAGTAGGGGTCGACAGGCCAGGAATGTTGTCAAATATTGCATCCGAGATGTTAGGTTGCCTTAGATTAGGCTATACAACGTTATAGACGCATATAATGTTCCCACCGATAAGTAGGGTCCGACACGCCTGGAAGGTTGTAGAATATTACATCCGAGATGTCAGGTTGCCTTAGGTTAGGATATATACCGTTATAGACGTATATACTGTTCCCACCGAGAAGTAGGGTTCGACAGGCCAGGAATATTGTCAAATATTGCATCCGCGATGTTAGGTTGCCTTAGATTAGGATATATAACGATATAGACGCATGTAATGTTACCACCGAGAAGTAGGGACCGACACGCCTGGAATGTTGTCAAATGTTACATCCGAGATGTTAGGTTGCCTTAGGTTAGGATATGTGACGTTTTAGACGTATATACTGTTCCCTCCGAGAAGTAGGGTTCGACAGGCCAGGAATGTTGTCAAATATTGCATCCGAGATGTTGGGTTGCCTTAGGTTAGGATATATAACGTTATAGACGCATGTAACGTTACCACCGAGAAGTAGGGACCGACACGCCTGGAATGTTGTCAAATATTGCATCCGAGATGTTAGGTTGCCTTAGATTAGGATATACAACGTTATAGACGCATATAATGTTCCCACCCAGAATTAGGGTCCGACACGCCTGGAAGGTTGTAGAATATTACATCCGAGATGTCAGGTTGCCTTAGGTTAGGATATATACCGTTATAGACGTATATACTGTTCCCTCCGAGAAGTAGGGTCCGACACGCCTGGCAGGTTGTAGAATATTACATCCGAGATGTCAGGTTGCCTTAGGTTAGGATATATAGCGTTTTAGACGTATATACTGTTCCCACCGAGAAGTAGGGTCCGACACGCCAGAAATGTTGTCAAATGTTACATCCGAGTTGTTAGGTTGCCTTAGGTTAGGATATATAACGTTATAGACACATGTAACGTTACCACCGAGACGTAGGGATCGACACGCCTGGAATGTTGTTAAATGTTACATCCGAGATGTTAGGTTGCCTTAGGTTAGGATATATGACGTTATAGACGTATATGCTGTTCCCTCCGAGAAGTAGGGGTCGACAGGCCAGGAATGTTGTCAAATATTGCATCCGAGATGTTAGGTTGCCTTAGATTAGGCTATACAACGTTATAGACGCATATAATATTCCCACCGATAAGTAGGGTCCGAGACGCCTGGAAGGTGGTAGAATATTACATCCGAGATGTCAGGTTGCCTTAGGTTAGGATATATACCGTTATAGACGTATATACTGTTCCCACCGAGAAGTAGGGTTCGACAGGCCAGGAATATTGTCAAATATTGCATCCGCGATGTTAGGTTGCCTTAGATTAGGATATATAACGATATAGACGCATGTAATGTTACCACCGAGAAGTAGGGACCGACACGCCTGGAATGTTGTCAAATGTTACATCCGAGATGTTAGGTTGCCTTAGGTTAGGATATATAACGTTATAGACGTATATACTGTTCCCTCCGAGAAGTAGGGTTCGACAGGACAGGAATGTTGTCAAATATTGCATCCGAGATGTTAGGTTGCCTTAGATTAGGATATATACCGTTATAGACGCATGTAAAGTTACCACCGAAAAGTATGCACTCACACGCCAGGAATATTGTAAGATATTACGTCTGAGATAATAGGTTGCCTTAGATTAGGATATAGAACGTTATACACTCATATAATGTTCCCACCGAGAAGTAGGGTCCGACACGCCTGGAATGATGTAGAATATTACATCCGACATGTCAGGTTGCCTTAGGTTAGGATATATAACGTTATAGACGTATATACTGTTCCCTCCGAGAAGTAGGGTTCGACAGGCCAGGAATGTAGTCAAATATTGCATCCGAGATGTTAGGTTGCCTTAGATTAGGATATATGCCGTTATAGACGCATGTAATGTTACCTCCGAAAAGTATGCACCGACACGCCAGGAATATTGTAAAATATTACGTCTGACATAATAGGTTGCCTTGGATTAGGATATACAACGTTGTAGACTCATATAATGTTCCCACCGAGAAGTAGGGTCCGACACGCCAGGAATGTTGTAAAATATTACATTCGAGTTGTTACGTTGCCGTTATAGACGCATTAATGTTACCACCGAGACGTAGGGACCGACACGCCTGGAATGTTGTCAAATGTTACATCCGAGATGTTAGGTTGCCTTAGGTTAGGATATATAACGTTACAGACGTATATACTGTTCCCTCCGAGAAGTAGGGTTCGACAGGCCAGGAATGTTGTCAAATATTGCATCCGAGATGTAAGGTTGCCTTAGGTTAGGATATATAACGTTATGGACGTATATACTGTTCCCACCGAGAAGTAGGGTCCGACACGCCAGGAATGTTCTAAAATATTACATCCGAGTTGCTACGTTGCCGTTATAGACGCATTAATGTTACCACCGAGACGTAGGGACCGACACGCCTGGAATGTTGTCAAATGTTACATCCGAGATTTTAGGTTGCCTTAGGTTAGGATATGTGACGTTTTAGACGTATATACTGTTCCCTCCGAGAAGTAGGTTTCGACAGGCCAGGAATGTTGTCAAATATTGCATCCGAGATGTTAGGTTGCCTTAGGTTAGTATATATAACGTTATAGACGCATGTAACGTTACCACCGAGACGTAGGGATCGACACGCCTGGAATGTTGTCAAATGTTACATCCGAGATGTTAGGTTGCCTTAGGTTAGGATATATGACGTTATAGACGTATATGCTGTTCCCTCCGAGAAGTAGGGTTCGACAGGCCAGGAATGTTGTCAAATATTGCATCCGAGATGTTAGGTTGCCTTAGATTAGGATATACAACGTTATAGACGCATATAATGTTCCCACCCAGAATTAGGGTCCGACACGCCTGGAAGGTTGTAGAATATTACATCCGAGATGTCAGGTTGCCTTAGGTTAGGATATATAACGTTATAGACACATGTAACGTTACCACCGAGACGTAGGGATCGACACGCCTGGAATGTTGTCAAATGTTACATCCGAGATGTTAGGTTGCCTTAGGTTAGGATATATGACGTTATAGACGTATATGCTGTTCCCTCCGAGAAGTAGGGTTCGACAGGCCAGGAATGTTGTCAAATATTGCATCCGAGATGTTAGGTTGCCTTAGATTAGGATATATGCCGTTATAGACGCATGTAATGTTACCTCCGAAAAGTATGCACCGACACGCCAGGAATATTGTAAAATATTACGTCTGAGATAATAGGTTGCCTTGGATTAGGATATACAACGCTATAGACTCATATAATGTTCCCACCGAGAAGTAGGGTCCGACACGCCAGGAATGTTGTAAAATATTACATCCGAGTTGTTACGTTGCCGTTATAGACGCATTAATGTTACCACCGAGACGTAGGGCCCGACACGCCTGGAATGTTGTCAAATGTTACATCCGAGATGTTAGGTTGCCTTAGATTAGGATATATAACGTTATAGACGCATGTAATGTTACCACCGAGACGTAGGGACCGACACGCCTGGAATGTTGTCAAATGTTACATCCGAGATGTTAGGTTGCCTTAGGTTAGGATATATGACGTTATAGACGTATATACTGTTCCCTCCGAGAAGTAGGGTTCGAAAGGCCAGGAATGTTGTCAAATATTGCATCCGAGATGTTAGGTTGCCTTAGGTTAGGATATATATCGTTATAAACGTATATACTGTTCCCACCGAGAGATAGGGTTTGACAGTCCAGGAATGTTGTCAAATAGTGCATCCGAGATGTTAGGTTGCCTTAGGTTAGGATATATAACGTTATAGACGCATGTAATGTTAGCTCCGAGACGTAGGGCCCGACACGCCTGGAATGTTGTCAAATGTTACATCCGAGATGTTAGGTTGCCTTAGGTTAGGATATATAACGTTACAGACGTATATACTGTTCCCTCCGAGAAGTAGGTTTCGACAGGCCAGGAATGCTGTCAAATATTGCATCCGAGATTTTAGGTTGTCTTAGGTTAGGGCATATATCGTTATAGACGCATGTAACGTTACCACTGAGACGTAGGGACCGACACGCCTGGAATGTTGGCAAATGTTACATCCGAGATGTTAGGTTGCCTTAGGTTAGGATATATGAGGTTATAGACGTATATGCTGTTCCCTCCGAGAAGTAGGGGTCGACAGGCCAGGAATGTTGTCAAATATTGCATCCGAGATGTTAGGTTGCCTTAGATTAGGCTATACAACGTTATAGACGCATATAATGTTCCCACCGATAAGTAGGGTCCGACACGCCTGGAAGGTTGTAGAATATTACATCCGAGATGTCAGGTTGCCTTAGGTTAGGATATATACCGTTATAGACGTATATACTGTTCCCTCCGAGAAGTAGGGTCCGACACGCCTGGAAGGTTGTAGAATATTACATCCGAGATGTCAGGTTGCCTTAAGGTTAGGATATATAGCGTTATTGACGTATATACTGTTCCCACCGAGAAGTAGGGTCCGACACGCCAGAAATGTTGTCAAATGTTACATCCGAGTTGTTAGGTTGCCTTAGGTTAGGATATATAACGTTATAGACGCATGTAATGTTACCACCGAGAAGTAGGGACCGACACGCCTGGAATGTTGTCAAATGTTACATCCGAGATGTTAGGTTGCCTTAGGTTAGTATATTTGACGTTACAGACGTTTATACTGTTCCCTCCGAGAAGTAGGTTTCGACAGGCCAGGAATGTTGTCAAATATTGCATCCGAGATGTTAGGTTGCCTTAGATTAGGATATATAACGTTATAGACGCATGTAATGTTACCACCGAGACGTAGGGACCGACATGCCTGGAATGTTGTCGAATGATACATCCGAGATGTTAGGTTGCCTCAGGTTAGGATATATGACGTTATAGGCGTATATACTGTTCCCACCGAGAAGTAGGGTTCGACAGGCCAGGAATATTGTCAAATATTGCATCCGAGATGTTAGGTTGCCTTAGATTAGGATATATACCGTTATAGACGCATTTAATGTTACCACCGAAAAGTATGCACTCACACGCCAGGAATATTGTAAAATATTACGTCTGAGATAATAGGTTGCCTTAGATTAGGATATACAACGTTATAGACTCATATAATGTTCCCACCGAGAAGTAGGGTCCGACACGCCTGGAATGATGTAAAATATTACATCCGAGTTGTTACGTTGCCGTTATAGACGCATTCATGTTACCACCGAGACGTAGGGACCGACGCGCCTGGAATGTTGTCAAATGTTACATCCGACATGTTAGGTTGCCTTAGGTTACGATATATATCGTTATAGACGTATATACTGTTCCCACCGAGAGATAGGGTTTGACAGTCCAGGAGTGTTGTCAAATAGTGCATCCGAGATGTTAGGTTGCCTTAGGTTAGGATATATAACGTTATAGACGCATGTAATGTTACCTCCGAGACGTAGGGCCCGACACGCATGGAATGTTGTCAAATGTTACATCCGAGATGTTAGGTTGCCTTAGGTTAGGATATATAACGTTACAGACGTATATACTGTTCCCTCCGAGAAGTAGGGTTCGACAGGCCAGGAATGTTGTCAAATATTGCATCCGAGATGTTAGGTTGTCTTAGGTTAGGGTATATATCGTTATAGACGCATGTAACGTTACCACTGAGACGTAGGGACCGACACGCCTGGAAGGTTGTAGAATATTACATCCGAGATGTCAGGTTGCCTTAGGTTAGGATATATGCGGTTATAGAGGTATATACTGTTCCCTCCGAGAAGTAGGTTTCGACAGGCCAGGAATGTTGTCAGATATTGCATCCGAGATGTTAGGTTGCCTTAGATTAGGATATATAACGTTACAGACGCATGTAATGTTACCACCGAGACGTAGGGACCGACATGCCTGGAATGTTGTCGAATGTTACATCCGAGATGTTAGGTTGCCTCAGGTTAGGATATATGACGTTATAGGCGTATATACTGTTCCCTCCGAGAAGTAGGGTTCGACAGGCCAGGAATATTGTCAAATATTGCATCCGAGATGTTAGGTTGCCTTAGATTAGGATATATAACGTTATAGACGCATGTAATGTTACCACCGAGACGTAGGGACCGACACGCCTGGAATGTTGTCAAATGTTACATCCGAGATGTTAGGTTGCCTTAGGTTAGGATATATGACGTTATAGACGTATATACTGTTACCTCCGAGACGTAGGGTTCGACAGGCCAGGAATGTTGTCAAATATTGCATCCGAGATGTTAGGTTGCCTTAGATTAGGATATATACCGTTATAGACGCATTTAATGTTACCACCGAAAAGTATGCACTCACACGCCAGGAATATTGTAAAATATTACGTCTGAGATAATAGGTTGCCTTAGATTAGGATATACAACGTTATAGACTCATATAATGTTCCCACCGATAAGTAGGGTCCGACACGCCTGGAAGGTTGTAGAATATTACATCCGAGATGTCAGGTTGCCTTAGGTTAGGATATATACCGTTATAGACGTATATACTGTTCCCTCCGAGAAGTAGGGTCCGACACGCCTGGAAGGTTGTAGAATATTACATCCGAGATGTCAGGTTGCCTTAAGGTTAGGATATATAGCGTTATTGACGTATATACTGTTCCCACCGAGAAGTAGGGTCCGACACGCCAGAAATGTTGTCAAATGTTACATCCGAGTTGTTAGGTTGCCTTAGGTTAGGATATATAACGTTATAGACGCATGTAATGTTACCACCGAGAAGTAGGGACCGACACGCCTGGAATGTTGTCAAATGTTACATCCGAGATGTTAGGTTGCCTTAGGTTAGTATATTTGACGTTACAGACGTTTATACTGTTCCCTCCGAGAAGTAGGTTTCGACAGGCCAGGAATGTTGTCAAATATTGCATCCGAGATGTTAGGTTGCCTTAGGTTAGGATATATAACGTTATAGACGCATGTAACGTTACCACCGAGACGTAGGGATCGACACGCCTGGAATGTTGTCAAATGTTACATCCGAGATGTTAGGTTGCGTTAGGTTAGGATATATGACGTTATAGACGTATATGCTGTTCCCTCCGAGAAGTAGGGTTCGACAGGCCAGGAATGTTGTCAAATATTGCATCCGAGATGTTAGGTTGCCTTAGATTAGGATATACAACGTTATAGACGCATATAATGTTCCCACCGATAAGTAGGGTCCGATACGCCTGGAAGGTTGTAGAATATTACATCCGAGATGTCAGGTTCCCTTAGGTTAGGATATATACCGTTATAGACGTATATACTGTTCCCACCGAGAAGTAGGGTCCGACACGCCAGAAATGTTGTCAAATGTTACATCCGAGTTGTTAGGTTGCCTTAGGTTAGGATATATAACGTTATAGACGCATGTAATGTTACCACCGAGAAGTAGGGACCGACACGCCTGGAATGTTGTCAAATGTTACATCCGAGATGTTAGGTTGCCTTAGGTTAGTATATTTGACGTTACAGACGTTTATACTGTTCCCTCCGAGAAGTAGGTTTCGACAGGCCAGGAATGTTGTCAAATATTGCATCCGAGATGTTAGGTTGCCTTAGATTAGGATATATAACGTTATAGACGCATGTAATGTTACCACCGAGACGTAGGGACCGACATGCCTGGAATGTTGTCGAATGATACATCCGAGATGTTAGGTTGCCTCAGGTTAGGATATATGACGTTATAGGCGTATATACTGTTCCCACCGAGAAGTAGGGTTCGACAGGCCAGGAATATTGTCAAATATTGCATCCGAGATGTTAGGTTGCCTTAGATTAGGATATATACCGTTATAGACGCATTTAATGTTACCACCGAAAAGTATGCACTCACACGCCAGGAATATTGTAAAATATTACGTCTGAGATAATAGGTTGCCTTAGATTAGGATATACAACGTTATAGACTCATATAATGTTCCCACCGAGAAGTAGGGTCCGACACGCCTGGAATGATGTAAAATATTACATCCGAGTTGTTACGTTGCCGTTATAGACGCATTCATGTTACCACCGAGACGTAGGGACCGACGCGCCTGGAATGTTGTCAAATGTTACATCCGACATGTTAGGTTGCCTTAGGTTACGATATATATCGTTATAGACGTATATACTGTTCCCACCGAGAGATAGGGTTTGACAGTCCAGGAATGTTGTCAAATAGTGCATCCGAGATGTTAGGTTGCCTTAGGTTAGGATATATAACGTTATAGACGCATGTAATGTTACCTCCGAGACGTAGGGCCCGACACGCATGGAATGTTGTCAAATGTTACATCCGAGATGTTAGGTTGCCTTAGGTTAGGATATATAACGTTACAGACGTATATACTGTTCCCTCCGAGAAGTAGGGTTCGACAGGCCAGGAATGTTGTCAAATATTGCATCCGAGATGTTAGGTTGTCTTAGGTTAGGGTATATATCGTTATAGACGCATGTAACGTTACCACTGAGACGTAGGGACCGACACGCCTGGAAGGTTGTAGAATATTACATCCGAGATGTCAGGTTGCCTTAGGTTAGGATATATGCGGTTATAGAGGTATATACTGTTCCCTCCGAGAAGTAGGTTTCGACAGGCCAGGAATGTTGTCAGATATTGCATCCGAGATGTTAGGTTGCCTTAGATTAGGATATATAACGTTACAGACGCATGTAATGTTACCACCGAGACGTAGGGACCGACATGCCTGGAATGTTGTCGAATGTTACATCCGAGATGTTAGGTTGCCTCAGGTTAGGATATATGACGTTATAGGCGTATATACTGTTCCCTCCGAGAAGTAGGGTTCGACAGGCCAGGAATATTGTCAAATATTGCATCCGAGATGTTAGGTTGCCTTAGATTAGGATATATAACGTTATAGACGCATGTAATGTTACCACCGAGACGTAGGGACCGACACGCCTGGAATGTTGTCAAATGTTACATCCGAGATGTTAGGTTGCCTTAGGTTAGGATATATGACGTTATAGACGTATATACTGTTACCTCCGAGACGTAGGGTTCGACAGGCCAGGAATGTTGTCAAATATTGCATCCGAGATGTTAGGTTGCCTTAGATTAGGATATATACCGTTATAGACGCATTTAATGTTACCACCGAAAAGTATGCACTCACACGCCAGGAATATTGTAAAATATTACGTCTGAGATAATAGGTTGCCTTAGATTAGGATATACAACGTTATAGACTCATATAATGTTCCCACCGAGAAGTAGGGTCCGACACGCCTGGAATGATGTAAAATATTACATCCGAGATGTTACGTTGCCGTTATAGACGCATTCATGTTACCACCGAGACGTAGGGACCGACACGCCTGGAATGTTGTCAAATGTTACATCCGAGATGTTAGGTTGCCTTAGGTTACGATATATATCGTTATAGACGTATATACTGTTCCCACCGAGAGATAGGGTTTGACAGTCCAGGAATGTTGTCAAATAGTGCATCCGAGATGTTAGGTTGCCTTAGGTTAGGATATATAACGTTATAGACGCATGTAATGTTACCTCCGAGATGTAGGGCCCGACACGCATGGAATGTTGTCAAATGTTACATCCGAGATGTTAGGTTGCCTTAGGTTAGGATATATAACGTTACAGACGTATATACTGTTCCCACCGAGAGATAGGGTTTGACAGTCCAGGAATGTTGTCAAATAGTGCATCCGAGATGTTAGGTTGCCTTAGGTTAGGATATATAACGTTATAGACGCATGTAATGTTACCTCCGAGATGTAGGGCCCGACACGCATGGAATGTTGTCAAATGTTACATCCGAGATGTTAGGTTGCCTTAGGTTAGGATATATATCGTTATAGACGCATATACTGTTCCCACCGAGAGGTAGGGTTCGACAGGCCAGGAATGTTGTCAAATATTGCATCCGAGATGTTAGGTTGCCTTAGGTTAGGATATATAACGTTATAGACGCATGTAGTGTTACCTCCGAGAGGTAGGGTCCGACACGCCTGGAAGGTTGTAGAATATCACATCCGAGATGTTAGGTTGCCCTAGGTTAGGATATATAACGTTATAGACGTATATACTGTTCCCTCCGAGAAGTAGGGTTCGACAGGCCAGGAATGTTGTCAAATATTGCATCCGAGATGTTAGGTTGCCTTAGATTAGGATATATACCATTATATACGAATGTAATGTTACCACCGAAAAGTATGCACTCACACGCCAGGAATATTGTAAAATATTTCGTCTGAGATAATAGGTTGCCTTAGATTAGGATATACAACGTTATAGACTCATATAATGTTCCCACCGAGAAGTAGGGTCCGACACGCCTGAAATGATGTAGAATATTACATCCGACATGTCAGGTTGCCATAGGTTAGGATATATAACGTTATAGACGTAAATACTGTTCCCTCCGAGAAGTAGGG
Source organism: Xylocopa violacea (assembly GCA_963969225.1). NCBI lineage: Eukaryota > Metazoa > Arthropoda > Insecta > Hymenoptera > Apidae > Xylocopa > Xylocopa violacea. The sequence continues at coordinate 1,184,380 of CAXAJV010000194.1, read as the reverse complement.
TTCGACAGGCCAGGAATGTTGTCAAATATTGCATTCGAGATGTTAGGTTGCCTTAGATTAGGATATATATCGTTATAGACGCATGTAATGTTACCACCGAGACGTAGGGACCGACATGCCTGGAATGTTGTCGAATGTTACATCCGAGATGTTAGGTTGCCTCAGGATAGGATATATGACGTTATAGACGTATATACTGTTCCCTCCGCGACGTAGGGTTCGACAGGCCAGGAATATTGTCAAATATTGCATCCGAGATGTTAGGTTGCCTTAGATTAGGATATATAACGTTATAGACGCATGTAATGTTACCACCGAGACGTAGGGACCGACACGCCTGGAATGTTGTCAAATGTTACATCCGAGATGTCAGGTTGCCTTAGGTTAGGATATATGACGTTATAGACGTATATACTGTTCCCTCCGAGAAGTAGGGTTCGACAGGCCAGGAATGTTGTCAAATATTGCATCCGAGATGTTAGGTTGCCTTAGGTTAGGATATATATCGTTATAAACGTATATACTGTTCCCACCGAGAGGTAGGGTTCGACAGGCCAGGAATGTTGTCAAATATTGCATCCGAGATGTTAGGTTGCCTTAGGTTAGGATATATAACGTTATAGACGCATGTAATGTTACCACCGAGACGTAGGGACCGACACGCCTGGAATGTTGTCAAATGTTACATCCGAGATGTTAGGTTTGCCTTAGGTTAGGATATATGACGTTATAGACGTATATACTGTTACCTCCGAGACGTAGGGTTCGACAGGCCAGGAATGTTGTCAAATATTGCATCCGAGATGTTACGTTGCCTTAGATTAGGATATATACCGTTATAGACGCATTTAATGTTACCACCGAAAAGTATGCACTCACACGCCAGGAATTTTGTAAAATATTACGTCTGAGATAATAGGTTACCTTAGATTAGGATATACAACGTTATAGACTCATATAATGTTTCCACCGAGATTTAGGGTCCGACACGCCTGGAATGATGTAAAATATTACATCCGAGTTGTTACGTTGCCGTTATAGACGCATTCATGTTACCATCGAGACGTAGGGACCGACACGCCTGGAGTGTTGTCAAATGTTACATCCGAGATGTTAGGTTGCCTTAGGTTACGATATATATCGTTATAGACGTATATACTGTTCCCACCGAGAGATAGGGTTTGACAGTCCAGGAATGTTGTCAAATAGTGCATCCGAGATGTTAGGTTGCCTTAGGTTAGGATATATAACGTTATAGACGCATGTAATGTTACCTCCGACACGTAGGGCCCGACACGCCTGGAATGTTGTCAAATGTTACATCCGAGATGTTAGGTTGCCTTAGGTTAGGATATATAACGTTACAGACGTATATACTGTTCCCTCCGAGAAGTAGGGTTCGACAGGCCAGGAATGCTGTCAAATATTGCATCCGAGATTTTAGGTTGTCTTAGGTTAGGGTATATATCGTTATAGACGCATGTAACGTTAGCACTGAGACGTAGGGACCGACACGCCTGGAATGTTGGCAAATGTTACATCCGAGATGTTAGGTTGCCTTAGGTTAGGATATATGACGTTATAGACGTATATGCTGTTCACTCCGAGAAGTAGGGGTCGACAGGCCAGGAATGTTGTCAAATATTGCATCCGAGATGTTAGGTTGCCTTAGATTAGGCTATACAACGTTATAGACGCATATAATGTTCCCACCGATAAGTAGGGTCCGACACGCCTGGAAGGTTGTAGAATATTACATCCGAGATGTCAGGTTGCCTTAGGTTAGGATATATACCGTTATAGACGTATATACTGTTCCCACCGAGAAGTAGGGTTCGACAGGCCAGGAATATTGTTAAATATTGCATCCGAGATGTTAGGTTGCCTTAGATTAGGATATATAACGATATAGACGCATGTAATGTTACCACCGAGAAGTAGAGACCGACACGCCTGGAATGTTGTCAAATGTTACATCCGAGATGTTAGGTTGCCTTAGGTTAGGATATATAACGTTATAGACGTATATACTGTTCCCTCCGAGAAGTAGGGTTTCTACAGGACAGGAATGTTGTCAAATATTGCATCCGAGATGTTAGGTTGCCTTAGATTAGGATATATACCGTTATAGACGCATGTAATGTTACCACCGAAAAGTATGCACTCACACGCCAGGAATATTGTAAGATATTACGTCTGAGATAATAGGTTGCCTTAGATTAGGATATAGAACGTTATAGACTCATATAATGTTCCCACCGAGAAGTAGGGTCCGACACGCCTGGAATGATGTAGAATATTACATCCGACATGTCAGGTTGCCTTAGGTTAGGATATATAACGTTATAGACGTATATACTGTTCCCTCCGAGAAGTAGGGTTCGACAGGCCAGGAATGTAGTCAAATATTGCATCCGAGATGTTAGGTTGCCTTAGATTAGGATATATGCCGTTATAGACGCATGTAATGTTACCTCCGAAAAGTATGCACCGACACGCCAGGAATATTGTAAAATATTACGTCTGACATAATAGGTTGCCTTGGATTAGGATATACAACGTTGTAGACTCATATAATGTTTCCACCGAGAAGTAGGGTCCGACACGCCAGGAATGTTGTAAAATATTACATTCGAGTTGTTACGTTGCCGTTATAGACGCATTAATGTTACCACCGAGACGTAGGGACCGACACGCCTGGAATGTTGTCAAATGTTACATCCGAGATGTTAGGTTGCCTTAGGTTAGGATATATAACGTTACAGACGTATATACTGTTCCCTCCGAGAAGTAGGGTTCGACAGGCCAGGAATGTTGTCAAATATTGCATCCGAGATGTAAGGTTGCCTTAGGTTAGGATATATAACGTTATGGACGTATATACTGTTCCCACCGAGAAGTAGGGTCCGACACGCCAGGAATGTTGTAAAATATTACATCCGAGTTGCTACGTTGCCGTTATAGACGCATTAATGTTACCACCGAGACGTAGGGACCGACACGCCTGGAATGTTGTCAAATGTTACATCCGAGATTTTAGGTTGCCTTAGGTTAGGATATGTGACGTTTTAGACGTATATACTGTTCCCTCCGAGAAGTAGGTTTCGACAGGCCAGGAATGTTGTCAAATATTGCATCCGAGATGTTAGGTTGCCTTAGGTTAGGATATATAACGTTATAGACGCATGTAACGTTACCACCGAGACGTAGGGATCGACACGCCTGGAATGTTGTCAAATGTTACATACGAGATGTTAGGTTGCCTTAGGTTAGGATATATGACGTTATAGACGTATATGCTGTTCCCTCCGAGAAGTAGGGTTCGACAGGCCAGGAATGTTGTCAAATATTGCATCCGAGATGTTAGGTTGCCTTAGATTAGGATATACAACGTTATAGACGCATATAATGTTCCCACCGATAAGTAGGGTCCGACACGCCTGGAAGGTTGTAGAATATTACATCCGAGATGTCAGGTTCCCTTAGGTTAGGATATATACCGTTATAGACGTATATACTGTTCCCACCGAGAAGTAGGGTCCGACACGCCAGAAATGTTGTCAAATGTTACATCCGAGTTGTTAGGTTGCCTTAGGTTAGGATATATAACGTTATAGACGCATGTAATGTTACCACCGAGACGTAGGGACCGACATGCCTGGAATGTTGTCGAATGATACATCCGAGATGTTAGGTTGCCTCAGGTTAGGATATATGACGTTATAGGCGTATATACTGTTCCCACCGAGAAGTAGGGTTCGACAGGCCAGGAATATTGTCAAATATTGCATCCGAGATGTTAGGTTGCCTTAGATTAGGATATATACCGTTATAGACGCATTTAATGTTACCACCGAAAAGTATGCACTCACACGCCAGGAATATTGTAAAATATTACGTCTGAGATAATAGGTTGCCTTAGATTAGGATATACAACGTTATAGACTCATATAATGTTCCCACCGAGAAGTAGGGTCCGACACGCCTGGAATGATGTAAAATATTACATCCGAGTTGTTACGTTGCCGTTATAGACGCATTCATGTTACCACCGAGACGTAGGGACCGACACGCCTGGAATGTTGTCAAATGTTACATCCGAGATGTTAGGTTGCCTTAGGTAGCGATATATATCGTTATAGACGTATATACTGTTCCCACCGAGAGATAGGGTTTGACAGTCCAGGAATGTTGTCAAATAGTGCATCCGAGATGTTAGGTTGCCTTAGGTTAGGATATATAACGTTATAGACGCATGTAATGTTACCTCCGAGACGTAGGGCCCGACACGCATGGAATGTTGTCAAATGTTACATCCGAGATGTTAGGTTGCCTTAGGTTAGGATATATAACGTTACAGACGTATATACTGTTCCCTCCGAGAAGTAGGGTTCGACAGGCCAGGAATGTTGTCAAATATTGCATCCGAGATGTTAGCTTGTCTTAGGTTAGGGTATATATCGTTATAGACGCATGTAACGTTACCACTGAGACGTAGGGACCGACACGCCTGGAAGGTTGTAGAATATTACATCCGAGATGTCAGGTTGCCTTAGGTTAGGATATATGACGTTATAGACGTATATGCTGTTCCCTCCGAGAAGTAGGGTTCGACAGGCCAGGAATGTTGTCAAATATTGCATCCGAGATGTTAGGTTGCCTTAGATTAGGATATACAACGTTATAGACGCATATAATGTTCCCACCGATAAGTAGCGTCCGACACGCCTGGAAGGTTGTAGAATATTACATCCGAGATGTCAGGTTGCCTTAGGTTAGGATATATACCGTTATAGACGTATATACTGTTCCCTCCGAGAAGTAGGGTCCGACACGCCTGGAAGGTTGTAGAATATTACATCCGAGATGTCAGGTTGCCTTAGGTTAGGATATATAGCGTTATTGACGTATATACTGTTCCCACCGAGAAGTAGGGTCCGACACGCCTGGAATGTTGTCAAATATTGCATCCGAGATGTTAGGTTGCCTTAGATTAGGATATACAACGTTATAGACGCATATAATGTTCCCACCGATAAGTAGGGTCCGACACGCCTGGAAGGTTGTAGAATATTACATCCGAGATGTCAGGTTCCCTTAGGTTAGGATATATACCGCTATAGACGTATATACTGTTCCCACCGAGAAGTAGGGTCCGACACGCCAGAAATGTTGTCAAATGTTACATCCGAGTTGTTAGGTTGCCTTAGGTTAGGATATATAACGTTATAGACGCATGTAATGTTACCACCGAGAAGTAGGGACCGACACGCCTGGAATGTTGTCAAATATTGCATCCGAGATGTTAGGTTGCCTTAGATTAGGATATACAACGTTATAGACGCATATAATGTTCCCACCGAGAAGTAGGGTCCGACACGCCAGGAATGTTGTCAAATATTGCATCCGAGATGTTAGGTTGCCGTTATAGACGCATTCATGTTACCACCGAGACGTAGGGACCGACACGCCTGGAATGTTGTCAAATGTTACATCCGAGATGTTAGGTTGCCTTAGGTTACGATATATATCGTTATAGACGTATATACTGTTCCCACCGAGAGATAGGGTTTGACAGTCCAGGAATGTTGTCAAATAGTGCATCCGAGATGTTAGGTTGCCTTAGGTTAGGATATATAACGTTATAGACGCATGTAATGTTACCTCCGAGACGTAGGGCCCGACACGCATGGAATGTTGTCAAATGTTACATCCGAGATGTTAGGTTGCCTTAGGTTAGGATATACAACGTTACAGACGTATATACTGTTCCCTCCGAGAAGTAGGGTTCGACAGGCCAGGAATGTTGTCAAATATTGCATCCGAGATGTTAGGTTGCCTTAGATTAGGATATATAACGTTATAGACGCATGTAATGTTACCACCGAGACGTAGGGACCGACACGCCTGGAATGTTGTCAAATGTTACATCCGAGATGTTAGGTTGCCTTAGGTTAGGATATATGACGTTATAGACATATATACTGTTACCTCCGAGACGTAGGGTTCGACAGGCCAGGAATGTTGTCAAATATTGCATCCGAGATGTTAGGTTTCCTTAGATTAGGATATATACCGTTATAGACGCATTTAATGTTACCACCGAAAAGTATGCACTCACACGCCAGGAATATTGTAAAATATTACGTCTGAGATAATAGGTTGCCTTAGATTAGGATATACAACGTTATAGACTCATATAATGTTCCCACCGAGAAGTAGGGTCCGACACGCCTGGAATGATGTAAAATATTACATCCGAAATGTTACGTTGCCGTTATAGACGCATTCATGTTACCACCGATAAGTAGGGTCCGACACGCCTGGAAGGTTGTAGAATATTACATCCGAGATGTCAGGTTGCCTTAGGTTAGGATATATGCGGTTATAGACGTATATACTGTTCCCTCCGAGAAGTAGGCTTCGACAGGCCAGGAATGTTGTCAAATATTGCATCCGAGATGTTAGGTTGCCTTAGATTAGGATATATAACGTTATAGACGCATGTAATGTTACCACCGAGACGTAGGGCCCGACACGCATGGAATGTTGTCAAATGTTACATCCGAGATGTTAGGTTGCCTTAGGTTAGGATATATAACGTTACAGACGTATATACTGTTCCCTCCGAGAAGTAGGGTTCGACAGGCCAGGAATGTTGTCAAATATTGCATCCGAGATGTTAGGTTGCCTTAGATTAGGATATATAACGTTATAGACGCATGTAATGTTACCACCGAGACGTAGGGACCGACACGCCTGGAATGTTGTCAAATGTTACATCCGAGATGTTAGGTTGCCTTAGGTTAGGATATATGACGTTATAGACATATATACTGTTACCTCCGAGACGTAGGGTTCGACAGGCCAGGAATGTTGTCAAATATTGCATCCGAGATGTTAGGTTTCCTTAGATTAGGATATATACCGTTATAGACGCATTTAATGTTACCACCGAAAAGTATGCACTCACACGCCAGGAATATTGTAAAATATTACGTCTGAGATAATAGGTTGCCTTAGATTAGGATATACAACGTTATAGACTCATATAATGTTCCCACCGAGAAGTAGGGTCCGACACGCCTGGAATGATGTAAAATATTACATCCGAGATGTTACGTTGCCGTTATAGACGCATTCATGTTACCACCGATAAGTAGGGTCCGACACGCCTGGAAGGTTGTAGAATATTACATCCGAGATGTCAGGTTGCCTTAGGTTAGGATATATGCGGTTATAGACGTATATACTGTTCCCTCCGAGAAGTAGGCTTCGACAGGCCAGGAATGTTGTCAAATATTGCATCCGAGATGTTAGGTTGCCTTAGATTAGGATATATAACGTTATAGACGCATGTAATGTTACCACCGAGACGTAGGGACCGACATGCCTGGAATGTTGTCGAATGTTACATCCGAGATGTTAGGTTGCCTCAGGTTAGGATATATGACGTTATAGGCGTATATACTGTTCCCTCCGAGAAGTAGGGTTCGACAGGCCAGGAATATTGTCAAATATTGCATCCGAGATGTTAGGTTGCCTTAGATTAGGATATATAACGTTATAGACGCATGTAATGTTACCACCGAGACGTAGGGACCGACACGCCTGGAATGTTGTCAAATGTTACATCCGAGATGTTAGGTTGCCTTAGGTTAGGATATATGACGTTATAGACGTATATACTGTTACCTCCGAGACGTAGGGTTCGACAGGCCAGGAATGTTGTCAAATATTGCATCCGAGATGTTAGGTTGCCTTAGATTAGGATATATACCGTTATAGACGCATTTAATGTTACCACCGAAAAGTATGCACTCACACGCCAGGAATATTGTAAAATATTACGTCTGAGATAATAGGTTGCCTTAGATTAGGATATACAACGTTATAGACTCATATAATGTTCCCACCGAGAAGTAGGGTCCGACACGCCTGGAATGATGTAGAATATTACATCCGACATGTCAGGTTGCCTTAGGTTAGGATATATAACGTTATAGACGTATATACTGTTACCTCCGAGACGTAGGGTTCGACAGGCCAGGAATGTTGTCAAATATTGCATCCGAGATGTTAGGTTGCCTTAGATTAGGATATATACCGTTATAGACGCATTTAATGTTACCACCGAAAAGTATGCACTCACACGCCAGGAATATTGTAAAATATTACGTCTGAGATAATAGGTTGCCTTAGATTAGGATATACAACGTTATAGACTCATATAATGTTCCCACCGAGAAGTAGGGTCCGACACGCCTGGAATGATGTAAAATATTACATCCGAGATGTTACGTTGCCGTTATAGACGCATTCATGTTACCACCGAGACGTAGGGACCGACACGCCTGGAATGTTGTCAAATGTTACATCCGAGATGTTAGGTTGCCTTAGGTTACGATATATATCGTTATAGACGTATATACTGTTCCCACCGAGAGATAGGGTTTGACAGTCCAGGAATGTTGTCAAATAGTGCATCCGAGATGTTAGGTTGCCTTAGGTTAGGATATATAACGTTATAGACGCATGTAATGTTACCTCCGAGATGTAGGGCCCGACACGCATGGAATGTTGTCAAATGTTACATCCGAGATGTTAGGTTGCCTTAGGTTAGGATATATAACGTTATAGACGTATATACTGTTCCCTCCGAGAAGTAGGGTTCGACAGGCCAGGAATGTTGTCAAATATTGCATCCGAGATGTTAGGTTGCCTTAGATTAGGATATACAACGTTATAGACGCATATAATGTTCCCACCGATAAGTAGGGTCCGACACGCCTGGAAGGTTGTAGAATATTACATCCGAGATGTCAGGTTGCCTTAGGTTAGGATATATACCGTTACAGACGTTTATACTGTTCCCTCCGAGAAGTAGGTTTCGACAGGCCAGGAATGTTGTCAAATATTGCATCCGAGATGTTAGGTTGCCTTAGATTAGGATATACAACGTTATAGACGCATATAATGTTCCCACCGATAAGTAGGGTCCGACACGCCTGGAAGGTTGTAGAATATTACATCCGAGATGTCAGGTTGCCTTAGGTTAGGATATATGCGGTTATAGACGTATATACTGTTCCCTCCGAGAAGTAGGCTTCGACAGGCCAGGAATGTTGTCAAATATTGCATCCGAGATGTTAGGTTGCCTTAGATTAGGATATATAACGTTATAGACGCATGTAATGTTACCACCGACACGTAGGGACCGACATGCCTGGAATGTTGTCGAATGTTACATCCGAGATGTTAGGTTGCCTCAGGTTAGGATAATGACGTTATAGGCGTATATACTGTTCCCTCCGAGAAGTAGGGTTCGACAGGCCAGGAATATTGTCAAATATTGCATCCCAGATATTAGGTTGCCTTAGATTAGGATATATAACGTTATAGACGCATGTAATGTTACCACCGAGACGTAGGGACCGACACGCCTGGAATGTTGTCAAATGTTACATCCGAGATGTTAGGTTGCCTTAGGTTAGGATATATGACGCTACAAACGTATATACTGTTACCTCCGAGACGTAGGGTTCGACAGGCCAGGAATGTTGTCAAATATTGCATCCGAGATGTTAGGTTGCCTTAGATTAGGATATATACCGTTATAGACGCATTTAATGTTACCACCGAAAAGTATGCACTCACACGCCAGGAATATTGTAAAATATTACGTCTGAGATAATAGGTTGCCTTAGATTAGGATATACAACGTTATAGACTCATATAATGTTCCCACCGAGAAGTAGGGTCCGACACGCCTGGAATGATGTAGAATATTACATCCGACATGTCAGGTTGCCTTAGGTTAGGATATATAACGTTATAGACGTATATACTGTTCCCTCCGAGAAGTAGGGTTCGACAGGCCAGGAATGTTGTCAAATATTGCATCCGAGATGTTACGTTGCCTTAGATTAGGATATATAACGTTATAGACGCATGTAATGTTACCACCGAGACGTAGGGACCGACATGCCTGGAATGTTGTCGAATGTTACATCCGAGATGTTAGGTTGCCTCAGGTTAGGATATATGACGTTATAGGCGTATATACTGTTCCCTCCGAGAAGTAGGGTTCGACAGGCCAGGAATATTGTCAAATATTGCATCCGAGATGTTAGGTTGCCTTAGATTAGGATATATAACGTAATAGACGCATGTAATGTTACCACCGAGACGTAGGGACCGACACGCCTGGAATGTTGTCAAATGTTACATCCGAGATGTTAGGTTGCCTTAGGTTAGGATATATGACGTTATAGACGTATATACTGTTACCTCCGAGACGTAGGGTTCGACAGGCCAGGAATGTTGTCAAATATTGCATCCGAGATGTTAGGTTGCCTTAGATTAGGATATATACCGTTATAAACGCATTTAATGTTACCACCGAAAAGTATGCACTCACACGCCAGGAATATTGTAAAATATTACGTCTGAGATAATAGGTTGCCTTAGATTAGGATATACAACGTTATAGACTCATATAATGTTCCCACCGAGAAGTAGGGTCCGACACGCCTGGAATGATGTAGAATATTACATCCGACATGTCAGGTTGCCTTAGGTTAGGATATATAACGTTATAGACGTATATACTGTTACCTCCGAGACGTAGGGTTCGACAGGCCAGGAATGTTGTCAAATATTGCATCCGAGATGTTAGGTTGCCTTAGATTAGGATATATACCGTTATAGACGCATTTAATGTTACCACCGAAAAGTATGCACTCACACGCCAGGAATATTGTAAAATATTACGTCTGAGATAATAGGTTGCCTTAGATTAGGATATACAACGTTATAGACTCATATAATGTTCCCACCGAGAAGTAGGGTCCGACACGCCTGGAATGATGTAAAATATTACATCCGAGATGTTACGTTGCCGTTATAGACGCATTCATGTTACCACCGAGACGTAGGGACCGACACGCCTGGAATGTTGTCAAATGTTACATCCGAGATGTTAGGTTGCCTTAGGTTACGATATATATCGTTATAGACGTATATACTGTTCCCACCGAGAGATAGGGTTTGACAGTCCAGGAATGTTGTCAAATAGTGCATCCGAGATGTTAGGTTGCCTTAGGTTAGGATATATAACGTTATAGACGCATGTAATGTTACCTCCGAGATGTAGGGCCCGACACGCATGGAATGTTGTCAAATGTACATCCGAGATGTTAGGTTGCCTTAGGTTAGGATATATAACGTTATAGACGTATATACTGTTCCCTCCGAGAAGTAGGGTTCGACAGGCCAGGAATGTTGTCAAATATTGCATCCGAGATGTTAGGTTGCCTTAGATTAGGATATACAACGTTATAGACGCATATAATGTTCCCACCGATAAGTAGGGTCCGACACGCCTGGAAGGTTGTAGAATATTACATCCGAGATGTCAGGTTGCCTTAGGTTAGGATATATACCGTTACAGACGTTTATACTGTTCCCTCCGAGAAGTAGGTTTCGACAGGCCAGGAATGTTGTCAAATATTGCATCCGAGATGTTAGGTTGCCTTAGATTAGGATATACAACGTTATAGACGCATATAATGTTCCCACCGATAAGTAGGGTCCGACACGCCTGGAAGGTTGTAGAATATTACATCCGAGATGTCAGGTTGCCTTAGGTTAGGATATATGCGGTTATAGACGTATATACTGTTCCCTCCGAGAAGTAGGCTTCGACAGGCCAGGAATGTTGTCAAATATTGCATCCGAGATGTTAGGTTGCCTTAGATTAGGATATATAACGTTATAGACGCATGTAATGTTACCACTGAGACGTAGGGACCGACATGCCTGGAATGTTGTCGAATGTTACATCCGAGATGTTAGGTTGCCTCAGGTTAGGATAATGACGTTATAGGCGTATATACTGTTCCCTCCGAGAAGTAGGGTTCGACAGGCCAGGAATATTGTCAAATATTGCATCCCAGATATTAGGTTGCCTTAGATTAGGATATATAACGTTATAGACGCATGTAATGTTACCACCGAGACGTAGGGACCGACACGCCTGGAATGTTGTCAAATGTTACATCCGAGATGTTAGGTTGCCTTAGGTTAGGATATATGACGCTACAAACGTATATACTGTTACCTCCGAGACGTAGGGTTCGACAGGCCAGGAATGTTGTCAAATATTGCATCCGAGATGTTAGGTTGCCTTAGATTAGGATATATACCGTTATAGACGCATTTAATGTTACCACCGAAAAGTATGCACTCACACGCCAGGAATATTGTAAAATATTACGTCTGAGATAATAGGTTGCCTTAGATTAGGATATACAACGTTATAGACTCATATAATGTTCCCACCGAGAAGTAGGGTCCGACACGCCTGGAATGATGTAGAATATTACATCCGACATGTCAGGTTGCCTTAGGTTAGGATATATAACGTTATAGACGTATATACTGTTCCCTCCGAGAAGTAGGGTTCGACAGGCCAGGAATGTTGTCAAATATTGCATCCGAGATGTTAGGTTGCCTTAGATTAGGATATATAACGTTATAGACGCATGTAATGTTACCACCGAGACGTAGGGACCGACATGCCTGGAATGTTGTCGAATGTTACATCCGAGATGTTAGGTTGCCTCAGGTTAGGATATATGACGTTATAGGCGTATATACTGTTCCCTCCGAGAAGTAGGGTTCGACAGGCCAGGAATATTGTCAAATATTGCATCCGAGATGTTAGGTTGCCTTAGATTAGGATATATAACGTAATAGACGCATGTAATGTTACCACCGAGACGTAGGGACCGACACGCCTGGAATGTTGTCAAATGTTACATCCGAGATGTTAGGTTGCCTTAGGTTAGGATATATGACGTTATAGACGTATATACTGTTACCTCCGAGACGTAGGGTTCGACAGGCCAGGAATGTTGTCAAATATTGCATCCGAGATTTTAGGTTGTCTTAGGTTAGGGTATATATCGTTATAGACGCATGTAACGTTACCACTGAGACGTAGGGACCGACACGCCTGGAATGTTGGCAAATGTTACATCCGAGATGTTAGGTTGCCTTAGGTTAGGATATATATCGTTATAGACGCATATACTGTTCCCACCGAGAGGTAGGGTTCGACAGGCCAGGAATGTTGTCAAATATTGCATCCGAGATGTTAGGTTGCCTTAGGTTAGGATATATAACGTTATAGACGCATGTAGTGTTACCTCCGAGAAGTAGGGTCCGACACGCCTGGAAGGTTGTAGAATATCACATCCGAGATGTTAGGTTGCCCTAGGTTAGGATATATAACGTTATAGACGTATATACTGTTCCCTCCGAGAAGTAGGGTTCGACAGGCCAGGAATGTTGCCAAATATTGCATCCGAGATGTTAGGTTGCCTTAGATTAGGATATATACCGTTATATACGAATGTAATGTTACCACCGAAAAGTATGCACTCACACGCCAGGAATATTGTAAAATATTTCGTCTGAGATAATAGGTTGCCTTAGATTAGGATATACAACGTTATAGACTCATATAATGTTCCCACCGAGAAGTAGGGTCCGACACGCCTGGAATGATGTAGAATATTACATCCGACATGTCAGGTTGCCTTAGGTTAGGATATATAACGTTATAGACGTAAATACTGTTCCCTCCGAGAAGTAGGGTTCGACAGGCCAGGAATGTTGTCAAATATTGCATTCGAGATGTTAGGTTGCCTTAGATTAGGATATATAACGTTATAGACGTATATACTGTTCCCTCCGAGAAGTAGGGTTCGACAGGCCAGGAATGTTGTCAAATATTGCATCCGAGATGTTAGGTTGCCTTAGATTAGGATATACAACGTTATAGACGCATATAATGTTCCCACCGATAAGTAGGGTCCGACACGCCTGGAAGGTTGTAGAATATTACATCCGAGATGTCAGGTTGCCTTAGGTTAGGATATATACCGTTACAGACGTTTATACTGTTCCCTCCGAGAAGTAGGTTTCGACAGGCCAGGAATGTTGTCAAATATTGCATCCGAGATGTTAGGTTGCCTTAGATTAGGATATACAACGTTATAGACGCATATAATGTTCCCACCGATAAGTAGGGTCCGACACGCCTGGAAGGTTGTAGAATATTACATCCGAGATGTCAGGTTGCCTTAGGTTAGGATATATGCGGTTATAGACGTATATACTGTTCCCTCCGAGAAGTAGGCTTCGACAGGCCAGGAATGTTGTCAAATATTGCATCCGAGATGTTAGGTTGCCTTAGATTAGGATATATAACGTTATAGACGCATGTAATGTTACCACCGACACGTAGGGACCGACATGCCTGGAATGTTGTCGAATGTTACATCCGAGATGTTAGGTTGCCTCAGGTTAGGATAATGACGTTATAGGCGTATATACTGTTCCCTCCGAGAAGTAGGGTTCGACAGGCCAGGAATATTGTCAAATATTGCATCCCAGATATTAGGTTGCCTTAGATTAGGATATATAACGTTATAGACGCATGTAATGTTACCACCGAGACGTAGGGACCGACACGCCTGGAATGTTGTCAAATGTTACATCCGAGATGTTAGGTTGCCTTAGGTTAGGATATATGACGCTACAAACGTATATACTGTTACCTCCGAGACGTAGGGTTCGACAGGCCAGGAATGTTGTCAAATATTGCATCCGAGATGTTAGGTTGCCTTAGATTAGGATATATACCGTTATAGACGCATTTAATGTTACCACCGAAAAGTATGCACTCACACGCCAGGAATATTGTAAAATATTACGTCTGAGATAATAGGTTGCCTTAGATTAGGATATACAACGTTATAGACTCATATAATGTTCCCACCGAGAAGTAGGGTCCGACACGCCTGGAATGATGTAGAATATTACATCCGACATGTCAGGTTGCCTTAGGTTAGGATATATAACGTTATAGACGTATATACTGTTCCCTCCGAGAAGTAGGGTTCGACAGGCCAGGAATGTTGTCAAATATTGCATCCGAGATGTTACGTTGCCTTAGATTAGGATATATAACGTTATAGACGCATGTAATGTTACCACCGAGACGTAGGGACCGACATGCCTGGAATGTTGTCGAATGTTACATCCGAGATGTTAGGTTGCCTCAGGTTAGGATATATGACGTTATAGGCGTATATACTGTTCCCTCCGAGAAGTAGGGTTCGACAGGCCAGGAATATTGTCAAATATTGCATCCGAGATGTTAGGTTGCCTTAGATTAGGATATATAACGTAATAGACGCATGTAATGTTACCACCGAGACGTAGGGACCGACACGCCTGGAATGTTGTCAAATGTTACATCCGAGATGTTAGGTTGCCTTAGGTTAGGATATATGACGTTATAGACGTATATACTGTTACCTCCGAGACGTAGGGTTCGACAGGCCAGGAATGTTGTCAAATATTGCATCCGAGATTTTAGGTTGTCTTAGGTTAGGGTATATATCGTTATAGACGCATGTAACGTTACCACTGAGACGTAGGGACCGACACGCCTGGAATGTTGGCAAATGTTACATCCGAGATGTTAGGTTGCCTTAGGTTAGGATATATATCGTTATAGACGCATATACTGTTCCCACCGAGAGGTAGGGTTCGACAGGCCAGGAATGTTGTCAAATATTGCATCCGAGATGTTAGGTTGCCTTAGATTAGGATATATACCGTTATAGACGCATTTAATGTTACCACCGAAAAGTATGCACTCACACGCCAGGAATATTGTAAAATATTACGTCTGAGATAATAGGTTGCCTTAGATTAGGATATACAACGTTATAGACTCATATAATGTTCCCACCGAGAAGTAGGGTCCGACACGCCTGGAATGATGTAAAATATTACATCCGAGATGTTACGTTGCCGTTATAGACGCATTCATGTTACCACCGAGACGTAGGGACCGACACGCCTGGAATGTTGTCAAATGTTACATCCGAGATGTTAGGTTGCCTTAGGTTACGATATATATCGTTATAGACGTATATACTGTTCCCACCGAGAGATAGGGTTTGACAGTCCAGGAATGTTGTCAAATAGTGCATCCGAGATGTTAGGTTGCCTTAGGTTAGGATATATAACGTTATAGACGCATGTAATGTTACCTCCGAGATGTAGGGCCCGACACGCATGGAATGTTGTCAAATGTACATCCGAGATGTTAGGTTGCCTTAGGTTAGGATATATAACGTTATAGACGTATATACTGTTCCCTCCGAGAAGTAGGGTTCGACAGGCCAGGAATGTTGTCAAATATTGCATCCGAGATGTTAGGTTGCCTTAGATTAGGATATACAACGTTATAGACGCATATAATGTTCCCACCGATAAGTAGGGTCCGACACGCCTGGAAGGTTGTAGAATATTACATCCGAGATGTCAGGTTGCCTTAGGTTAGGATATATACCGTTACAGACGTTTATACTGTTCCCTCCGAGAAGTAGGTTTCGACAGGCCAGGAATGTTGTCAAATATTGCATCCGAGATGTTAGGTTGCCTTAGATTAGGATATACAACGTTATAGACGCATATAATGTTCCCACCGATAAGTAGGGTCCGACACGCCTGGAAGGTTGTAGAATATTACATCCGAGATGTCAGGTTGCCTTAGGTTAGGATATATGCGGTTATAGACGTATATACTGTTCCCTCCGAGAAGTAGGCTTCGACAGGCCAGGAATGTTGTCAAATATTGCATCCGAGATGTTAGGTTGCCTTAGATTAGGATATATAACGTTATAGACGCATGTAATGTTACCACTGAGACGTAGGGACCGACATGCCTGGAATGTTGTCGAATGTTACATCCGAGATGTTAGGTTGCCTCAGGTTAGGATAATGACGTTATAGGCGTATATACTGTTCCCTCCGAGAAGTAGGGTTCGACAGGCCAGGAATATTGTCAAATATTGCATCCCAGATATTAGGTTGCCTTAGATTAGGATATATAACGTTATAGACGCATGTAATGTTACCACCGAGACGTAGGGACCGACACGCCTGGAATGTTGTCAAATGTTACATCCGAGATGTTAGGTTGCCTTAGGTTAGGATATATGACGCTACAAACGTATATACTGTTACCTCCGAGACGTAGGGTTCGACAGGCCAGGAATGTTGTCAAATATTGCATCCGAGATGTTAGGTTGCCTTAGATTAGGATATATACCGTTATAGACGCATTTAATGTTACCACCGAAAAGTATGCACTCACACGCCAGGAATATTGTAAAATATTACGTCTGAGATAATAGGTTGCCTTAGATTAGGATATACAACGTTATAGACTCATATAATGTTCCCACCGAGAAGTAGGGTCCGACACGCCTGGAATGATGTAGAATATTACATCCGACATGTCAGGTTGCCTTAGGTTAGGATATATAACGTTATAGACGTATATACTGTTCCCTCCGAGAAGTAGGGTTCGACAGGCCAGGAATGTTGTCAAATATTGCATCCGAGATGTTAGGTTGCCTTAGATTAGGATATATAACGTTATAGACGCATGTAATGTTACCACCGAGACGTAGGGACCGACATGCCTGGAATGTTGTCGAATGTTACATCCGAGATGTTAGGTTGCCTCAGGTTAGGATATATGACGTTATAGGCGTATATACTGTTCCCTCCGAGAAGTAGGGTTCGACAGGCCAGGAATATTGTCAAATATTGCATCCGAGATGTTAGGTTGCCTTAGATTAGGATATATAACGTAATAGACGCATGTAATGTTACCACCGAGACGTAGGGACCGACACGCCTGGAATGTTGTCAAATGTTACATCCGAGATGTTAGGTTGCCTTAGGTTAGGATATATGACGTTATAGACGTATATACTGTTACCTCCGAGACGTAGGGTTCGACAGGCCAGGAATGTTGTCAAATATTGCATCCGAGATTTTAGGTTGTCTTAGGTTAGGGTATATATCGTTATAGACGCATGTAACGTTACCACTGAGACGTAGGGACCGACACGCCTGGAATGTTGGCAAATGTTACATCCGAGATGTTAGGTTGCCTTAGGTTAGGATATATATCGTTATAGACGCATATACTGTTCCCACCGAGAGGTAGGGTTCGACAGGCCAGGAATGTTGTCAAATATTGCATCCGAGATGTTAGGTTGCCTTAGGTTAGGATATATAACGTTATAGACGCATGTAGTGTTACCTCCGAGAAGTAGGGTCCGACACGCCTGGAAGGTTGTAGAATATCACATCCGAGATGTTAGGTTGCCCTAGGTTAGGATATATAACGTTATAGACGTATATACTGTTCCCTCCGAGAAGTAGGGTTCGACAGGCCAGGAATGTTGCCAAATATTGCATCCGAGATGTTAGGTTGCCTTAGATTAGGATATATACCGTTATATACGAATGTAATGTTACCACCGAAAAGTATGCACTCACACGCCAGGAATATTGTAAAATATTTCGTCTGAGATAATAGGTTGCCTTAGATTAGGATATACAACGTTATAGACTCATATAATGTTCCCACCGAGAAGTAGGGTCCGACACGCCTGGAATGATGTAGAATATTACATCCGACATGTCAGGTTGCCTTAGGTTAGGATATATAACGTTATAGACGTAAATACTGTTCCCTCCGAGAAGTAGGGTTCGACAGGCCAGGAATGTTGTCAAATATTGCATTCGAGATGTTAGGTTGCCTTAGATTAGGATATATAACGTTATAGACGCATGTAATGTTACCACCGAGACGTAGGGACCGACATGCCTGGAATGTTGTCGAATGATACATCCGAGATGTTAGGTTGCCTCAGGTTAGGATATATGACGTTATAGGCGTACATACTGTTCCCACCGAGAAGTAGGGTTCGACAGGCCAGGAATATTGTCAAATATTGCATCCGAGATGTTAGGTTGCCTCAGATTAGGATATATACCGTTATAGACGCATTTAATGTTACCACCGAAAAGTATGCACTCACACGCCAGGAATATTGTAAAATATTACGTCTGAGATAATAGGTTGCCTTAGATTAGGATATACAACGTTATAGACTCATATAATGTTCCCACCGAGAAGTAGGGTCCGACACGCCTGGAATGATGTAAAATATTACATCCGAGTTGTTACGTTCCCGTTATAGACGCATTCATGTTACCACCGAGACGTAGGGACCGACACGCCTGGAATGTTGTCAAATGTTACATCCGAGATGTTAGGTTGCCTTAGGTTACGATATATGTCGTTATAGACGTATATACTGTTCCCACCGAGAGATAGGGTTTGACAGTCCAGGAATGTTGTCAAATAGTGCATCCGAGATGTTAGGTTGCCTTAGGTTAGGAAGTATAACGTTACAGACGTATATACTGTTCCCTCCGAGAAGTAGGGTTCGACAGGCCAGGAATGTTGTCAAATATTGCATCCGAGATGTTAGGTTGTCTTAGGTTAGGGTATATATCGTTATAGACGCATGTAACGTTACCACTGAGACGTAGGGACCGACACGCCTGGAATGTTGGCAAATGTTACATCCGAGATGTTAGGTTGCCTTAGGTTAGGATATATGACGTTATAGACGTATATGCTGTTCCCTCCGAGAAGTAGGGGTCGACAGGCCAGGAATGTTGTCAAATATTGCATCCGAGATGTTAGGTTGCCTTAGATTAGGATATACAACGTTATAGACGCATATAATGTTCCCACCGATAAGTAGGGTCCGACACGCCTGGAAGGTTGTAGAATATTACATCCGAGATGTCAGGTTCCCTTAGGTTAGGATATATACCGTTATAGACGTATATACTGTTCCCACCGAGAAGTAGGGTCCGACACGCCAGAAATGTTGTCAAATGTTACATCCGAGTTGTTAGGTTGCCTTAGGTTAGGATATATAACGTTATAGACGCATGTAATGTTACCACCGAGAAGTAGGGACCGACACGCCTGGAATGTTGTCAAATATTGCATCCGAGATGTTAGGTTGCCTTAGATTAGGATATACAACGTTATAGACGCATATAATGTTCCCACCGAGAAGTAGGGTCCGACACGCCTGGAAGGTTGTAGAATATTACATCCGAGATGTCAGATTGCCTTAGGTTAGGATATATACCGTTATAGACGTATATACTGTTCCCTCCGAGAAGTAGGGTCCGACACGCCTGGAAGGTTGTAGAATATTACATCCGAGATGTCAGGTTGCGTTAGGTTAGGATATATAGCGTTATAGACGTATATACTGTTCCCACCGAGAAGTAGGGTCCGACACGCCAGAAATGTTGTCAAATGTTACATCCGAGTTGTTAGGTTGCCTTAGGTTAGGATATATAACGTTATAGACGCATGTAATGTTACCACCGAGAAGTAGGGACCGACACGCCTGGAATGTTGTCAAATGTTACATCCGAGATGTTAGGTTGCCTTAGGTTAGTATATTTGACGTTACAGACGTTTATACTGTTCCCTCCGAGAAGTAGGTTTCGACTGGCCAGGAATGTTGTCAAATATTGCATCCGAGATGTTAGGTTGCCTTAGATTAGGATATATAACGTTATAGACGCATGTAATGTTACCACCGAGACGTAGGGACCGACATGCCTGGAATGTTGTCGAATGATACATCCGAGATGTTAGGTTGCCTCAGGTTAGGATATATGACGTTATAGGCGTATATACTGTTCCCACCGAGAAGTAGGTTTCGACAGGCCAGGAATATTGTCAAATATTGCATGCGAGATGTTAGGTTGCCTTAGATTAGGATATATACCGTTATAGACGCATTTAATGTTACCACCGAAAAGTATGCACTCACACGCCAGGAATATTGTAAAATATTACGTCTGAGATAATAGGTTGCCTTAGATTAGGATATACAACGTTATAGACTCATATAATGTTCCCACCGAGAAGTAGGGTCCGACACGCCTGGAATGATGTAGAATATTACATCCGACATGTCAGGTTGCCTTAGGATAGGATATATAACGTTATAGACGTATATACTGTTACCTCCGAGACGTAGGGTTCGACAGGCCAGGAATGTTGTCAAATATTGCATCCGAGATGTTAGGTTGCCTTAGATTAGGATATATACCGTTATAGACGCATTTAATGTTACCACCGAAAAGTATGCACTCACACGCCAGGAATATTGTAAAATATTACGTCTGAGATAATAGGTTGCCTTAGATTAGGATATACAACGTTATAGACTCATATAATGTTCCCACCGAGAAGTAGGGTCCGACACGCCTGGAATGATGTAAAATATTACATCCGAGATGTTACGTTGCCGTTATAGACGCATTCATGTTACCACCGAGACGTAGGGACCGACACGCCTGGAATGTTGTCAAATGTTACATCCGAGATGTTAGGTTGCCTTAGGTTACGATATATATCGTTATAGACGTATATACTGTTCCCACCGAGAGATAGGGTTTGACAGTCCAGGAATGTTGTCAAATAGTGCATCCGAGATGTTAGGTTGCCTTAGGTTAGGATATATAACGTTATAGACGCATGTAATGTTACCTCCGAGATGTAGGGCCCGACACGCATGGAATGTTGTCAAATGTACATCCGAGATGTTAGGTTGCCTTAGGTTAGGATATATAACGTTATAGACGTATATACTGTTCCCTCCGAGAAGTAGGGTTCGACAGGCCAGGAATGTTGTCAAATATTGCATCCGAGATGTTAGGTTGCCTTAGATTAGGATATACAACGTTATAGACGCATATAATGTTCCCACCGATAAGTAGGGTCCGACACGCCTGGAAGGTTGTAGAATATTACATCCGAGATGTCAGGTTGCCTTAGGTTAGGATATATACCGTTACAGACGTTTATACTGTTCCCTCCGAGAAGTAGGTTTCGACAGGCCAGGAATGTTGTCAAATATTGCATCCGAGATGTTAGGTTGCCTTAGATTAGGATATACAACGTTATAGACGCATATAATGTTCCCACCGATAAGTAGGGTCCGACACGCCTGGAAGGTTGTAGAATATTACATCCGAGATGTCAGGTTGCCTTAGGTTAGGATATATGCGGTTATAGACGTATATACTGTTCCCTCCGAGAAGTAGGCTTCGACAGGCCAGGAATGTTGTCAAATATTGCATCCGAGATGTTAGGTTGCCTTAGATTAGGATATATAACGTTATAGACGCATGTAATGTTACCACCGAGACGTAGGGACCGACATGCCTGGAATGTTGTCGAATGTTACATCCGAGATGTTAGGTTGCCTCAGGTTAGGATAATGACGTTATAGGCGTATATACTGTTCCCTCCGAGAAGTACGGTTCGACAGGCCAGGAATATTGTCAAATATTGCATCCCAGATATTAGGTTGCCTTAGATTAGGATATATAACGTTATAGACGCATGTAATGTTACCACCGAGACGTAGGGACCGACACGCCTGGAATGTTGTCAAATGTTACATCCGAGATGTTAGGTTGCCTTAGGTTAGGATATATGACGCTACAAACGTATATACTGTTACCTCCGAGACGTAGGGTTCGACAGGCCAGGAATGTTGTCAAATATTGCATCCGAGATGTTAGGTTGCCTTAGATTAGGATATATACCGTTATAGACGCATTTAATGTTACCACCGAAAAGTATGCACTCACACGCCAGGAATATTGTAAAATATTACGTCTGAGATAATAGGTTGCCTTAGATTAGGATATACAACGTTATAGACTCATATAATGTTCCCACCGAGAAGTAGGGTCCGACACGCCTGGAATGATGTAGAATATTACATCCGACATGTCAGGTTGCCTTAGGTTAGGATATATAACGTTATAGACGTATATACTGTTCCCTCCGAGAAGTAGGGTTCGACAGGCCAGGAATGTTGTCAAATATTGCATCCGAGATGTTAGGTTGCCTTAGATTAGGATATATAACGTTATAGACGCATGTAATGTTACCACCGAGACGTAGGGACCGACATGCCTGGAATGTTGTCGAATGTTACATCCGAGATGTTAGGTTGCCTCAGGTTAGGATATATGACGTTATAGGCGTATATACTGTTCCCTCCGAGAAGTAGGGTTCGACAGGCCAGGAATATTGTCAAATATTGCATCCGAGATGTTAGGTTGCCTTAGATTAGGATATATAACGTAATAGACGCATGTAATGTTACCACCGAGACGTAGGGACCGACACGCCTGGAATGTTGTCAAATGTTACATCCGAGATGTTAGGTTGCCTTAGGTTAGGATATATGACGTTATAGACGTATATACTGTTACCTCCGAGACGTAGGGTTCGACAGGCCAGGAATGTTGTCAAATATTGCATCCGAGATTTTAGGTTGTCTTAGGTTAGGGTATATATCGTTATGGACGCATGTAACGTTACCACTGAGACGTAGGGACCGACACGCCTGGAATGTTGGCAAATGTTACATCCGAGATGTTAGGTTGCCTTAGGTTAGGATATATATCGTTATAGACGCATATACTGTTCCCACCGAGAGGTAGGGTTCGACAGGCCAGGAATGTTGTCAAATATTGCATCCGAGATGTTAGGTTGCCTTAGGTTAGGATATATAACGTTATAGACGCATGTAGTGTTACCTCCGAGAAGTAGGGTCCGACACGCCTGGAAGGTTGTAGAATATCACATCCGAGATGTTAGGTTGCCCTAGGTTAGGATATATAACGTTATAGACGTATATACTGTTCCCTCCGAGAAGTAGGGTTCGACAGGCCAGGAATGTTGCCAAATATTGCATCCGAGATGTTAGGTTGCCTTAGATTAGGATATATACCGTTATATACGAATGTAATGTTACCACCGAAAAGTATGCACTCACACGCCAGGAATATTGTAAAATATTTCGTCTGAGATAATAGGTTGCCTTAGATTAGGATATACAACGTTATAGACTCATATAATGTTCCCACCGAGAAGTAGGGTCCGACACGCCTGGAATGATGTAGAATATTACATCCGACATGTCAGGTTGCCTTAGGTTAGGATATATAACGTTATAGACGTAAATACTGTTCCCTCCGAGAAGTAGGGTTCGACAGGCCAGGAATGTTGTCAAATATTGCATTCGAGATGTTAGGTTGCCTTAGATTAGGATATATAACGTTATAGACGCATGTAATGTTACCACCGAGACGTAGGGACCGACATGCCTGGAATGTTGTCGAATGATACATCCGAGATGTTAGGTTGCCTCAGGTTAGGATATATGACGTTATAGGCGTACATACTGTTCCCACCGAGAAGTAGGGTTCGACAGGCCAGGAATATTGTCAAATATTGCATCCGAGATGTTAGGTTGCCTCAGATTAGGATATATACCGTTATAGACGCATTTAATGTTACCACCGAAAAGTATGCACTCACACGCCAGGAATATTGTAAAATATTACGTCTGAGATAATAGGTTGCCTTAGATTAGGATATACAACGTTATAGACTCATATAATGTTCCCACCGAGAAGTAGGGTCCGACACGCCTGGAATGATGTAAAATATTACATCCGAGTTGTTACGTTCCCGTTATAGACGCATTCATGTTACCACCGAGACGTAGGGACCGACACGCCTGGAATGTTGTCAAATGTTACATCCGAGATGTTAGGTTGCCTTAGGTTACGATATATGTCGTTATAGACGTATATACTGTTCCCACCGAGAGATAGGGTTTGACAGTCCAGGAATGTTGTCAAATAGTGCATCCGAGATGTTAGGTTGCCTTAGGTTAGGAAGTATAACGTTACAGACGTATATACTGTTCCCTCCGAGAAGTAGGGTTCGACAGGCCAGGAATGTTGTCAAATATTGCATCCGAGATGTTAGGTTGTCTTAGGTTAGGGTATATATCGTTATAGACGCATGTAACGTTACCACTGAGACGTAGGGACCGACACGCCTGGAATGTTGGCAAATGTTACATCCGAGATGTTAGGTTGCCTTAGGTTAGGATATATGACGTTATAGACGTATATGCTGTTCCCTCCGAGAAGTAGGGGTCGACAGGCCAGGAATGTTGTCAAATATTGCATCCGAGATGTTAGGTTGCCTTAGATTAGGATATACAACGTTATAGACGCATATAATGTTCCCACCGATAAGTAGGGTCCGACACGCCTGGAAGGTTGTAGAATATTACATCCGAGATGTCAGGTTCCCTTAGGTTAGGATATATACCGTTATAGACGTATATACTGTTCCCACCGAGAAGTAGGGTCCGACACGCCAGAAATGTTGTCAAATGTTACATCCGAGTTGTTAGGTTGCCTTAGGTTAGGATATATAACGTTATAGACGCATGTAATGTTACCACCGAGAAGTAGGGACCGACACGCCTGGAATGTTGTCAAATATTGCATCCGAGATGTTAGGTTGCCTTAGATTAGGATATACAACGTTATAGACGCATATAATGTTCCCACCGAGAAGTAGGGTCCGACACGCCTGGAAGGTTGTAGAATATTACATCCGAGATGTCAGATTGCCTTAGGTTAGGATATATACCGTTATAGACGTATATACTGTTCCCTCCGAGAAGTAGGGTCCGACACGCCTGGAAGGTTGTAGAATATTACATCCGAGATGTCAGGTTGCGTTAGGTTAGGATATATAGCGTTATAGACGTATATACTGTTCCCACCGAGAAGTAGGGTCCGACACGCCAGAAATGTTGTCAAATGTTACATCCGAGTTGTTAGGTTGCCTTAGGTTAGGATATATAACGTTATAGACGCATGTAATGTTACCACCGAGAAGTAGGGACCGACACGCCTGGAATGTTGTCAAATGTTACATCCGAGATGTTAGGTTGCCTTAGGTTAGTATATTTGACGTTACAGACGTTTATACTGTTCCCTCCGAGAAGTAGGTTTCGACTGGCCAGGAATGTTGTCAAATATTGCATCCGAGATGTTAGGTTGCCTTAGATTAGGATATATAACGTTATAGACGCATGTAATGTTACCACCGAGACGTAGGGACCGACATGCCTGGAATGTTGTCGAATGATACATCCGAGATGTTAGGTTGCCTCAGGTTAGGATATATGACGTTATAGGCGTATATACTGTTCCCACCGAGAAGTAGGTTTCGACAGGCCAGGAATATTGTCAAATATTGCATGCGAGATGTTAGGTTGCCTTAGATTAGGATATATACCGTTATAGACGCATTTAATGTTACCACCGAAAAGTATGCACTCACACGCCAGGAATATTGTAAAATATTACGTCTGAGATAATAGGTTGCCTTAGATTAGGATATACAACGTTATAGACTCATATAATGTTCCCACCGAGAAGTAGGGTCCGACACGCCTGGAATGATGTAAAATATTACATCCGAGATGTTACGTTGCCGTTATAGACGCATTCATGTTACCACCGAGACGTAGGGACCGACACGCCTGGAATGTTGTCAAATGTTACATCCGAGATGTTAGGTTGCCTTAGGTTACGATATATATCGTTATAGACGTATATACTGTTCCCACCGAGAGATAGGGTTTGACAGTCCAGGAATGTTGTCAAATAGTGCATCCGAGATGTTAGGTTGCCTTAGGTTAGGATATATAACGTTATAGACGCATGTAATGTTACCTCCGAGATGTAGGGTCCGACACGCATGGAATGTTGTCAAATGTTACATCCGAGATGTTAGGTTGCCTTAGGTTAGGATATATAACGTTACAGACGTATATACTGTTCCCTCCGAGAAGTAGGGTTCGACAGGCCAGGAATGTTGTCAAATATTGCATCCGAGATGTTAGGTTGTCTTAGGTTAGGCTATATATCGTTATAGACGCATGTAACGTTACCACTGAGACGTAGGGACCGACACGCCTGGAATGTTGGCAAATGTTACATCCGAGATGTTAGGTTGCCTTAGGTTAGGATATATGACGTTATAGACGTATATGCTGTTCCCTCCGAGAAGTAGGGGTCGACAGGCCAGGAATGTTGTCAAATATTGCATCCGAGATGTTAGGTTGCCTTAGATTAGGATATACAACGTTATAGACGCATATAATGTTCCCACCGATAAGTAGGGTCCGACACGCCTGGAAGGTTGTAGAATATTACATCCGAGATGTTAGGTTGCCTTAGCTTAGGATATATGACGTTATAGACGTATATACTGTTACCTCCGAGACGTAGGGTTCGACAGGCCAGGAATGTTGTCAAATATTGCATCCGAGATTTTAGGTTGTCCTAGGTTAGGGTATATATCGTTATAGACGCATGTAACGTTACCACTGAGACGTAGGGACCGACACGCCTGGAATGTTGGCAAATGTTACATCCGAGATGTTAGGTTGCCTTAGGTTAGGATATATATCGTTATAGACGCATATACTGTTCCCACCGAGAGGTAGGGTTCGACAGGCCAGGAATGTTGTCAAATATTGCATCCGAGATGTTAGGTTGCCTTAGGTTAGGATATATAACGTTATAGACGCATGTAGTGTTACCTCCGAGAAGTAGGGTCCGACACGCCTGGAAGGTTGTAGAATATCACATCCGAGATGTTAGGTTGCCCTAGGTTAGGATATATAACGTTATAGACGTATATACTGTTCCCTCCGAGAAGTAGGGTTCGACAGGCCAGGAATGTTGTCAAATATTGCATCCGAGATGTTAGGTTGCCTTAGATGAGGATATATACCATTATATACGAATGTAATGTTACCACCGAAAAGTATGCACTCACACGCCAGGAATATTGTAAAATATTTCGTCTGAGATAATAGGTTGCCTTAGATTAGGATATACAACGTTATAGACTCATATAATGTTCCCACCGAGCAGTAGGGTCCGACACGCCTGAAATGATGTAGAATATTACATCCGACATGTCAGGTTGCCTTAGGTTAGGATATATAACGTTATAGACGTAAATACTGTTCCCTCCGAGAAGTAGGGTTCGACAGGCCAGGAATGTTGTCAAATATTGCATTCGAGATGTTAGGTTGCCTTAGATTAGGATATATAACGTTATAGACGCATGTAATGTTACCACCGAGACGTAGGGACCGACATGCCTGGAATGTTGTCGAATGTTACATCCGAGATGTTAGGTTGCCTCAGGATAGGATATATGACGTTATAGACGTATATACTGTTCCCTCCGCGAAGTAGGGTTCGACAGGCCAGGAATATTGTCAAATATTGCATCCGAGATGTTAGGTTGCCTTAGATTAGGATATATAACGTTATAGACGCATGTAATGTTACCACCGAGACGTAGGGACCGACACGCCTGGAATGTTGTCAAATGTTACATCCGAGATGTCAGGTTGCCTTAGGTTAGGATATATGACGTTATAGACGTATATACTGTTCCCTCCGAGAAGTAGGGTTCGACAGGCCAGGAATGTTGTCAAATATTGCATCCGAGATGTTAGGTTGCCTAAGGTTAGGATCTATATCGTTATAAACGTATATACTGTTCCCACCGAGAGGTAGGGTTCGACACGCCTGGAATGTTGGCAAATGTTACATCCGAGATGTTAGGTTGCCTTAGGTTAGGATATATGACGTTATAGACGTATATGCTGTTCCCTCCGAGAAGTAGGGTTCGACAGGCCAGGAATGTTGTCAAATATTGCATCCGAGATGTTAGGTTGCCTTAGATTAGGATATACAACGTTATAGACGCATATAATGTTCCCACCGATAAGTAGGGTCCGACACGCCTGGAAGGTTGTAGAATATTACATCCGAGATGTTAGGTTGCCTTAGGTTAGGATATATGACGTTATAGACGTATATACTGTTACCTCCGAGACGTAGGGTTCGACAGGCCAGGAATGTTGTCAAATATTGCATCCGAGATTTTAGGTTGTCCTAGGTTAGGGTATATATCGTTATAGACGCATGTAACGTTACCACTGAGACGTAGGGACCGACACGCCTGGAATGTTGGCAAATGTTACATCCGAGATGTTAGGTTGCCTTAGGTTAGGATATATATCGTTATAGACGCATATACTGTTCCCACCGAGAGGTAGGGTTCGACAGGCCAGGAATGTTGTCAAATATTGCATCCGAGATGTTAGGTTGCCTTAGGTTAGGATATATAACGTTATAGACGCATGTAGTGTTACCTCCGAGAAGTAGGGTCCGACACGCCTGGAAGGTTGTAGAATATCACATCCGAGATGTTAGGTTGCCCTAGGTTAGGATATATAACGTTATAGACGTATATACTGTTCCCTCCGAGAAGTAGGGTTCGACAGGCCAGGAATGTTGTCAAATATTGCATCCGAGATGTTAGGTTGCCTTAGATGAGGATATATACCATTATATACGAATGTAATGTTACCACCGAAAAGTATGCACTCACACGCCAGGAATATTGTAAAATATTTCGTCTGAGATAATAGGTTGCCTTAGATTAGGATATACAACGTTATAGACTCATATAATGTTCCCACCGAGCAGTAGGGTCCGACACGCCTGAAATGATGTAGAATATTACATCCGACATGTCAGGTTGCCTTAGGTTAGGATATATAACGTTATAGACGTAAATACTGTTCCCTCCGAGAAGTAGGGTTCGACAGGCCAGGAATGTTGTCAAATATTGCATTCGAGATGTTAGGTTGCCTTAGATTAGGATATATAACGTTATAGACGCATGTAATGTTACCACCGAGACGTAGGGACCGACATGCCTGGAATGTTGTCGAATGTTACATCCGAGATGTTAGGTTGCCTCAGGATAGGATATATGACGTTATAGACGTATATACTGTTCCCTCCGCGAAGTAGGGTTCGACAGGCCAGGAATATTGTCAAATATTGCATCCGAGATGTTAGGTTGCCTTAGATTAGGATATATAACGTTATAGACGCATGTAATGTTACCACCGAGACGTAGGGACCGACACGCCTGGAATGTTGTCAAATGTTACATCCGAGATGTCAGGTTGCCTTAGGTTAGGATATATGACGTTATAGACGTATATACTGTTCCCTCCGAGAAGTAGGGTTCGACAGGCCAGGAATGTTGTCAAATATTGCATCCGAGATGTTAGGTTGCCTTAGGTTAGGATCTATATCGTTATAAACGTATATACTGTTCCCACCGAGAGGTAGGGTTCGACAGGCCAGGAATGTTGTCAAATATTGCATCCGAGATGTTAGGTTGCCTTAGGTTAGGATATATAACGTTATAGACGCATGTAATGTTACCACCGAGACGTAGGGACCGACACGCCTGGAATGTTGTCAAATGTTACACCCGAGATGTTAGGTTTGCCTTAGGTTAGGATATATGACGTTATAGACGTATATACTGTTACCTCCGAGACGTAGGGTTCGACAGGCCAGGAATGTTGTCAAATATTGCATCCGAGATGTTACGTTGCCTTAGATTAGGATATATACCGTTATAGACGCATTTAATGTTACCACCGAAAAGTATGCACTCACACGCCAGGAATATTGTAAAATATTACGTCTGAGATAATAGGTTACCTTAGATTAGGATATACAACGTTATAGACTCATATAATGTTTCCACCGAGATTTAGGGTCCGACACGCCTGGAATGATGTAAAATATTACATCCGAGTTGTTACGTTGCCGTTATAGACGCATTCATGTTACCATCGAGACGTAGGGACCGACACGCCTGGAGTGTTGTCAAATGTTACATCCGAGATGTTAGGTTGCCTTAGGTTACGATATATATCGTTATAGACGTATATACTGTTCCCACCGAGAGATAGGGTTTGACAGTCCAGGAATGTTGTCAAATAGTGCATCCGAGATGTTAGGTTGCCTTAGGTTAGGATATATAACGTTATAGACGCATGTAATGTTACCTCCGAGACGTAGGGCCCGACACGCCTGGAATGTTGTCAAATGTTACATCCGAGATTTTAGGTTGCCTTAGGTTAGGATATATAACGTTACAGACGTATATACTGTTCCCTCCGAGAAGTAGGGTTCGACAGGCCAGGAATGCTGTCAAATATTGCATCCGAGATTTTAGGTTGTCTTAGGTTAGGGTATATATCGTTATAGACGCATGTAACGTTACCACTGAGACGTAGGGACCGACACGCCTGGAATGTTGGCAAATGTTACATCCGAGATGTTAGGTTGCCTTAGGTTAGGATATATGACGTTATAGACGTATATACTGTTCCCTCCGAGAAGTAGGGGTCGACAGGCCAGGAATGTTGTCAAATATTGCATCCGAGATGTTAGGTTGCCTTAGATTAGGCTATACAACGTTATAGACGCATATAATGTTCCCACCGATAGGTAGGGTCCGACACGCCTGGAAGGTTGTAGAATATTACATCCGAGATGTCAGGTTGCCTTAGGTTAGGATATATACCGTTATAGACGTATATACTGTTCCCACCGAGAAGTAGGGTTCGACAGGCCAGGAATATTGTCAAATATTGCATCCGAGATGTTAGGTTGCCTTAGATTAGGATATATAACGATATAGACGCATGTAATGTTACCACCGAGAAGTAGGGACCGACACGCCTGGAATGTTGTCAAATGTTACATCCGAGATGTTAGGTTGCCTTAGGTTAGGATATATAACGTTATAGACGTATATACTGTTCCCTCCGAGAAGTAGGGTTCGAAAGGACAGGAATGTTGTCAAATATTGCATCCGAGATGTTAGGTTGCCTTAGATTAGGATATATGCCGTTATAGACGCATGTAATGTTACCTCCGAAAAGTATGCACCGACACGCCAGGAATATTGTAAAATATTACGTCTGACATAATAGGTTGCCTTGGATTAGGATATACAACGTTGTAGACTCATATAATGTTCCCACCGAGAAGTAGGGTCCGACACGCCAGGAATGTTGTAAAATATTACATTCGAGTTGTTACGTTGCCGTTATAGACGCATTAATGTTACCACCGAGACGTAGGGACCGACACGCCTGGAATGTTGTCAAATGTTACATCCGAGATGTTAGGTTGCCTTAGGTTAGGATATATAACGTTACAGACGTATATACTGTTCCCTCCGAGAAGTAGGGTTCGACAGGCCAGGAATGTTGTCAAATATTGCATCCGAGATGTAAGGTTGCCTTAGGTTAGGATATATAACGTTATGGACGTATATACTGTTCCCACCGAGAAGTAGGGTCCGACACGCCAGGAATGTTGTAAAATATTACATCCGAGTTGCTACGTTGCCGTTATAGAAGCATTAATGTTACCACCGAGACGTAGGGACCGACACGCCTGGAATGTTGTCAAATGTTACATCCGAGATTTTAGGTTGCCTTAGGTTAGGATATGTGACGTTTTAGACGTATATACTGTTCCCTCCGAGAAGTAGGGTTCGACAGGCCAGGAATGTTGTCACATATTGCATCCGAGATGTTAGGTTGCCTTAGATTAGGCTATACAACGTTATAGACGCATATAATGTTCCCACCGATAGGTAGGGTCCGACACGCCTGGAAGGTTGTAGAATATTACATCCGAGATGTCAGGTTGCCTTAGGTTAGGATATATACCGTTATAGACGTATATACTGTTCCCACCGAGAAGTAGGGTTCGACAGGCCAGGAATATTGTCAAATATTGCATCCGAGATGTTAGGTTGCCTTAGATTAGGATATATAACGATATAGACGCATGTAATGTTACCACCGAGAAGTAGGGACCGACACGCCTGGAATGTTGTCAAATGTTACATCCGAGATGTTAGGTTGCCTTAGGTTAGGATATATAACGTTATAGACGTATATACTGTTCCCTCCGAGAAGTAGGGTTCGAAAGGACAGGAATGTTGTCAAATATTGCATCCGAGATGTTAGGTTGCCTTAGATTAGGATATATGCCGTTATAGACGCATGTAATGTTACCTCCGAAAAGTATGCACCGACACGCCAGGAATATTGTAAAATATTACGTCTGACATAATAGGTTGCCTTGGATTAGGATATACAACGTTGTAGACTCATATAATGTTCCCACCGAGAAGTAGGGTCCGACACGCCAGGAATGTTGTAAAATATTACATCCGAGTTGCTACGTTGCCGTTATAGAAGCATTAATGTTACCACCGAGACGTAGGGACCGACACGCCTGGAATGTTGTCAAATGTTACATCCGAGATTTTAGGTTGCCTTAGGTTAGGATATGTGACGTTTTAGACGTATATACTGTTCCCTCCGAGAAGTAGGGTTCGACAGGCCAGGAATGTTGTCAAATATTGCATCCGAGATGTTGGGTTGCCTTAGGTTAGGATATATAACGTTATAGACGCATGTAACGTTACCACCGAGACGTAGGGATCGACACGCCTGGAATGTTGTCAAATGTTACATCCGAGATGTTAGGTTGCCTTAGGTTAGGATATATGACGTTATAGACGTATATGCTGTTCCCTCCGAGAAGTAGGGTTCGACAGGCCAGGAATGTTGTCAAATATTGCATCCGAGATGTTAGGTTGCCTTAGATTAGGATATACAACGTTATAGACGCATATAATGTTCCCACCGATAAGTAGGGTCCGACACGCCTGGAAGGTTGTAGAATATTACATCCGAAATGTCAGGTTGCCTTAGGTTAGGATATATACCGTTATAGACGTATATACTGTTCCCACCGAGAAGTAGGGTCCGACACGCCAGAAATGTTGTCAAATGTTACATCCGAGTTGTTAGGTTGCCTTAGGTTAGGATATATAACGTTATAGACGCATGTAATGTTACCACCGAGAAGTAGGGACCGACACGCCTGGAATGTTGTCAAATATTGCATCCGAGATGTTAGGTTGCCTTAGATTAGGATATACAACGTTATAGACGCATATAATGTTCCCACCCAGAATTAGGGTCCGACACGCCTGGAAGGTTGTAGAATATTACATCCGAGACATCAGGTTGCCTTAGGTTAGGATATATACCGTTATAGACGTATATACTGTTCCCTCCGAGAAGTAGGGTCCGACACGCCTGGCAGGTTGTAGAATATTACATCCGAGATGTCAGGTTGCCTTAGGTTAGGATATATAGCGTTTTAGACGTATATACTGTTCCCACCGAGAAGTAGGGTCCGACACGCCAGAAATGTTGTCAAATGTTACATCCGAGTTGTTAGGTTGCCTTAGGTTAGGATATATAACGTTATAGACACATGTAACGTTACCACCGAGACGTAGGGATCGACACGCCTGGAATGTTGTCAAATGTTACATCCGAGATGTTAGGTTGCCTTAGGTTAGGATATATGACGTTATAGACGTATATGCTGTTCCCTCCGAGAAGTAGGGGTCGACAGGCCAGGAATGTTGTCAAATATTGCATCCGAGATGTTAGGTTGCCTTAGATTAGGCTATACAACGTTATAGACGCATATAATGTTCCCACCGATAAGTAGGGTCCGACACGCCTGGAAGGTTGTAGAATATTACATCCGAGATGTCAGGTTGCCTTAGGTTAGGATATATACCGTTATAGACGTATATACTGTTCCCACCGAGAAGTAGGGTTCGACAGGCCAGGAATATTGTCAAATATTGCATCCGCGATGTTAGGTTGCCTTAGATTAGGATATATAACGATATAGACGCATGTAATGTTACCACCGAGAAGTAGGGACCGACACGCCTGGAATGTTGTCAAATGTTACATCCGAGATGTTAGGTTGCCTTAGGTTAGGATATGTGACGTTTTAGACGTATATACTGTTCCCTCCGAGAAGTAGGGTTCGACAGGCCAGGAATGTTGTCACATATTGCATCCGAGATGTTAGGTTGCCTTAGATTAGGCTATACAACGTTATAGACGCATATAATGTTCCCACCGATAGGTAGGGTCCGACACGCCTGGAAGGTTGTAGAATATTACATCCGAGATGTCAGGTTGCCTTAGGTTAGGATATATACCGTTATAGACGTATATACTGTTCCCACCGAGAAGTAGGGTTCGACAGGCCAGGAATATTGTCAAATATTGCATCCGAGATGTTAGGTTGCCTTAGATTAGGATATATAACGATATAGACGCATGTAATGTTACCACCGAGACGTAGGGACCGACATGCCTGGAATGTTGTCGAATGATACATCCGAGATGTTAGGTTGCCTCAGGTTAGGATATATGACGTTATAGGCGTATATACTGTTCCCACCGAGAAGTAGGTTTCGACAGGCCAGGAATATTGTCAAATATTGCATGCGAGATGTTAGGTTGCCTTAGATTAGGATATATACCGTTATAGACGCATTTAATGTTACCACCGAAAAGTATGCACTCACACGCCAGGAATATTGTAAAATATTACGTCTGAGATAATAGGTTGCCTTAGATTAGGATATACAACGTTATAGACTCATATAATGTTCCCACCGAGAAGTAGGGTCCGACACGCCTGGAATGATGTAAAATATTACATCCGAGATGTTACGTTGCCGTTATAGACGCATTCATGTTACCACCGAGACGTAGGGACCGACACGCCTGGAATGTTGTCAAATGTTACATCCGAGATGTTAGGTTGCCTTAGGTTACGATATATATCGTTATAGACGTATATACTGTTCCCACCGAGAGATAGGGTTTGACAGTCCAGGAATGTTGTCAAATAGTGCATCCGAGATGTTAGGTTGCCTTAGGTTAGGATATATAACGTTATAGACGCATGTAATGTTACCTCCGAGATGTAGGGTCCGACACGCATGGAATGTTGTCAAATGTTACATCCGAGATGTTAGGTTGCCTTAGGTTAGGATATATAACGTTACAGACGTATATACTGTTCCCTCCGAGAAGTAGGGTTCGACAGGCCAGGAATGTTGTCAAATATTGCATCCGAGATGTTAGGTTGTCTTAGGTTAGGCTATATATCGTTATAGACGCATGTAACGTTACCACTGAGACGTAGGGACCGACACGCCTGGAATGTTGGCAAATGTTACATCCGAGATGTTAGGTTGCCTTAGGTTAGGATATATGACGTTATAGACGTATATGCTGTTCCCTCCGAGAAGTAGGGGTCGACAGGCCAGGAATGTTGTCAAATATTGCATCCGAGATGTTAGGTTGCCTTAGATTAGGATATACAACGTTATAGACGCATATAATGTTCCCACCGATAAGTAGGGTCCGACACGCCTGGAAGGTTGTAGAATATTACATCCGAGATGTTAGGTTGCCTTAGGTTAGGATATATGACGTTATAGACGTATATACTGTTACCTCCGAGACGTAGGGTTCGACAGGCCAGGAATGTTGTCAAATATTGCATCCGAGATTTTAGGTTGTCCTAGGTTAGGGTATATATCGTTATAGACGCATGTAACGTTACCACTGAGACGTAGGGACCGACACGCCTGGAATGTTGGCAAATGTTACATCCGAGATGTTAGGTTGCCTTAGGTTAGGATATATATCGTTATAGACGCATATACTGTTCCCACCGAGAGGTAGGGTTCGACAGGCCAGGAATGTTGTCAAATATTGCATCCGAGATGTTAGGTTGCCTTAGGTTAGGATATATAACGTTATAGACGCATGTAGTGTTACCTCCGAGAAGTAGGGTCCGACACGCCTGGAAGGTTGTAGAATATCACATCCGAGATGTTAGGTTGCCCTAGGTTAGGATATATAACGTTATAGACGTATATACTGTTCCCTCCGAGAAGTAGGGTTCGACAGGCCAGGAATGTTGTCAAATATTGCATCCGAGATGTTAGGTTGCCTTAGATGAGGATATATACCATTATATACGAATGTAATGTTACCACCGAAAAGTATGCACTCACACGCCAGGAATATTGTAAAATATTTCGTCTGAGATAATAGGTTGCCTTAGATTAGGATATACAACGTTATAGACTCATATAATGTTCCCACCGAGCAGTAGGGTCCGACACGCCTGAAATGATGTAGAATATTACATCCGACATGTCAGGTTGCCTTAGGTTAGGATATATAACGTTATAGACGTAAATACTGTTCCCTCCGAGAAGTAGGGTTCGACAGGCCAGGAATGTTGTCAAATATTGCATTCGAGATGTTAGGTTGCCTTAGATTAGGATATATAACGTTATAGACGCATGTAATGTTACCACCGAGACGTAGGGACCGCCATGCCTGGAATGTTGTCGAATGTTACATCCGAGATGTTAGGTTGCCTCAGGATAGGATATATGACGTTATAGACGTATATACTGTTCCCTCCGCGAAGTAGGGTTCGACAGGCCAGGAATATTGTCAAATATTGCATCCGAGATGTTAGGTTGCCTTAGATTAGGATATATAACGTTATAGACGCATGTAATGTTACCACCGAGACGTAGGGACCGACACGCCTGGAATGTTGTCAAATGTTACATCCGAGATGTCAGGTTGCCTTAGGTTAGGATATATGACGTTATAGACGTATATACTGTTCCCTCCGAGAAGTAGGGTTCGACAGGCCAGGAATGTTGTCAAATATTGCATCCGAGATGTTAGGTTGCCTTAGGTTAGGATCTATATCGTTATAAACGTATATACTGTTCCCACCGAGAGGTAGGGTTCGACAGGCCAGGAATGTTGTCAAATATTGCATCCGAGATGTTAGGTTGCCTTAGGTTAGGATATATAACGTTATAGACGCATGTAATGTTACCACCGAGACGTAGGGACCGACACGCCTGGAATGTTGTCAAATGTTACATCCGAGATGTTAGGTTTGCCTTAGGTTAGGATATATGACGTTATAGACGTATATACTGTTACCTCCGAGACGTAGGGTTCGACAGGCCAGGAATGTTGTCAAATATTGCATCCGAGATGTTACGTTGCCTTAGATTAGGATATATACCGTTATAGACGCATTTAATGTTACCACCGAAAAGTATGCACTCACACGCCAGGAATATTGTAAAATATTACGTCTGAGATAATAGGTTACCTTAGATTAGGATATACAACGTTATAGACTCATATAATGTTTCCACCGAGATTTAGGGTCCGACACGCCTGGAATGATGTAAAATATTACATCCGAGTTGTTACGTTGCCGTTATAGACGCATTCATGTTACCATCGAGACGTAGGGACCGACACGCCTGGAGTGTTGTCAAATGTTACATCCGAGATGTTAGGTTGCCTTAGGTTACGATATATATCGTTATAGACGTATATACTGTTCCCACCGAGAGATAGGGTTTGACAGTCCAGGAATGTTGTCAAATAGTGCATCCGAGATGTTAGGTTGCCTTAGGTTAGGATATATAACGTTATAGACGCATGTAATGTTACCTCCGAGACGTAGGGCCCGACACGCCTGGAATGTTGTCAAATGTTACATCCGAGATTTTAGGTTGCCTTAGGTTAGGATATATAACGTTACAGACGTATATACTGTTCCCTCCGAGAAGTAGGGTTCGACAGGCCAGGAATGCTGTCAAATATTGCATCCGAGATTTTAGGTTGTCTTAGGTTAGGGTATATATCGTTATAGACGCATGTAACGTTACCACTGAGACGTAGGGACCGACACGCCTGGAATGTTGGCAAATGTTACATCCGAGATGTTAGGTTGCCTTAGGTTAGGATATATGACGTTATAGACGTATATACTGTTCCCTCCGAGAAGTAGGGGTCGACAGGCCAGGAATGTTGTCAAATATTGCATCCGAGATGTTAGGTTGCCTTAGATTAGGCTATACAACGTTATAGACGCATATAATGTTCCCACCGATAGGTAGGGTCCGACACGCCTGGAAGGTTGTAGAATATTACATCCGAGATGTCAGGTTGCCTTAGGTTAGGATATATACCGTTATAGACGTATATACTGTTCCCACCGAGAAGTAGGGTTCGACAGGCCAGGAATATTGTCAAATATTGCATCCGAGATGTTAGGTTGCCTTAGATTAGGATATATAACGATATAGACGCATGTAATGTTACCACCGAGAAGTAGGGACCGACACGCCTGGAATGTTGTCAAATGTTACATCCGAGATGTTAGGTTGCCTTAGGTTAGGATATATAACGTTATAGACGTATATACTGTTCCCTCCGAGAAGTAGGGTTCGAAAGGACAGGAATGTTGTCAAATATTGCATCCGAGATGTTAGGTTGCCTTAGATTAGGATATATGCCGTTATAGACGCATGTAATGTTACCTCCGAAAAGTATGCACCGACACGCCAGGAATATTGTAAAATATTACGTCTGACATAATAGGTTGCCTTGGATTAGGATATACAACGTTGTAGACTCATATAATGTTCCCACCGAG
This sequence comes from Xylocopa violacea, assembly GCA_963969225.1. Classification (NCBI taxonomy): domain Eukaryota; kingdom Metazoa; phylum Arthropoda; class Insecta; order Hymenoptera; family Apidae; genus Xylocopa; species Xylocopa violacea. The sequence goes on along the minus strand of CAXAJV010000194.1, from coordinate 1,145,116 downwards.
AAGTAGGGTCCGACACGCCAGGAATGTTGTAAAATATTACATTCGAGTTGTTACGTTGCCGTTATAGACGCATTAATGTTACCACCGAGACGTAGGGACCGACACGCCTGGAATGTTGTCAAATGTTACATCCGAGATGTTAGGTTGCCTTAGGTTAGGATATATAACGTTACAGACGTATATACTGTTCCCTCCGAGAAGTAGGGTTCGACAGGCCAGGAATGTTGTCAAATATTGCATCCGAGATGTAAGGTTGCCTTAGGTTAGGATATATAACGTTATGGACGTATATACTGTTCCCACCGAGAAGTAGGGTCCGACACGCCAGGAATGTTGTAAAATATTACATCCGAGTTGCTACGTTGCCGTTATAGAAGCATTAATGTTACCACCGAGACGTAGGGACCGACACGCCTGGAATGTTGTCAAATGTTACATCCGAGATTTTAGGTTGCCTTAGGTTAGGATATGTGACGTTTTAGACGTATATACTGTTCCCTCCGAGAAGTAGGGTTCGACAGGCCAGGAATGTTGTCACATATTGCATCCGAGATGTTAGGTTGCCTTAGATTAGGCTATACAACGTTATAGACGCATATAATGTTCCCACCGATAGGTAGGGTCCGACACGCCTGGAAGGTTGTAGAATATTACATCCGAGATGTCAGGTTGCCTTAGGTTAGGATATATACCGTTATAGACGTATATACTGTTCCCACCGAGAAGTAGGGTTCGACAGGCCAGGAATATTGTCAAATATTGCATCCGAGATGTTAGGTTGCCTTAGATTAGGATATATAACGATATAGACGCATGTAATGTTACCACCGAGAAGTAGGGACCGACACGCCTGGAATGTTGTCAAATGTTACATCCGAGATGTTAGGTTGCCTTAGGTTAGGATATATAACGTTATAGACGTATATACTGTTCCCTCCGAGAAGTAGGGTTCGAAAGGACAGGAATGTTGTCAAATATTGCATCCGAGATGTTAGGTTGCCTTAGATTAGGATATATGCCGTTATAGACGCATGTAATGTTACCTCCGAAAAGTATGCACCGACACGCCAGGAATATTGTAAAATATTACGTCTGACATAATAGGTTGCCTTGGATTAGGATATACAACGTTGTAGACTCATATAATGTTCCCACCGAGAAGTAGGGTCCGACACGCCAGGAATGTTGTAAAATATTACATCCGAGTTGCTACGTTGCCGTTATAGAAGCATTAATGTTACCACCGAGACGTAGGGACCGACACGCCTGGAATGTTGTCAAATGTTACATCCGAGATTTTAGGTTGCCTTAGGTTAGGATATGTGACGTTTTAGACGTATATACTGTTCCCTCCGAGAAGTAGGGTTCGACAGGCCAGGAATGTTGTCAAATATTGCATCCGAGATGTTGGGTTGCCTTAGGTTAGGATATATAACGTTATAGACGCATGTAACGTTACCACCGAGACGTAGGGATCGACACGCCTGGAATGTTGTCAAATGTTACATCCGAGATGTTAGGTTGCCTTAGGTTAGGATATATGACGTTATAGACGTATATGCTGTTCCCTCCGAGAAGTAGGGTTCGACAGGCCAGGAATGTTGTCAAATATTGCATCCGAGATGTTAGGTTGCCTTAGATTAGGATATACAACGTTATAGACGCATATAATGTTCCCACCGATAAGTAGGGTCCGACACGCCTGGAAGGTTGTAGAATATTACATCCGAAATGTCAGGTTGCCTTAGGTTAGGATATATACCGTTATAGACGTATATACTGTTCCCACCGAGAAGTAGGGTCCGACACGCCAGAAATGTTGTCAAATGTTACATCCGAGTTGTTAGGTTGCCTTAGGTTAGGATATATAACGTTATAGACGCATGTAATGTTACCACCGAGAAGTAGGGACCGACACGCCTGGAATGTTGTCAAATATTGCATCCGAGATGTTAGGTTGCCTTAGATTAGGATATACAACGTTATAGACGCATATAATGTTCCCACCCAGAATTAGGGTCCGACACGCCTGGAAGGTTGTAGAATATTACATCCGAGACATCAGGTTGCCTTAGGTTAGGATATATACCGTTATAGACGTATATACTGTTCCCTCCGAGAAGTAGGGTCCGACACGCCTGGCAGGTTGTAGAATATTACATCCGAGATGTCAGGTTGCCTTAGGTTAGGATATATAGCGTTTTAGACGTATATACTGTTCCCACCGAGAAGTAGGGTCCGACACGCCAGAAATGTTGTCAAATGTTACATCCGAGTTGTTAGGTTGCCTTAGGTTAGGATATATAACGTTATAGACACATGTAACGTTACCACCGAGACGTAGGGATCGACACGCCTGGAATGTTGTCAAATGTTACATCCGAGATGTTAGGTTGCCTTAGGTTAGGATATATGACGTTATAGACGTATATGCTGTTCCCTCCGAGAAGTAGGGGTCGACAGGCCAGGAATGTTGTCAAATATTGCATCCGAGATGTTAGGTTGCCTTAGATTAGGCTATACAACGTTATAGACGCATATAATGTTCCCACCGATAAGTAGGGTCCGACACGCCTGGAAGGTTGTAGAATATTACATCCGAGATGTCAGGTTGCCTTAGGTTAGGATATATACCGTTATAGACGTATATACTGTTCCCACCGAGAAGTAGGGTTCGACAGGCCAGGAATATTGTCAAATATTGCATCCGCGATGTTAGGTTGCCTTAGATTAGGATATATAACGATATAGACGCATGTAATGTTACCACCGAGAAGTAGGGACCGACACGCCTGGAATGTTGTCAAATGTTACATCCGAGATGTTAGGTTGCCTTAGGTTAGGATATGTGACGTTTTAGACGTATATACTGTTCCCTCCGAGAAGTAGGGTTCGACAGGCCAGGAATGTTGTCAAATATTGCATCCGAGATGTTGGGTTGCCTTAGGTTAGGATATATAACGTTATAGACGCATGTAACGTTACCACCGAGAAGTAGGGACCGACACGCCTGGAATGTTGTCAAATATTGCATCCGAGATGTTAGGTTGCCTTAGATTAGGATATACAACGTTATAGACGCATATAATGTTCCCACCCAGAATTAGGGTCCGACACGCCTGGAAGGTTGTAGAATATTACATCCGAGATGTCAGGTTGCCTTAGGTTAGGATATATACCGTTATAGACGTATATACTGTTCCCTCCGAGAAGTAGGGTCCGACACGCCTGGCAGGTTGTAGAATATTACATCCGAGATGTCAGGTTGCCTTAGGTTAGGATATATAGCGTTTTAGACGTATATACTGTTCCCACCGAGAAGTACGGTCCGACACGCCAGAAATGTTGTCAAATGTTACATCCGAGTTGTTAGGTTGCCTTAGGTTAGGATATATAACGTTATAGACACATGTAACGTTACCACCGAGACGTAGGGATCGACACGCCTGGAATGTTGTTAAATGTTACATCCGAGATGTTAGGTTGCCTTAGGTTAGGATATATGACGTTATAGACGTATATGCTGTTCCCTCCGAGAAGTAGGGGTCGACAGGCCAGGAATGTTGTCAAATATTGCATCCGAGATGTTAGGTTGCCTTAGATTAGGCTATACAACGTTATAGACGCATATAATATTCCCACCGATAAGTAGGGTCCGAGACGCCTGGAAGGTGGTAGAATATTACATCCGAGATGTCAGGTTGCCTTAGGTTAGGATATATACCGTTATAGACGTATATACTGTTCCCACCGAGAAGTAGGGTTCGACAGGCCAGGAATATTGTCAAATATTGCATCCGCGATGTTAGGTTGCCTTAGATTAGGATATATAACGATATAGACGCATGTAATGTTACCACCGAGAAGTAGGGACCGACACGCCTGGAATGTTGTCAAATGTTACATCCGAGATGTTAGGTTGCCTTAGGTTAGGATATATAACGTTATAGACGTATATACTGTTCCCTCCGAGAAGTAGGGTTCGACAGGACAGGAATGTTGTCAAATATTGCATCCGAGATGTTAGGTTGCCTTAGATTAGGATATATACCGTTATAGACGCATGTAATGTTACCACCGAAAAGTATGCACTCACACGCCAGGAATATTGTAAGATATTACGTCTGAGATAATAGGTTGCCTTAGATTAGGATATAGAACGTTATACACTCATATAATGTTCCCACCGAGATGTAGGGTCCGACACGCCTGGAATGATGTAGAATATTACATCCGACATGTCAGGTTGCCTTAGGTTAGGATATATAACGTTATAGACGTATATACTGTTCCCTCCGAGAAGTAGGGTTCGACAGGCCAGGAATGTAGTCAAATATTGCATCCGAGATGTTAGGTTGCCTTAGATTAGGATATATGCCGTTATAGACGCATGTAATGTTACCTCCGAAAAGTATGCACCGACACGCCAGGAATATTGTAAAATATTACGTCTGACATAATAGGTTGCCTTGGATTAGGATATACAACGTTGTAGACTCATATAATGTTCCCACCGAGAAGTAGGGTCCGACACGCCAGGAATGTTGTAAAATATTACATTCGAGTTGTTACGTTGCCGTTATAGACGCATTAATGTTACCACCGAGACGTAGGGACCGACACGCCTGGAATGTTGTCAAATGTTACATCCGAGATGTTAGGTTGCCTTAGGTTAGGATATATAACGTTACAGACGTATATACTGTTCCCTCCGAGAAGTAGGGTTCGACAGGCCAGGAATGTTGTCAAATATTGCATCCGAGATGTAAGGTTGCCTTAGGTTAGGATATATAACGTTATGGACGTATATACTGTTCCCACCGAGAAGTAGGGTCCGACACGCCAGGAATGTTCTAAAATATTACATCCGAGTTGCTACGTTGCCGTTATAGACGCATTAATGTTACCACCGAGACGTAGGGACCGACACGCCTGGAATGTTGTCAAATGTTACATCCGAGATTTTAGGTTGCCTTAGGTTAGGATATGTGACGTTTTAGACGTATATACTGTTCCCTCCGAGAAGTAGGTTTCGACAGGCCAGGAATGTTGTCAAATATTGCATCCGAGATGTTAGGTTGCCTTAGGTTAGGATATATAACGTTATAGACGCATGTAACGTTACCACCGAGACGTAGGGATCGACACGCCTGGAATGTTGTCAAATGTTACATCCGAGATGTTAGGTTGCCTTAGGTTAGGATATATGACGTTATAGACGTATATGCTGTTCCCTCCGAGAAGTAGGGTTCGACAGGCCAGGAATGTTGTCAAATATTGCATCCGAGATGTTAGGTTGCCTTAGATTAGGATATACAACGTTATAGACGCATATAATGTTCCCACCCAGAATTAGGGTCCGACACGCCTGGAAGGTTGTAGAATATTACATCCGAGATGTCAGGTTGCCTTAGGTTAGGATATATAACGTTATAGACACATGTAACGTTACCACCGAGACGTAGGGATCGACACGCCTGGAATGTTGTCAAATGTTACATCCGAGATGTTAGGTTGCCTTAGGTTAGGATATATGACGTTATAGACGTATATGCTGTTCCCTCCGAGAAGTAGGGTTCGACAGGCCAGGAATGTTGTCAAATATTGCATCCGAGATGTTAGGTTGCCTTAGATTAGGATATATGCCGTTATAGACGCATGTAATGTTACCTCCGAAAAGTATGCACCGACACGCCAGGAATATTGTAAAATATTACGTCTGAGATAATAGGTTGCCTTGGATTAGGATATACAACGCTATAGACTCATATAATGTTCCCACCGAGAAGTAGGGTCCGACACGCCAGGAATGTTGTAAAATATTACATCCGAGTTGTTACGTTGCCGTTATAGACGCATTAATGTTACCACCGAGACGTAGGGCCCGACACGCCTGGAATGTTGTCAAATGTTACATCCGAGATGTTAGGTTGCCTTAGATTAGGATATATAACGTTATAGACGCATGTAATGTTACCACCGAGACGTAGGGACCGACACGCCTGGAATGTTGTCAAATGTTACATCCGAGATGTTAGGTTGCCTTAGGTTAGGATATATGACGTTATAGACGTATATACTGTTCCCTCCGAGAAGTAGGGTTCGAAAGGCCAGGAATGTTGTCAAATATTGCATCCGAGATGTTAGGTTGCCTTAGGTTAGGATATATATCGTTATAAACGTATATACTGTTCCCACCGAGAGATAGGGTTTGACAGTCCAGGAATGTTGTCAAATAGTGCATCCGAGATGTTAGGTTGCCTTAGGTTAGGATATATAACGTTATAGACGCATGTAATGTTAGCTCCGAGACGTAGGGCCCGACACGCCTGGAATGTTGTCAAATGTTACATCCGAGATGTTAGGTTGCCTTAGGTTAGGATATATAACGTTACAGACGTATATACTGTTCCCTCCGAGAAGTAGGTTTCGACAGGCCAGGAATGCTGTCAAATATTGCATCCGAGATTTTAGGTTGTCTTAGGTTAGGGCATATATCGTTATAGACGCATGTAACGTTACCACTGAGACGTAGGGACCGACACGCCTGGAATGTTGGCAAATGTTACATCCGAGATGTTAGGTTGCCTTAGGTTAGGATATATGAGGTTATAGACGTATATGCTGTTCCCTCCGAGAAGTAGGGGTCGACAGGCCAGGAATGTTGTCAAATATTGCATCCGAGATGTTAGGTTGCCTTAGATTAGGCTATACAACGTTATAGACGCATATAATGTTCCCACCGATAAGTAGGGTCCGACACGCCTGGAAGGTTGTAGAATATTACATCCGAGATGTCAGGTTGCCTTAGGTTAGGATATATACCGTTATAGACGTATATACTGTTCCCTCCGAGAAGTAGGGTCCGACACGCCTGGAAGGTTGTAGAATATTACATCCGAGATGTCAGGTTGCCTTAAGGTTAGGATATATAGCGTTATTGACGTATATACTGTTCCCACCGAGAAGTAGGGTCCGACACGCCAGAAATGTTGTCAAATGTTACATCCGAGTTGTTAGGTTGCCTTAGGTTAGGATATATAACGTTATAGACGCATGTAATGTTACCACCGAGAAGTAGGGACCGACACGCCTGGAATGTTGTCAAATGTTACATCCGAGATGTTAGGTTGCCTTAGGTTAGTATATTTGACGTTACAGACGTTTATACTGTTCCCTCCGAGAAGTAGGTTTCGACAGGCCAGGAATGTTGTCAAATATTGCATCCGAGATGTTAGGTTGCCTTAGATTAGGATATATAACGTTATAGACGCATGTAATGTTACCACCGAGACGTAGGGACCGACATGCCTGGAATGTTGTCGAATGATACATCCGAGATGTTAGGTTGCCTCAGGTTAGGATATATGACGTTATAGGCGTATATACTGTTCCCACCGAGAAGTAGGGTTCGACAGGCCAGGAATATTGTCAAATATTGCATCCGAGATGTTAGGTTGCCTTAGATTAGGATATATACCGTTATAGACGCATTTAATGTTACCACCGAAAAGTATGCACTCACACGCCAGGAATATTGTAAAATATTACGTCTGAGATAATAGGTTGCCTTAGATTAGGATATACAACGTTATAGACTCATATAATGTTCCCACCGAGAAGTAGGGTCCGACACGCCTGGAATGATGTAAAATATTACATCCGAGTTGTTACGTTGCCGTTATAGACGCATTCATGTTACCACCGAGACGTAGGGACCGACGCGCCTGGAATGTTGTCAAATGTTACATCCGACATGTTAGGTTGCCTTAGGTTACGATCTATATCGTTATAGACGTATATACTGTTCCCACCGAGAGATAGGGTTTGACAGTCCAGGAATGTTGTCAAATAGTGCATCCGAGATGTTACGTTGCCTTAGGTTAGGATATATAACGTTATAGACGCATGTAATGTTACCTCCGAGACGTAGGGCCCGACACGCATGGAATGTTGTCAAATGTTACATCCGAGATGTTAGGTTGCCTTAGGTTAGGATATATAACGTTACAGACGTATATACTGTTCCCTCCGAGAAGTAGGGTTCGACAGGCCAGGAATGTTGTCAAATATTGCATCCGAGATGTTAGGTTGTCTTAGGTTAGGGTATATATCGTTATAGACGCATGTAACGTTACCACTGAGACGTAGGGACCGACACGCCTGGAAGGTTGTAGAATATTACATCCGAGATGTCAGGTTGCCTTAGGTTAGGATATATGCGGTTATAGAGGTATATACTGTTCCCTCCGAGAAGTAGGTTTCGACAGGCCAGGAATGTTGTCAGATATTGCATCCGAGATGTTAGGTTGCCTTAGATTAGGATATATAACGTTACAGACGCATGTAATGTTACCACCGAGACGTAGGGACCGACATGCCTGGAATGTTGTCGAATGTTACATCCGAGATGTTAGGTTGCCTCAGGTTAGGATATATGACGTTATAGGCGTATATACTGTTCCCTCCGAGAAGTAGGGTTCGACAGGCCAGGAATATTGTCAAATATTGCATCCGAGATGTTAGGTTGCCTTAGATTAGGATATATAACGTTATAGACGCATGTAATGTTACCACCGAGACGTAGGGACCGACACGCCTGGAATGTTGTCAAATGTTACATCCGAGATGTTAGGTTGCCTTAGGTTAGGATATATGACGTTATAGACGTATATACTGTTACCTCCGAGACGTAGGGTTCGACAGGCCAGGAATGTTGTCAAATATTGCATCCGAGATGTTAGGTTGCCTTAGATTAGGATATATACCGTTATAGACGCATTTAATGTTACCACCGAAAAGTATGCACTCACACGCCAGGAATATTGTAAAATATTACGTCTGAGATAATAGGTTGCCTTAGATTAGGATATACAACGTTATAGACTCATATAATGTTCCCACCGATAAGTAGGGTCCGACACGCCTGGAAGGTTGTAGAATATTACATCCGAGATGTCAGGTTGCCTTAGGTTAGGATATATACCGTTATAGACGTATATACTGTTCCCTCCGAGAAGTAGGGTCCGACACGCCTGGAAGGTTGTAGAATATTACATCCGAGATGTCAGGTTGCCTTAAGGTTAGGATATATAGCGTTATTGACGTATATACTGTTCCCACCGAGAAGTAGGGTCCGACACGCCAGAAATGTTGTCAAATGTTACATCCGAGTTGTTAGGTTGCCTTAGGTTAGGATATATAACGTTATAGACGCATGTAATGTTACCACCGAGAAGTAGGGACCGACACGCCTGGAATGTTGTCAAATGTTACATCCGAGATGTTAGGTTGCCTTAGGTTAGTATATTTGACGTTACAGACGTTTATACTGTTCCCTCCGAGAAGTAGGTTTCGACAGGCCAGGAATGTTGTCAAATATTGCATCCGAGATGTTAGGTTGCCTTAGGTTAGGATATATAACGTTATAGACGCATGTAACGTTACCACCGAGACGTAGGGATCGACACGCCTGGAATGTTGTCAAATGTTACATCCGAGATGTTAGGTTGCGTTAGGTTAGGATATATGACGTTATAGACGTATATGCTGTTCCCTCCGAGAAGTAGGGTTCGACAGGCCAGGAATGTTGTCAAATATTGCATCCGAGATGTTAGGTTGCCTTAGATTAGGATATACAACGTTATAGACGCATATAATGTTCCCACCGATAAGTAGGGTCCGATACGCCTGGAAGGTTGTAGAATATTACATCCGAGATGTCAGGTTCCCTTAGGTTAGGATATATACCGTTATAGACGTATATACTGTTCCCACCGAGAAGTAGGGTCCGACACGCCAGAAATGTTGTCAAATGTTACATCCGAGTTGTTAGGTTGCCTTAGGTTAGGATATATAACGTTATAGACGCATGTAATGTTACCACCGAGAAGTAGGGACCGACACGCCTGGAATGTTGTCAAATGTTACATCCGAGATGTTAGGTTGCCTTAGGTTAGTATATTTGACGTTACAGACGTTTATACTGTTCCCTCCGAGAAGTAGGTTTCGACAGGCCAGGAATGTTGTCAAATATTGCATCCGAGATGTTAGGTTGCCTTAGATTAGGATATATAACGTTATAGACGCATGTAATGTTACCACCGAGACGTAGGGACCGACATGCCTGGAATGTTGTCGAATGATACATCCGAGATGTTAGGTTGCCTCAGGTTAGGATATATGACGTTATAGGCGTATATACTGTTCCCACCGAGAAGTAGGGTTCGACAGGCCAGGAATATTGTCAAATATTGCATCCGAGATGTTAGGTTGCCTTAGATTAGGATATATACCGTTATAGACGCATTTAATGTTACCACCGAAAAGTATGCACTCACACGCCAGGAATATTGTAAAATATTACGTCTGAGATAATAGGTTGCCTTAGATTAGGATATACAACGTTATAGACTCATATAATGTTCCCACCGAGAAGTAGGGTCCGACACGCCTGGAATGATGTAAAATATTACATCCGAGTTGTTACGTTGCCGTTATAGACGCATTCATGTTACCACCGAGACGTAGGGACCGACGCGCCTGGAATGTTGTCAAATGTTACATCCGACATGTTAGGTTGCCTTAGGTTACGATATATATCGTTATAGACGTATATACTGTTCCCACCGAGAGATAGGGTTTGACAGTCCAGGAATGTTGTCAAATAGTGCATCCGAGATGTTAGGTTGCCTTAGGTTAGGATATATAACGTTATAGACGCATGTAATGTTACCTCCGAGACGTAGGGCCCGACACGCATGGAATGTTGTCAAATGTTACATCCGAGATGTTAGGTTGCCTTAGGTTAGGATATATAACGTTACAGACGTATATACTGTTCCCTCCGAGAAGTAGGGTTCGACAGGCCAGGAATGTTGTCAAATATTGCATCCGAGATGTTAGGTTGTCTTAGGTTAGGGTATATATCGTTATAGACGCATGTAACGTTACCACTGAGACGTAGGGACCGACACGCCTGGAAGGTTGTAGAATATTACATCCGAGATGTCAGGTTGCCTTAGGTTAGGATATATGCGGTTATAGAGGTATATACTGTTCCCTCCGAGAAGTAGGTTTCGACAGGCCAGGAATGTTGTCAGATATTGCATCCGAGATGTTAGGTTGCCTTAGATTAGGATATATAACGTTACAGACGCATGTAATGTTACCACCGAGACGTAGGGACCGACATGCCTGGAATGTTGTCGAATGTTACATCCGAGATGTTAGGTTGCCTCAGGTTAGGATATATGACGTTATAGGCGTATATACTGTTCCCTCCGAGAAGTAGGGTTCGACAGGCCAGGAATATTGTCAAATATTGCATCCGAGATGTTAGGTTGCCTTAGATTAGGATATATAACGTTATAGACGCATGTAATGTTACCACCGAGACGTAGGGACCGACACGCCTGGAATGTTGTCAAATGTTACATCCGAGATGTTAGGTTGCCTTAGGTTAGGATATATGACGTTATAGACGTATATACTGTTACCTCCGAGACGTAGGGTTCGACAGGCCAGGAATGTTGTCAAATATTGCATCCGAGATGTTAGGTTGCCTTAGATTAGGATATATACCGTTATAGACGCATTTAATGTTACCACCGAAAAGTATGCACTCACACGCCAGGAATATTGTAAAATATTACGTCTGAGATAATAGGTTGCCTTAGATTAGGATATACAACGTTATAGACTCATATAATGTTCCCACCGAGAAGTAGGGTCCGACACGCCTGGAATGATGTAAAATATTACATCCGAGATGTTACGTTGCCGTTATAGACGCATTCATGTTACCACCGAGACGTAGGGACCGACACGCCTGGAATGTTGTCAAATGTTACATCCGAGATGTTAGGTTGCCTTAGGTTACGATATATATCGTTATAGACGTATATACTGTTCCCACCGAGAGATAGGGTTTGACAGTCCAGGAATGTTGTCAAATAGTGCATCCGAGATGTTAGGTTGCCTTAGGTTAGGATATATAACGTTATAGACGCATGTAATGTTACCTCCGAGATGTAGGGCCCGACACGCATGGAATGTTGTCAAATGTTACATCCGAGATGTTAGGTTGCCTTAGGTTAGGATATATAACGTTACAGACGTATATACTGTTCCCTCCGAGAAGTAGGGTTCGACAGGCCAGGAATGTTGTCAAATATTGCATCCGAGATGTTAGGTTGTCTTAGGTTAGGCTATATATCGTTATAGACGCATGTAACGTTACCACTGAGACGTAGGGACCGACACGCCTGGAATGTTGGCAAATGTTACATCCGAGATGTTAGGTTGCCTTAGGTTAGGATATATGACGTTATAGACGTATATGCTGTTCCCTCCGAGAAGTAGGGGTCGACAGGCCAGGAATGTTGTCAAATATTGCATCCGAGATGTTAGGTTGCCTTAGATTAGGATATACAACGTTATAGACGCATATAATGTTCCCACCGATAAGTAGGGTCCGACACGCCTGGAAGGTTGTAGAATATTACATCCGAGATGTTAGGTTGCCTTAGGTTAGGATATATGACGTTATAGACGTATATACTGTTACCTCCGAGACGTAGGGTTCGACAGGCCTGGAATGTTGTCAAATATTGCATCCGAGATTTTAGGTTGTCCTAGGTTAGGGTATATATCGTTATAGACGCATGTAACGTTACCACTGAGACGTAGGGACCGACACGCCTGGAATGTTGGCAAATGTTACATCCGAGATGTTAGGTTGCCTTAGGTTAGGATATATATCGTTATAGACGCATATACTGTTCCCACCGAGAGGTAGGGTTCGACAGGCCAGGAATGTTGTCAAATATTGCATCCGAGATGTTAGGTTGCCTTAGGTTAGGATATATAACGTTATAGACGCATGTAGTGTTACCTCCGAGAGGTATTGTCCGACACGCCTGGAAGGTTGTAGAATATCACATCCGAGATGTTAGGTTGCCCTAGGTTAGGATATATAACGTTATAGACGTATATACTGTTCCCTCCGAGAAGTAGGGTTCGACAGGCCAGGAATGTTGTCAAATATTGCATCCGAGATGTTAGGTTGCCTTAGATTAGGATATATACCATTATATACGAATGTAATGTTACCACCGAAAAGTATGCACTCACACGCCAGGAATATTGTAAAATATTTCGTCTGAGATAATAGGTTGCCTTAGATTAGGATATACAACGTTATAGACTCATATAATGTTCCCACCGAGAAGTAGGGTCCGACACGCCTGAAATGATGTAGAATATTACATCCGACATGTCAGGTTGCCATAGGTTAGGATATATAACGTTATAGACGTAAATACTGTTCCCTCCGAGAAGTAGGGTTCGACAGGCCAGGAATGTTGTCAAATATTGCATTCGAGATGTTAGGTTGCCTTAGATTAGGATATATATCGTTATAGACGCATGTAATGTTACCACCGAGACGTAGGGACCGACATGCCTGGAATGTTGTCGAATGTTACATCCGAGATGTTAGGTTGCCTCAGGATAGGATATATGACGTTATAGACGTATATACTGTTCCCTCCGCGACGTAGGGTTCGACAGGCCAGGAATATTGTCAAATATTGCATCCGAGATGTTAGGTTGCCTTAGATTAGGATATATAACGTTATAGACGCATGTAATGTTACCACCGAGACGTAGGGACCGACACGCCTGGAATGTTGTCAAATGTTACATCCGAGATGTCAGGTTGCCTTAGGTTAGGATATATGACGTTATAGACGTATATACTGTTCCCTCCGAGAAGTAGGGTTCGACAGGCCAGGAATGTTGTCAAATATTGCATCCGAGATGTTAGGTTGCCTTAGGTTAGGATATATATCGTTATAAACGTATATACTGTTCCCACCGAGAGGTAGGGTTCGACAGGCCAGGAATGTTGTCAAATATTGCATCCGAGATGTTAGGTTGCCTTAGATTAGGATATATAACGATATAGACGCATGTAATGTTACCACCGAGAAGTAGGGTCCGACACGCCTGGAATGATGTAGAATATTACATCCGACATGTCAGGTTGCCTTAGGTTAGGATATATAACGTTATAGACGTATATACTGTTCCCTCCGAGAAGTAGGGTTCGACAGGCCAGGAATGTAGTCAAATATTGCATCCGAGATGTTAGGTTGCCTTAGATTAGGATATATGCCGTTATAGACGCATGTAATGTTACCTCCGAAAAGTATGCACCGACACGCCAGGAATATTGTAAAATATTACGTCTGACATAATAGGTTGCCTTGGATTAGGATATACAACGTTGTAGACTCATATAATGTTTCCACCGAGAAGTAGGGTCCGACACGCCAGGAATGTTGTAAAATATTACATTCGAGTTGTTACGTTGCCGTTATAGACGCATTAATGTTACCACCGAGACGTAGGGACCGACACGCCTGGAATGTTGTCAAATGTTACATCCGAGATGTTAGGTTGCCTTAGGTTAGGATATATAACGTTACAGACGTATATACTGTTCCCTCCGAGAAGTAGGGTTCGACAGGCCAGGAATGTTGTCAAATATTGCATCCGAGATGTAAGGTTGCCTTAGGTTAGGATATATAACGTTATGGACGTATATACTGTTCCCACCGAGAAGTAGGGTCCGACACGCCAGGAATGTTGTAAAATATTACATCCGAGTTGCTACGTTGCCGTTATAGACGCATTAATGTTACCACCGAGACGTAGGGACCGACACGCCTGGAATGTTGTCAAATGTTACATCCGAGATTTTAGGTTGCCTTAGGTTAGGATATGTGACGTTTTAGACGTATATACTGTTCCCTCCGAGAAGTAGGTTTCGACAGGCCAGGAATGTTGTCAAATATTGCATCCGAGATGTTAGGTTGCCTTAGGTTACGATATATAACGTTATAGACGCATGTAACGTTACCACCGAGACGTAGGGATCGACACGCCTGGAATGTTGTCAAATGTTACATACGAGATGTTAGGTTGCCTTAGGTTAGGATATATGACGTTATAGACGTATATGCTGTTCCCTCCGAGAAGTAGGGTTCGACAGGCCAGGAATGTTGTCAAATATTGCATCCGAGATGTTAGGTTGCCTTAGATTAGGATATACAACGTTATAGACGCATATAATGTTCCCACCGATAAGTAGGGTCCGACACGCCTGGAAGGTTGTAGAATATTACATCCGAAATGTCAGGTTGCCTTAGGTTAGGATATATACCGTTATAGACGTATATACTGTTCCCACCGAGAAGTAGGGTCCGACACGCCAGAAATGTTGTCAAATGTTACATCCGAGTTGTTAGGTTGCCTTAGGTTAGGATATATAACGTTATAGACGCATGTAATGTTACCACCGAGAAGTAGGGACCGACACGCCTGGAATGTTGTCAAATATTGCATCCGAGATGTTAGGTTGCCTTAGATTAGGATATACAACGTTATAGACGCATATAATGTTCCCACCCAGAATTAGGGTCCGACACGCCTGGAAGGTTGTAGAATATTACATCCGAGATGTCAGGTTGCCTTAGGTTAGGATATATACCGTTATAGACGTATATACTGTTCCCTCCGAGAAGTAGGGTCCGACACGCCTGGCAGGTTGTAGAATATTACATCCGAGATGTCAGGTTGCCTTAGGTTAGGATATATAGCGTTTTAGACGTATATACTGTTCCCACCGAGAAGTAGGGTCCGACACGCCAGAAATGTTGTCAAATGTTACATCCGAGTTGTTAGGTTGCCTTAGGTTAGGATATATAACGTTATAGACACATGTAACGTTACCACCGAGACGTAGGGATCGACACGCCTGGAATGTTGTCAAATGTTACATCCGAGATGTTAGGTTGCCTTAGGTTAGGATATATGACGTTATAGACGTATATGCTGTTCCCTCCGAGAAGTAGGGGTCGACAGGCCAGGAATGTTGTCAAATATTGCATCCGAGATGTTAGGTTGCCTTAGATTAGGCTATACAACGTTATAGACGCATATAATGTTCCCACCGATAAGTAGGGTCCGACACGCCTGGAAGGTTGTAGAATATTACATCCGAGATGTCAGGTTGCCTTAGGTTAGGATATATACCGTTATAGACGTATATACTGTTCCCACCGAGAAGTAGGGTTCGACAGGCCAGGAATATTGTCAAATATTGCATCCGAGATGTTAGGTTGCCTTAGATTAGGATATATAACGATATAGACGCATGTAATGTTACCACCGAGAAGTAGGGACCGACACGCCTGGAATGTTGTCAAATGTTACATCCGAGATGTTAGGTTGCCTTAGGTTAGGATATATAACGTTATAGACGTATATACTGTTCCCTCCGAGAAGTAGGGTTCGACAGGACAGGAATGTTGTCAAATATTGCATCCGAGATGTTAGGTTGCCTTAGATTAGGATATATGCCGTTATAGACGCATGTAATGTTACCTCCGAAAAGTATGCACCGACACGCCAGGAATATTGTAAAATATTACGTCTGACATAATAGGTTGCCTTGGATTAGGATATACAACGTTGTAGACTCATATAATGTTCCCACCGAGAAGTAGGGTCCGACACGCCAGGAATGTTGTAAAATATTACATTCGAGTTGTTACGTTGCCGTTATAGACGCATTAATGTTACCACCGAGACGTAGGGACCGACACGCCTGGAATGTTGTCAAATGTTACATCCGAGATGTTAGGTTGCCTTAGGTTAGGATATATAACGTTACAGACGTATATACTGTTCCCTCCGAGAAGTAGGGTTCGACAGGCCAGGAATGTGGTCAAATATTGCATCCGAGATGTAAGGTTGCCTTAGGTTAGGATATATAACGTTATGGACGTATATACTGTTCCCACCGAGAAGTAGGGTCCGACACGCCAGGAATGTTGTAAAATATTACATCCGAGTTGCTACGTTGCCGTTATAGACGCATTAATGTTACCACCGAGACGTAGGGACCGACACGCCTGGAATGTTGTCAAATGTTACATCCGAGATTTTAGGTTGCCTTAGGTTAGGATATGTGACGTTTTAGACGTATATAGTGTTCCCTCCGAGAAGTAGGTTTCGACAGGCCAGGAATGTTGTCAAATATTGCATCCGAGATGTTAGGTTGCCTTAGGTTAGGATATATAACGTTATAGACGCATGTAACGTTACCACCGAGACGTAGGGATCGACACGCCTGGAATGTTGTCAAATGTTACATCCGAGATGTTAGGTTGCCTTAGGTTAGGATATATGACGTTATAGACGTATATGCTGTTCCCTCCGAGAAGTAGGGGTCGACAGGCCAGGAATGTTGTCAAATATTGCATCCGAGATGTTAGGTTGCCTTAGATTAGGCTATACAACGTTATAGACGCATATAATGTTCCCACCGATAAGTAGGGTCCGACACGCCTGGAAGGTTGTAGAATATTACATCCGAGATGTCAGGTTGCCTTAGGTTAGGATATATACCGTTATAGACGTATATACTGTTCCCACCGAGAAGTAGGGTTCGACAGGCCAGGAATATTGTCAAATATTGCATCCGAGATGTTAGGTTGCCTTAGATTAGGATATATAACGATATAGACGCATGTAATGTTACCACCGAGAAGTAGGGACCGACACGCCTGGAATGTTGTCAAATGTTACATCCGAGATGTTAGGTTGCCTTAGGTTAGGATATATAACGTTATAGACGTATATACTGTTCCCTCCGAGAAGTAGGGTTCGACAGGACAGGAATGTTGTCAAATATTGCATCCGAGATGTTAGGTTGCCTTAGATTAGGATATATACCGTTATAGACGCATGTAATGTTACCACCGAAAAGTATGCACTCACACGCCAGGAATATTGTAAGATATTACGTCTGAGATAATAGGTTGCCTTAGATTAGGATATAGAACGTTATACACTCATATAATGTTCCCACCGAGAAGTAGGGTCCGACACGCCTGGAATGATGTAGAATATTACATCCGACATGTCAGGTTGCCTTAGGTTAGGATATATAACGTTATAGACGTATATACTGTTCCCTCCGAGAAGTAGGGTTCGACAGGCCAGGAATGTAGTCAAATATTGCATCCGAGATGTTAGGTTGCCTTAGATTAGGATATATGCCGTTATAGACGCATGTAATGTTACCTCCGAAAAGTATGCACCGACACGCCAGGAATATTGTAAAATATTACGTCTGACATAATAGGTTGCCTTGGATTAGGATATACAACGTTGTAGACTCATATAATGTTCCCACCGAGAAGTAGGGTCCGACACGCCAGGAATGTTGTAAAATATTACATTCGAGCTGTTACGTTGCCGTTATAGACGCATTAATGTTACCACCGAGACGTAGGGACCGACACGCCTGGAATGTTGTCAAATGTTACATCCGAGATGTTAGGTTGCCTTAGGTTAGGATATATAACGTTATAGACGTATATACTGTTCCCTCCGAGAAGTAGGGTTCGACAGGACAGGAATGTTGTCAAATATTGCATCCGAGATGTTAGGTTGCCTTAGATTAGGATATATACCGTTATAGACGCATGTAATGTTACCACCGAAAAGTATGCACTCACACGCCAGGAATATTGTAAGATATTACGTCTGAGATAATAGGTTGCCTTAGATTAGGATATAGAACGTTATACACTCATATAATGTTCCCACCGAGAAGTAGGGTCCGACACGCCTGGAATGATGTAGAATATTACATCCGACATGTCAGGTTGCCTTAGGTTAGGATATATAACGTTATAGACGTATATACTGTTCCCTCCGAGAAGTAGGGTTCGACAGGCCAGGAATGTAGTCAAATATTGCATCCGAGATGTTAGGTTGCCTTAGATTAGGATATATGCCGTTATAGACGCATGTAATGTTACCTCCGAAAAGTATGCACCGCCACGCCAGGAATATTGTAAAATATTACGTCTGACATAATAGGTTGCCTTGGATTAGGATATACAACGTTGTAGACTCATATAATGTTCCCACCGAGAAGTAGGGTCCGACACGCCAGGAATGTTGTAAAATATTACATTCGAGTTGTTACGTTGCCGTTATAGACGCATTAATGTTACCACCGAGACGTAGGGACCGACACGCCTGGAATGTTGTCAAATGTTACATCCGAGATGTTAGGTTGCCTTAGGTTAGGATATATAACGTTACAGACGTATATACTGTTCCCTCCGAGAAGTAGGGTTCGACAGGCCAGGAATGTGGTCAAATATTGCATCCGAGATGTAAGGTTGCCTTAGGTTAGGATATATAACGTTATGGACGTATATACTGTTCCCACCGAGAAGTAGGGTCCGACACGCCAGGAATGTTGTAAAATATTACATCCGAGTTGCTACGTTGCCGTTATAGACGCATTAATGTTACCACCGAGACGTAGGGACCGACACGCCTGGAATGTTGTCAAATGTTACATCCGAGATTTTAGGTTGCCTTAGGTTAGGATATGTGACGTTTTAGACGTATATAGTGTTCCCTCCGAGAAGTAGGTTTCGACAGGCCAGGAATGTTGTCAAATATTGCATCCGAGATGTTAGGTTGCCTTAGGTTAGGATATATAACGTTATAGACGCATGTAACGTTACCACCGAGACGTAGGGATCGACACGCCTGGAATGTTGTCAAATGTTACATCCGAGATGTTAGGTTGCCTTAGGTTAGGATATATGACGTTATAGACGTATATGCTGTTCCCTCCGAGAAGTAGGGGTCGACAGGCCAGGAATGTTGTCAAATATTGCATCCGAGATGTTAGGTTGCCTTAGATTAGGCTATACAACGTTATAGACGCATATAATGTTCCCACCGATAAGTAGGGTCCGACACGCCTGGAAGGTTGTAGAATATTACATCCGAGATGTCAGGTTGCCTTAGGTTAGGATATATACCGTTATAGACGTATATACTGTTCCCACCGAGAAGTAGGGTTCGACAGGCCAGGAATATTGTCAAATATTGCATCCGAGATGTTAGGTTGCCTTAGATTAGGATATATAACGATATAGACGCATGTAATGTTACCACCGAGAAGTAGGGACCGACACGCCTGGAATGTTGTCAAATGTTACATCCGAGATGTTAGGTTGCCTTAGGTTAGGATATATAACGTTATAGACGTATATACTGTTCCCTCCGAGAAGTAGGGTTCGACAGGACAGGAATGTTGTCAAATATTGCATCCGAGATGTTAGGTTGCCTTAGATTAGGATATATACCGTTATAGACGCATGTAATGTTACCACCGAAAAGTATGCACTCACACGCCAGGAATATTGTAAGATATTACGTCTGAGATAATAGGTTGCCTTAGATTAGGATATAGAACGTTATACACTCATATAATGTTCCCACCGAGAAGTAGGGTCCGACACGCCTGGAATGATGTAGAATATTACATCCGACATGTCAGGTTGCCTTAGGTTAGGATATATAACGTTATAGACGTATATACTGTTCCCTCCGAGAAGTAGGGTTCGACAGGCCAGGAATGTAGTCAAATATTGCATCCGAGATGTTAGGTTGCCTTAGATTAGGATATATGCCGTTATAGACGCATGTAATGTTACCTCCGAAAAGTATGCACCGCCACGCCAGGAATATTGTAAAATATTACGTCTGACATAATAGGTTGCCTTGGATTAGGATATACAACGTTGTAGACTCATATAATGTTCCCACCGAGAAGTAGGGTCCGACACGCCAGGAATGTTGTAAAATATTACATTCGAGTTGTTACGTTGCCGTTATAGACGCATTAATGTTACCACCGAGACGTAGGGACCGACACGCCTGGAATGTTGTCAAATGTTACATCCGAGATGTTAGGTTGCCTTAGGTTAGGATATATAACGTTACAGACGTATATACTGTTCCCTCCGAGAAGTAGGGTTCGACAGGCCAGGAATGTGGTCAAATATTGCATCCGAGATGTAAGGTTGCCTTAGGTTAGGATATATAACGTTATGGACGTATATACTGTTCCCACCGAGAAGTAGGGTCCGACACGCCAGGAATGTTGTAAAATATTACATCCGAGTTGCTACGTTGCCGTTATAGACGCATTAATGTTACCACCGAGACGTAGGGACCGACACGCCTGGAATGTTGTCAAATGTTACATCCGAGATTTTAGGTTGCCTTAGGTTAGGATATGTGACGTTTTAGACGTATATAGTGTTCCCTCCGAGAAGTAGGTTTCGACAGGCCAGGAATGTTGTCAAATATTGCATCCGAGATGTTAGGTTGCCTTAGGTTAGGATATATAACGTTATAGACGCATGTAACGTTACCACCGAGACGTAGGGATCGACACGCCTGGAATGTTGTCAAATGTTACATCCGAGATGTTAGGTTGCCTTAGGTTAGGATATATGACGTTATAGACGTATATGCTGTTCCCTCCGAGAAGTAGGGGTCGACAGGCCAGGAATGTTGTCAAATATTGCATCCGAGATGTTAGGTTGCCTTAGATTAGGCTATACAACGTTATAGACGCATATAATGTTCCCACCGATAAGTAGGGTCCGACACGCCTGGAAGGTTGTAGAATATTACATCCGAGATGTCAGGTTGCCTTAGGTTAGGATATATACCGTTATAGACGTATATACTGTTCCCACCGAGAAGTAGGGTTCGCAGGCCAGGAATATTGTCAAATATTGCATCCGAGATGTTAGGTTGCCTTAGATTAGGATATATAACGATATAGACGCATGTAATGTTACCACCGAGAAGTAGGGACCGACACGCCTGGAATGTTGTCAAATGTTACATCCGAGATGTTAGGTTGCCTTAGGTTAGGATATATAACGTTATAGACGTATATACTGTTCCCTCCGAGAAGTAGGGTTCGACAGGACAGGAATGTTGTCAAATATTGCATCCGAGATGTTAGGTTGCCTTAGATTAGGATATATACCGTTATAGACGCATGTAATGTTACCACCGAAAAGTATGCACTCACACGCCAGGAATATTGTAAGATATTACGTCTGAGATAATAGGTTGCCTTAGATTAGGATATAGAACGTTATACACTCATATAATGTTCCCACCGAGAAGTAGGGTCCGACACGCCTGGAATGATGTAGAATATTACATCCGACATGTCAGGTTGCCTTAGGTTAGGATATATAACGTTATAGACGTATATACTGTTCCCTCCGAGAAGTAGGGTTCGACAGGCCAGGAATGTAGTCAAATATTGCATCCGAGATGTTAGGTTGCCTTAGATTAGGATATATGCCGTTATAGACGCATGTAATGTTACCTCCGAAAAGTATGCACCGACACGCCAGGAATATTGTAAAATATTACGTCTGACATAATAGGTTGCCTTGGATTAGGATATACAACGTTGTAGACTCATATAATGTTCCCACCGAGAAGTAGGGTCCGACAGGCCAGGAATATTGTCAAATATTGCATCCGAGATGTTAGGTTGCCTTAGATTAGGATATATAACGATATAGACGCATGTAATGTTACCACCGAGAAGTAGGGACCGACACGCCTGGAATGTTGTCAAATGTTACATCCGAGATGTTAGGTTGCCTTAGGTTAGGATATATAACGTTATAGACGTATATACTGTTCCCTCCGAGAAGTAGGGTTCGACAGGACAGGAATGTTGTCAAATATTGCATCCGAGATGTTAGGTTGCCTTAGATTAGGATATATACCGTTATAGACGCATGTAATGTTACCACCGAAAAGTATGCACTCACACGCCAGGAATATTGTAAGATATTACGTCTGAGATAATAGGTTGCCTTAGATTAGGATATAGAACGTTATACACTCATATAATGTTCCCACCGAGAAGTAGGGTCCGACACGCCTGGAATGTTGTAAAATATTACATTCGAGTTGTTACGTTGCCGTTATAGACGCATTAATGTTACCACCGAGACGTAGGGACCGACACGCCTGGAATATTGTCAAATGTTACATCCGAGATGTTAGGTTGCCTTAGGTTAGGATATATAACGTTACAGACGTATATACTGTTCCCTCCGAGAAGTAGGGTTCGACAGGCCAGGAATGTGGTCAAATATTGCATCCGAGATGTAAGCTTGCCTTAGGTTAGGATATATAACGTTATGGACGTATATACTGTTCCCACCGAGAAGTAGGGTCCGACACGCCAGGAATGTTGTAAAATATTACATCCGAGTTGCTACGTTGCCGTTATAGACGCATTAATGTTACCACCGAGACGTAGGGACCGACACGCCTGGAATGTTGTCAAATGTTACATCCGAGATTTTAGGTTGCCTTAGATTAGGATATAGAACGTTATACACTCATATAATGTTCCCACCGAGAAGTAGGGTCCGACACGCCTGGAATGTTGTAAAATATTACATTCGAGTTGTTACGTTGCCGTTATAGACGCATTAATGTTACCACCGAGACGTAGGGACCGACACGCCTGGAATATTGTCAAATGTTACATCCGAGATGTTAGGTTGCCTTAGGTTAGGATATATAACGTTACAGACGTATATACTGTTCCCTCCGAGAAGTAGGGTTCGACAGGCCAGGAATGTGGTCAAATATTGCATCCGAGATGTAAGGTTGCCTTAGGTTAGGATATATAACGTTATGGACGTATATACTGTTCCCACCGAGAAGTAGGGTCCGACACGCCAGGAATGTTGTAAAATATTACATCCGAGTTGCTACGTTGCCGTTATAGACGCATTAATGTTACCACCGAGACGTAGGGACCGACACGCCTGGAATGTTGTCAAATGTTACATCCGAGATTTTAGGTTGCCTTAGGTTAGGATATGTGACGTTTTAGACGTATATAATGTTCCCTCCGAGAAGTAGGTTTCGACAGGCCAGGAATGTTGTCAAATATTGCATCCGAGATGTTAGGTTGCCTTAGGTTAGGATATATAACGTTATAGACGCATGTAACGTTACCACCGAGACGTAGGGATCGACACGCCTGGAATGTTGTCAAATGTTACATCCGAGATGTTAGGTTGCCTTAGGTTAGGATATATGACGTTATAGACGTATATGCTGTTCCCTCCGAGAAGTAGGGTTCGACAGGCCAGGAATGTTGTCAAATATTGCATCCGAGATGTTAGGTTGCCTTAGATTAGGATATACAACGTTATAGACGCATATAATGTTCCCACCCAGAATTAGGGTCCGACACGCCTGGAAGGTTGTAGAATATTACATCCGAGATGTCAGGTTGCCTTAGGTTAGGATATATAACGTTATAGACACATGTAACGTTACCACCGAGACGTAGGGATCGACACGCCTGGAATGTTGTCAAATGTTACATCCGAGATGTTAGGTTGCCTTAGGTTAGGATATATGACGTTATAGACGTATATGCTGTTCCCTCCGAGAAGTAGGGTTCGACAGGCCAGGAATGTTGTCAAATATTGCATCCGAGATGTTAGGTTGCCTTAGATTAGGCTATACAACGTTATAGACGCATATAATGTTCCCACCGATAAGTAGGGTCCGACACGCCTGGAAGGTTGTAGAATATTACATCCGAGATGTCAGGTTGCCTTAGGTTAGGATATATACCGTTATAGACGTATATACTGTTCCCACCGAGAAGTAGGGTTCGACAGGCCAGGAATATTGTCAAATATTGCATTCGAGATGTTTGGTTGCCTTAGATTAGGATATATAACGTTATAGACGCATGTAATGTTACCACCGAGAAGTAGCGACCGACACGCCTGGAATGTTGTCAAATGTTACATCCGAGATGTTAGGTTGCCTTAGGTTAGGATATATAACGTTATAGACGTATATACTGTTCCCTCCGAGAAGTAGGGTTCGACACGCCAGGAATGTTGTCAAATATTGCATCCGAGATGTTAGGTTGCCTTAGATTAGGATATATACCGTTATAGACGCATGTAATGTTACCACCGAAAAGTATGCACTCACACGCCAGGAATATTGTAAAATATTACGTCTGAGATAATAGGTTGCCTTAGATTAGGATATAGAACGTTATAGACTCATATAATGTTCCCACCTAGAAGTAGGGTCCGACACGCCTGGAATGATGTAGAATATTACATCCGACATGTCAGGTTGCCTTAGGTTAGGATATATAACGTTATAGACGTATATACTGTTCCCTCCGAGAAGTAGGGTTCGACAGGCCAGGAATGTTGTCAAATATTGCATCCGAGATGTTAGGTTGCCTTAGATTAGGATATATGCCGTTATAGACGCATGTAATGTTACCTCCGAAAAGTATGCACTGACACGCCAGGAATATTGTAAAATATTACGTCTGAGATAATAGGTTGCCTT
The DNA here is from genome assembly GCA_963969225.1 of Xylocopa violacea. Classification (NCBI taxonomy): domain Eukaryota; kingdom Metazoa; phylum Arthropoda; class Insecta; order Hymenoptera; family Apidae; genus Xylocopa; species Xylocopa violacea. The sequence continues at coordinate 1,119,769 of CAXAJV010000194.1, read as the reverse complement.
GGATTAGGATATACAACGCTATAGACTCATATAATGTTCCCACCGAGAAGTAGGGTCCGACACGCCAGGAATGTTGTAAAATATTACATCCGAGTTGTTACGTTGCCGTTATAGACGCATTAATGTTACCACCGAGACGTAGGGACCGACACGCCTGGAATGTTGTCAAATGTTACATCCGAGATGTTAGGTTGCCTTAGATTAGGATATATAACGTTATAGACGCATGTAATGTTACCACCGAGACGTAGGGACCGACATGCCTGGAATGTTGTCGAATGTTACATCCGAGATGTTATGTTGCCTCAGGTTAGGATATATGACGTTATATACGTATATACTGTTCCCACCGAGAAGTAGGGTTCGACAGGCCAGGAATATTGTCAAATATTGCATCCGAGATGTTAGGTTGCCTTAGGTTAGGATATATATCGTTATAAACGTATATACTGTTCCCACCGAGAGATAGGGTTTGACAGTCCAGGAATGTTGTCAAATAGAGCATCCGAGATGTTAGGTTGCCTTAGGTTAGGATATATAACGTTATAGACGCATGTAATGTTACCTCCGAGACATAGGGCCCGACACGCCTGGAATGTTGTCAAATGTTACATCCGAGATGTTAGGTTGCCTTAGGTTGGGATATATAACGTTACAGACGTATATACTGTTCCCTCCTAGAAGTAGGGTTCGACAGGCCAGGAATGCTGTCAAATATTGCATCCGAGATTTTAGGTTATCTTAGGTTAGGGTATATATCGTTATAGACGCATGTAACGTTACCACTGAGACGTAGGGACCGACACGCCTGGAATGTTGGCAAATGTTACATCCGAGATGTTAGGTTGCCTTAGGTTAGGATATATGACGTTGTAGACGTATATGCTGTTCCCTCCGAGAAGTAGGGGTCGACAGGCCAGGAATGTTGTCAAATATTGCAGCCGACATGTTAGGTTGCCTTAGATTAGGCTATACAACGTTATAGACGCATATAATGTTCCCACCGATAAGTAGGGTCCGACACGCCTGGAAGGTTGTAGAATATTACATCCGAGATGTCAGGTTGCCTTAGGTTAGGATATATACCGTTATAGACGTATATACTGTTTCCACCGAGAAGTAGGGTCCGACACGCCAGAAATGTTGTCAAATGTTACATCCGAGTTGTTAGGTTGCCTTAGGTTAGGATATATAACGTTATAGACGCATGTAATGTTACCACCGAGAAGTAGGGACCGACACGCCTGGAATGTTGTCAAATATTGCATCCGAGATGTTAGGTTGCCTTAGATTAGGATATACAACGTTATAGACGCATATAATGTTCCCACCCAGAATTAGGGTCCGACACGCCTGGAAGGTTGTAGAATATTACATCCGAGATGTCAGGTTGCCTTAGGTTAGGATATATACCGTTATAGACGTATATACTGTTTCCACCGAGAAGTAGGGTCCGACACGCCAGAAATGTTGTCAAATGTTACATCCGAGTTGTTAGGTTGCCTTAGGTTAGGATATATAACGTTATAGACGCATGTAATGTTACCACCGAGAAGTAGGGACCGACACGCCTGGAATGTTGTCAAATATTGCATCCGAGATGTTAGGTTGCCTTAGATTAGGATATACAACGTTATAGACGCATACAATGTTCCCACCCAGAATTAGGGTCCGACACGCCTGGAAGGTTGTAGAATATTACATCCGAGATGTCAGGTTGCCTTAGGTTAGGATATATACCGTTATAGACGTATATACTGTTCCCTCCGAGAAGTAGGGTCCGACACGCATGGAAGGTTGTAGAATATTACATCCGAGATGTCAGGTTGCCTTAGGTTAGGATATATAGCGTTATAGACGTATATACTGTTCCCACCGAGAAGTAGGGTCCGACACGCCAGAAATGTTGTCAAATGTTACATCCGAGTTGTTAGGTTGCCTTAGGTTAGGATATATAACGTTATAGACGCATGTAACGTTACCACCGAGACGTAGGGATCGACACGCCTGGAATGTTGTCAAATGTTACATCCGAGATGTTAGGTTGCCTTAGGTTAGGACATATGACGTTATAGACGTATATGCTGTTCCCTCCGAGAAGTAGGGTTCGACAGGCCAGGAATGTTGTCAAATATTGCATCCGAGATGTTAGGTTGCCTTAGATTAGGATATATGCCGTTATAGACGCATGTAATGTTACCTCCGAAAAGTATGCACCGACACGCCAGGAATATTGTAAAATATTACGTCTGACATAATAGGTTGCCTTGGATTAGGATATACAACGCTATAGACTCATATAATGTTCCCACCGAGAAGTAGGGTCCGACACGCCAGGGATGTTGTAAAATATTACATCCGAGTTGTAGCGTTGCCGTTATAGACGCATTAATGTTACCACCGAGACGTAGGGACCGACACGCCTGGAATGTTGTCAAATGTTACATCCGAGATGTTAGGTTGCCTTAGATTAGGATATATACCGTTATAGACGCATGTAATGTTACCACCGAGACGTAGGGACCGACACGCCTGGAATGTTGTCAAATGTTGCATAAGAGATGTTAGGTTGCCTTAGGTTAGGATATATGACGTTATAGACGTATATACTGTTCCCTCCGAGAAGTAGGGTTCGACAGGCCAGGAATGTTGTCAAATATTGCATCCGAGATGTTAGGTTGCCTTAGGTTAGGATATATACCGTTATAGACGTATATACTGTTCCCACCGAGAAGTAGGGTTCGACAGGCCAGGAATATTGTCAAATATTGCATCCGAGATGTTTGGTTGCCTTAGATTAGGATATATAACGTTATAGACGCATGTAATGTTACCACCGAGAAGTAGGGACCGACACGCCTGGAATGTTGTCAAATGTTACATCCGAGATGTTAGGTTGCCTTAGGTTAGGATATATAACGTTATAGACGTATATACTGTTCCCTCCGAGAAGTAGGGTTCGACAGGCCAGGAATGTTGTCAAATATTGCATCCGAGATGTTAGGTTGCCTTAGATTAGGATATACAACGTTATAGACGCATATAATGTTCCCACCGATAAGTAGGGTCCGACACGCCTGGAAGGTTGTAGAATATTACATCCGAGATGTCAGGTTGCCTTAGGTTAGGATATATACCGTTATAGACGTATATACTGTTCCCACCGAGAAGTAGGGTCCGACACGCCAGAAATGTTGTCAAATGTTACATCCGAGTTGTTAGGTTGCCTTAGGTTAGGATATATAACGTTATAGACGCATGTAATGTTACCACCGAGAAGTAGGGACCGACACGCCTGGAATGTTGTCAAATATTGCATCCGAGATGTTAGGTTGCCTTAGATTAGGATATACAACGTTATAGACGCATATAATGTTCCCACCCAGAATTAGGGTCCGACACGCCTGGAAGGTTGTAGAATATTACATCCGAGATGTCAGGTTGCCTTAGGATAGGATATATACCGTTATAGACGTATATACTGTTCCCTCCGAGAAGTAGGGTCCGACACGCCTGGAAGGTTGTAGAATATTACATCCGAGATGTCAGGTTGCCTTAGGTTAGGATATATAGCGTTATAGACGTATATACTGTTCCCACCGAGAAGTAGGGTCCGACACGCCAGAAATGTTGTCAAATGTTACATCCGAGTTGTTAGGTTGCCTTAGGTTAGGATATGTAACGTTATAGACGCATGTAACGTTACCACCGAGACGTAGGAATCGACACGCCTGGAATGTTGTCAAATGTTACATCCGAGATGTTAGGTTGCCTTAGGTTAGGATATATGACGTTATAGACGTATATGCTGTTCCCTCCGAGAAGTAGGGTTCGACAGGCCAGGAATGTTGTCAAATATTGCATCCGAGATGTTAGGTTGCCTTAGATTAGGATATATGCCGTTATAGACGCATGTAATGTTACCTCCGAAAAGTATGCACCGACACGCCAGGAATATTGTAAAATATTACGTCTGAGATAATAGGTTGCCTTGGATTAGGATATACAACGCTATAGACTCATATAATGTTCCCACCGAGAAGTAGGGTCCGACACGCCAGGAATGTTGTAAAATATTACATCCGAGTTGTTGCGTTGCCGTTATAGACGCATTAATGTTACCACCGAGACGTAGGGACCGACACGCCTGGAATGTTGTCAAATGTTACATCCGAGATGTTAGGTTGCCTTAGATTAGGATATATACCGTTATAGACGCATGTAATGTTACCACCGAGACGTAGGGACCGACACGCCTGGAATGTTGTCAAATGTTGCATAAGAGATGTTAGGTTGCCTTAGGTTAGGATATATGACGTTATAGACGTATATACTGTTCCCTCCGAGAAGTAGGGTTCGACAGGCCAGGAATGTTGTCAAATATTGCATCCGAGATGTTAGGTTGCCTTAGGTTAGGATATATACCGTTATAGACGTATATACTGTTCCCACCGAGAAGTAGGGTTCGACAGGCCAGGAATATTGTCAAATATTGCATCCGAGATGTTTGGTTGCCTTAGATTAGGATATATAACGTTATAGACGCATGTAATGTTACCACCGAGAAGTAGGGACCGACACGCCTGGAATGTTGTCAAATGTTACATCCGAGATGTTAGGTTGCCTTAGGTTAGGATATATAACGTTATAGACGTATATACTGTTCCCTCCGAGAAGTAGGGTTCGACAGGCCAGGAATGTTGTCAAATATTGCATCCGAGATGTTAGGTTGCCTTAGATTAGGATATATGCCGTTATAGACGCATGTAATGTTACCTCCGAAAAGTATGCACCGACACGCCAGGAATATTGCAAAATATTACGTCTGAGATAATAGGTTGCCTTGGATTAGGATATACAACGCTATAGACTCATATAATGTTCCCACCGAGAAGTAGGGTCCGACACGCCAGGAATGTTGTAAAATATTACATCCGAGTTGTTGCGTTGCCGTTATAGACGCATTAATGTTATCACCGAGACGTAGGGACCGACACGCCTGGAATGTTGTCCAATGTTACATCCGAGATGTTAGGTTGCCTTAGATTAGGATATATACCGTTATAGACGCATGTAATGTTACCACCGAGACGTAGGGACCGACACGCCTGGAATGTTGTCAAATGTTGCATAAGAGATGTTAGGTTGCCTTAGGTTAGGATATATGACGTTATAGACGTATATACTGTTCCCTCCGAGAAGTAGGGTTCGACAGGCCAGGAATGTTGTCAAATATTGCATCCGAGATGTTAGGTTGCATTAGGTTAGGATATATACCGTTATAGACGTATATACTGTTCCCACCGAGAAGTAGGGTTCGACAGGCCAGGAATGTTGTCAAATATTGCATCCGAGATGTTAGGTTGCCTTAGATTAGGATATACAACGTTATAGACGCATATAATGTTCCCACCGATAAGTAGGGTCCGACACGCCTGGAAGGTTGTAGAATATTACATCCGAGATGTCAGGTTGCCTTAGGTTAGGATATATACCGTTATAGACGTATATACTGTTCCCACCGAGAAGTAGGGTCCGACACGCCAGAAATGTTGTCAAATGTTACATCCGAGTTGTTAGGTTGCCTTAGGTTAGGATATATAACGTTATAGACGCATGTAATGTTACCACCGAGAAGTAGGGACCGACACGCCTGGAATGTTGTCAAATATTGCATCCGAGATGTTAGGTTGCCTTAGATTAGGATATACAACGTTATAGACGCATATAATGTTCCCACCCAGAATTAGGGTCCGACACGCCTGGAAGGTTGTAGAATATTACATCCGAGTTGTTAGGTTGCCTTAGGTTAGGATATATAACGTTATAGACGCATGTAACGTTACCACCGAGACGTAGGGATCGACACGCCTGGAATGTTGTCAAATGTTACATCCGAGATGTTAGGTTGCCTTAGGTTAGGATATATGACGTTATAGACGTATATGCTGTTCCCTCCGAGAATTAGGGTTCGACAGGCCAGGAATGTTGTCAAATATTGCATCCGAGATGTTAGGTTGCCTTAGATTAGGATATATGCCGTTATAGACGCATGTAATGTTACCTCCGAAAAGTATGCACCGACACGCCAGGAATATTGCAAAATATTACGTCTGAGATAATAGGTTGCCTTGGATTAGGATATACAACGCTATAGACTCATATAATGTTCCCACCGAGAAGTAGGGTCCGACACGCCAGGAATGTTGTAAAATATTACATCCGAGTTGTTGCGTTGCCGTTATAGACGCATTAATGTTATCACCGAGACGTAGGGACCGACACGCCTGGAATGTTGTCCAATGTTACATCCGAGATGTTAGGTTGCCTTAGATTAGGATATATACCGTTATAGACGCATGTAATGTTACCACCGAGACGTAGGGACCGACACGCCTGGAATGTTGTCAAATGTTGCATAAGAGATGTTAGGTTGCCTTAGGTTAGGATATATGACGTTATAGACGTATATACTGTTCCCTCCGAGAAGTAGGGTTCGACAGGCCAGGAATGTTGTCAAATATTGCATCCGAGATGTTAGGTTGCATTAGGTTAGGATATATACCGTTATAGACGTATATACTGTTCCCACCGAGAAGTAGGGTTCGACAGGCCAGGAATGTTGTCAAATATTGCATCCGAGATGTTAGGTTGCCTTAGATTAGGATATACAACGTTATAGACGCATATAATGTTCCCACCGATAAGTAGGGTCCGACACGCCTGGAAGGTTGTAGAATATTACATCCGAGATGTCAGGTTGCCTTAGGTTAGGATATATACCGTTATAGACGTATATACTGTTCCCACCGAGAAGTAGGGTCCGACACGCCAGAAATGTTGTCAAATGTTACATCCGAGTTGTTAGGTTGCCTTAGGTTAGGATATATAACGTTATAGACGCATGTAATGTTACCACCGAGAAGTAGGGACCGACACGCCTGGAATGTTGTCAAATATTGCATCCGAGATGTTAGGTTGCCTTAGATTAGGATATACAACGTTATAGACGCATATAATGTTCCCACCCAGAATTAGGGTCCGACACGCCTGGAAGGTTGTAGAATATTACATCCGAGTTGTTAGGTTGCCTTAGGTTAGGATATATAACGTTATAGACGCATGTAACGTTACCACCGAGACGTAGGGATCGACACGCCTGGAATGTTGTCAAATGTTACATCCGAGATGTTAGGTTGCCTTAGGTTAGGATATATGACGTTATAGACGTATATGCTGTTCCCTCCGAGAATTAGGGTTCGACAGGCCAGGAATGTTGTCAAATATTGCATCCGAGATGTTAGGTTGCCTTAGATTAGGATATATGCCGTTATAGACGCATGTAATGTTACCTCCGAAAAGTATGCACCGACACGCCAGGAATATTGTAAAATATTACGTCTGAGATAATAGGTTGCCTTGGATTAGGATATACAACGCTATAGACTCATATAATGTTCCCACCGAGAAGTAGGGTCCGACACGCCAGGAATGTTGTAAAATATTACATCCGAGTTGTTGCGTTGCCGTTATAGACGCATTAATGTTACCACCGAGACGTAGGGACCGACACGCCTGGAATGTTGTCAAATGTTACATCCGAGATGTTAGGTTGCCTTAGATTAGGATATATACCGTTATAGACGCATGTAATGTTACCACCGAGACGTAGGGACCGACACGCCTGGAATGTTGTCATATGTTGCATAAGAGATGTTAGGTTGCCTTAGGTTAGGATATATGACGTTATAGACGTATATACTGTTCCCTCCGAGAAGTAGGGTCCGACACGCCTGGAAGGTTGTAGAATATTACATCTGAGATGTCAGGTTGCCTTAGGTTAGGATATATAACGTTATAGACGTATATGCTGTTCCCTCCGAGAAGTAGGGTTCGACAGGCCAGGAATGTTGTCAAATATTGCATCCGAGATGTTAGGTTGCCTTAGATTAGGATATACAACGTTATAGACGCATATAATGTTCCCACCGATAAGTAGGGTCCGACACGCCTGGAAGGTTGTAGAATATTACATCCGAAATGTCAGGTTGCCTTAGGTTAGGATATATACCGTTATAGACGTATATACTGTTCCCACCGAGAAGTAGGGTCCGACACGCCAGATATGTTGTCAAATGTTACATCCGAGTTGTTAGGTTGCCTTAGGTTAGGATATATAACGTTATAGACGCATGTAATGTTACCACCGAGAAGAAGGGACCGACACGCCTGGAATGTTGTCAAATATTGCATCCGAGATGTTAGGTTGCCTTAGATTAGGATATACAACGTTATAGACGCATATAATGTTCCCACCCAGAATTAGGGTCCGACACGCCTGGAAGGTTGTAGAATATTACATCCGAGATGTCAGGTTGCCTTAGGTTAGGATATATACCGTTATAGACGTATATACTGTTCCCACCGAGAAGTAGGGTCCGACACGCCAGAAATGTTGTCAAATGTTACATCCGAGTTGTTAGGTTGCCTTAGGTTAGGATATATAACGTTATAGACGCATGTAACGTTACCACCGAGACGTAGGGATCGACACTCCTGGAATGTTGTCAAATGTTACATCCGAGATGTTAGGTTGCCTTAGGTTAGGATATATAACGTTATAGACGTATATGCTGTTCCCTCCGAGAAGTAGGGTTCGACAGGCCAGGAATGTTGTCAAATATTGCATCCGAGATGTTAGGTTGCCTTAGGTTAGGATATATACCGTTATAGACGTATATACTGTTCCCACCGAGAAGTAGGGTTCGACAGGCCAGGAATATTGTCAAATATTGCATCCGAGATGTTTGGTTGCCTTAGATTAGGATATATAACGTTATAGACGCATGTAATGTTACCACCGAGACGTAGGGACCGACACGCCTGGAATGTTGTCAAATGTTACATCCGAGATGTTAGGTTGCCTTAGATTAGGATATATAACGTTATAGACGCATGTAATGTTACCACCGAGACGTAGGGACAGACATGCCTGGAATGTTGTCTAATGTTACATCCGAGATGTTATGTTGCCTCAGGTTAGGATATATGACGTTATAGACGTATATACTGTTCCCTCCGAGAAGTAGGGTTCGACAGGCCAGGAATATTGTCAAATATTGCATCCGAGATGTTAGGTTGCCTTAGATTAGGATATATAACGTTATAGACGCATGTAATGTTACCACCGAGACGTAGGGACCGACACGCCTGGAATGTTGTCAAATGTTACATCCGAGATGTTAGGTTGCCTTAGGTTAGGATATATAACGTTACAGACGTATATACTGTTCCCTCCGAGAAGTAGGGTTCGACAGGCCAGGAATGCTGTCAAATATTGCATCCGAGATTTTAGGTTGTCTTAGGTTAGGGTATATATCGTTATAGACGCATGTAACGTTACCACTGAGACGTAGGGACCGACACGCCTGGAATGTTGGCAAATGTTACATCCGAGATGTTAGGTTGCCTTAGGTTAGGATATATGACGTTATAGACGTATATGCTGTTCCCTCCGAGAAGTAGGGGTCGACAGGCCAGGAATGTTGTCAAATATTGCATCCGAGATGTTAGGTTGCCTTAGATTAGGCTATACAACGTTATAGACGCATATAATGTTCCCACCGATAAGTAGGGTCCGACACGCCTGGAAGGTTGTAGAATATTACATCCGAGATGTCAGGTTGCCTTAGGTTAGGATATATACCGTTATAGACGTATATACTGTTCCCACCGAGAAGTAGGTTTCGACAGGCCAGGAATATTGTCAAATATTGCATCCGAGATGTTTGGTTGCCTTAGATTAGGATATATAACGTTATAGACGCATGTAATGTTACCACCGAGAAGTAGGGACCGACACGCCTGGAATGTTGTCAAATGTTACATCCGAGATGTTAGGTTGCCTTAAGTTAGGATATATAACGTTATAGACGTATATACTGTTCCCTCCGAGAAGTAGGGTTCGACAGGCCAAGAATGTTGTCAAATATTGCATCCGAGATGTTAGGTTGCCTTAGATTAGGATATATACCGTTATAGACGCATGTAATGTTACCACCGAAAAGTATGCACTCACACGCCAGGAATATTGTAAAATATTACGTCTGAGATAATATGTTGCCTTAGATTAGGATATAGAACGTTATAGACTCATATAATGTTCCCACCGAGAAGTAGGGTCCGACACGCCTGGAATGATGTAGAATATTACATCCGACATGTCAGGTTGCCTTAGGTTAGGATATATAACGTTATAGACGTATATACTGTTCCCTCCGAGAAGTAGGGTTCGACAGGCCAGGAATGTTGTCATATGTTGCATAAGAGATGTTAGGTTGCCTTAGGTTAGGATATATGACGTTATAGACGTATATACTGTTCCCTCCGAGAAGTAGGGTTCGACAGGCCAGGAATGTTGTCAAATATTGCATCCGAGATGTTAGGTTGCCTTAGGTTAGGATATATACCGTTATAGACGTATATACTGTTCCCACCGAGAAGTAGGGTTCGACAGGCCAGGAATATTGTCAAATATTGCATCCGAGATGTTTGGTTGCCTTAGATTAGGATATATAACGTTATAGACGCATGTAATGTTACCACCGAGAAGTAGGGACCGACACGCCTGGAATGTTGTCAAATGTTACATCCGAGATGTTAGGTTGCCTTAGGTTAGGATATATAACGTTATAGACGTATATACTGTTCCCTCCGAGAAGTAGGGTTCGACAGGCCAGGAATGTTGTCAAATATTGCATCCGAGATGTTAGGTTGCCTTAGATTAGGATATATACCGTTATAGACGCATGTAATGTTACCACCGAAAAGTATGCACTCACACGCCAGGAATATTGTAAAATATTACGTCTGAGATAATAGGTTGCCTTAGCTTAGGATATAGAACGTTATAGACTCATATAATGTTCCCACCGAGAAGTAGGGTCCGACACGCCTGGAATGATGTAGAATATTACATCCGACATGTCAGGTTGCCTTAGGTTAGGATATATAACGTTATAGACGTATATGCTGTTCCCTCCGAGAAGTAGGGTTCGACAGGCCAGGAATGTTGTCAAATATTGCATCCGAGATGTTAGGTTGCCTTAGATTAGGATATACAACGTTATAGACGCATATAATGTTCCCACCGATAAGTAGGGTCCGACACGCCTGGAAGGTTGTAGAATATTACATCCGAAATGTCAGGTTGCCTTAGGTTAGGATATATACCGTTATAGACGTATATACTGTTCCCACCGAGAAGTAGGGTCCGACACGCCAGATATGTTGTCAAATGTTACATCCGAGTTGTTAGGTTGCCTTAGGTTAGGATATATAACGTTATAGACGCATGTAATGTTACCACCGAGAAGTAGGGACCGACACGCCTGGAATGTTGTCAAATATTGCATCCGAGATGTTAGGTTGCCTTAGATTAGGATATACAACGTTATAGACGCATATAATGTTCCCACCCAGAATTAGGGTCCGACACGCCTGGAAGGTTGTAGAATATTACATCCGAGATGTCAGGTTGCCTTAGGTTAGGATATATACCGTTATAGACGTATATACTGGTCCCTCCGAGAAGTAGGGTCCGACACGCCTGGAAGGTTGTAGAATATTACATCTGAGATGTCAGGTTGCCTTAGGTTAGGATATATAACGTTATAGACGTATATGCTGTTCCCTCCGAGAAGTAGGGTTCGACAGGCCAGGAATGTTGTCAAATATTGCATCCGAGATGTTAGGTTGCCTTAGATTAGGATATACAACGTTATAGACGCATATAATGTTCCCACCGATAAGTAGGGTCCGACACGCCTGGAAGGTTGTAGAATATTACATCCGAAATGTCAGGTTGCCTTAGGTTAGGATATATACCGTTATAGACGTATATACTGTTCCCACCGAGAAGTAGGGTCCGACACGCCAGATATGTTGTCAAATGTTACATCCGAGTTGTTAGGTTGCCTTAGGTTAGGATATATAACGTTATAGACGCATGTAATGTTACCACCGAGAAGAAGGGACCGACACGCCTGGAATGTTGTCAAATATTGCATCCGAGATGTTAGGTTGCCTTAGATTAGGATATACAACGTTATAGACGCATATAATGTTCCCACCCAGAATTAGGGTCCGACACGCCTGGAAGGTTGTAGAATATTACATCCGAGATGTCAGGTTGCCTTAGGTTAGGATATATACCGTTATAGACGTATATACTGTTCCCACCGAGAAGTAGGGTCCGACACGCCAGAAATGTTGTCAAATGTTACATCCGAGTTGTTAGGTTGCCTTAGGTTAGGATATATAACGTTATAGACGCATGTAACGTTACCACCGAGACGTAGGGATCGACACTCCTGGAATGTTGTCAAATGTTACATCCGAGATGTTAGGTTGCCTTAGGTTAGGATATATAACGTTATAGACGTATATGCTGTTCCCTCCGAGAAGTAGGGTTCGACAGGCCAGGAATGTTGTCAAATATTGCATCCGAGATGTTAGGTTGCCGTCTGAGATAATAGGTTGCCTTGGATTAGGATATGCAACGCTATAGACTCATATAATGGTCCCACCGAGAAGTAGGGTCCGACACGCCAGGAATGTTGTAAAATATTACATCCGAGTTGTTACGTTGCCGTTATAGACGCATTAATGTTACCACCGAGACGTAGGGACCGACACGCCTGGAATGTTGTCAAATGTTACATCCGAGATGTTAGGTTGCCTTAGATTAGGATATATAACGTTATAGACGCATGTAATGTTACCACCGAGACGTAGGGACAGACATGCCTGGAATGTTGTCTAATGTTACATCCGAGATGTTATGTTGCCTCAGGTTAGGATATATGACGTTATAGACGTATATACTGTTCCCTCCGAGAAGTAGGGTTCGACAGGCCAGGAATATTGTCAAATATTGCATCCGAGATGTTAGGTTGCCTTAGATTAGGATATATAGCGTTATAGACGCATGTAATGTTACCACCGAGACGTAGGGACCGACACGCCTGGAATGTTGTCAAATGTTACATCCGAGATGTTAGGTTGCCTTAGGTTAGGATATATAACGTTACAGACGTATATACTGTTCCCTCCGAGAAGTAGGGTTCGACAGGCCAGGAATGCTGTCAAATATTGCATCCGAGATTTTAGGTTGTCTTAGGTTAGGGTATATATCGTTATAGACGCATGTAACGTTACCACTGAGACGTAGGGACCGACACGCCTGGAATGTTGGCAAATGTTACATCCGAGATGTTAGGTTGCCTTAGGTTAGGATATATGACGTTATAGACGTATATGCTGTTCCCTCCGAGAAGTAGGGGTCGACAGGCCAGGAATGTTGTCAAATATTGCATCCGAGATGTTAGGTTGCCTTAGATTAGGCTATACAACGTTATAGACGCATATAATGTTCCCACCGATATGTAGGGTCCGACACGCCTGGAAGGTTGTAGAATATTACATCCGAGATGTCAGGTTGCCTTAGGTTAGGATATATACCGTTATAGACGTATATACTGTTCCCACCGAGAAGTAGGTTTCGACAGGCCAGGAATATTGTCAAATATTGCATCCGAGATGTTTGGTTGCCTTAGATTAGGATATATAACGTTATAGACGCATGTAATGTTACCACCGAGAAGTAGGGACCGACACGCCTGGAATGTTGTCAAATGTTACATCCGAGATGTTAGGTTGCCTTAGGTTAGGATATATAACGTTATAGACGTATATACTGTTCCCTCCGAGAAGTAGGGTTCGACAGGCCAGGAATGTTGTCAAATATTGCATCCGAGATGTTAGGTTGCCTTAGATTAGGATATATACCGTTATAGACGCATGTAATGTTACCACCGAAAAGTATGCACTCACACGCCAGGAATATTGTAAAATATTACGTCTGAGATAATATGTTGCCTTAGATTAGGATATAGAACGTTATAGACTCATATAATGTTCCCACCGAGAAGTAGGGTCCGACACGCCTGGAATGATGTAGAATATTACATCCGACATGTCAGGTTGCCTTAGGTTAGGATATATAACGTTATAGACGTATATACTGTTCCCTCCGAGAAGTAGGGTTCGACAGGCCAGGAATGTTGTCAAATATTGCATCCGAGATGTAAGGTTGCCTTAGGTTAGGATATATAACGTTATGGACGTATATACTGTTCCCACCGAGAAGTAGGGTCCGACACGCCAGGAATGTTGTAAAATATTACATCCGAGTTGCTACGTTGCCGTTATAGACGCATTAATGTTACCACCGAGACGTTGGGACCGACACGCCTGGAATGTTGTCAAATGTTACATCCGAGATGTCAGGTTGCCTTAGGTTAGGATATATGACGTTATAGACGTATATACTGTTCCCTCCGAGAAGTAGGGTTCGACACGCCAGGATTATTGTCAAATATTGCATCCGAGATGTTAGGTTGCCTTAGGTTAGGATATATATCGTTATAAACGTATATACTGCTCCCACCGAGAGGTAGGGTTCGACAGGCCAGGAATGTTGTCAAATATTGCATCCGAGATGTTAGGTTGCCTTAGGTTAGGATATATAACGTTATAGACGCATGTAATGTTACCACCGAGACGTAGGGACCGACACGCCTGGAATGTTGTCAAATGTTACATCCGAGATGTTAGGTTGCCTTAGGTTAGGATATATGACGTTATAGACGTATATACTGTTACCTCCGAGACGTAGGGTTCGACAGGCCAGGAATGTTGTCAAATATTGCATCCGAGATGTTAGGTTGCCTTAGATTAGGATATATACCGTTATAGACGCATTTCATGTTACCACCGAAAAGTATGCACTCACACGCCAGGAATATTGTAAAATATTACGTCTGAGATAATAGGTTGCCTTAGATTAGGATATACAACGTTATAGACTCATATAATGTTCCCACCGAGATTTAGGGTCCGACACGCCTGGAATGATGTAAAATATTACATCCGAGTTGTTACGTTGCCGTTATAGACGCATTCATGTTACCATCGAGACGTAGGGACCGACACGCCTGGAATGTTGTCAAATGTTACATCCGAGATGTTAGGTTGCCTTAGGTTACGATATATATCGTTATAGACGTATATACTGTTCCCACCGAGAGATAGGGTTTGACAGTCCAGGAATGTTGTCAAATAGTGCATCCGAGACGTTAGGTTGCCTTAGGTTAGGATATATGACGTTATAGACGTATATGCTGTTCCCTCCGAGAAGTAGGGGTCGACAGGGCAGGAATGTTGTCAAATATGGCATCCGAGATGTTAGGTTGCCTTAGATTAGGCTATACAACGTTATAGACGCATATAATGTTCCCACCGATAAGTAGGGTCCGACACGCCTGGAAGGTTGTAGAATATTACATCCGAGATGTCAGGTTGCCTTAGGTTAGGATATATAGCGTTATAGACGTATATACTGTTCCCACCGAGAAGTAGGGTCCGACACGCCAGAAATGTTGTCAAATGTTACATCCGAGTTGTTAGGTTGCCTTAGGTTAGGATATATAACGTTATAGACGCATGTAACGTTACCACCGAGACGTAGGGATCGACACGCCTGGAATGTTGTCAAATATTGCATCCGAGATGTTTGGTTGCCTTAGATTAGGATATATAACGTTATAGACGCATGTAATGTTACCACCGAGAAGTAGGGACCGACACGCCTGGAATGTTGTCAAATGTTACATCCGAGATGTTAGGTTGCCTTAGGTTAGGATATATAACGTTATAGACGTATATACTGTTCCCTCCGAGAAGTAGGGTTCGACAGGCCAGGAATGTTGTCAAATATTGCATCCGAGATGTTAGGTTGCCTTAGATTAGGATATATACCGTTATAGACGCATGTAATGTTACCACAGAAAAGTATGCACTCACACGCCAGGAATATTGTAAAATATTACGTCTGAGATAATATGTTGCCTTAGATTAGGATATAGAACGTTATAGACTCATATAATGTTCCCACCGAGAAGTAGGGTCCGACACGCCTGGAATGATGTAGAATATTACATCCGACATGTCAGGTTGCCTTAGGTTAGGATATATAACGTTATAGACGTATATACTGTTCCCTCCGAGAAGTAGGGTTCGACAGGCCAGGAATGTTGTCAAATATTGCATCCGAGATGTAAGGTTGCCTTAGGTTAGGATATATAACGTTATGGACGTATATACTGTTCCCACCGAGAAGTAGGGTCCGACACGCCAGGAATGTTGTAAAATATTACATCCGAGTTGCTACGTTGCCGTTATAGACGCATTAATGTTACCACCGAGACGTTGGGACCGACACGCCTGGAATGTTGTCAAATGTTACATCCGAGATGTCAGGTTGCCTTAGGTTAGGATATATGACGTTATAGACGTATATACTGTTCCCTCCGAGAAGTAGGGTTCGACACGCCAGGAATATTGTCAAATATTGCATCCGAGATGTTAGGTTGCCTTAGGTTAGGATATATATCGTTATAAACGTATATACTGCTCCCACCGAGAGGTAGGGTTCGACAGGCCAGGAATGTTGTCAAATATTGCATCCGAGATGTTAGGTTGCCTTAGGTTAGGATATATAACGTTATAGACGCATGTAATGTTACCACCGAGACGTAGGGACCGACACGCCTGGAATGTTGTGAAATGTTACATCCGAGATGTTAGGTTGCCTTAGGTTAGGATATATGACGTTATAGACGTATATACTGTTACCTCCGAGACGTAGGGTTCGACAGGCCAGGAATGTTGTCAAATATTGCATCCGAGATGTTAGGTTGCCTTAGATTAGGATATATACCGTTATAGACGCATTTCATGTTACCACCGAAAAGTATGCACTCACACGCCAGGAATATTGTAAAATATTACGTCTGAGATAATAGGTTGCCTTAGATTAGGATATACAACGTTATAGACTCATATAATGTTCCCACCGAGATTTAGGGTCCGACACGCCTGGAATGATGTAAAATATTACATCCGAGTTGTTACGTTGCCGTTATAGACGCATTCATGTTACCATCGAGACGTAGGGACCGACACGCCTGGAATGTTGTCAAATGTTACATCCGAGATGTTAGGTTGCCTTAGGTTACGATATATATCGTTATAGACGTATATACTGTTCCCACCGAGAGATAGGGTTTGACAGTCCAGGAATGTTGTCAAATAGTGCATCCGAGACGTTAGGTTGCCTTAGGTTAGGATATATGACGTTATAGACGTATATGCTGTTCCCTCCGAGAAGTAGGGGTCGACAGGGCAGGAATGTTGTCAAATATGGCATCCGAGATGTTAGGTTGCCTTAGATTAGGCTATACAACGTTATAGACGCATATAATGTTCCCACCGATAAGTAGGGTCCGACACGCCTGGAAGGTTGTAGAATATTACATCCGAGATGTCAGGTTGCCTTAGGTTAGGATATATAGCGTTATAGACGTATATACTGTTCCCACCGAGAAGTAGGGTCCGACACGCCAGAAATGTTGTCAAATGTTACATCCGAGTTGTTAGGTTGCCTTAGGTTAGGATATATAACGTTATAGACGCATGTAACGTTACCACCGAGACGTAGGGATCGACACGCCTGGAATGTTGTCAAATGTTACATCCGAGATGTTAGGTTGCCTTAGGTTAGGATATATGACGTTATAGACGTATATGCTGTTCCCTCCGAGAAGTAGGGTTCGACAGGCCAGGAATGTTGTCAAATATTGCATCCGAGATGTTAGGTTGCCTTAGATTAGGATATATGCCGTTATAGACGCATGTAATGTTACCTCCGAAAAGTATGCACCGACACGCCAGGAATATTGTAAAATATTACGTCTGACATAATAGGTTGCCTTGGATTAGGATATACAACGCTATAGACTCATATAATGTTCCCACAGAGAAGTAGGGTCCGACACGCCAGGAATGCTGTAAAATATTACATCCGAGTTGTTACGTTGCCGTTATAGACGCATCAATGTTACCACCGAGACGTAGGGACCGACACGCCTGGAATGTTGTCAAATGTTACATCCGAGATGTTAGGTTGCCTTAGATTAGGATATATAACGTTATAGCCGCATGTAATGTTACCACCGAGACGTAGGGACCGACATGACTGGAATGTTGTCGAATGTTACATCCGAGATGTTATGTTGCCTCAGGTTAGGATATATGACGTTATAGACGTATATACTGTTCCCTCCGAGAAGTAGGGTTCGACAGGCCAGGAATATTGTCAAATATTGCATCCGAGATGTTAGGTTGCCTTAGATTAGGATATATAACGTTATAGACGCATGTAATGTTACCACCGAGACGTAGGGACCGACACGCCTGGAATGTTTTCAAATGTTACATCCGAGATGTTAGGTTGCCTTAGGTTAGGATATATGACGTTATAGACGTATATGCTGTTCCCTCCGAGATGTAGGGTTCGACAGGCCAGGAATGTTGTCAAATATTGCATCCGAGATGTTAGGTTGCCTTAGGTTAGCATATATAACGTTATAGACGTATATGCTGTTCCCTCCGAGAAGTAGGGTTCGACAGGCCAGGAATGTTGTCAAATATTGCTTCCGAGATGTTAGGTTGCCTTAGATTAGGATATATGCCGTTATAGACGCATATAATGTTACCTCCGAAAAGTACGCACCGACACGCCAGGAATATTGTAAAATATTACGTCTGACATAATAGGTTGCCTTGGATTAGGATATACAACGCTATAGACTCATATAATGTTCCCACCGAGAAGTAGGGTCCGACACGCCAGGAATGTTGTAAAATATTACATCCGAGTTGTTACGTTGCCGTTATAGACGCATTAATGTTACCACCGAGACGTAGGGACCGACACGCCTGGAATGTTGTCAAATGTTACACCCGAGATGTTAGGTTGCCTTAGATTAGGATATATAACGTTATAGACGCATGTAATGTTACCATCGAGACGTAGGGACCGACATGCCTGGAATGTTGTCGAATGTTACATCCGAGATGTTATGTTGCCTCAGGTTAGGATATATGATGTTATAGACGTATATACTGTTCCCTCCGAGAAGTAGGGTTCGACAGGCCAGGAATATTGTCAAATATTGCATCCGAGATGTTAGGTTGCCTTAGATTAGGATATATAACGTTATAGACGCATGTAATGTTACCACCGAGACGTAGGGACCGACACGCCTGGAATGTTGTCAAATGTTACATCCGAGATGTTAGGTTGCCTTAGGTTAGGATATATGACGTTATAGACGTATATACTGTTCCCTCCGAGAAGTAGGGTTCGACAGGCCAGGAATGTTGTCAAATATTGCATCCGAGATGTTAGGTTGCCTTAGGTTAGGATATAGAACGTTATAGACTCATATAATGTTCCCACCGAGAAGTAGGGTCCGACACGCCTGGAATGATGTAGAATATTACATCCGACATGTCAGGTTGCCTTAGGTTAGGATATATAACGTTATAGACGTATATACTGTTCCCTCCGAGAAGTAGGGTTCGACAGGCCAGGAATGTTGTCAAATATTGCATCCGAGATGTTAGGTTGCCTTAGATTAGGATATATGCCGTTATAGACGCATGTAATGTTACCTCCGAAAAGTATGCACCGACACGCCAGGAATATTGTAAAATATTACGTCTGACATAATAGGTTGCCTTGGATTAGGATATACAACGTTATAGACTCATATAATGTTCCCACCGAGAAGTAGGGTCCGACACGCCAGGAATGTTGTAAAATATTACATCCGAGTTGTTACGTTGCAGTTATAGACGCATTAATGTTACCACCGAGACGTAGGGACCGACACGCCTGGAATGTTGTCAAATGTCACATCCGAGATGTTAGGTTGCCTTAGGTTAGGATATATAACGTTACAGACGTATATACTGTTCCCTCCGAGAAGTAGGGTTCGACAGGCCAGGAATGTTGTCAAATATTGCATCCGAGATGTAAGGTTGCCTTAGGTTAGGATATATAACGTTATGGACGTATATACTGTTCCCACCGAGAAGTAGGGTCCGACACGCCAGGAATGTTGTAAAATATTACATCCCAGTTGCTACGTTGCCGTTATAGACGCATTAATGTTACCACCGAGACGTTGGGACCGACACGCCTGGAATGTTGTCAAATGTTACATCCGAGATGTCAGGTTGCCTTAGGTTAGGATATATGACGTTATAGACGTATATACTGTTCCCTCCGAGAAGTAGGGTTCGACAGGCCAGGAATGTTGTCAAATATTGCATCCGAGATGTTAGGTTGCCTTAGGTTAGGATATATATCGTTATAAACGTATATACTGTTCCCACCGAGAGGTAGGGTTCGACAGGCCAGGAATGTTGTCAAATATTGCATCCGAGATGTTAGGTTGCCTTAGGTTAGGATATATAACGTTATAGACGCATGTAATGTTACCTCCGAGACGTAGGGCCCGACACGCCTGGAATGTTGTCAAATGTTACATCCGAGATGTTAGGTTGCCTTAGGTTAGGATATATAACGTTACAGACGTATATACTGTTCCCTCCGAGAAGTAGGGTTCGACAGGCCAGGAATGGTGTCAAATATTGCATCCGAGATTTTAGGTTGTCTTAGGTTAGGGTATATATCGTTATAGACGCATGTAACGTTACCACTGTGACGTAGGGACCGACACGCCTGGAATGTTGGCAAATGTTACATCCGAGATGTTAGGTTGCCTTAGGTTAGGATATATGACGTTATAGACGTATATGCTGATCCCTCCGAGAAGTAGTGGTCGACAGGCCAGGAATGTTGTCAAATATTGCATCCGAGATGTTAGGTTGCCTTAGATTAGGCTATACAACGTTATAGACGCATATAATGTTCCCACCGATAAGTAGGGTCCGACACGCCTGGAAGGTTGTAGAATATTACATCCGAGATGTCAGGTTGCCTTAGGTTAGTATATATACCGTTATAGACGTATATACTATTCCCACCGAGAAGTAGGGTTCGACAGGCCAGGAATATTGTCAAATATTGCATCCGAGATGTTAGGTTGCCTTAGATTAGGATATATAACGTTATAGACGCATGTAATGTTACCACCGAGAAGTAGGGACCGACACGCCTGGAATGTTGTCAAATGTTACATCCGTGATGTTAGGTTGCCTTAGGTTAGGATATATAACGTTATAGACGTATATACTGTTCCCTCCGAGAAGTAGGGTTCGACAGGCCAGGAATGTTGTCAAATATTGCATCCGAGATGTTAGGTTGCCTTAGATTAGGATATATGCCGTTATAGACGCATGTAATGTTACCTCCGAAAAGTATGCACCGACACGCCAGGAATATTGTAAAATATTACGTCTGACATAATAGGTTGCCTTGGATTAGGATATACAACGTTATAGACTCATATAATGTTCCCACCGAGAAGTAGGGTCCGACACGCCAGGAATGTTGTAAAATATTACATCCGAGTTGTTACGTTGCAGTTATAGACGCATTAATGTTACCACCGAGACGTAGGGACCGACACGCCTGGAATGTTGTCAAATGTTACATCCGAGATGTTAGGTTGCCTTAGGTTAGGATATATAACGTTACAGACGTATATACTGTTCCCTCCGAGAAGTAGGGTTCGACAGGCCAGGAATGTTGTCAAATATTGCATCCGAGATTTAAGGTTGCCTTAGGTTAGGATATATAACGTTATGGACGTATATACTGTTCCCACCGAGAAGTAGGGTCCGACACGCCAGGAATGTTGTAAAATATTACATCCGAGTTGCTACGTTGCCGTTATAGACGCAATAATGTTACCACCGAGACGTTGGGACCGACACGCCTGGAATGTTGTCAAATGTTACATCCGAGATGTTAGGTTGCCTTAGGTTAGGATATATGACGATATAGACGTATATACTGTTACCTCCGAGACGTTGGGTTCGACAGGCCAGGAATGTTGTCAAATATTGCATCCGAGATGTTAGGTTGCCTTAGATTAGGATATATACCGTTATAGACGCATTTAATGTTACCACCGAAAAGTATGCACTCACACGCCAGCAATATTGTAAAATATTACGTCTGAGATAATAGGTTGCCTTAGATTAGGATATACAACGTTATAGACTCATATAATGTTCCCACCGAGATTTAGGGTCCGACACGCCT
Organism: Xylocopa violacea; assembly: GCA_963969225.1. Taxonomy (NCBI): domain Eukaryota; kingdom Metazoa; phylum Arthropoda; class Insecta; order Hymenoptera; family Apidae; genus Xylocopa; species Xylocopa violacea. The sequence goes on along the minus strand of CAXAJV010000194.1, from coordinate 1,097,568 downwards.
GGAATGATGTAAAATATTACATCCGAGTTGTTACGTTGCCGTTATAGACGCATTCATGTTACCATCGAGACGTAGGGACCGACACGCCTGGAATGTTGTCAAATGTTACATCCGAGATGTTAGGTTGCCTTAGGTTACGATATATATCGTTATAGACGTATATACTGTTCCCACCGAGAGATAGGGTTTGACAGTCCAGGAATGTTGTCAAATAGTGCATCCGAGACGTTAGGTTGCCTTAGGTTAGGATATATGACGTTATAGACGTATATGCTGTTCCCTCCGAGAAGTAGGGGTCGACAGGCCAGGAATGTTGTCAAATATGGCATCCGAGATGTTAGGTTGCCTTAGATTAGGCTATACAACGTTATAGACGCATATAATGTTCCCACCGATAAGTAGGGTCCGACACGCCTGGAAGGTTGTAGAATATTACATCCGAGATGTCAGGTTGCCTTAGGTTAGGATATATAGCGTTATAGACGTATATACTGTTCCCACCGAGAAGTAGGGTCCGACACGCCAGAAATGTTGTCAAATGTTACATCCGAGTTGTTAGGTTGCCTTAGGTTAGGATATATAACGTTATAGACGCATGTAACGTTACCACCGAGACGTAGGGATCGACACGCCTGGAATGTTGTCAAATGTTACATCCGAGATGTTAGGTTGCCTTAGGTTAGGATATATGACGTTATAGACGTATATGCTGTTCCCTCCGAGAAGTAGGGTTCGACAGGCCAGGAATGTTGTCAAATATTGCATCCGAGATGTTAGGTTGCCTTAGATTAGGATATATGCCGTTATAGACGCATGTAATGTTACCTCCGAAAAGTATGCACCGACACGCCAGGAATATTGTAAAATATTACGTCTGACATAATAGGTTGCCTTGGATTAGGATATACAACGCTATAGACTCATATAATGTTCCCACAGAGAAGTAGGGTCCGACACGCCAGGAATGCTGTAAAATATTACATCCGAGTTGTTACGTTGCCGTTATAGACGCATTAATGTTACCACCGAGACGTAGCGACCGACACGCCTGGAATGTTGTCAAATGTTACATCCGAGATGTTAGGTTGCCTTAGATTAGGATATATAACGTTATAGACGCATGTAATGTTACCACCGAGACGTAGGGACCGACATGACTGGAATGTTGTCGAATGTTACATCCGAGATGTTATGTTGCCTCAGGTTAGGATATATGACGTTATAGACGTATATACTGTTCCCTCCGAGAAGTAGGGTTCGACAGGCCAGGAATATTGTCAAATATTGCATCCGAGATGTTAGGTTGCCTTAGATTAGGATATATAACGTTATAGACGCATGTAATGTTACCACCGAGACGTAGGGACCGACACGCCTGGAATGTTTTCAAATGTTACATCCGAGATGTTAGGTTGCCTTAGGTTAGGATATATGACGTTATAGACGTATATGCTGTTCCCTCCGAGATGTAGGGTTCGACAGGCCAGGAATGTTGTCAAATATTGCATCCGAGATGTTAGGTTGCCTTAGGTTAGCATATATAACGTTATAGACGTATATGCTGTTCCCTCCGAGAAGTAGGGTTCGACAGGCCAGGAATGTTGTCAAATATTGCTTCCGAGATGTTAGGTTGCCTTAGATTAGGATATATGCCGTTATAGACGCATATAATGTTACCTCCGAAAAGTACGCACCGACACGCCAGGAATATTGTAAAATATTACGTCTGACATAATAGGTTGCCTTGGATTAGGATATACAACGCTATAGACTCATATAATGTTCCCACCGAGAAGTAGGGTCCGACACGCCAGGAATGTTGTAAAATATTACATCCGAGTTGTTACGTTGCCGTTATAGACGCATTAATGTTACCACCGAGACGTAGGGACCGACACGCCTGGAATGTTGTCAAATGTTACATCCGAGATGTTAGGTTGCCTTAGATTAGGATATATAACGTTATAGACGCATGTAATGTTACCCCCGAGACGTAGGGACCGACATGCCTGGAATGTTGTCGAATGTTACATCCGAGATGTTATGTTGCCTCAGGTTAGGATATATGATGTTATAGACGTATATACTGTTCCCTCCGAGAAGTAGGGTTCGACAGGCCAGGAATATTGTCAAATATTGCATCCGAGATGTTAGGTTGCCTTAGATTAGGATATATAACGTTATAGACGCATGTAATGTTACCACCGAGAAGTAGGGTTCGACAGGCCAGGAATGTTGTCAACTATTGCATCCGAGATGTTAGGTTGCCTTAGGTTAGGATATATATCGTTATAAACGTATATACTGTTCCCTCCGAGAAGTAGGGTTCGACAGGCCAGGAATGTTGTCAAATATTGCATCCGAGATTTAAGGTTGCCTTAGGTTAGGATATATAACGTTATGGACGTATATACTGTTCCCACCGAGAAGTAGGGTCCGACACGCCAGGAATGTTGTAAAATATTACATCCGAGTTGCTACGTTGCCGTTATAGACGCAATAATGTTACCACCGCGACGTTGGGACCGACACGCCTGGAATGTTGTCAAATGTTACATCCGAGATGTTAGGTTGCCTTAGGTTAGGATATATGACGATATAGACGTATATACTGTTACCTCCGAGACGTAGGGTTCGACAGGCCAGGAATGTTGTCAAATATTGCATCCGAGATGTTAGGTTGCCTTAGATTAGGATATATACCGTTATAGACGCATTTAATGTTACCACCGAAAAGTATGCACTCACACGCCAGGAATATTGTAAAATATTACGTCTGAGATAATAGGTTGCCTTAGATTAGGATATACAACGTTATAGACTCATATAATGTTCCCACCGAGATTTAGGGTCCGACACGCCTGGAATGATGTAAAATATTACATACGAGTTGTTACGTTGCCGTTATAGACGCATTCATGTTACCATCGAGACGTAGGGACCGACACGCCTGGAATGTTGTCAAATGTTACATCCGAGATGTTAGGTTGCCTTAGGTTACGATATATATCGTTATAGACGTATATACTGTTCCCACCGAGAGATAGGGTTTGACAGTCCAGGAATGTTGTCAAATAGTGCATCCGAGACGTTAGGTTGCCTTAGGTTAGGATATATGACGTTATAGACGTATATGCTGTTCCCTCCGAGAAGTAGGGGTCGACAGGCCAGGAATGTTGTCAAATATGGCATCCGAGATGTTAGGTTGCCTTAGATTAGGCTATACGACGTTATAGACGCATATAATGTTCCCACCGATAAGTAGGGTCCGACACGCCTGGAAGGTTGTAGAATATTACATCCGAGATGTCAGGTTGCCTTAGGTTAGGATATATAGCGTTATAGACGTATATACTGTTCCCACCGAGAAGTAGGGTCCGACACGCCAGAAATGTTGTCAAATGTTACATCCGAGTTGTTAGGTTGCCTTAGGTTAGGATATATAACGTTATAGACGCATGTAACGTTACCACCGAGACGTAGGGATCGACACGCCTGGAATGTTGTCAAATGTTACATCCGAGATGTTAGGTTGCCTTAGGTTAGGATATATGACGTTATAGACGTATATGCTGTTCCCTCCGAGAAGTAGGGTTCGACAGGCCAGGAATGTTGTCAAATATTGCATCCGAGATGTTAGGTTGCCTTAGATTAGGATATATGCCGTTATAGACGCATGTAATGTTACCTCCGAAAAGTATGCACCGACACGCCAGGAATATTGTAAAATATTACGTCTGACATAATAGGTTGCCTTGGATTAGGATATACAACGCTATAGACTCATATAATGTTCCCACAGAGAAGTAGGGTCCGACACGCCAGGAATGCTGTAAAATATTACATCCGAGTTGTTACGTTGCCGTTATAGACGCATTAATGTTACCACCGAGACGTAGCGACCGACACGCCTGGAATGTTGTCAAATGTTACATCCGAGATGTTAGGTTGCCTTAGATTAGGATATATAACGTTATAGACGCATGTAATGTTACCACCGAGACGTAGGGACCGACATGACTGGAATGTTGTCGAATGTTACATCCGAGATGTTATGTTGCCTCAGGTTAGGATATATGACGTTATAGACGTATATACTGTTCCCTCCGAGAAGTAGGGTTCGACAGGCCAGGAATATTGTCAAATATTGCATCCGAGATGTTAGGTTGCCTTAGATTAGGATATATAACGTTATAGACGCATGTAATGTTACCACCGAGACGTAGGGACCGACACGCCTGGAATGTTTTCAAATGTTACATCCGAGATGTTAGGTTGCCTTAGGTTAGGATATATGACGTTATAGACGTATATGCTGTTCCCTCCGAGATGTAGGGTTCGACAGGCCAGGAATGTTGTCAAATATTGCATCCGAGATGTTAGGTTGCCTTAGGTTAGCATATATAACGTTATAGACGTATATGCTGTTCCCTCCGAGAAGTAGGGTTCGACAGGCCAGGAATGTTGTCAAATATTGCTTCCGAGATGTTAGGTTGCCTTAGATTAGGATATATGCCGTTATAGACGCATATAATGTTACCTCCGAAAAGTACGCACCGACACGCCAGGAATATTGTAAAATATTACGTCTGACATAATAGGTTGCCTTGGATGAGGATATACAACGCTATAGACTCATATAATGTTCCCACCGAGAAGTAGGGTCCGACACGCCAGGAATGTTGTAAAATATTACATCCGAGTTGTTACGTTGCCGTTATAGACGCATTAATGTTACCACCGAGACGTAGGGACCGACACGCCTGGAATGTTGTCAAATGTTACATCCGAGATGTTAGGTTGCCTTAGATTAGGATATATAACGTTATAGACGCATGTAATGTTACCCCCGAGACGTAGGGACCGACATGCCTGGAATGTTGTCGAATGTTACATCCGAGATGTTATGTTGCCTCAGGTTAGGATATATGATGTTATAGACGTATATACTGTTCCCTCCGAGAAGTAGGGTTCGACAGGCCAGGAATATTGTCAAATATTGCATCCGAGATGTTAGGTTGCCTTAGATTAGGATATATAACGTTATAGACGCATGTAATGTTACCACCGAGAAGTAGGGTTCGACAGGCCAGGAATGTTGTCAACTATTGCATCCGAGATGTTAGGTTGCCTTAGGTTAGGATATATATCGTTATAAACGTATATACTGTTCCCTCCGAGAAGTAGGGTTCGACAGGCCAGGAATGTTGTCAAATATTGCATCCGAGATTTAAGGTTGCCTTAGGTTAGGATATATAACGTTATGGACGTATATACTGTTCCCACCGAGAAGTAGGGTCCGACACGCCAGGAATGTTGTAAAATATTACATCCGAGTTGCTACGTTGCCGTTATAGACGCAATAATGTTACCACCGCGACGTTGGGACCGACACGCCTGGAATGTTGTCAAATGTTACATCCGAGATGTTAGGTTGCCTTAGGTTAGGATATATGACGATATAGACGTATATACTGTTACCTCCGAGACGTAGGGTTCGACAGGCCAGGAATGTTGTCAAATATTGCATCCGAGATGTTAGGTTGCCTTAGATTAGGATATATACCGTTATAGACGCATTTAATGTTACCACCGAAAAGTATGCACTCACACGCCAGGAATATTGTAAAATATTACGTCTGAGATAATAGGTTGCCTTAGATTAGGATATACAACGTTATAGACTCATATAATGTTCCCACCGAGATTTAGGGTCCGACACGCCTGGAATGATGTAAAATATTACATACGAGTTGTTACGTTGCCGTTATAGACGCATTCATGTTACCATCGAGACGTAGGGACCGACACGCCTGGAATGTTGTCAAATGTTACATCCGAGATGTTAGGTTGCCTTAGGTTACGATATATATCGTTATAGACGTATATACTGTTCCCACCGAGAGATAGGGTTTGACAGTCCAGGAATGTTGTCAAATAGTGCATCCGAGACGTTAGGTTGCCTTAGGTTAGGATATATGACGTTATAGACGTATATGCTGTTCCCTCCGAGAAGTAGGGGTCGACAGGCCAGGAATGTTGTCAAATATGGCATCCGAGATGTTAGGTTGCCTTAGATTAGGCTATACAACGTTATAGACGCATATAATGTTCCCACCGATAAGTAGGGTCCGACACGCCTGGAAGGTTGTAGAATATTACATCCGAGATGTCAGGTTGCCTTAGGTTAGGATATATAGCGTTATAGACGTATATACTGTTCCCACCGAGAAGTAGGGTCCGACACGCCAGAAATGTTGTCAAATGTTACATCCGAGTTGTTAGGTTGCCTTAGGTTAGGATATATAACGTTATAGACGCATGTAACGTTACCACCGAGACGTAGGGATCGACACGCCTGGAATGTTGTCAAATGTTACATCCGAGATGTTAGGTTGCCTTAGGTTAGGATATATGACGTTATAGACGTATATGCTGTTCCCTCCGAGAAGTAGGGTTCGACAGGCCAGGAATGTTGTCAAATATTGCATCCGAGATGTTAGGTTGCCTTAGATTAGGATATATGCCGTTATAGACGCATGTAATGTTACCTCCGAAAAGTATGTACCGACACGCCAGGAATATTGTAAAATATTACGTCTGACATAATAGGTTGCCTTGGATTAGGATATACAACGCTATAGACTCATATAATGTTCCCACAGAGAAGTAGGGTCCGACACGCCAGGAATGCTGTAAAATATTACATCCGAGTTGTTACGTTGCCGTTATAGACGCATGTAATGTTACCACCGAGACGTAGGGACCGACACGCCTGGAATGTTTTCAAATGTTACATCCGAGATGTTAGGTTGCCTTAGGTTAGGATATATGACGTTATAGACGTATATGCTGTTCCCTCCGAGATGTAGGGTTCGACAGGCCAGGAATGTTGTCAAATATTGCATCCGAGATGTTAGGTTGCCTTAGATTAGGATATATGCCGTTATAGACGCATGTAATGTTACCTCCGAAAAGTATGCACCGACACGCCAGGAATATTGTAAAATATTACGTCTGACATAATAGGTTGCCTTGGATTAGGATATACAACGTTATAGACTCATATAATGTTCCCACCGAGAAGTAGGGTCCGACACGCCAGGAATGTTGTAAAATATTACATCCGAGTTGTTACGTTGCAGTTATAGACGCATTAATGTTACCACCGAGACGTAGGGACCGACACGCCTGGAATGTTGTCAAATGTTACATCCGAGATGTTAGGTTGCCTTAGGTTAGGATATATAACGTTACAGACGTATATACTGTTCCCTCCGAGAAGTAGGGTTCGACAGGCCAGGAATGTTGTCAAATATTGCATCCGAGATTTAAGGTTGCCTTAGGTTAGGATATATAACGTTATGGACGTATATACTGTTCCCACCGAGAAGTAGGGTCCGACACGCCAGGAATGTTGTAAAATATTACATCCGAGTTGCTACGTTGCCGTTATAGACGCAATAATGTTACCACCGCGACGTTGGGACCGACACGCCTGGAATGTTGTCAAATGTTACATCCGAGATGTTAGGTTGCCTTAGGTTAGGATATATGACGATATAGAGGTATATACTGTTACCTCCGAGACGTAGGGTTCGACAGGCCAGGAATGTTGTCAAATATTGCATCCGAGATGTTAGGTTGCCTTAGATTAGGATATATACCGTTATAGACGCATTTAATGTTACCACCGAAAAGTATGCACTCACACGCCAGGAATATTGTAAAATATTACGTCTGAGATAATAGGTTGCCTTAGATTAGGATATACAACGTTATAGACTCATATAATGTTCCCACCGAGATTTAGGGTCCGACACGCCTGGAATGATGTAAAATATTACATACGAGTTGTTACGTTGCCGTTATAGACGCATTCATGTTACCATCGATACGTAGGGACCGACACGCCTGGAATGTTGTCAAATGTTACATCCGAGATGTTAGGTTGCCTTAGGTTACGATATATATCGTTATAGACGTATATACTGTTCCCACCGAGAGATAGGGTTTGACAGTCCAGGAATGTTGTCAAATAGTGCATCCGAGACGTTAGGTTGCCTTAGGTTAGGATATATGACGTTATAGACGTATATGCTGTTCCCTCCGAGAAGTAGGGGTCGACAGGCCAGGAATGTTGTCAAATATGGCATCCGAGATGTTAGGTTGCCTTAGATTAGGCTATACAACGTTATAGACGCATATAATGTTCCCACCGATAAGTAGGGTCCGACACGCCTGGAAGGTTGTAGAATATTACATCCGAGATGTCAGGTTGCCTTAGGTTAGGATATATAGCGTTATAGACGTATATACTGTTCCCACCGAGAAGTAGGGTCCGACACGCCAGAAATGTTGTCAAATGTTACATCCGAGTTGTTAGGTTGCCTTAGGTTAGGATATATAACGTTATAGACGCATGTAACGTTACCACCGAGACGTAGGGATCGACACGCCTGGAATGTTGTCAAATGTTACATCCGAGATGTTAGGTTGCCTTAGGTTAGGATATATGACGTTATAGACGTATATGCTGTTCCCTCCGAGAAGTAGGGTTCGACAGGCCAGGAATGTTGTCAAATATTGCATCCGAGATGTTAGGTTGCCTTAGATTAGGATATATGCCGTTATAGACGCATGTAATGTTACCTCCGAAAAGTATGCACCGACACGCCAGGAATATTGTAAAATATTACGTCTGACATAATAGGTTGCCTTGGATTAGGATATACAACGCTATAGACTCATATAATGTTCCCACAGAGAAGTAGGGTCCGACACGCCAGGAATGCTGTAAAATATTACATCCGAGTTGTTACGTTGCCGTTATAGACGCATTAATGTTACCACCGAGACGTAGGGACCGACACGCCTGGAATGTTGTCAAATGTTACATCCGAGATGTTAGGTTGCCTTAGATTAGGATATATAACGTTATAGACGCATGTAATGTTACCACCGAGACGTAGGGACCGACATGACTGGAATGTTGTCGAATGTTACATCCGAGATGTTATGTTGCCTCAGGTTAGGATATATGACGTTATAGACGTATATACTGTTCCCTCCGAGAAGTAGGGTTCGACAGGCCAGGAATATTGTCAAATATTGCATCCGAGATGTTAGGTTGCCTTAGATTAGGATATATAACGTTATAGACGCATGTAATGTTACCACCGAGACGTAGGGACCGACACGCCTGGAATGTTTTCAAATGTTACATCCGAGATGTTAGGTTGCCTTAGGTTAGGATATATGACGTTATAGACGTATATGCTGTTCCCTCCGAGATGTAGGGTTCGACAGGCCAGGAATGTTGTCAAATATTGCATCCGAGATGTTAGGTTGCCTTAGGTTAGCATATATAACGTTATAGACGTATATGCTGTTCCCTCCGAGAAGTAGGGTTCGACAGGCCAGGAATGTTGTCAAATATTGCTTCCGAGATGTTAGGTTGCCTTAGATTAGGATATATGCCGTTATAGACGCATATAATGTTACCTCCGAAAAGTACGCACCGACACGCCAGGAATATTGTAAAATATTACGTCTGACATAATAGGTTGCCTTGGATTAGGATATACAACGCTATAGACTCATATAATGTTCCCACCGAGAAGTAGGGTCCGACACGCCAGGAATGTTGTAAAATATTACATCCGAGTTGTTACGTTGCCGTTATAGACGCATTAATGTTACCACCGAGACGTAGGGACCGACACGCCTGGAATGTTGTCAAATGTTACATCCGAGATGTTAGGTTGCCTTAGATTAGGATATATAACGTTATAGACGCATGTAATGTTACCCCCGAGACGTAGGGACCGACATGCCTGGAATGTTGTCGAATGTTACATCCGAGATGTTATGTTGCCTCAGGTTAGGATATATGATGTTATAGACGTATATACTGTTCCCTCCGAGAAGTAGGGTTCGACAGGCCAGGAATATTGTCAAATATTGCATCCGAGATGTTAGGTTGCCTTAGATTAGGATATATAACGTTATAGACGCATGTAATGTTACCACCGAGACGTAGGGACCGACACGCCTGGAATGTTGTCAAATGTTACATCCGAGATGTTAGGTTGCCGTAGGTTAGGATATATGACGTTATAGACGTATATACTGTTCCCTCCGAGAAGTAGGGTTCGACAGGCCAGGAATGTTGTCAAATATTGCATCCGAGATGTTAGGTTGCCTTAGGTTAGGATATAGAACGTTATAGACTCATATAATGTTCCCACCGAGAAGTAGGGTCCGACACGCCTGGAATGATGTAGAATATTACATCCGACATGTCAGGTTGCCTTAGGTTAGGATATATAACGTTATAGACGTATATACTGTTCCCTCCGAGAAGTAGGGTTCGACAGGCCAGGAATGTTGTCAAATATTGCATCCGAGATGTTAGGTTGCCTTAGATTAGGATATATGCCGTTATAGACGCATGTAATGTTACCTCCGAAAAGTATGCACCGACACGCCAGGAATATTGTAAAATATTACGTCTGACATAATAGGTTGCCTTGGATTAGGATATACAACGTTATAGACTCATATAATGTTCCCACCGAGAAGTAGGGTCCGACACGCCAGGAATGTTGTAAAATATTACATCCGAGTTGTTACGTTGCAGTTATAGACGCATTAATGTTACCACCGAGACGTAGGGACCGACACGCCTGGAATGTTGTCAAATGTTACATCCGAGATGTTAGGTTGCCTTAGGTTAGGATATATAACGTTACAGACGTATATACTGTTCCCTCCGAGAAGTAGGGTTCGACAGGCCAGGAATGTTGTCAAATATGGCATCCGAGATGTTAGGTTGCCTTAGATTAGGCTATACAACGTTATAGACGCATATAATGTTCCCACCGATAAGTAGGGTCCGACACGCCTGGAAGGTTGTAGAATATTACATCCGAGATGTCAGGTTGCCTTAGGTTAGGATATATAGCGTTATAGACGTATATACTGTTCCCACCGAGAAGTAGGGTCCGACACGCCAGAAATGTTGTCAAATGTTACATCCGAGTTGTTAGGTTGCCTTAGGTTAGGATATATAACGTTATAGACGCATGTAACGTTACCACCGAGACGTAGGGATCGACACGCCTGGAATGTTGTCAAATGTTACATCCGAGATGTTAGGTTGCCTTAGGTTAGGATATATGACGTTATAGACGTATATGCTGTTCCCTCCGAGAAGTAGGGTTCGACAGGCCAGGAATGTTGTCAAATATTGCATCCGAGATGTTTGGTTGCCTTAGATTAGGATATATGCCGTTATAGAGCCATGTAATGTTACCTCCGAAAAGTATGCACCGACACGCCAGGAATATTGTAAAATATTACGTCTGACATAATAGGTTGCCTTGGATTAGGATATACAACGTTATAGACTCATATAATGTTCCCACCGAGAAGTAGGGTCCGACACGCCAGGAATGTTGTAAAATATTACATCCGAGTTGTTACGTTGCAGTTATAGACGCATTAATGTTACCACCGAGACGTAGGGACCGACACGCCTGGAATGTTGTCAAATGTTACATCCGAGATGTTAGGTTGCCTTAGGTTAGGATATATAACGTTACAGACGTATATACTGTTCCCTCCGAGAAGTAGGGTTCGACAGGCCAGGAATGTTGTCAAATATTGCATCCGAGATTTAAGGTTGCCTTAGGTTAGGATATATAACGTTATGGACGTATATACTGTTCCCACCGAGAAGTAGGGTCCGACACGCCAGGAATGTTGTAAAATATTACATCCGAGTTGCTACGTTGCCGTTATAGACGCAATAATGTTACCACCGAGACGTTGGGACCGACACGCCTGGAATGTTGTCAAATGTTACATCCGAGATGTTAGGTTGCCTTAGGTTAGGACATATGACGATATAGACGTATATACTGTTACCTCCGAGACGTAGGGTTCGACAGGCCAGGAATGTTGTCAAATATTGCATCCGAGATGTTAGGTTGCCTTAGATTAGGATATATACCGTTATAGACGCATTTAATGTTACCACCGAAAAGTATGCACTCACACGCCAGCAATATTGTAAAATATTACGTCTGAGATAATAGGTTGCCTTAGATTAGGATATACAACGTTATAGACTCATATAATGTTCCCACCGAGATTTAGGGTCCGACACGCCTGGAATGATGTAAAATATTACATCCGAGTTGTTACGTTGCCGTTATAGACGCATTCATGTTACCTTCGAGACGTAGGGACCGACACGCCTGGAATGTTGTCAAATGTTACATCCGAGATGTTAGGTTGCCTTAGGTTACGATATATATCGTTATAGACGTATATACTGTTCCCACCGAGAGATAGGGTTTGACAGTCCAGGAATGTTGTCAAATAGTGCATCCGAGACGTTAGGTTGCCTTAGGTTAGGATATATGACGTTATAGACGTATATGCTGTTCCCTCCGAGAAGTAGGGGTCGACAGGCCAGGAATGTTGTCAAATATGGCATCCGAGATGTTAGGTTGCCTTAGATTAGGCTATACAACGTTATAGACGCATATAATGTTCCCACCGATAAGTAGGGTCCGACACGCCTGGAAGGTTGTAGAATATTACATCCGAGATGTCAGGTTGCCTTAGGTTAGGATATATAGCGTTATAGACGTATATACTGTTCCCACCGAGAAGTAGGGTCCGACACGCCAGAAATGTTGTCAAATGTTACATCCGAGTTGTTAGGTTGCCTTAGGTTAGGATATATAACGTTATAGACGCATGTAACGTTACCACCGAGACGTAGGGATCGACACGCCTGGAATGTTGTCAAATGTTACATCCGAGATGTTAGGTTGCCTTAGGTTAGGATATATGACGTTATAGACGTATATGCTGTTCCCTCCGAGAAGTAGGGTTCGACAGGCCAGGAATGTTGTCAAATATTGCATCCGAGATGTTAGGTTGCCTTAGATTAGGATATATGCCGTTATAGACGCATGTAATGTTACCTCCGAAAAGTATGCACCGACACGCCAGGAATATTGTAAAATATTACGTCTGACATAATAGGTTGCCTTGGATTAGGATATACAACGCTATAGACTCATATAATGTTCCCACAGAGAAGTAGGGTCCGACACGCCAGGAATGCTGTAAAATATTACATCCGAGTTGTTACGTTGCCGTTATAGACGCATTAATGTTACCACCGAGACGTAGGGACCGACACGCCTGGAATGTTGTCAAATGTTACATCCGAGATGTTAGGTTGCCTTAGATTAGGATATATAACGTTATAGACGCATGTAATGTTACCACCGAGACGTAGGGACCGACATGACTGGAATGTTGTCGAATGTTACATCCGAGATGTTATGTTGCCTCAGGTTAGGATATATGACGTTATAGACGTATATACTGTTCCCTCCGAGAAGTAGGGTTCGACAGGCCAGGAATATTGTCAAATATTGCATCCGAGATGTTAGGTTGCCTTAGATTAGGATATATAACGTTATAGACGCATGTAATGTTACCACCGAGACGTAGGGACCGACACGCCTGGAATGTTTTCAAATGTTACATCCGAGATGTTAGGTTGCCTTAGGTTAGGATATATGACGTTATAGACGTATATGCTGTTCCCTCCGAGAAGTAGGGGTCGACAGGCCAGGAATGTTGTCAAATATTGCATCCGAGATGTTAGGTTGCCTTAGATTAGGCTATACAACGTTATAGACGCATATAATGTTCCCACCGATAAGTAGGGTCCGACACGCCTGGAAGGTTGTAGAATATTACATCCGAGATGTCAGGTTGCCTTAGGTTAGTATATATACCGTTATAGACGTATATACTGTTCCCACCGAGAAGTAGGGTTCGACAGGCCAGGAATATTGTCAAATATTGCATCCGAGATGTTAGGTTGCCTTAGATTAGGATATATAACGTTATAGACGCATGTAATGTTACCACCGAGAAGTAGGGACCGACACGCCTGGAATGTTGTCAAATGTTACATCCGTGATGTTAGGTTGCCTTAGGTTAGGATATATAACGTTACAGACGTATATACTGTTCCCTCCGAGAAGTAGGGTTCGACAGGCCAGGAATGTTGTCAAATATTGCATCCGAGATGTTAGGTTGCCTTAGATTAGGATATATACCGTTATAGACGCATGTAATGTTACCACCGAAAAGTATGCACTCACACGCCATGAATATTGTAAAATATTACGTCTGAGATAATAGGTTGCCTTAGATTAGGATATAGAACGTTATAGACTCATATAATGTTCCCACCGAGAAGTAGGGTCCGACACGCCTGGAATGATGTAGAATATTACATCCGACATGTCAGGTTGCCTTAGGTTAGGATATATAACGTTATAGACGTATATACTGTTCCCTCCGAGAAGTAGGGTTCGACAGGCCAGGAATGTTGTCAAATATTGCATCCGAGATGTTAGGTTGCCTTAGATTAGGATATATGCCGTTATAGACGCATGTAATGTTACCTCCGAAAAGTATGCACCGACACGCCAGGAATATTGTAAAATATTACGTCTGACATAATAGGTTGCCTTGGATTAGGATATACAACGTTATAGACTCATATAATGTTCCCACCGAGAAGTAGGGTCCGACACGCCAGGAATGTTGTAAAATATTACATCCGAGTTGTTACGTTGCAGTTATAGACGCATTAATGTTACCACCGAGACGTAGGGACCGACACGCCTGGAATGTTGTCAAATGTTACATCCGAGATGTTAGGTTGCCTTAGGTTAGGATATATAACGTTACAGACGTATATACTGTTCCCTCCGAGAAGTAGGGTTCGACAGGCCAGGAATGTTGTCAAATATTGCATCCGAGATGTAAGGTTGCCTTAGGTTAGGATATATAACGTTATGGACGTATATACTGTTCCCACCGAGAAGTAGGGTCCGACACGCCAGGAATGTTGTAAAATATTACATCCGAGTTGCTACGTTGCCGTTATAGACGCATTAATGTTACCACCGAGACGTTGGGACCGACACGCCTGGAATGTTGTCAAATGTTACATCCGAGATGTCAGGTTGCCTTAGGTTAGGATATATGACGTTATAGACGTATATACTGTTCCCTCCGAGAAGTAGGGTTCGACAGGCCAGGAATGTTGTCAAATATTGCATCCGAGATGTTAGGTTGCCTTAGGTTAGGATATATATCGTTATAAACGTATATACTGTTCCCTCCGAGAAGTAGGGTTCGACAGGCCAGGAATGTTGTCAAATATTGCATCCGAGATGTTAGGTTGCCTTAGATTAGGATATATACCGTTATAGACGCATTTAATGTTACCACCGAAAAGTATGCACTCACACGCCAGGAATATTGTAAAATATTACGTCTGAGATAATAGGTTGCCTTAGATTAGGATATACAACGTTATAGACTCATATAATGTTCCCACCGAGATTTAGGGTCCGACACGCCTGGAATGATGTAAAATATTACATACGAGTTGTTACGTTGCCGTTATAGACGCATTCATGTTACCATCGAGACGTAGGGACCGACACGCCTGGAATGTTGTCAAATGTTACATCCGAGATGTTAGGTTGCCTTAGGTTAGGATATATGACGTTATAGACGTATATACTGTTCCCTCCGAGAAGTAGGGTTCGACAGGCCAGGAATGTTGTCAAATATTGCATCCGAGATGTTAGGTTGCCTTAGGTTACGATATATATCGTTATAAACGTATATACTGTTCCCACCGAGAGATAGGGTTTGACAGTCCAGGAATGTTGTCAAATAGTGCATCGGAGATGTTAGGTTGCGTTAGGTTAGGATATATAACGTTATAGACGCATGTAATGTTACCTCCGAGACGTAGGGCCCGACACGCCTGGAATGTTGTCAAATGTTACATCCGAGATGTTTGGTTGCCTTAGGTTAGGATATATAACGTTACAGACGTATATACTGTTCCCTCCGAGAAGTAGGGTTCGACAGGCCAGGAATGCTGTCAAATATTACATCCGAGATTTTAGGTTGTCTTAGGTTAGGGTATATATCGTTATAGACGCATGTAACGTTACCACTGAGACGTAGGGACCGACACGCCTGGAATGTTGGCAAATGTTACATCCGAGATGTTAGGTTGCCTTAGGTTAGGATATATGACGTTATAGACGTATATGCTGTTCCCTCCGAGAAGTAGGGGTCGACAGGCCAGGAATGTTTGTCAAATATTGCATCCGAGATGTTAGGTTGCCTTAGATTAGGCTATACAACGTTATAGACGCATATAATGTTCCCACCGATAAGTAGGGTCCGACACGCCTGGAAGGTTGTAGAATATTACATCCGAGATGTCAGGTTGCCTTAGGTTAGTATATATACCGTTATAGACGTATATACTGTTCCCACCGAGAAGTAGGGTTCGACAGGCCAGGAATATTGTCAAATATTGCATCCGAGATGTTAGGTTGCCTTAGATTAGGATATATAACGTTATAGACGCATGTAATGTTACCACCGAGAAGTAGGGACCGACACGCCTGGAATGTTGTCAAATGTTACATCCGTGATGTTAGGTTGCCTTAGGTTAGGATATATAACGTTATAGACGTATATACTGTTCCCTCCGAGAAGTAGGGTTCGACAGGCCAGGAATGTTGTCAAATATTGCATCCGAGATGTTAGGTTGCCTTAGATTAGGATATATACCGTTATAGACGCATGTAATGTTACCACCGAAAAGTATGCACTCACACGCCATGAATATTGTAAAATATTACGTCTGAGATAATAGGTTGCCTTAGATTAGGATATAGAACGTTATAGACTCATATAATGTTCCCACCGAGAAGTAGGGTCCGACACGCCTGGAATGATGTAGAATATTACATCCGACATGTCAGGTTGCCTTAGGTTAGGATATATAACGTTATAGACGTATATACTGTTCCCTCCGAGAAGTAGGGTTCGACAGGCCAGGAATGTTGTCAAATATTGCATCCGAGATGTTAGGTTGCCTTAGATTAGGATATATGCCGTTATAGACGCATGTAATGTTACCTCCGAAAAGTATGCACCGACACGCCAGGAATATTGTAAAATATTACGTCTGACATAATAGGTTGCCTTGGATTAGGATATACAATGTTATAGACTCATATAATGTTCCCACCGAGAAGTAGGGTCCGACACGCCAGGAATGTTGTAAAATATTACATCCGAGTTGTTACGTTGCAGTTATAGACGCATTAATGTTACCACCGAGACGTAGGGACCGACACGCCTGGAATGTTGTCAAATGTTACATCCGAGATGTTAGGTTGCCTTAGGTTAGGATATATAACGTTACAGACGTATATACTGTTCCCTCCGAGAAGTAGGGTTCGACAGGCCAGGAATGTTGTCAAATATTGCATCCGAGATTTAAGGTTGCCTTAGGTTAGGATATATAACGTTATGGACGTATATACTGTTCCCACCGAGAAGTAGGGTCCGACACGCCAGGAATGTTGTAAAATATTACATCCGAGTTGCTACGTTGCCGTTATAGACGCAATAATGTTACCACCGCGACGTTGGGACCGACACGCCTGGAATGTTGTCAAATGTTACATCCGAGATGTTAGGTTGCCTTAGGTTAGGATATATGACGATATAGACGTATATACTGTTACCTCCGAGACGTAGGGTTCGACAGGCCAGGAATGTTGTCAAATATTGCATCCGAGATGTTAGGTTGCCTTAGATTAGGATATATACCGTTATAGACGCATTTAATGTTACCACCGAAAAGTATGCACTCACACGCCAGGAATATTGTAAAATATTACGTCTGAGATAATAGGTTGCCTTAGATTAGGATATACAACGTTATAGACTCATATAATGTTCCCACCGAGATTTAGGGTCCGACACGCCTGGAATGATGTAAAATATTACATCCGAGTTGTTACGTTGCCGTTATAGACGCATTCATGTTACCATCGAGACGTAGGGACCGACACGCCTGGAATGTTGTCAAATGTTACATCCGAGATGTTAGGTTGCCTTAGGTTACGATATATATCGTTATAGACGTATATACTGTTCCCACCGAGAGTTAGGGTTTGACAGTCCAGGAATGTTGTCAAATAGTGCATCCGAGATGTTAGGTTGCCTTAGGTTAGGATACATAACGTTATAGACGCATGTAATGTTACCTCCGAGACGTAGGGCCCGACACGCCTGGAATGTTGTCAAATGTTACATCCGAGATGTTAGGTTGCCTTAGGTTAGGATATATAACGTTACAGACGTATATACTGTTCCCTCCGAGAAGTAGGGTTCGACAGGCCAGGAATGCTGTCAAATATTGCATCCGAGATTTTAGGTTGTCTTAGGTTAGGGTATATATAGCGTTATAGACGCATGTAACGTTGCCACTGAGACGTAGGGACCGACACGCCTGGAATGTTGGCAAATGTTACATCCGAGATGTTAGGTTGCCTTAGGTTAGGATATATGACGTTATAGACGTATATGCTGTTCCCTCCGAGAAGTAGGGGTCGACAGGCCAGGAATGTTGTCAAATATTGCATCCGAGATGTTAGGTTGCCTTAGATTAGGCTATACAACGTTATAGACGCATATACTGTTCCCTCCGAGAAGTAGGTTTCGACAGGCCTGGAAGGTTGTAGAATATTACATCCGAGATGTCAGGTTGCCTTAGGTTAGGATATATACCGTTATAGACGTATATACTGTTCCCACCGAGAAGTAGAGTTCGACAGGCCAGGAATATTGTCAAATATTGCATCCGAGATGTAAGGTTGCCTTAGGTTAGGATATATAACGTTATGGACGTATATACTGTTCCCTCCGAGAAGTAGGGTTCGACAGGCCAGGAATGTTGTCAAATATTGCATCCGAGATGTTAGGTTGCCTTAGGTTAGGATATATATCGTTATAAACGTATATACTGTTCCCACCGAGAGATAGGGTTTGACAGTCCAGGAATGTTGTCAAATAGTGCATCGGAGATGTTAGGTTGCCTTAGGTTAGGATATATACCGTTATAGACGCATGTAATGTTACCACCGAAAAGTATGCACTCACACGCCAGGAATATTGTAAAATATTACGTCTGAGATAATAGGTTGCCTTGGATTAGGATATACAACGTTATAGACTCATATAATGTTCCCACCGAGAAGTAGGGTCCGACACGCCAGGAATGTTGTAAAATATTACATCCGAGTTGTTACGTTGCAGTTATAGACGCATTAATGTTACCACCGAGACGTAGGGACCGACACGCCTGGAATGTTGTCAAATGTTACATCCGAGATGTTAGGTTGCCTTAGGTTAGGATATATAACGTTACAGACGTATATACTGTTCCCTCCGAGAAGTAGGGTTCGACAGGCCAGGAATGCTGTCAAATATTGCATCCGAGATTTTAGGTTGTCTTAGGTTAGGGTATATATAGCGTTATAGACGCATGTAACGTTACCACTGAGACGTAGGGACCGACACGCCTGGAATGTTGGCAAATGTTACATCCGAGATGTTAGGTTGCCTTAGGTTAGGATATATGACGTTATAGACGTATATGCTGTTCCCTCCGAGAAGTAGGGGTCGACAGGACAGGAATGTTGTCAAATATTGCATCCGAGATGTTAGGTTGCCTTAGATTAGGCTATACAACGTTATAGACGCATATAATGCTCCCACCGATAAGTAGGGTCCGACACGCCTGGAAGGTTGTAGAATATTACATCCGAGATGTCAGGTTGCCTTAGGTTAGTATATATACCGTTATAGACGTATATACTGTTCCCACCGAGAAGTAGGGTTCGACAGGCCAGGAATATTGTCAAATATTGCATCCGAGATGTTAGGTTGCCTTAGATTAGGATATATGCCGTTATAGACGCATGTAATGTTACCTCCGAAAAGTATGCACCGACACGCCAGGAATATTGTAAAATATTACGTCTGACATAATAGGTTGCCTTGGATTAGGATATACAACGTTATAGACTCATATAATGTTCCCACCGAGAAGTAGGGTCCGACACGCCAGGAATGTTGTAAAATATTACATCCGAGTTGTTACGTTGCAGTTATAGACGCATTAATGTTACCACCGAGACGTAGGGACCGACACGCCTGGAATGTTGTCAAATGTTACATCCGAGATGTTAGGTTGCCTTAGGTTAGGATATATAACGTTACAGACGTATATACTGTTCCCTCCGAGAAGTAGGGTTCGACAGGCCAGGAATGTTGTCAAATATTGCATCCGAGATTTAAGGTTGCCATAGGTTAGGATATATAACGTTATGGACGTATATACTGTTCCCACCGAGAAGTAGGGTCCGACACGCCAGGAATGTTGTAAAATATTACATCCGAGTTGCTACGTTGCCGTTATAGACGCATTAATGTTACCACCGAGACGTTGGGACCGACACGCCTGGAATGTTGTCAAATGTTACATCCGAGATGTTAGGTTGCCTTAGGTTAGGATATATGACGATATAGACGTATATACTGTTACCTCCGAGACGTAGGGTTCGACAGGCCAGGAATGTTGTCAAATATTGCATCCGAGATGTTAGGTTGCCTTAGATTAGGATATATACCGTTATAGACGCATTTAATGTTACCACCGAAAAGTATGCACTCACACGCCAGGAATATTGTAAAATATTACGTCTGAGATAATAGGTTGCCTTAGATTAGGATATACAACGTTATAGACTCATATAATGTTCCCACCGAGATTTAGGGTCCGACACGCCTGGAATGATGTAAAATATTACATCCGAGTTGTTACGTTGCCGTTATAGACGCATTCATGTTACCATCGAGACGTAGGGACCGACACGCCTGGAATGTTGTCAAATGTTACATCCGAGATGTTAGGTTGCCTTAGGTTACGATATATATCGTTATAGACGTATATACTGTTCCCACCGAGAGATAGGGTTTGACAGTCCAGGAATGTTGTCAAATAGTGCATCCGAGATGTTAGGTTGCCTTAGGTTAGGATACATAACGTTATAGACGCATGTAATGTTACCTCCGAGACGTAGGGCCCGACACGCCTGGAATGTTGTCAAATGTTACATCCGAGATGTTAGGTTGCCTTAGGTTAGGATATATAACGTTACAGACGTATATACTGTTCCCTCCGAGAAGTAGGGTTCGACAGGCCAGGAATGCTGTCAAATATTGCATCCGAGATTTTAGGTTGTCTTAGGTTAGGGTATATATCGTTATAGACGCATGTAACGTTACCACTGAGACGTAGGGACCGACACGCCTGGAATGTTGGCAAATGTTACATCCGAGATGTTAGGTTGCCTTAGGTTAGGATATATGACGTTATAGACGTATATGCTGTTCCCTCCGAGAAGTAGGGGTCGACAGGCCAGGAATGTTGTCAAATATTGCATCCGAGATGTTAGGTTGCCTTAGATTAGGCTATACAACGTTATAGACGCATATATTGTTCCCTCCGAGAAGTAGGTTTCGACAGGCCTGGAAGGTTGTAGAATATTACATCCGAGATGTCAGGTTGCCTTAGGTTAGGATATATACCGTTATAGACGTATATACTGTTCCCACCGAGAAGTAGGGTTCGACAGGCCAGGAATATTGTCAAATATTGCATCCGAGATGTAAGGTTGCCTTAGGTTAGGATATATAACGTTATGGACGTATATACTGTTCCCACCGAGAAGTAGGGTCCGACACGCCAGGAATGTTGTAAAATATTACATCCGAGTTGCTACGTTGCCGTTATAGACGCATTAATGTTACCACCGAGACGTAGGGACCGACACGCCTGGAATGTTGTCAAATGTTACATCCGAGATTTTAGGTTGCCTTAGGTTAGGATATATGACGTTTTAGACGTATATACTGTTCCCTCCGAGAAGTAGGTTTCGACAGGCCAGGAATGTTGTCAAATATTGCATCCGAGATGTTAGGTTGCCTTAGGTTAGGATATATAACGTTATAGACGCATGTAACGTTACCACCGAGACGTAGGGATCGACACGCCTGGAATGTTGTCAAATGTTACATCCGAGATGTTAGGTTGCCTTAGGTTAGGATATATGACGTTATAGACGTATATGCTGTTCCCTCCGAGAAGTAGGGTTCGACAGGCCAGGAATGTTGTCAAATATTGCATCCGAGATGTTAGGTTGCCTTAGATTAGGATATATGCCGTTATAGACGCATGTAATGTTACCTCCGAAAAGTATGCACCGACACGCCAGGAATATTGTAAAATATTACGTCTGACATAATAGGTTGCCTTGGATTAGGATATACAACGTTATAGACTCATATAATGTTCCCACCGAGAAGTAGGGTCCGACACGCCAGGAATGTTGTAAAATATTACATCCGAGTTGTTACGTTGCAGTTATAGACGCATTAATGTTACCACCGAGACGTAGGGACCGACACGCCTGGAATGTTGTCAAATGTTACATCCGAGATGTTAGGTTGCCTTAGATTAGGATATATAACGTTATAGACGCATGTAATGTTACCACCGAGACGTAGGGACCGACATGACTGGAATGTTGTCGAATGTTACATCCGAGATGTTATGTTGCCTCAGGTTAGGATATATGACGTTATAGACGTATATACTGTTCCCTCCGAGAAGTAGGGTTCGACAGGCCAGGAATATTGTCAAATATTGCATCCGAGATGTTAGGTTGCCTTAGATTAGGATATATAACGTTATAGACGCATGTAATGTTACCACCGAGACGTAGGGACCGACACGCCTGGAATGTTTTCAAATGTTACATCCGAGATGTTAGGTTGCCTTAGGTTAGGATATATGACGTTATAGACGTATATGCTGTTCCCTCCGAGATGTAGGGTTCGACAGGCCAGGAATGTTGTCAAATATTGCATCCGAGATGTTAGGTTGCCTTAGGTTAGCATATATAACGTTATAGACGTATATGCTGTTCCCTCCGAGAAGTAGGGTTCGACAGGCCAGGAATGTTGTCAAATATTGCTTCCGAGATGTTAGGTTGCCTTAGATTAGGATATATGCCGTTATAGACGCATATAATGTTACCTCCGAAAAGTACGCACCGACACGCCAGGAATATTGTAAAATATTACGTCTGACATAATAGGTTGCCTTGGATTAGGATATACAACGCTATAGACTCATATAATGTTCCCACCGAGAAGTAGGGTCCGACACGCCAGGAATGTTGTAAAATATTACATCCGAGTTGTTACGTTGCCGTTATAGACGCATTAATGTTACCACCGAGACGTAGGGACCGACACGCCTGGAATGTTGTCAAATGTTACATCCGAGATGTTAGGTTGCCTTAGATTAGGATATATAACGTTATAGACGCATGTAATGTTACCCCCGAGACGTAGGGACCGACATGCCTGGAATGTTGTCGAATGTTACATCCGAGATGTTATGTTGCCTCAGGTTAGGATATATGATGTTATAGACGTATATACTGTTCCCTCCGAGAAGTAGGGTTCGACAGGCCAGGAATATTGTCAAATATTGCATCCGAGATGTTAGGTTGCCTTAGATTAGGATATATAACGTTATAGACGCATGTAATGTTACCACCGAGACGTAGGGACCGACACGCCTGGAATGTTGTCAAATGTTACATCCGAGATGTTAGGTTGCCGTAGGTTAGGATATATGACGTTATAGACGTATATACTGTTCCCTCCGAGAAGTAGGGTTCGACAGGCCAGGAATGTTGTCAAATATTGCATCCGAGATGTTAGGTTGCCTTAGGTTAGGATATAGAACGTTATAGACTCATATAATGTTCCCACCGAGAAGTAGGGTCCGACACGCCTGGAATGATGTAGAATATTACATCCGACATGTCAGGTTGCCTTAGGTTAGGATATATAACGTTATAGACGTATATACTGTTCCCTCCGAGAAGTAGGGTTCGACAGGCCAGGAATGTTGTCAAATATTGCATCCGAGATGTTAGGTTGCCTTAGATTAGGATATATGCCGTTATAGACGCATGTAATGTTACCTCCGAAAAGTATGCACCGACACGCCAGGAATATTGTAAAATATTACGTCTGACATAATAGGTTGCCTTGGATTAGGATATACAACGTTATAGACTCATATAATGTTCCCACCGAGAAGTAGGGTCCGACACGCCAGGAATGTTGTAAAATATTACATCCGAGTTGTTACGTTGCAGTTATAGACGCATTAATGTTACCACCGAGACGTAGGGACCGACACGCCTGGAATGTTGTCAAATGTTACATCCGAGATGTTAGGTTGCCTTAGGTTAGGATATATAACGTTACAGACGTATATACTGTTCCCTCCGAGAAGTAGGGTTCGACAGGCCAGGAATGTTGTCAAATATTGCATCCGAGATGTAAGGTTGCCTTAGGTTAGGATATATAACGTTATGGACGTATATACTGTTCCCACCGAGAAGTAGGGTCCGACACGCCAGGAATGTTGTAAAATATTACATCCGAGTTGCTACGTTGCCGTTATAGACGCATTAATGTTACCACGGAGACGTTGGGACCGACACGCCTGGAATGTTGTCAAATGTTACATCCGAGATGTCAGGTTGCCTTAGGTTAGGATATATGACGTTATAGACGTATATACTGTTCCCTCCGAGAAGTAGGGTTCGACAGGCCAGGAATGTTGTCAAATATTGCATCCGAGATGTTAGGTTGCCTTAGGTTAGGATATATATCGTTATAAACGTATATACTGTTCCCTCCGAGAAGTAGGGTTCGACAGGCCAGGAATGTTGTCAAATATTGCATCCGAGATTTAAGGTTGCCTTAGGTTAGGATATATAACGTTATGGACGTATATACTGTTCCCACCGAGAAGTAGGGTCCGACACGCCAGGAATGTTGTAAAATATTACATCCGAGTTGCTACGTTGCCGTTATAGACGCAATAATGTTACCACCGCGACGTTGGGACCGACACGCCTGGAATGTTGTCAAATGTTACATCCGAGATGTTAGGTTGCCTTAGGTTAGGATATATGACGATATAGACGTATATACTGTTACCTCCGAGACGTAGGGTTCGACAGGCCAGGAATGTTGTCAAATATTGCATCCGAGATGTTAGGTTTCCTTAGATTAGGATATATACCGTTATAGACGCATTTAATGTTACCACCGAAAAGTATGCACTCACACGCCAGGAATATTGTAAAATATTACGTCTGAGATAATAGGTTGCCTTAGATTAGGATATACAACGTTATAGACTCATATAATGTTCCCACCGAGATTTAGGGTCCGACACGCCTGGAATGATGTAAAATATTACATACGAGTTGTTACGTTGCCGTTATAGACGCATTCATGTTACCATCGAGACGTAGGGACCGACACGCCTGGAATGTTGTCAAATGTTACATCCGAGATGTTAGGTTGCCTTAGGTTACGATATATATCGTTATAAACGTATATACTGTTCCCACCGAGAGATAGGGTTTGACAGTCCAGGAATGTTGTCAAATAGTGCATCGGAGATGTTAGGTTGCCTTAGGTTAGGATATATAACGTTATAGACGCATGTAATGTTACCTCCGAGACGTAGGGCCCGACACGCCTGGAATGTTGTCAAATGTTACATCCGAGATGTTTGGTTGCCTTAGGTTAGGATATATAACGTTACAGACGTATATACTGTTCCCTCCGAGAAGTAGGGTTCGACAGGCCAGGAATGCTGTCAAATATTGCATCCGAGATTTTAGGTTGTCTTAGGTTAGGGTATATATCGTTATAGACGCATGTAACGTTACCACTGAGACGTAGGGACCGACACGCCTGGAATGTTGGCAAATGTTACATCCGAGATGTTAGGTTGCCTTAGGTTAGGATATATGACGTTATAGACGTATATGCTGTTCCCTCCGAGAAGTAGGGGTCGACAGGCCAGGAATGTTGTCAAATATTGCATCCGAGATGTTAGGTTGCCTTAGATTAGGCTATACAACGTTATAGACGCATATAATGTTCCCACCGATAAGTAGGGTCCGACACGCCTGGAAGGTTGTAGAATATTACATCCGAGATGTCAGGTTGCCTTAGGTTAGTATATATACCGTTATAGACGTATATACTGTTCCCACCGAGAAGTAGGGTTCGACAGGCCAGGAATATTGTCAAATATTGCATCCGAGATGTTAGGTTGCCTTAGATTAGGATATATAACGTTATAGACGCATGTAATGTTACCACCGAGAAGTAGGGACCGACACGCCTGGAATGTTGTCAAATGTTACATCCGTGATGTTAGGTTGCCTTAGGTTAGGATATATAACGTTATAGACGTATATACTGTTCCCTCCGAGAAGTAGGGTTCGACAGGCCAGGAATGTTGTCAAATATTGCATCCGAGATGTTAGGTTGCCTTAGATTAGGATATATACCGTTATAGACGCATGTAATGTTATCACCGAAAAGTATGCACTCACACGCCATGAATATTGTAAAATATTACGTCTGAGATAATAGGTTGCCTTAGATTAGGATATAGAACGTTATAGACTCATATAATGTTCCCACCGAGAAGTAGGGTCCGACACGCCTGGAATGATGTAGAATATTACATCCGACATGTCAGGTTGCCTTAGGTTAGGATATATAACGTTATAGACGTATATACTGTTCCCTCCGAGAAGTAGGGTTCGACAGGCCAGGAATGTTGTCAAATATTGCATCCGAGATGTTAGGTTGCCTTAGATTAGGATATATGCCGTTATAGACGCATGTAATGTTACCTCCGAAAAGTATGCACCGACACGCCAGGAATATTGTAAAATATTACGTCTGACATAATAGGTTGCCTTGGATTAGGATATACAATGTTATAGACTCATATAATGTTCCCACCGAGAAGTAGGGTCCGACACGCCAGGAATGTTGTAAAATATTACATCCGAGTTGTTACGTTGCAGTTATAGACGCATTAATGTTACCACCGAGACGTAGGGACCGACACGCCTGGAATGTTGTCAAATGTTACATCCGAGATGTTAGGTTGCCTTAGGTTAGGATATATAACGTTACAGACGTATATACTGTTCCCTCCGAGAAGTAGGGTTCGACAGGCCAGGAATGTTGTCAAATATTGCATCCGAGATTTAAGGTTGCCTTAGGTTAGGATATATAACGTTATGGACGTATATACTGTTCCCACCGAGAAGTAGGGTCCGACACGCCAGGAATGTTGTAAAATATTACATCCGAGTTGCTACGTTGCCGTTATAGACGCATTAATGTTACCACCGAGACGTTGGGACCGACACGCCTGGAATGTTGTCAAATGTTACATCCGAGATGTTAGGTTGCCTTAGGTTAGGATATATGACGATATAGACGTATATACTGTTACCTCCGAGACGTAGGGTTCGACAGGCCAGGAATGTTGTCAAATATTGCATCCGAGATGTTAGGTTGCCTTAGATTAGGATATATACCGTCATAGACGCATTTAATGTTACCACCGAAAAGTATGCACTCACACGCCAGGAATATTGTAAAATATTACGTCTGAGATAATAGGTTGCCTTAGATTAGGATATACAACGTTATAGACTCATATAATGTTCCCACCGAGATTTAGGGTCCGACACACCTGGAATGATGTAAAATATTACATCCGAGTTGTTACGTTGCCGTTATAGACGCATTCATGTTACCATCGAGACGTAGGGACCGACACGCCTGGAATGTTGTCAAATGTTACATCCGAGATGTTAGGTTGCCTTAGGTTACGATATATATCGTTATAGACGTATATACTGTTCCCACCGAGAGTTAGGGTTTGACAGTCCAGGAATGTTGTCAAATAGTGCATCCGAGATGTTAGGTTGCCTTAGGTTAGGATACATAACGTTATAGACGCATGTAATGTTACCTCCGAGACGTAGGGCCCGACACGCCTGGAATGTTGTCAAATGTTACATCCGAGATGTTAGGTTGCCTTAGGTTAGGATATATAACGTTACAGACGTATATACTGTTCCCTCCGAGAAGTAGGGTTCGACAGGCCAGGAATGCTGTCAAATATTGCATCCGAGATTTTAGGTTGTCTTAGGTTAGGGTATATATAGCGTTATAGACGCATGTAACGTTACCACTGAGACGTAGGGACCGACACGCCTGGAATGTTGGCAAATGTTACATCCGAGATGTCAGGTTGCCTTAGGTTAGGATATATAACGTTATAGACGTATATACTGTTCCCTCCGAGAAGTAGGGTTCGACAGGGCAGGAATGTTGTCAAATATTGCATCCGAGATGTTAGGTTGCCTTAGATTAGGATATATACCGTTATAGACGCATGTAATGTTACCACCGAAAAGTATGCACTCACACGCCATGAATATTGTAAAATATTACGTCTGAGATAATAGGTTGCCTTAGATTAGGATATAGAACGTTATAGACTCATATAATGTTCCCACCGAGAAGTAGGGTCCGACACGCCTGGAATGATGTAGAATATTACATCCGACATGTCAGGTTGCCTTAGGTTAGGATATATAACGTTATAGACGTATATACTGTTCCCTCCGAGAAGTAGGGTTCGACAGGCCAGGAATGTTGTCAAATATTGCATCCGAGATGTTAGGTTGCCTTAGATTAGGATATATGCCGTTATAGACGCATGTAATGTTACCTCCGAAAAGTATGCACCGACACGCCAGGAATATTGTAAAATATTACGTCTGACATAATAGGTTGCCTTGGATTAGGATATACAATGTTATAGACTCATATAATGTTCCCACCGAGAAGTAGGGTCCGACACGCCAGGAATGTTGTAAAATATTACATCCGAGTTGTTACGTTGCAGTTATAGACGCATTAATGTTACCACCGAGACGTAGGGACCGACACGCCTGGAATGTTGTCAAATGTTACATCCGAGATGTTAGGTTGCCTTAGGTTAGGATATATAACGTTACAGACGTATATACTGTTCCCTCCGAGAAGTAGGGTTCGACAGGCCAGGAATGTTGTCAAATATTGCATCCGAGATTTAAGGTTGCCTTAGGTTAGGATATATAACGTTATGGACGTATATACTGTTCCCTCCGAGAAGTAGGGTTCGACAGGCCAGGAATGTTGTCAAATATTGCATCCGAGATTTAAGGTTGCCTTAGGTTAGGATATATAACGTTATGGACGTATATACTGTTCCCACCGAGAAGTAGGGTCCGACACGCCAGGAATGTTGTAAAATATTACATCCGAGTTGCTACGTTGCCGTTATAGACGCAATAATGTTACCACCGCGACGTTGGGACCGACACGCCTGGAATGTTGTCAAATGTTACATCCGAGATGTTAGGTTGCCTTAGGTTAGGATATATGACGATATAGACGTATATACTGTTACCTCCGAGACGTAGGGTTCGACAGGCCAGGAATGTTGTCAAATATTGCATCCGAGATGTTAGGTTTCCTTAGATTAGGATATATACCGTTATAGACGCATTTAATGTTACCACCGAAAAGTATGCACTCACACGCCAGGAATATTGTAAAATATTACGTCTGAGATAATAGGTTGCCTTAGATTAGGATATACAACGTTATAGACTCATATAATGTTCCCACCGAGATTTAGGGTCCGACACGCCTGGAATGATGTAAAATATTACATACGAGTTGTTACGTTGCCGTTATAGACGCATTCATGTTACCATCGAGACGTAGGGACCGACACGCCTGGAATGTTGTCAAATGTTACATCCGAGATGTTAGGTTGCCTTAGGTTACGATATATATCGTTATAAACGTATATACTGTTCCCACCGAGAGATAGGGTTTGACAGTCCAGGAATGTTGTCAAATAGTGCATCGGAGATGTTAGGTTGCCTTAGGTTAGGATATATAACGTTATAGACGCATGTAATGTTACCTCCGAGACGTAGGGCCCGACACGCCTGGAATGTTGTCAAATGTTACATCCGAGATGTTTGGTTGCCTTAGGTTAGGATATATAACGTTACAGACGTATATACTGTTCCCTCCGAGAAGTAGGGTTCGACAGGCCAGGAATGCTGTCAAATATTGCATCCGAGATTTTAGGTTGTCTTAGGTTAGGGTATATATCGTTATAGACGCATGTAACGTTACCACTGAGACGTAGGGACCGACACGCCTGGAATGTTGGCAAATGTTACATCCGAGATGTTAGGTTGCCTTAGGTTAGGATATATGACGTTATAGACGTATATGCTGTTCCCTCCGAGAAGTAGGGGTCGACAGGCCAGGAATGTTGTCAAATATTGCATCCGAGATGTTAGGTTGCCTTAGATTAGGCTATACAACGTTATAGACGCATATAATGTTCCCACCGATAAGTAGGGTCCGACACGCCTGGAAGGTTGTAGAATATTACATCCGAGATGTCAGGTTGCCTTAGGTTAGTATATATACCGTTATAGACGTATATACTGTTCCCACCGAGAAGTAGGGTTCGACAGGCCAGGAATATTGTCAAATATTGCATCCGAGATGTTAGGTTGCCTTAGATTAGGATATATAACGTTATAGACGCATGTAATGTTACCACCGAGAAGTAGGGACCGACACGCCTGGAATGTTGTCAAATGTTACATCCGTGATGTTAGGTTGCCTTAGGTTAGGATATATAACGTTATAGACGTATATACTGTTCCCTCCGAGAAGTAGGGTTCGACAGGCCAGGAATGTTGTCAAATATTGCATCCGAGATGTTAGGTTGCCTTAGATTAGGATATATACCGTTATAGACGCATGTAATGTTACCACCGAAAAGTATGCACTCACACGCCATGAATATTGTAAAATATTACGTCTGAGATAATAGGTTGCCTTAGATTAGGATATAGAACGTTATAGACTCATATAATGTTCCCACCGAGAAGTAGGGTCCGACACGCCTGGAATGATGTAGAATATTACATCCGACATGTCAGGTTGCCTTAGGTTAGGATATATAACGTTATAGACGTATATACTGTTCCCTCCGAGAAGTAGGGTTCGACAGGCCAGGAATGTTGTCAAATATTGCATCCGAGATGTTAGGTTGCCTTAGATTAGGATATATGCCGTTATAGACGCATGTAATGTTACCTCCGAAAAGTATGCACCGACACGCCAGGAATATTGTAAAATATTACGTCTGACATAATAGGTTGCCTTGGATTAGGATATACAATGTTATAGACTCATATAATGTTCCCACCGAGAAGTAGGGTCCGACACGCCAGGAATGTTGTAAAATATTACATCCGAGTTGTTACGTTGCAGTTATAGACGCATTAATGTTACCACCGAGACGTAGGGACCGACACGCCTGGAATGTTGTCAAATGTTACATCCGAGATGTTAGGTTGCCTTAGGTTAGGATATATAACGTTACAGACGTATATACTGTTCCCTCCGAGAAGTAGGGTTCGACAGGCCAGGAATGTTGTCAAATATTGCATCCGAGATTTAAGGTTGCCTTAGGTTAGGATATATAACGTTATGGACGTATATACTGTTCCCACCGAGAAGTAGGGTCCGACACGCCAGGAATGTTGTAAAATATTACATCCGAGTTGCTACGTTGCCGTTATAGACGCATTAATGTTACCACCGAGACGTTGGGACCGACACGCCTGGAATGTTGTCAAATGTTACATCCGAGATGTTAGGTTGCCTTAGGTTAGGATATATGACGATATAGACGTATATACTGTTACCTCCGAGACGTAGGGTTCGACAGGCCAGGAATGTTGTCAAATATTGCATCCGAGATGTTAGGTTGCCTTAGATTAGGATATATACCGTCATAGACGCATTTAATGTTACCACCGAAAAGTATGCACTCACACGCCAGGAATATTGTAAAATATTACGTCTGAGATAATAGGTTGCCTTAGATTAGGATATACAACGTTATAGACTCATATAATGTTCCCACCGAGATTTAGGGTCCGACACACCTGGAATGATGTAAAATATTACATCCGAGTTGTTACGTTGCCGTTATAGACGCATTCATGTTACCATCGAGACGTAGGGACCGACACGCCTGGAATGTTGTCAAATGTTACATCCGAGATGTTAGGTTGCCTTAGGTTACGATATATATCGTTATAGACGTATATACTGTTCCCACCGAGAGTTAGGGTTTGACAGTCCAGGAATGTTGTCAAATAGTGCATCCGAGATGTTAGGTTGCCTTAGGTTAGGATACATAACGTTATAGACGCATGTAATGTTACCTCCGAGACGTAGGGCCCGACACGCCTGGAATGTTGTCAAATGTTACATCCGAGATGTTAGGTTGCCTTAGGTTAGGATATATAACGTTACAGACGTATATACTGTTCCCTCCGAGAAGTAGGGTTCGACAGGCCAGGAATGCTGTCAAATATTGCATCCGAGATTTTAGGTTGTCTTAGGTTAGGGTATATATAGCGTTATAGACGCATGTAACGTTACCACTGAGACGTAGGGACCGACACGCCTGGAATGTTGGCAAATGTTACATCCGAGATGTCAGGTTGCCTTAGGTTAGGATATATAACGTTATAGACGTATATACTGTTCCCTCCGAGAAGTAGGGTTCGACAGGGCAGGAATGTTGTCAAATATTGCATCCGAGATGTTAGGTTGCCTTAGATTAGGATATATACCGTTATAGACGCATGTAATGTTACCACCGAAAAGTATGCACTCACACGCCATGAATATTGTAAAATATTACGTCTGAGATAATAGGTTGCCTTAGATTAGGATATAGAACGTTATAGACTCATATAATGTTCCCACCGAGAAGTAGGGTCCGACACGCCTGGAATGATGTAGAATATTACATCCGACATGTCAGGTTGCCTTAGGTTAGGATATATAACGTTATAGACGTATATACTGTTCCCTCCGAGAAGTAGGGTTCGACAGGCCAGGAATGTTGTCAAATATTGCATCCGAGATGTTAGGTTGCCTTAGATTAGGATATATGCCGTTATAGACGCATGTAATGTTACCTCCGAAAAGTATGCACCGACACGCCAGGAATATTGTAAAATATTACGTCTGACATAATAGGTTGCCTTGGATTAGGATATACAATGTTATAGACTCATATAATGTTCCCACCGAGAAGTAGGGTCCGACACGCCAGGAATGTTGTAAAATATTACATCCGAGTTGTTACGTTGCAGTTATAGACGCATTAATGTTACCACCGAGACGTAGGGACCGACACGCCTGGAATGTTGTCAAATGTTACATCCGAGATGTTAGGTTGCCTTAGGTTAGGATATATAACGTTACAGACGTATATACTGTTCCCTCCGAGAAGTAGGGTTCGACAGGCCAGGAATGTTGTCAAATATTGCATCCGAGATTTAAGGTTGCCTTAGGTTAGGATATATAACGTTATGGACGTATATACTGTTCCCTCCGAGAAGTAGGGTTCGACAGGCCAGGAATGTTGTCAAATATTGCATCCGAGATTTAAGGTTGCCTTAGGTTAGGATATATAACGTTATGGACGTATATACTGTTCCCACCGAGAAGTAGGGTCCGACACGCCAGGAATGTTGTAAAATATTACATCCGAGTTGCTACGTTGCCGTTATAGACGCAATAATGTTACCACCGCGACGTTGGGACCGACACGCCTGGAATGTTGTCAAATGTTACATCCGAGATGTTAGGTTGCCTTAGGTTAGGATATATGACGATATAGACGTATATACTGTTACCTCCGAGACGTAGGGTTCGACAGGCCAGGAATGTTGTCAAATATTGCATCCGAGATGTTAGGTTTCCTTAGATTAGGATATATACCGTTATAGACGCATTTAATGTTACCACCGAAAAGTATGCACTCACACGCCAGGAATATTGTAAAATATTACGTCTGAGATAATAGGTTGCCTTAGATTAGGATATACAACGTTATAGACTCATATAATGTTCCCACCGAGATTTAGGGTCCGACACGCCTGGAATGATGTAAAATATTACATACGAGTTGTTACGTTGCCGTTATAGACGCATTCATGTTACCATCGAGACGTAGGGACCGACACGCCTGGAATGTTGTCAAATGTTACATCCGAGATGTTAGGTTGCCTTAGGTTACGATATATATCGTTATAAACGTATATACTGTTCCCACCGAGAGATAGGGTTTGACAGTCCAGGAATGTTGTCAAATAGTGCATCGGAGATGTTAGGTTGCCTTAGGTTAGGATATATAACGTTATAGACGCATGTAATGTTACCTCCGAGACGTAGGGCCCGACACGCCTGGAATGTTGTCAAATGTTACATCCGAGATGTTTGGTTGCCTTAGGTTAGGATATATAACGTTACAGACGTATATACTGTTCCCTCCGAGAAGTAGGGTTCGACAGGCCAGGAATGCTGTCAAATATTGCATCCGAGATTTTAGGTTGTCTTAGGTTAGGGTATATATCGTTATAGACGCATGTAACGTTACCACTGAGACGTAGGGACCGACACGCCTGGAATGTTGGCAAATGTTACATCCGAGATGTTAGGTTGCCTTAGGTTAGGATATATGACGTTATAGACGTATATGCTGTTCCCTCCGAGAAGTAGGGGTCGACAGGCCAGGAATGTTGTCAAATATTGCATCCGAGATGTTAGGTTGCCTTAGATTAGGCTATACAACGTTATAGACGCATATAATGTTCCCACCGATAAGTAGGGTCCGACACGCCTGGAAGGTTGTAGAATATTACATCCGAGATGTCAGGTTGCCTTAGGTTAGTATATATACCGTTATAGACGTATATACTGTTCCCACCGAGAAGTAGGGTTCGACAGGCCAGGAATATTGTCAAATATTGCATCCGAGATGTTAGGTTGCCTTAGATTAGGATATATAACGTTATAGACGCATGTAATGTTACCACCGAGAAGTAGGGACCGACACGCCTGGAATGTTGTCAAATGTTACATCCGTGATGTTAGGTTGCCTTAGGTTAGGATATATAACGTTATAGACGTATATACTGTTCCCTCCGAGAAGTAGGGTTCGACAGGCCAGGAATGTTGTCAAATATTGCATCCGAGATGTTAGGTTGCCTTAGATTAGGATATATACCGTTATAGACGCATGTAATGTTACCACCGAAAAGTATGCACTCACACGCCATGAATATTGTAAAATATTACGTCTGAGATAATAGGTTGCCTTAGATTAGGATATAGAACGTTATAGACTCATATAATGTTCCCACCGAGAAGTAGGGTCCGACACGCCTGGAATGATGTAGAATATTACATCCGACATGTCAGGTTGCCTTAGGTTAGGATATATAACGTTATAGACGTATATACTGTTCCCTCCGAGAAGTAGGGTTCGACAGGCCAGGAATGTTGTCAAATATTGCATCCGAGATGTTAGGTTGCCTTAGATTAGGATATATGCCGTTATAGACGCATGTAATGTTACCTCCGAAAAGTATGCACCGACACGCCAGGAATATTGTAAAATATTACGTCTGACATAATAGGTTGCCTTGGATTAGGATATACAATGTTATAGACTCATATAATGTTCCCACCGAGAAGTAGGGTCCGACACGCCAGGAATGTTGTAAAATATTACATCCGAGTTGTTACGTTGCAGTTATAGACGCATTAATGTTACCACCGAGACGTAGGGACCGACACGCCTGGAATGTTGTCAAATGTTACATCCGAGATGTTAGGTTGCCTTAGGTTAGGATATATAACGTTACAGACGTATATACTGTTCCCTCCGAGAAGTAGGGTTCGACAGGCCAGGAATGTTGTCAAATATTGCATCCGAGATTTAAGGTTGCCTTAGGTTAGGATATATAACGTTATGGACGTATATACTGTTCCCACCGAGAAGTAGGGTCCGACACGCCAGGAATGTTGTAAAATATTACATCCGAGTTGCTACGTTGCCGTTATAGACGCATTAATGTTACCACCGAGACGTTGGGACCGACACGCCTGGAATGTTGTCAAATGTTACATCCGAGATGTTAGGTTGCCTTAGGTTAGGATATATGACGATATAGACGTATATACTGTTACCTCCGAGACGTAGGGTTCGACAGGCCAGGAATGTTGTCAAATATTGCATCCGAGATGTTAGGTTGCCTTAGATTAGGATATATACCGTTATAGACGCATTTAATGTTACCACCGAAAAGTATGCACTCACACGCCAGGAATATTGTAAAATATTACGTCTGAGATAATAGGTTGCCTTAGATTAGGATATACAACGTTATAGACTCATATAATGTTCCCACCGAGATTTAGGGTCCGACACACCTGGAATGATGTAAAATATTACATCCGAGTTGTTACGTTGCCGTTATGGACGCATTCATGTTACCATCGAGACGTAGGGACCGACACGCCTGGAATGTTGTCAAATGTTACATCCGAGATGTTAGGTTGCCTTAGGTTACGATATATATCGTTATAGACGTATATACTGTTCCCACCGAGAGTTAGGGTTTGACAGTCCAGGAATGTTGTCAAATAGTGCATCCGAGATGTTAGGTTGCCTTAGGTTAGGATACATAACGTTATAGACGCATGTAATGTTACCTCCGAGACGTAGGGCCCGACACGCCTGGAATGTTGTCAAATGTTACATCCGAGATGTTAGGTTGCCTTAGGTTAGGATATATAACGTTACAGACGTATATACTGTTCCCTCCGAGAAGTAGGGTTCGACAGGCCAGGAATGCTGTCAAATATTGCATCCGAGATTTTAGGTTGTCTTAGGTTAGGGTATATATAGCGTTATAGACGCATGTAACGTTACCACTGAGACGTAGGGACCGACACGCCTGGAATGTTGGCAAATGTTACATCCGAGATGTTAGGTTGCCTTAGGTTAGGATATATGACGTTATAGACGTATATGCTGTTCCCTCCGAGAAGTAGGGGTCGACAGGCCAGGAATGTTGTCAAATATTGCATCCGAGATGTTAGGTTGCCTTAGATTAGGCTATACAACGTTATAGACGCATATACTGTTCCCTCCGAGAAGTAGGTTTCGACAGGCCTGGAAGGTTGTAGAATATTACATCCGAGATGTCAGGTTGCCTTAGGTTAGGATATATACCGTTATAGACGTATATACTGTTCCCACCGAGAAGTAGGGTTCGACAGGCCAGGAATATTGTCAAATATTGCATCCGAGATGTAAGGTTGCCTTAGGTTAGGATATATAACGTTATGGACGTATATACTGTTCCCTCCGAGAAGTAGGATTCGACAGGCCAGGAATGTTGTCAAATATTGCATCCGAGATGTTAGGTTGCCTTAGGTTAGGATATATATCGTTATAAACGTATATACTGTTCCCACCGAGAGATAGGGTTTGACAGTCCAGGAATGTTGTCAAATAGTGCATCGGAGATGTTAGGTTGCCTTAGGTTAGGATATATACCGTTATAGACGCATGTAATGTTACCACCGAAAAGTATGCACTCACACGCCAGGAATATTGTAAAATATTACGTCTGAGATAATAGGTTGCCTTAGATTAGGATATAGAACGTTATAGACTCATATAATGTTCCCACCGAGAAGTAGGGTCCGACACGCCTGGAATGCTGTCAAATATTGCATCCGAGATTTTAGGTTGTCTTAGGTTAGGGTATATATCGTTATAGACGCATGTAACGTTACCACTGAGACGTAGGGACCGACACGCCTGGAATGTTGGCAAATGTTACATCCGAGATGTTAGGTTGCCTTAGGTTAGGATATATGACGTTATAGACGTATATGCTGTTCCCTCCGAGAAGTAGGGGTCGACAGGACAGGAATGTTGTCAAATATTGCATCCGAGATGTTAGGTTGCCTTAGATTAGGCTATACAACGTTATAGACGCATATAATGCTCCCACCGATAAGTAGGGTCCGACACGCCTGGAAGGTTGTAGAATATTACATCCGAGATGTCAGGTTGCCTTAGGTTAGTATATATACCGTTATAGACGTATATACTGTTCCCACCGAGAAGTAGGGTTCGACAGGCCAGGAATATTGTCAAATATTGCATCCGAGATGTTAGGTTGCCTTAGATTAGGATGTATAACGTTATAGACGCATGTAATGTTACCACCGAGAAGTAGGGACCGACACGCCTGGAATGTTGTCAAATGTTACATCCGTGATGTTAGGTTGCCTTAGGTTAGGATATATAACGTTATAGACGTATACACTGTTCCCTCCGAGAAGTAGGGTTCGACAGGCCAGGAATGTTGTCAAATATTGCATCCGAGATGTTAGGTTGCCTTAGATTAGGATATATACCGTTATAGACGCATGTAATGTTACCACCGAAAAGTATGCACTCACACGCCAGGAATATTGTAAAATATTACGTCTGAGATAATAGGTTGCCTTAGATTAGGATATAGAACGTTATAGACTCATATAATGTTCCCACCGAGAAGTAGGGTCCGACACGCCTGGAATGATGTAGAATATTACATCCGACATGTCAGGTTGCCTTAGGTTAGGATATATAACGTTATAGACGTATATACTGTTCCCTCCGAGAAGTAGGGTTCGACAGGCCAGGAATGTTGTCAAATATTGCATCCGAGATGTTAGGTTGCCTTAGATTAGGATATATGCCGTTATAGACGCATGTAATGTTACCTCCGAAAAGTATGCACCGACACGCCAGGAATATTGTAAAATATTACGTCTGACATAATAGGTTGCCTTGGATTAGGATATACAACGTTATAGACTCATATAATGTTCCCACCGAGAAGTAGGGTCCGACACGCCAGGAATGTTGTAAAATATTACATCCGAGTTGCTACGTTGCCGTTATAGACGCATTAATGTTACCACCGAGACGTTGGGACCGACACGCCTGGAATGTTGTCAAATGTTACATCCGAGATGTTAGGTTGCCTTAGGTTAGGATATATGACGATATAGACGTATATACTGTTACCTCCGAGACGTAGGGTTCGACAGGCCAGGAATGTTGTCAAATATTGCATCCGAGATGTTAGGTTGCCTTAGATTAGGATATATACCGTTATAGACGCATTTAATGTTACCACCGAAAAGTATGCACTCACACGCCAGGAATATTGTAAAATATTACGTCTGAGATAATAGGTTGCCTTAGATTAGGATATACAACGTTATAGACTCATATAATGTTCCCACCGAGATTTAGGGTCCGACACGCCTGGAATGATGTAAAATATTACATCCGAGTTGTTACGTTGCCGTTATAGACGCATTCATGTTACCATCGAGACGTAGGGACCGACACGCCTGGAATGTTGTCAAATGTTACATCCGAGATGTTAGGTTGCCTTAGGTTACGATATATATCGTTATAGACGTATATACTGTTCC
Source organism: Xylocopa violacea (assembly GCA_963969225.1). Taxonomy (NCBI): domain Eukaryota; kingdom Metazoa; phylum Arthropoda; class Insecta; order Hymenoptera; family Apidae; genus Xylocopa; species Xylocopa violacea. Next base: position 1,058,115 of record CAXAJV010000194.1, on the reverse strand, counting down.
CACCGAGAGATAGGGTTTGACAGTCCAGGAATGTTGTCAAATAGTGCATCCGAGATGTTAGGTTGCCTTAGGTTAGGATACATAACGTTATAGACGCATGTAATGTTACCTCCGAGACGTAGGGCCCGACACGCCTGGAATGTTGTCAAATGTTACATCCGAGATGTTAGGTTGCTTTTAGGTTAGGATATATAACGTTACAGACGTATATACTGTTCCCTCCGAGAAGTAGGGTTCGACAGGCCAGGAATGCTGTCAAATATTGCATCCGAGATTTTAGGTTGTCTTAGGTTAGGGTATATATCGTTATAGAAGCATGTAACGTTACCACTGAGACGTAGGGACCGACACGCCTGGAATGTTGGCAAATGTTACATCCGAGATGTTAGGTTGCCTTAGGTTAGGATATATGACGTTATAGACGTATATGCTGTTCCCTCCGAGAAGTAGGGGTCGACAGGCCAGGAATGTTGTCAAATATTGCATCCGAGATGTAAGGTTGCCTTAGGTTAGGATATATAACGTTATGGACGTATATACTGTTCCCACCGAGAAGTAGGGTCCGACACGCCAGGAATGTTGTAAAATATTACATCCGAGTTGCTACGTTGCCGTTATAGACGCATTAATGTTACCACCGAGACGTAGGGACCGACACGCCTGGAATGTTGTCAAATGTTACATCCGAGATTTTAGGTTGCCTTAGGTTAGGATATATGACGTTTTAGACGTATATACTGTTCCCTCCGAGAAGTAGGTTTCGACAGGCCAGGAATGTTGTCAAATATTGCATCCGAGATGTTAGGTTGCCTTAGGTTAGGATATATAACGTTATAGACGCATGTAACGTTACCACCGAGACGTAGGGATCGACACGCCTGGAATGTTGTCAAATGTTACATCCGAGATGTTAGGTTGCCTTAGGTTAGGATATATGACGTTATAGACGTATATGCTGTTCCCTCCGAGAAGTAGGGTTCGACAGGCCAGGAATGTTGTCAAATATTGCATCCGAGATGTTAGGTTGCCTTAGATTAGGATATACAACGTTATAGACGCATATAATGTTCCCACCGATAAGTAGGGTCCGACACGCCTGGAAGGTTGTAGAATATTACATCCGAGATGTCAGGTTGCCTTAGGTTAGGATATATACCGTTATAGACGTATATACTGTTCCCACCGAGAAGTAGGGTCCGACACGCCAGAAATGTTGTCGAATGTTACATCCGAGTTGTTAGGTTGCCTTAGGTTAGGATATATAACGTTATAGACGCATGTAATGTTACCACCGAGAAGTAGGGACCGACACGCCTGGAATGTTGTCAAATATTGCATCCGAGATGTTAGGTTGCCTTAGATTAGGATATACAACGTTATAGACGCATATAATGTTCCCACCCAGAATTAGGGTCCGACACGCCTGGAAGGTTGTAGAATATTACATCCGAGATGTCAGGTTGCCTTAGGTTAGGATATATACCGTTATAGACGTATATACTGTTCCCTCCGAGAAGTAGGGTCCGGCACGCCTGGAAGGTTGTAGAATATTACATCCGAGATGTCAGGTTGCCTTAGGTTAGGATATATAGCGTTATAGACGTATATACTGTTCCCACCGAGAAGTAGGGTCCGACACGCCAGAAATGTTGTCAAATGTTACATCCGAGTTGTTAGGTTGCCTTAGGTTAGGATATATAACGTTATAGACGCATGTAACGTTACCACCGAGACGTAGGGATCGACACGCCTGGAATGTTGTCAAATGTTACATCCGAGATGTTAGGTTGCCTTAGGTTAGGATATATGACGTTATAGACGTATATACTGTTCTCTCCGAGAAGTAGGGTTCGACAGGCCAGGAATGTTGTCAAATATTGCATCCGAGATGTTAGGTTGCCTTAGGTTAGGATATATATCGTTATAAACGTATATACTGTTCCCACCGAGAGATAGGGTTTGACAGTCCAGGAATGTTGTCAAATAGTGCATCCGAGATGTTAGGTTGCCTTAGGTTAGGATATATAACGTTATAGACGCATGTAATGTTACCTCCGAGACGTAGGGCCCGACACGCCTGGAATGTTGTCAAATGTTACATCCGAGATGTTAGGTTGCCTTAGGTTAGGATATATAGCGTTATAGACGTATATACTGTTCCCACCGAGAAGTAGGGTCCGACACGCCAGAAATGTTGTCAAATGTTACATCCGAGTTGTTAGGTTGCCTTAGGTTAGGATATATAACGTTATAGACGCATGTAGCGTTACCACCGAGACGTAGGGATCGACACGCCTGGAATGTTGTCAAATGTTACATCCGAGATGTTAGGTTGCCTTAGATTAGGATATATAACGTTATAGACGCATGTAATGTTACCACCGAGACGTAGGGACCGACATGCCTGGAATGTTGTCGAATGTTACATCCGAGATGTTATGTTGCCTCAGGTTAGGATATATGACGTTATAGACGTATATACTGTTCCCTCCGAGTAGTAGGGTTCGACAGGCCAGGAATATTGTCAAATATTGCATCCGAGATGTTAGGTTGCCTTAGATTAGGATATATAACGTTATAGACGCATGTAATGTTACCACCGAGACGTAGGGACCGACACGCCTGGAATGTTGTCAAATGTTACATCCGAGATGTTAGGTTGCCTTAGGTTAGGATATATGACGTTATAGACGTATATACTGTTCCCTCCGAGAAGTAGGGTTCGACAGGCCAGGAATGTTGTCAAATATTGCATCCGAGATGTTAGGTTGCCTTAGGTTAGGATATATATCGTTATAAACGTATATACTGTTCCCACCGAGAGATAGGGTTTGACAGTCCAGGAATGTTGTCAAATAGTGCATCCGAGATGTTAGGTTGCCTTAGGTTAGGATATATAACGTTATAGACGCATGTAATGTTACCTCCGAGACGTAGGGCCCGACACGCCTGGAATGTTGTCAAATGTTACATCCGAGATGTTAGGTTGCCTTAGGTTAGGATATATAACGTTACAGACGTATATACTGTTCCCTTCGAGAAGTAGGGTTCGACAGGCCAGGAATATTGTCAAATATTGCATCCGAGATGTTAGGTTGCCTTAGATTAGGATATATAACGTTATAGACGCATGTAATGTTACCACCGAGAAGTAGGGACCGACACGCCTGGAATGTTGTAAAATATTACGTCTGAGATAATAGGTTGCCTTAGATTAGGATATAGAACGTTATAGACTCATATAATGTTCCCACCGAGAAGTAGGGTCCGACACGCCTGGAATGATGTAGAATATTACATCCGACATGTCAGGTTGCCTCAGGTTAGGATATATAACGTTATAGACGTATATACTGTTCCCTGCGAGAAGTAGGGTTCGACAGGCCAGGAATGTTGTCAAATATTGCATCCGAGATGATGGGTTGCCTTAGATTAGGATATATGCCGTTATAGACGCATGTAATGTTACCTCCGAAAAGTATGCACCGACACGCCAGGAATATTGTAAAATATTACGTCTGACATAATAGGTTGCCTTGGACTAGGATATACAACGTTATAGACTCATATAATGTTCCCACCGAGAAGTAGGGTCCGACACGCCAGGAATGTTGTAAAATATTACATCCGAGTTGTTACGTTGCAGTTATAGACGCATTAATGTTACCACCGAGACGTAGGGACCGACACGCCTGGAATGTTGTCAAATGTTACATCCGACATTTTAGGTTGCCTTAGGTTAGGATATATGACGTTATAGACGTATATGCTGTTCCCTCCGAGAAGTAGGGTTCGACAGGCCAGGAATGTTGTCAAATGTTACATCCGATATGTTAGGTTGCCTTAGGTTAGGATATATGACGTTATAGACGCATATAATGTTCCCACCGATAAGTAGGGTCCGACACGCCTGGAAGGTTGTAGAATATTACATCCGAGTTGTTAGGTTGCCTTAGGTTAGGATATATAGCGTTATAGACGCATGTAATGTTACCACCGAGAATTAGGGACCGACACGCCTGGAATGATGTAAAATATTACATCCGAGTTGTTACGTTGCCGTTATAGACGCATTAATGTTACCACCGAGACGTAGGGACCGACACGCCTGGAATGTTGTCAAATGTTACATCCGAGATGTTAGGTTGCCTTAGATTAGGATATATAACGTTATAGACGCATGTAATGTTACCACCGAGACGTAGGGACCGACATGCCTGGAATGTTGTCGAATGTTACATCCGAGATGTTATGTTGCCTCAGGTTAGGATATATGACGTTATAGACGTATATACTGTTCCCTCCGAGAAGTAGGGTTTGACAGGCCAGGAATATTGTCAAATATTGCATCCGACATGTTAGGTTGCCTTAGATTAGGATATATAACGTTATAGACGCATGTAATGTTACCACCGAGACGTAGGGACCGACACGCCTGGAATGTTGTCAAATGTTACATCCGAGATGTTAGGTTGCCTTAGGTTAGGATATATGACGTTATAGACGTATATACTGTTCTCTCCGAGAAGTAGGGTTCGACAGGCCAGGAATGTTGTCAAATATTGCATCCGAGATGTTAGGTTGCCTTAGGTTAGGATATATATCGTTATAAACGTATATACTGTTCCCACCGAGAGATAGGGTTTGACAGTCCAGGAATGTTGTCAAATAGTGCATCCGAGATGTTAGGTTGCCTTAGGTTAGGATATATAACGTTATAGACGCATGTAATGTTACCTCCGAGACGTAGGGCCCGACACGCCTGGAATGTTGTCAAATGTTACATCCGAGATGTTAGGTTGCCTTAGGTTAGGATATATAACGTTACAGACGTATATACTGTTCCCTCCGAGAAGTAGGGTTCGACAGGCCAGGAATGCTGTCAAATATTGCATCCGAGATTTTAGGTTGTCTTAGGTTAGGGTATATATCGTTATAGACGCATGTAACGTTACCACTGAGACGTAGGAACCGACACGCCTGGAATGTTGGCAAATGTTACATCCGAGATGTTAGGTTGCCTTAGGTTAGGATATATGACGTTATAGACGTATATGCTGTTCCCTCCGAGAAGTAGGGGTCGACAGGCCAGGAATGTTGTCAAATATTGCATCCGAGATGTTAGGTTGCCTTAGATTAGGCTATACAACGTTATAGACGCATATAATGTTCCCACCGATAAGTAGGGTCCGACACGCCTGGAAGGTTGTAGAATATTACATCCGAGATGTCAGGTTGCCTTAGGTTAGGATATATACCGTTATAGACGTATATACTGTTCCCACCGAGAAGTAGGGTTCGACAGGCCAGGAATATTGTCAAATATTGCATCCGAGATGTTAGGTTGCCTTAGATTAGGATATATAACGTTATAGACGCATGTAATGTTACCACCGAGAAGTAGGGACCGACACGCCTGGAATGTTGTCAAATATTACATCCGAGATGTTAGGTTGCCTTAGGTTAGGATATATAACGTTATAGACGTATATACTGTTCCCTCCGAGAAGTAGGGTTCGACAGGCCAGGAATGTTGTCAAATATTGCATCCGAGATGTTAGGTTGCCTTAGATTAGGATATATACCGTTATAGACGCATGTAATGTTACCACCGAAAAGTATGCACTCACACGCCAGGAATATTGTAAAATATTACGTCTGAGATAATAGGTTGCCTTAGATTAGGATATAGAACGTTATAGACTCATATAATGTTCCCATCGAGAAGTAGGGTCCGACACGCCTGGAATGATGTAAAATATTACATCCGAGTTGTTACGTTGCCGTTATAGACGCATTCATGTAACCACCGAGACGTAGGGACCGACACGCCTGGAATGTTGTCAAATGTTACATCCGAGATGTTAGGTTGCCTTAGGTTACGATATATATCGTTATAGACGTATATACTGTTCCCACCGAGAGATAGGGTTTGACAGTCCAGGAATGTTGTCAAATAGTGCATCCGAGATGTTAGGTTGCCTTAGGTTAGGATATATAACGTTATAGACGCATGTAATGTTACCTCCGAGACGTAGGGCCCGACACGCCTGGAATGTTGTCAAATGTTACATCCGAGATGTTAGGTTGCCTTAGGTTAGGATATATAACGTTACAGACGTATATACTGTTCCCTCCGAGAAGTAGGGTTCGACAGGCCAGGAATGTTGTCAAATATTGCATCCGAGATGTTAGGTTGTCTTAGGTTAGGGTATATATCGTTATAGACGCATGTAACGTTACCACTGAGACGTAGGGACCGACACGCCTGGAATGTTGGCAAATGTTACATCCGAGATGTTAGGTTGCCTTAGGTTAGGATATATGACGTTATAGACGTTTATGCTGTTCCCTCCGAGAAGTAGGTTTCGACAGGCCAGGAATGTTGTCAAATATTGCATCCGAGATGTTAGGTTGCCTTAGATTAGGATATACAACGTTATAGACGCATATAATGTTCCCACCGATAAGTAGGGTCCGACACGCCTGGAAGGTTGTAGAATATTACATCCGAGATGTCAGGTTGCCTTAGGTTAGGATATATACCGTTATAGACGTATATACTGTTCCCACCGAGAAGTAGGGTCCGACACGCCAGAAATGTTGTCAAATGTTACATCCGAGTTGTTAGGTTGCCTTAGGTTAGGATATATAACGTTATAGCCGCATGTAATGTTACCACCGAGAAGTAGGGACCGACACGCCTGGAATGTTGTCAAATGTTACATCCGAGATGTTAGGTTGCCTTAGGTTAGGATATATAACGTTACAGACGTATTTACTGTTCCCTCCGAGAAGTAGGGTTCGACAGGCCAGGAATGTTGTCAAATATTGCATCCGAGATGTAAGGTTGCCTTAGATTAGGATATATAACGTTATGGACGTATATACTGTTCCCTCCGAGAAGTAGGGTTCGACACGCCAGGAATGTTGTAAAATATTACATCCGAGTTGCTACGTTGCCGTTATAGACGCATTAATGTTACCACCGAGACGTTGGGACCGACACGCCTGGAATGTTGTCAAATGTTACATCCGAGATGTTAGGTTGCCTTAGGTTAGGATATATGACGTTATAGACGTATATACTGTTCCCTCCGAGAAGTAGGGTTCGACAGGCCAGGAATGTTGTCAAATATTGCATCCGAGATGTTAGGTTGCCTTAGGTTAGGATATATATCGTTATAAACGTATATACTGTTCCCACCGAGAGGTAGGGTTCGACAGGCCAGGAATGTTGTCAAATATTGCATCCGAGATGTTAGGTTGCCTTAGATTAGGATATATACCGTTATAGACGCATTTAATGTTACCACCGAAAAGTATGCACTCACACGCCAGGAATATTGTAAAATATTACGTCTGAGATAATAGGTTGCCTTAGATTAGGATATACAACGTTATAGACTCATATAATGTTCCCACCTAGAAGTAGGGTCCGACACGCCTGGAATGATGTAAAATGTTACATCCGAGTTGTTACGTTGCCGTTATAGACGCATTCATGTTACCACCGAGACGTAGGGACCGACACGCCTGGAATGTTGTCAAATGTTACATCCGAGATGTTAGGTTGCCTTAGGTTACGATATATATCGTTATAGACGTATATACTGTTCCCACCGAGAGATAGGGTTTGACAGTCCAGGAATGTTGTCAAATAGTGCATCCGAGATGTTAGGTTGCCTTAGGGTAGGATATATAACGTTACAGACGCATGTAATGTTACCTCCGAGACGTAGGGCCCGACACGCCTGGAATGTTGTCAAATGTTACATCCGAGATGTTAGGTTGCCTTAGGTTAGGATATATAACGTTACAGACGTATATACTGTTCCCTCCGAGAAGTAGGGTTCGACAGGCCAGGAATGTTGTCAAATATTGCATCCGAGATGTTAAGTTGTCTTAGGTTAGGGTATATACCGTTATAGACGCATGTAACGTTACCACTGAGACGTAGGGACCGACACGCCTGGAATGTTGGCAAATGTTACATCGGAGATGTTAGGTTGCCTTAGGTTAGGATATATGACGTTATAGACGTATATGCTGTTCCCTCCGAGAAGTAGGGGTCGACAGGCCAGGAATGTTGTCAAATATTGCACACGAGATGTTAGGTTGCCTTAGATTAGGATATACAACGTTATAGACGCATATAATGTTCCCACCGATAAGTAGGGTCCGACACGCCTGGAAGGTTGTAGAATATTACATCCGAGATGTCAGGTTGCCTTAGGTTAGGATATATACCGTTATAGACGTATATACTGTTCCCACCGAGAAGTAGGGTCCGACACGCCAGAAATGTTGTCAAATGTTACATCCGAGTTGTTAGGTTGCCTTAGGTTAGGATATATAACGTTATAGCCGCATGTCATGTTACCACCGAGAAGTAGGGACCGACACGCCTGGAATGTTGTCAAACGTTACATCCGAGATGTTAAGTTGCCTTAGGTTAGGATATATAAAGTTATAGACGTATATACTGTTCCGTCCGAGAAGTAGGGTTCGACAGGCCAGGAATGTTGTCAAATATTGCATCCGAGATGTTAGGTTGCCTTAGATTAGGATATATACCGTTATAGACGCATGTAATGTTATCACCGAAAAGTATGCACTCACACGCCAGGAATATTGTAAAATATTACGTCTGAGATAATAGGTTGCCTTAGATTAGGATATAGAACGTTATAGACGCATATAATGTTCCCACCGAGAAGTAGGGTCCGACACGCCAGGAATGTTGTAAAATATTACATCCGAGTTGTTACGTTGCCGTTATAGACGCATTAATGTTACCACCGAGACGTAGGGACCGACACGCCTGGAATGTTGTCAAATGTTACATCCGAGATGTTAGGTTGCCTTAGGTTAGGATATATAACGTTACAGACGTATATACTGTTCCCTCCGAGAAGTAGGGTTCGACAGGCCTGGAATGTTGTCAAATATTGCATCCGAGATGTAAGGTTGCCTTAGGTTAGGATATATAACGTTATGGACGTATATACTGTTCCCACCGAGAAGTAGGGTCCGACACGCCAGGAATGTTGTAAAATATTACATCCGAGTTGTTACGTTGCCGTTATAGACGCATTAATGTTACCACCGAGACGTAGGGACCGACACGCCTGGAATGTTGTCAAATGTTACATCCGAGATTTTAGGTTGCCTTAGGTTAGGATATATGACGTTTTAGACGTATATACTGTTCCCTCCGAGAAGTAGGTTTCGACAGGCCAGGAATGTTGTCAAATATTGCATCCGAGATGTTAGGTTGCCTTAGGTTAGGATATATAACGTTATAGACGCATGTAACGTTACCACCGAGACGTAGGGATCGACACGCCTGGAATGTTGTCAAATGTTACATCCGAGATGTTAGGTTGCCTTAGGTTAGGATATATGACGTTATAGACGTATATGCTGTTCCCTCCGAGAAGTAGGGTTCGACAGGCCAGGAATGTTGTCAAATATTGCATCCGAGATGTTAGGTTGCCTTAGATTAGGATATACAACGTTATAGACGCATATAATGTTCCCACCGATAAGTAGGGTCCGACACGCCTGGAAGGTTGTAGAATATTACATCCGAGATGTCAGGTTGCCTTAGGTTAGGATATATACCGTTATAGACGTATATACTGTTCCCACCGAGAAGTAGGGTCCGACACGCCAGAAATGTTGTCAAATGTTACATCCGAGTTGTTAGGTTGCCTTAGGTTAGGATATATAACGTTATAGACGCATGTAATGTTACCACCAAGAAGTAGGGACCGACACGCCTGGAATGTTGTCAAATATTGCATCCGAGATGTTAGGTTGCCTTAGATTAGGATATACAACGTTATAGACGCATATAATGTTCCCACCCAGAATTAGGGTCCGACACGCCTGGAAGGTTGTAGAATATTACATCCGAGATGTCAGGTTGCCTTAGGTTAGGATATATACCGTTATAGACGTATATACTGTTCCCTCCGAGAAGTAGGGTTCGACAGGCCAGGAATGTTGTCAAATATTGCATTCGAGATGTTAGGTTGCCTTAGATTAGGATATATACCGTAATAGACGCATTTAATGTTACCACCGAAAAGTATGCACTCACACGCCAGGAATATTGTAAAATATTACGTCTGAGATAATAGGTTGCCTTAGATTCGGATATACAACGTTATAGACTCATATAATGTTCCCACCGAGAAGTAGGGTCCGACACGCCTGGAATGATGTAAAATATTACATCCGAGTTGTTACGTTGCCGTTATAGACGCATTCATGTTACCACCGAGACGTAGGGACCGACACGCCTGGAATGTTGTCAAATGTTACATCCGAGATGTTAGGTTGCCTTAGGTTACGATATATATCGTTATAGACGTATATACTGTTCCCACCGAGAGATAGGGTTTGACAGTCCAGGAATGTTGTCAAATAGTGCATCCGAGATGTTAGGTTGCCTTAGGTTAGGATATATAACGTTATAGACGCATGTAATGTTACCTCCGAGACGTAGGGCCGGACACGCCTGGAATGTTGTCAAATGTTACATCCGAGATGTTAGGTTGCCTTAGGTTAGGATATATAACGTTACAGACGTATATACTGTTCCCTCCGAGAAGTAGGGTTCGACAGGCCAGGAATGTTGTCAAATATTGCATCCGAGATGTTAGGTTGCCTTAGATTAGGATATATACCGTTATAGACGAATGTAATGTTACCACCGAAAAGTATGCACTCACACGCCAGGAATATTGTAAAATATTACGTCTGAGATAATAGGTTGCCTTAGATTAGGATATAGAACGTTATAGACGCATATAATGTTCCCACCGAGAAGTAGGGTCCGACACGCCTGGAATGATGTAGAATATTACATCCGACATGTCAGGTTGGCTTAGGTTAGGATATATACCGTTATAGACGTATATACTGTTCCCACCGAGAAGTAGGGTCCGACAGGCCAGAAATGTTGTCAAATGTTACATCCGAGTTGTTAGGTTGCCTTAGGTTAGGATATATAACGTTATAGCCGCATGTAATGTTACCACCGAGAAGTAGGGACCGACACGCCTGGAATGTTGTCAAATGTTACATCCGAGATGTTAGGTTGCCTTAGGTTAGGATATATAACGTTATAGACGTATATACTGTTCCCTCCGAGAAGTAGGGTTCGACTGGCCAGGAATGTTGTCAAATATTGCATCCGAGATGTTAGGTTGCCTTAGATTAGGATATATACCGTTATGGACGTATATACTGTTCCCTCCGAGATGTAGGGGTCGACAGGCCAGGAATGTTGTCCAATATTGCATCCGAGATGTTAGGTTGCCTTAGATTAGGATATACAACGTTATAGACGCACATAATGTTCCCACCGAGAAGTAGGGTCCGACACGCCTGGAATGTTGTAGAGTAATACATCCGAGATGTCAGGTTGCCTTAGGTTAGGATATATAACGTTATAGACGTATATACTCTTCCCTCCGAGAAGTAGGGTTCGACAGGCCAGGAATGTTGTCAAATATTGCATCCGAGATGTTAGGTTGCCTTAGATTAGGATATATACCGTTATAGACGCATGTAATGTTACCACCGAGACGTAGGGACCGACATGCCTGGAATGTTGTCGAATGTTACATCCGAGATGTTAGGTTGCCTCAGGTTAGGATATATGACGTTATAGACGTATATACTGTTCCCTCCGCGAAGTAGGGTTCGACAGGCCAGGAATATTGTCAAATATTGCATCCGAGATGTTAGGTTGCCTTAGATTAGGATATACAACGTTATAGACGCATATAATGTTCCCACCGAGATGTAGGGTCCGACACGCCTGGAATGTTGTAGAATATTACATCCGACATGTCAGGTTGCCTTAGGTTAGGATATATAACGTTATAGACGTATATACTGTTCCCTCCGAGAAGTAGGGTCCGATACGCCAGGAATGTTGTCAAACATTACATCCGAGATGTAAGGTTGCCTTAGGTTAGGATATATAACGTTATGGACGTATATACTGTTCCCACCGAGAAGTAGTGTCCGACACGCCAGGAATGTTGTCTAATATTACGTCCGAGTTGTTACGTTGCCGTTATAGACGCATTAATGTTACCACCGAGACGTAGGGCCCGACACGCCTGGAATGTTGTCAAATGTTACATCCGAGATGTTAGGTTGCCTTAGCTTAGGATATATGACGTTATAGACGTATATACTGTTCCCTCCGAGAAGTAGGGTTCGACAGGCCAGGAATGTTGTCAAATATTGCATTCGAGATGTTAGGTTGCCTTAGATTAGGATATATACCGTTATAGACGCATTTAATGTTAACACCGAAAAGTATGCACTCACACGCCAGGAATATTGTAAAATATTACGTCTGAGATAATAGGTTGCCTTAGATTCGGATATACAACGTTATAGACTCATATAATGTTCCCACCGAGAAGTAGGGTCCGACACGCCTGGAATGATGTAAAATATTACATCCGAGTTGTTACGTTGCCGTTATAGACGCATTCATGTTACCACCGAGACGTAGGGACCGACACGCCTGGAATGTTGTCAAATGTTACATCCGAGATGTTAGGTTGCCTTAGGTTACGATATATATCGTTATAGACGTATATACTGTTCCCACCGAGAGATAGGGTTTGACAGTCCAGGAATGTTGTCAAATAGTGCATCCGAGATGTTAGGTTGCCTTGGGTTAGGATATATAACGTTATAGACGTATGTAATGTTACCTCCGAGACGTAGGGCCGGACACGCCTGGAATGTTGTCAAATGTTACATCCGAGATGTTAGGTTGCCTTAGGTTAGGATATATAACGTTACAGACGTATATACTGTTCCCTCCGAGAAGTAGGGTTCGACAGGCCAGGAATGTTGTCAAATATTGCATCCGAGATGTTAGGTTGCCTTAGATTAGGATATATACCGTTATAGACGAATGTAATGTTACCACCGAAAAGTATGCACTCACACGCCAGGAATATTGTAAAATATTACGTCTGAGATAATAGGTTGCCTTAGATTAGGATATAGAACGTTATAGACGCATATAATGTTCCCACCGAGAAGTAGGGTCCGACACGCCTGGAATGATGTAGAATATTACATCCGACCTGTCAGGTTGGCTTAGGTTAGGATATATAACGTTATAGACGTATATACTGTTCCCACCGAGAGATAGGGTTTGACAGTCCAGGAATGTTGTCAAATAGTGCATCCGAGATGTTAGGTTGCCTTAGGTTAGGATATATAACGTTATAGACACATGTAATGTTACCTCCGAGACGTAGGGCCGGACACGCCTGGAATGATGTAGAATATTACATCCGACATGTCAGGTTGCCTTAGGTTAGGATATATAACGTTATAGACGTATATACTGTTCCCTCCGAGAAGTAGGGTTCGACAGGCCAGGAATGTTGTCAAATATTGCATCCGAGATGTTAGGTTGTCTTAGGTTAGGGTATATATCGTTATAGACGCATGTAACGTTACCACTGAGACGTAGGGACCGACACGCCTGGAATGTTGGCAAATGTTACATCCGAGATGTTAGGTTGCCCTAGGTTAGGATATATGACGTTATAGACGTATATGCTGTTCCCTCCGAGAAGTAGGGGTCGACAGGCCAGGAATGTTGTCAAATATTGCATCCGAGATGTTAGGTTGCCTTAGATTAGGATATACAACGTTATAGACGCATATAATGTTCCCACCGATAAGTAGGGTCCGACACGCCTGGAAGGTTGTAGAATATTACATCCGAGATGTCAGGTTGCCTTAGGTTAGGATATATACCGTTATAGACGTATATACTGTTCCCACCGAGAAGTAGGGTCCGACAGGCCAGAAATGTTGTCAAATGTTACATCCGAGTTGTTAGGTTGCCTTAGGTTAGGATATATAACGTTATAGCCGCATGTAATGTTACCACCGAGAAGTAGGGACCGACACGCCTGGAATGTTGTCAAATGTTACATCCGAGATGTTAGGTTGCCTTAGGTTAGGATATATAACGTTATAGACGTATATACTGTTCCCTCCGAGAAGTAGGGTTCGACTGGCCAGGAATGTTGTCAAATATTGCATCCGAGATGTTAGGTTGCCTTAGATTAGGATATATACCGTTATGGACGTATATACTGTTCCCTCCGAGATGTAGGGGTCGACAGGCCAGGAATGTTGTCCAATATTGCATCCGAGATGTTAGGTTGCCTTAGATTAGGATATACAACGTTATAGACGCACATAATGTTCCCACCGAGAAGTAGGGTCCGACACGCCTGGAATGTTGTAGAGTAATACATCCGAGATGTCAGGTTGCCTTAGGTTAGGATATATAACGTTATAGACGTATATACTCTTCCCTCCGAGAAGTAGGGTTCGACAGGCCAGGAATGTTGTCAAATATTGCATCCGAGATGTTAGGTTGCCTTAGATTAGGATATATACCGTTATAGACGCATGTAATGTTACCACCGAAAAGTATGCACTCACACGCCAGGAATATTGTAAAATATTACGTCTGAGATAATAGGTTGCCTTAGATTAGGATATAGAACGTTATAGACTCATATAATGTTCCCACCGAGAAGTAGGGTCCGACACGCCTGGAATGATGTAGAATATTACATCCGACATGTCAGGTTGCCTTAGGTTAGGATATATAACGTTATGGACGTATATACTGTTCCCTCCGAGAAGCAGGGTTCGACAGGCCAGGAATGTTGTCAAATATTGCATCCGAGATGTTAGGTTGCCTTAGATTAGGATATATAACGTTATAGACGCATATAATGTTACCACCGAGACGTAGGGACCGACATGCCTGGAATATTGTCAAATGATACATCAGAGATGTTAGGTTGCCTTAGGTTAGGATATATATCGTTATAGACGTATATACTGTTCCCACCGAGAGGTAGGGTTCGACAGGCCAGGAATATTGTCAAATATTGCATCCGAGATGTTAGGTTGCCTTAGATTAGGATATATAACGTTATAGACGCATGTAATGTTACCACCGAGACGTAGGGACCGACACGCCTGGAATGTTGTCAAATGTTACATCCGAGATGTCAGGTTGCCTTAGGTTAGGATATATGACGTTATAGACGTATATACTGTTCCCTCCGAGAAGTAGGCTTCGACAGGCCAGGAATGTTGTCAAATATTGCATCCGAGATGTTAGGATGCCTTAGATTAGGATATATACCGTTATAGACGCATGTAATGTTACCACCGAAAAGTATGCACTCACACGCCAGGAATATTGTAAAATATTACGTCTGAGATAATAGGTTGCCTTAGATTAGGATATAGAACGTTATAGACTCATATAATGTTCCCACCGAGAAGTAGGGTCCGACACGCCTGGAATGATCTAGAACATTACATCCGACATGTCAGGTTGCCTTAGGTTAGGATATATAACGTTATAGACGTATATACTGTTCCCTCCGAGAAGTAGGGTTCGACTGGCTAGGAATGTTGTCAAATGTTACATCCGAGATGTTAGGTTGCCTTATGTTAGGATATATGACGCTACAGACGTATATACTGTTCCCTCCGAGAAGTAGGGTTCGACAGGCCAGGAATGTTGTCAAATATTGCATCCGAGATGTTAGGCTGCCTTAGATTAGGATATATACCGTTATAAACGTATATACTGTTCCCTCCGAGAAGTAGGGTTCGACAGGCCAGGAATGTTGTCAAATATTGCATCCGAGATGTTAGGTTGCCTTAGATTAGGATATATAACGTTATAGACGCATATAATGTTACCACCGAGACGTAGGGACCGACATGCCTGGAATGTTGTCAAATGTTACATCCGAGATGTTAGGCTGCCTTAGGTTAGGATATATATCGTTATACACGTATATACTGTTCCCACCGAGAGGTAGGTTTCGACAGGCCAGGAATGTTGTCAAATATTGCATCCGAAATGTTAGGTTGCCTTAGGTTAGGATATATAACGTTATAGACGCATGTAGTGTTACCTCCGAGACGTAGGGACCGACATGCCTGGAATGTTGTCAAATGTTACATCCGAGATGTTAGGTTGCCTTATGTTAGGATATATGACGCTACAGACGTATATACTGTTCCCTCCGAGAAGTAGGGTTCGACAGGCCAGGAATGTTGTCAAATATTGCATCCGAGATGTTCGGCTGCCTTAGATTAGGATATATACCGTTATAAAAGTATATACTGTTCCCTCCGAGAAGTAGGGTTCGACAGGCCAGGAATGTTGCCAAATATTGCATCCGAGATGTTAGGTTGCCTTAGATTAGGATATACAACGTTATAGACGCATATAATGTTCCCACCGAGAAGTAGGGTCCGACACGCCTGGAAGGTTGTAGAATATCACATCCGACATGTCAGGTTGCCTTAGGTTAGGATATATAACGTTATAGACGTATATACTGTTCCCTCCGAGAAGTAGGGTCCGATACGCCAGGAATGTTGTCAAACATTACATCCGAGATGTAAGGTTGCCTTAGGTTAGGATATATAACGTTATGGACGTATATACTTTTCCCACCGAGAAGTAGTGTCCGACACGCCAGGAATGTTGTCAAATATTACATCCGAGTTGTTACGTTGCCGTTATAGACGCATTAATGTTACCACCGAGACGTAGGGACCGACACGCCTGGATTGTTGTCAAATGTTACATCCGAGATGTTAGGTTGCCTTAGGTTAGGATATATAACGTTATAGACGTATATACTGTTCCCACCGAGAAGTAGGGTCCGATACGCCAGGAATGTTGTCAAACATTACATCCGAGATGTAAGGTTGCCTTAGGTTAGGATATATAACGTTATGGACGTATATACTGTTCCCACCGAGACGTAGGGTCCGACACGCCAGGAATGTTGTCAAATATTACATCCGAGTTGTTACGTTGCCGTTATAGACGCATTAATGTTACCACCGAGACGTAGGGACCGACACGCCTGGAATGTTGTCAAATGTTACATCCGAGATGTTAGGTTGCCTTAGGTTAGGATATATGACGTTATAGACGTATATACTGTTCCCTCCGAGAAGTAGGGTTCGACAGGCCAGGAATGTTGTCAAATATTGCATCCGAGATGTTAGGTTGCCTTAGATTAGGATATACAACGTTATAGACGCATATAATGTTCCCACCGAGAAGTAGGGTCCGACACGCCTGGAAGGTTGTAGAATATCACATCCGAGAAGTTAGGTTGCCCTAGGTTAGGATATATAACGTTATAGACGTATATACTGTTCCCTCCGAAAAGTAGGGCTCGACAGGCCAGGAATGTTGTCAAATATTGCATCCGAGATGTTAGGTTGCCTTAGATTAGTATATACAACGTTATAGACGCATATAATGTTCCCACCGAGATGTAGGGTCCGACACGCCTGGAATGATGTAGAATATTACATCCGACATGTCAGGTTGCCTTAGGTTAGGATATATAACGTTATAGACGTATATACTGTTCCCACCGAGAAGTAGGGTCCGATACGCCAGGAATGTTGTCAAACATTACATCCGAGATGTAAGGTTGCCTTAGGTTAGGATATATAACGTTATGAACGTATATACTGTTCCCACCGAGAAGTAGTGTCCGACACGCCAGGAATGTTGTCAAATATTACATCCGAGTTGTTACGTTGCCGTTATAGACGCATTAATGTTACCACCGAGACGTAGGGACCGACACGCCTGGAATGTTGTCAAATGTTACATCCGAGATGTTAGGTTGCCTTAGGTTAGGATATATGACGTTATAGACGTATATACTGTTCCCTCCGAGAAGTAGGGTTTTACAGGCCAGGAATGTTGTCAAATATTGCATCCGAGATGTTAGGTTGCCTTAGATAAGGATATACAACGTTGTAGACGCATATAATGTTCCCATCGAGAAGCAGGGTCCGACACGCGTGGAATGTTGTAGAATATTACATCCGACATGTCAGGTTGCCTTAGGTTAGGGTATATAACGATATAGACGTATATACTGTTCCCACCGAGAAGAAGGGTCCGATACGCCAGGAATGTTGTCAAACATTACATCCGAGATGTAAGCTTGCCTTAGGTTAGGATATATAACGTTATGGACGTATATACTGTTCCCACCGAGAAGAAGGGTCCGACACGCCAGGAATGTTGTCAAATATTACATCCGAGTTGTTACGTTGCCGTTATAGACGCATTAATGTTACCACCGAGACGTAGGGACCGACACGCCTGGAATGTTGTCAAATGTTACATCCGAGATGTTAGGTTGCCTTAGGTTAGGATATATGACGTTATAGACGTATATACTGTTCCCTCCGAGAAGTAGGGTTCAACAGGCCAGGAATGTTGTCAAATATTGCATCCGAGATGTTAGGTTGCCTTAGATTAGGATATACAACGTTATAGACGCATATAATGTTCCCACCGAGAAGTAGGGACCAACACGCCTGGAATGTTGTAGAATATCACATCCGAGATGTTAGGTTGCCCTAGGTTAGGATATATAACGTTATAGACGTATATACTGTTCCCTCCGAGAAGTAGGGCTCGACAGGCCAGGAATGTTGTCAAATATTGCATCCGAGATGTTAGGTTGCCTTAGGTTAGGATATATAACGTTATAGACGCATGTAATGTTACCTCCGAGACGTAGGGACCGACACGCCTGGAATGTTGTCAAATGTGACATCCGAGATGTTAGGTTGCCTTAGGTTAGGATATATGACGTTATAGACGTATATACTGTTCCCTCCGAGAAGTAGGGTTCAACAGGCCAGGAATGTTGTCAAATATTGCATCCGAGATGTTAGGTTGCCTTAGATTAGGATATACAACGTTATAGACGCATATAATGTTCCCACCGAGAAGTAGGGACCAACACGCCTGGAAGGTTGTAGAATATCACATCCGAGATGTTAGGTTGCCCTAGGTTAGGATATATAACGTTATAGACGTATATACTGTTCCCTCCGAGAAGTAGGGCTCGACAGGCCAGGAATGTTGTCAAATATTGCATCCGAGATGTTAGGTTGCCTTAGGTTAGGATATATAACGTTATAGACGCATGTAATGTTACCTCCGAGACGTAGGGACCGACACGCCTGGAATGTTGTCAAATGTGACATCCGAGATGTTAGGTTGCCTTAGGTTAGGATATATATCGCTATAGACGTATATACTGTTCCCACCGAGAGGTAGGTTTCGACAGGCCAGGAATGTTGTCAAATGTTACATCCGAGATGTTAGGTTGCCTTAGGTTAGGATATATAACGTTATAGACGTATATAATGTTCCCTCGGAGAAGTAGGGTTCGACAGGCCAGGAATGTTGTCAAATATTGCATCCGAGACGTTAGGTTGCCTTAGATTAGGATATACAACGTTATAGACGCATATAATGTTCCCACCGAGATGTAGGGTCCGACACGCCTGGAATGTTGTAGAATATTACATCCGACATGTCAGGTTGCCTTAGGTTAGGATATATAACGTTATAGACGTAAATACTGTTCCCACCGAGAAGTAGGGTCCGATACGCCAGGAATGTTGTCAAACATTACATCCGAGATGTAAGGTTGCCTTAGGTTAGGATATATAACGTTATGGACGTATATACTGTTCCCACCGAGACGTAGGGTCCGACACGCCAGGAATGTTGTCAAATATTACATCCGAGTTGTTACGTTGCCGTTATAGACGCATTAATGTTACCACCGAGACGTAGGGACCGACACGCCTGGAATGTTGTCAAATGTTACATCCGAGATGTTAGGTTGCCTTAGGTTAGGATATATGACGTTATAGACGTATATACTGTTCCCTCCGAGAAGTAGGGTTCGACAGGCCAGGAATGTTGTCAAATATTGCATCCGAGATGTTAGGTTGCCTTAGATTAGGATATACAACGTTATAGACGCATATAATGTTCCCACCGAGAAGTAGGGTCCCACACGCCTGGAAGGTTGTAGAATATCACATCCGAGATGTTAGGTTGCCCTAGGTTAGGATATATAACGTTATAGACGTATATACTGTTCCCTCCTAGAAGTAGGGCTCGACAGGCCAGGAATGTTGTCAAATATTGCATCCGAGATGTTAGGTTGCCTTAGATTAGGATATACAACGTTATAGACGCATATAATGTTCCCACCGAGAAGTAGGGTCCGACACGCCTGGAAGGTTGTAGAATATCACATCCGAGATGTTAGGTTGCCCTAGGTTAGGATATATAACGTTATAGACGTATATACTGTTCCCTCCTAGAAGTAGGGCTCGACAGGCCAGGAATGTTGTCAAATATTGCATCCGAGATGTTAGGTTGCCTTAGATTAGGATATACAACGTTATAGACGCATATAATGTTCCCACCGAGATGTAGGGTCCGACACGCCTGGAATGTTGTAGAATATTACATCCGACATGTCAGGTTGCCTTAGGTTAGGATATATAACGTTATAGACGTATATACTGTTCCCACCGAGAAGTAGGGTCCGATACGCCAGGAATGTTGTCAAACATTACATCCGAGATGTAAGGTTGCCTTAGGTTAGGATATATAACGTTATGGACGTATATACTGTTCCCACCGAGAAGTAGTGTCCGACACGCCAGGAATGTTGTCAAATATTACATCCGAGTTGTTACGTTGCCGTTATAGACGCATTAATGTTACCACCGAGACGTAGGGACCGACACGCCTGGAATGTTGTCAAATGTTACATCCGAGATGTTAGGTTGCCTTAGGTTAGGATATATGACGTTATAGACGTATATACTGTTCCCTCCGAGAAGTAGGGCTCGACAGGCCAGGAATGTTGTCAAATATTGCATCCGAGATATTAGGTTGCCTTAGATAAGGATATACAACGTTGTAGACGCATATAATGTTCCCATCGAGATGCAGGGTCCGTCACGCCTGGAATGTTGTAGAATATTACATCCGACATGTCAGGTTGCCTTAGGTTAGGATATATAACGTTATGGACGTATATACTGTTCCCACCGAGACGTAGGGTCCGACACGCCAGGAATGTTGTCAAATATTACATCCGAGTTGTTACGTTGCCGTTATAGACGCATTAATGTTACCACCGAGACGTAGGGACCGACACGCCTGGAATGTTGTCAAATGTTACATCCGAGATGTTAGGTTGCCTTAGGTTAGGATATATGACGTTATAGACGTATATACTGTTCCCTCCGAGAAGTAGGGTTCGACAGGCCAGGAATGTTGTCAAATATTGCATCCGAGATGTTAGGTTGCCTTAGATTAGGATATACAACGTTATAGACGCATATAATGTTCCCACCGAGAAGTAGGGTCCGACACGCCTGGAAGGTTGTAGAATATCACATCCGAGAAGTTAGGTTGCCCTAGGTTAGGATATATAACGTTATAGACGTATATACTGTTCCCTCCGAAAAGTAGGGCTCGACAGGCCAGGAATGTTGTCAAATATTGCATCCGAGATGTTAGGTTGCCTTAGATTAGTATATACAACGTTATAGACGCATATAATGTTCCCACCGAGATGTAGGGTCCGACACGCCTGGAATGATGTAGAATATTACATCCGACATGTCAGGTTGCCTTAGGTTAGGATATATAACGTTATAGACGTATATACTGTTCCCACCGAGAAGTAGGGTCCGATACGCCAGGAATGTTGTCAAACATTACATCCGAGATGTAAGGTTGCCTTAGGTTAGGATATATAACGTTATGAACGTATATACTGTTCCCACCGAGAAGTAGTGTCCGACACGCCAGGAATGTTGTCAAATATTACATCCGAGTTGTTACGTTGCCGTTATAGACGCATTAATGTTACCACCGAGACGTAGGGACCGACACGCCTGGAATGTTGTCAAATGTTACATCCGAGATGTTAGGTTGCCTTAGGTTAGGATATATGACGTTATAGACGTATATACTGTTCCCTCCGAGAAGTAGGGTTTTACAGGCCAGGAATGTTGTCAAATATTGCATCCGAGATGTTAGGTTGCCTTAGATAAGGATATACAACGTTGTAGACGCATATAATGTTCCCATCGAGAAGCAGGGTCCGACACGCGTGGAATGTTGTAGAATATTACATCCGACATGTCAGGTTGCCTTAGGTTAGGGTATATAACGATATAGACGTATATACTGTTCCCACCGAGAAGAAGGGTCCGATACGCCAGGAATGTTGTCAAACATTACATCCGAGATGTAAGCTTGCCTTAGGTTAGGATATATAACGTTATGGACGTATATACTGTTCCCACCGAGAAGAAGGGTCCGACACGCCAGGAATGTTGTCAAATATTACATCCGAGTTGTTACGTTGCCGTTATAGACGCATTAATGTTACCACCGAGACGTAGGGACCGACACGCCTGGAATGTTGTCAAATGTTACATCCGAGATGTTAGGTTGCCTTAGGTTAGGATATATGACGTTATAGACGTATATACTGTTCCCTCCGAGAAGTAGGGTTCAACAGGCCAGGAATGTTGTCAAATATTGCATCCGAGATGTTAGGTTGCCTTAGATTAGGATATACAACGTTATAGACGCATATAATGTTCCCACCGAGAAGTAGGGACCAACACGCCTGGAAGGTTGTAGAATATCACATCCGAGATGTTAGGTTGCCCTAGGTTAGGATATATAACGTTATAGACGTATATACTGTTCCCTCCGAGAAGTAGGGCTCGACAGGCCAGGAATGTTGTCAAATATTGCATCCGAGATGTTAGGTTGCCTTAGGTTAGGATATATAACGTTATAGACGCATGTAATGTTACCTCCGAGACGTAGGGACCGACACGCCTGGAATGTTGTCAAATGTGACATCCGAGATGTTAGGTTGCCTTAGGTTAGGATATATGACGTTATAGACGTATATACTGTTCCCTCCGAGAAGTAGGGTTCAACAGGCCAGGAATGTTGTCAAATATTGCATCCGAGATGTTAGGTTGCCTTAGATTAGGATATACAACGTTATAGACGCATATAATGTTCCCACCGAGAAGTAGGGACCAACACGCCTGGAAGGTTGTAGAATATCACATCCGAGATGTTAGGTTGCCCTAGGTTAGGATATATAACGTTATAGACGTATATACTGTTCCCTCCGAGAAGTAGGGCTCGACAGGCCAGGAATGTTGTCAAATATTGCATCCGAGATGTTAGGTTGCCTTAGGTTAGGATATATAACGTTATAGACGCATGTAATGTTACCTCCGAGACGTAGGGACCGACACGCCTGGAATGTTGTCAAATGTGACATCCGAGATGTTAGGTTGCCTTAGGTTAGGATATATGACGTTATAGACGTATATACTGTTCCCTCCGAGAAGTAGGGTTCAACAGGCCAGGAATGTTGTCAAATATTGCATCCGAGATGTTAGGTTGCCTTAGATTAGGATATACAACGTTATAGACGCATATAATGTTCCCACCGAGAAGTAGGGACCAACACGCCTGGAAGGTTGTAGAATATCACATCCGAGATGTTAGGTTGCCCTAGGTTAGGATATATAACGTTATAGACGTATATACTGTTCCCTCCGAGAAGTAGGGCTCGACAGGCCAGGAATGTTGTCAAATATTGCATCCGAGATGTTAGGTTGCCTTAGGTTAGGATATATAACGTTATAGACGCATGTAATGTTACCTCCGAGACGTAGGGACCGACACGCCTGGAATGTTGTCAAATGTGACATCCGAGATGTTAGGTTGCCTTAGGTTAGGATATATATCGCTATAGACGTATATACTGTTCCCACCGAGAGGTAGGTTTCGACAGGCCAGGAATGTTGTCAAATGTTACATCCGAGATGTTAGGTTGCCTTAGGTTAGGATATATAACGTTATAGACGTATATAATGTTCCCTCGGAGAAGTAGGGTTCGACAGGCCAGGAATGTTGTCAAATATTGCATCCGAGACGTTAGGTTGCCTTAGATTAGGATATACAACGTTATAGACGCATATAATGTTCCCACCGAGATGTAGGGTCCGACACGCCTGGAATGTTGTAGAATATTACATCCGACATGTCAGGTTGCCTTAGGTTAGGATATATAACGTTATAGACGTAAATACTGTTCCCACCGAGAAGTAGGGTCCGATACGCCAGGAATGTTGTCAAACATTACATCCGAGATGTAAGGTTGCCTTAGGTTAGGATATATAACGTTATGGACGTATATACTGTTCCCACCGAGACGTAGGGTCCGACACGCCAGGAATGTTGTCAAATATTACATCCGAGTTGTTACGTTGCCGTTATAGACGCATTAATGTTACCACCGAGACGTAGGGACCGACACGCCTGGAATGTTGTCAAATGTTACATCCGAGATGTTAGGTTGCCTTAGGTTAGGATATATGACGTTATAGACGTATATACTGTTCCCTCCGAGAAGTAGGGTTCGACAGGCCAGGAATGTTGTCAAATATTGCATCCGAGATGTTAGGTTGCCTTAGATTAGGATATACAACGTTATAGACGCATATAATGTTCCCACCGAGAAGTAGGGTCCCACACGCCTGGAAGGTTGTAGAATATCACATCCGAGATGTTAGGTTGCCCTAGGTTAGGATATATAACGTTATAGACGTATATACTGTTCCCTCCTAGAAGTAGGGCTCGACAGGCCAGGAATGTTGTCAAATATTGCATCCGAGATGTTAGGTTGCCTTAGATTAGGATATACAACGTTATAGACGCATATAATGTTCCCACCGAGAAGTAGGGTCCGACACGCCTGGAAGGTTGTAGAATATCACATCCGAGATGTTAGGTTGCCCTAGGTTAGGATATATAACGTTATAGACGTATATACTGTTCCCTCCTAGAAGTAGGGCTCGACAGGCCAGGAATGTTGTCAAATATTGCATCCGAGATGTTAGGTTGCCTTAGATTAGGATATACAACGTTATAGACGCATATAATGTTCCCACCGAGATGTAGGGTCCGACACGCCTGGAATGTTGTAGAATATTACATCCGACATGTCAGGTTGCCTTAGGTTAGGATATATAACGTTATAGACGTATATACTGTTCCCACCGAGAAGTAGGGTCCGATACGCCAGGAATGTTGTCAAACATTACATCCGAGATGTAAGGTTGCCTTAGGTTAGGATATATAACGTTATGGACGTATATACTGTTCCCACCGAGAAGTAGTGTCCGACACGCCAGGAATGTTGTCAAATATTACATCCGAGTTGTTACGTTGCCGTTATAGACGCATTAATGTTACCACCGAGACGTAGGGACCGACACGCCTGGAATGTTGTCAAATGTTACATCCGAGATGTTAGGTTGCCTTAGGTTAGGATATATGACGTTATAGACGTATATACTGTTCCCTCCGAGAAGTAGGGCTCGACAGGCCAGGAATGTTGTCAAATATTGCATCCGAGATATTAGGTTGCCTTAGATAAGGATATACAACGTTGTAGACGCATATAATGTTCCCATCGAGATGCAGGGTCCGTCACGCCTGGAATGTTGTAGAATATTACATCCGACATGTCAGGTTGCCTTAGGTTAGGATATATAACGTTATGGACGTATATACTGTTCCCACCGAGACGTAGGGTCCGACACGCCAGGAATGTTGTCAAATATTACATCCGAGTTGTTACGTTGCCGTTATAGACGCATTAATGTTACCACCGAGACGTAGGGACCGACACGCCTGGAATGTTGTCAAATGTTACATCCGAGATGTTAGGTTGCCTTAGGTTAGGATATATGACGTTATAGACGTATATACTGTTCCCTCCGAGAAGTAGGGTTCGACAGGCCAGGAATGTTGTCAAATATTGCATCCGAGATGTTAGGTTGCCTTAGATTAGGATATACAACGTTATAGACGCATATAATGTTCCCACCGAGAAGTAGGGTCCGACACGCCTGGAAGGTTGTAGAATATCACATCCGAGAAGTTAGGTTGCCCTAGGTTAGGATATATAACGTTATAGACGTATATACTGTTCCCTCCGAAAAGTAGGGCTCGACAGGCCAGGAATGTTGTCAAATATTGCATCCGAGATGTTAGGTTGCCTTAGATTAGTATATACAACGTTATAGACGCATATAATGTTCCCACCGAGATGTAGGGTCCGACACGCCTGGAATGTTGTAGAATATTACATCCGACATGTCAGGTTGCCTTAGGTTAGGATATATAACGTTATAGACGTAAATACTGTTCCCACCGAGAAGTAGGGTCCGATACGCCAGGAATGTTGTCAAACATTACATCCGAGATGTAAGGTTGCCTTAGGTTAGGATATATAACGTTATGGACGTATATACTGTTCCCACCGAGACGTAGGGTCCGACACGCCAGGAATGTTGTCAAATATTACATCCGAGTTGTTACGTTGCCGTTATAGACGCATTAATGTTACCACCGAGACGTAGGGACCGACACGCCTGGAATGTTGTCAAATGTTACATCCGAGATGTTAGGTTGCCTTAGGTTAGGATATATGACGTTATAGACGTATATACTGTTCCCTCCGAGAAGTAGGGTTCGACAGGCCAGGAATGTTGTCAAATATTGCATCCGAGATGTTAGGTTGCCTTAGATTAGGATATACAACGTTATAGACGCATATAATGTTCCCACCGAGAAGTAGGGTCCCACACGCCTGGAAGGTTGTAGAATATCACATCCGAGATGTTAGGTTGCCCTAGGTTAGGATATATAACGTTATAGACGTATATACTGTTCCCTCCTAGAAGTAGGGCTCGACAGGCCAGGAATGTTGTCAAATATTGCATCCGAGATGTTAGGTTGCCTTAGATTAGGATATACAACGTTATAGACGCATATAATGTTCCCACCGAGAAGTAGGGTCCGACACGCCTGGAAGGTTGTAGAATATCACATCCGAGATGTTAGGTTGCCCTAGGTTAGGATATATAACGTTATAGACGTATATACTGTTCCCTCCTAGAAGTAGGGCTCGACAGGCCAGGAATGTTGTCAAATATTGCATCCGAGATGTTAGGTTGCCTTAGATTAGGATATACAACGTTATAGACGCATATAATGTTCCCACCGAGATGTAGGGTCCGACACGCCTGGAATGTTGTAGAATATTACATCCGACATGTCAGGTTGCCTTAGGTTAGGATATATAACGTTATAGACGTATATACTGTTCCCACCGAGAAGTAGGGTCCGACACGCCTGGAAGGTTGTAGAATATCACATCCGAGATGTTAGGTTGCCCTAGGTTAGGATATATGACGTTATAGACGTATATACTGTTCCCTCCGAGAAGTAGGGCTCGACAGGCCAGGAATGTTGTCAAATATTGCATCCGAGATATTAGGTTGCCTTAGATAAGGATATACAACGTTGTAGACGCATATAATGTTCCCATCGAGATGCAGGGTCCGTCACGCCTGGAATGTTGTAGAATATTACATCCGACATGTCAGGTTGCCTTAGGTTAGGATATATAACGTTATGGACGTATATACTGTTCCCACCGAGATGTAGGATCCGACACGCCAGGAATGTTGTCAAATATTACATCCGAGTTGTTACGTTGCCGTTATAGAAGCATTAATGTTACCACCGAGACGTAGGGACCGACACGCCTGGAATGTTGTCAAATGTTACATCCGAGATGTTAGGTTGCCTTAGATTAGGATATATACCGTTATAGACGAATGTAATGTTACCACTGAGACGTAGGGACCGACACGCCTGGAATGTTGGCAAATGTTACATCCGAGATGTTAGGTTGCCTTAGGTTAGGATATATGACGTTATAGACGTATATGCTGTTCCCTCCGAGAAGTAGGGGTCGACAGGCCAGGAATGTTGTCAAATATTGCATCCGAGATGTTAGGTTGCCTTAGATAAGGATATACAACGTTGTAGACGCATATAATGTTCCCATCGAGATGCAGGGTCCGTCACGCCTGGAATGTTGTAGAATATTACATCCGAGATGTAAGCTTGCCTTAGGTTAGGATATATAACGTTATGGACGTATATGCTGTTCCCACCGAGAAGAAGGGTCCGACACGCCAGGAATGTTGTCAAATATTACATCCGAGTTGTTACGTTGCCGTTATAGACGCATTAATGTTACCACCGAGACGTAGGGACCGACACGCCTGGAATGTTGTCAAATGTTACATCCGAGATGTTAGGTTGCCTTAGGTTAGGATATATGACGTTATAGACGTATATACTGTTCCCTCCGAGAAGTAGGGTTCAACAGGCCAGGAATGTTGTCAAATATTGCATCCGAGATGTTAGGTTGCCTTAGATTAGGATATACAACGTTATAGACGCATATAATGTTCCCACCGAGAAGTAGGGTCCGACACGCCTGGAAGGTTGTAGAATATCACATCCGAGATGTTAGGTTGCCCTAGGTTAGGATATATAACGTTATAGACGTATATACTGTTCCCTCCGAGAAGTAGGGCTCGACAGGCCAGGAATGTTGTCAAATATTGCATCCGAGATGTTAGGTTGCCTTAGGTTAGGATATATAACGTTATAGACGCATGTAATGTTACCTCCGAGACGTAGGGACCGACACGCCTGGAATGTTGTCAAATGTGACATCCGAGATGTTAGGTTGCCTTAGGTTAGGATATATATCGTTATAGACGCATTAATGTTACCACCGAGACGTAGGGACCGACACGCCTGGAATGTTGTCAAATGTTACATCCGAGATGTTAGGTTGCCTTAGGTTAGGATATATGACGTTATAGACGTATATACTGTTCCCTCCGAGAAGTAGGGTTCGACAGGCCAGGAATGTTGTCAAATATTGCATCCGAGATGTTAGGTTGCCTTAGATTAGGATATATACCGTTATAGACGAATGTAATGTTACCACCGAAAAGTATGCACTCACACGCCAGGAATATTGTAAAATATTACGTCTGAGATAATAGGTTGCCTTAGATTAGGATATACAACGTTATAGACTCATATAATGTTCCCACCGAGAAGTAGGGTCCGACACGCCTGGAATGATGTAGAATATTACATCCGACATGTCAGGTTGCCTTAGGTTAGGATATATAACGTTATAGACGTATATACTGTTCCCTCCGAGAAGTAGGGTTCGACAGTCCAGAAATGTTGTCAAATAGTGCATCCGAGATGTTAGGTTGCCTTAGGTTAGAATATATAACGTTATAGACGCATGTAATGTTACCTCCGAGACGTAGGGCCCTACACGCCTGGAATGTTGTCAAATGTTACATCCGAGATGTTAGTTTGCCTTAGGTTAGGATATATAACGTTACAGACGTATATACTGTTCCCTCCGAGAAGTAGGGTTCGACAGGCCAGGAATGTTGTCAAATATTGCATCCGAGATGTTAGGTTGTCTTAGGTTAGGGTATATATCGTTATAGACGCATGTAACGTTACCACTGAGACGTAGGGACCGACACGCCTGGAATGTTGGCAAATGTTACATCCGAGATGTTAGGTTGCCTTAGGTTAGGATATATGACGTTATAGACGTATATGCTGTTCCCTCCGAGAAGTAGGGGTCGACAGGCCAGGAATGTTGTCAAATATTGCATCCGAGATGTTAGGTTGCCTTAGATTAGGATATACAACGTTATAGACGCATATAATGTTCCCACCCAGAATTAGGGTCCGACACGGCTGGAAGGTTGTAGAATATTACATCCGAGATGTCAGGTTGCCTTAGGTTAGGATATATACCGTTATAGACGTATATACTGTTCCCTCCGAGAAGTAGTGTTCGACAGGCCAGGAATGTTGTAAAATATTGCATCCGAGATGTTAGGTTGCCTTAGATTAGGATATATACCGTTATAGACGAATGTAATGTTACCACCGAAAAGTATGCACTCACACGCCAGGAATATTGTAAAATATTACGTCTGAGATAATAGGTTGCCTTAGATTAGGATATACAACGTTATAGACTCATATAATGTTCCCACCGAGAAGTAGGGTCCGACACGCCTGGAATGATGTAGAATATTACATCCGACATGTCAGGTTGCCTTAGATTAGGATATATAACGTTATAGACGTATATACTGTTCCCTCCGAGAAGTAGGGTTCGACAGGCTAGGAATGTTGTCAAATGTTACATCCGAGATGTTAGGTTGCCTTATGTAAGGATATATGACGCTACAGACGTATATACTGTTCCCTCCGAGATGTAGGGTTCGACAGGCCAGGAATGTTGTCAAATATTGCATCCGAGATGTTAGGTTGCCTTAGATTAGGATATATAACGTTATAGACGCATGTAATGTTACCACCGAGACGTAGGGACCGACACGCCTGGAATGTTGTCAAATGTTACATCCGAGATGTTAGGTTGCCTTAGGTTAGGATATATGACGTTATAGACGTATATACTGTTACCTCCGAGACGTAGGGTTCGACAGGCCAGGAATGTTGTCAAATATTGCATCCGAGATGTTAGGTTGCCTTAGATTAGGATATATACCGTTATAGACGCATTTAATGTTACCACCGAAAAGTATGCACTCACACGCCAGGAATATTGTAAAATATTACGTCTGAGATAATAGGTTGCCTTAGATTAGGATATACAACGTTATAGACTCATATAATGTTCCCACCGAGAAGTAGGCTCCGACACGCCTGGAATGATGTAAAATATTACATCCGAGTTGTTACGTTGCCGTTATAGACGCATTCATGTTACCACCGAGACGTAGGGACCGACACGCCTGGAATGTTGTCAAATGTTACATCCGAGATGTTAGGTTGCCTTAGGTTACGATATATATCGTTATAGACGTATATACCGTTCCCACCGAGAGATAGGGTTTGACAGTCCAGGAATGTTGTCAAATAGTGCATCCGAGATGTTAGGTTGCCTTAGGTTAGGATAAATAACGTTATAGACGCATGTAATGTTACCTCCGAGACGTAGGGCCCTACACGCCTGGAATGTTGTCATATGTTACATCCGAGATGTTAGGTTGCCTTAGGTTAGGATATATAACGTTACAGACGTATATACTGTTCCCTCCGAGAAGTAGGGTTCGACAGGCCAGGAATGTTGTCAAATATTGCATCCGAGATGTTAGGTTGTCTTAGGTTAGGGTATATATCGTTATAGACGCATGTAACGTTACCACTGAGACGTAGGGACCGACACGCCTGGAATGTTGGCAAATGTTACATCCGAGATGTTAGGTTGCCTTAGGTTAGGATGTATGACGTTATAGACGTATATGCTGTTCCCTCCGAGAAGTAGGGGTCGACAGGCCAGGAATGTTGTCAAATATTGCATCCGAGATGTTAGGTTGCCTTAGATTAGGATATACAACGTTATAGACGCATATAATGTTCCCACCGATAAGTAGGGTCCGACACGCCTGGAAGGTTCTAGAATATTACATCCGAGATGTCAGGTTGCCTTAGGTTAGGATATATACCGTTATAGACGTATATACTGTTCCCACCGAGAAGTAGGGTCCGACACGCCAGAAATGTTGTCAAATGTTACATCCGAGTTGTTAGGTTGCCTTAGGTTAGGATATATAACGTTATAGCCGCATGTAATGTTACCACCGAGAAGTAGGGACCGACACGCCTGGAATGTTGTCAAATGTTACATCCGAGATGTTAGGTTGCCTTAGGTTAGGATATACAACGTTATAGACGTATATACTGTTCCCTCCGAGAAGTAGGGTTCGACAGGCCAGGAATGTTGTCAAATATTGCATCCGAGATGTTAGGTTGCCTTAGATTAGGATATATACCGTTATGGACGTATATACTGTTCCCTCCGAGATGTAGGGTTCGACAGGCCAGGAATGTTGTCAAATATTGCATCCGAGATGTTAGGTTGCCTTAGATAAGGATATACAACGTTGTAGACGCATATAATGTTCCCATCGAGATGCAGGGTCCGTCACGCCTGGAATGTTGTAGAATATTACATCCGACATGTCAGGTTGCCTTAGGTTAGGATATATAACGTTATGGACGTATATACTGTTCCCACCGAGAAGTAGGGTTCGACAGGCCGGGAATGTTGTCAAATATTGCATCCGAGATGTTAGGTTGCCTTAGATTAGGATATATAACGTTATAGACGCATTAATGTTACCACCGAGACGTAGGGACCGACACGCCTGGAATGTTGTCAAATGTTACATCCGAGATGTTAGGTTGCCTTAGATTAGGATATATACCGTTATAGACGAATGTAATGTTACCACTGAGACGTAGGGACCGACACGCCTGGAATGTTGGCAAATGTTACATCCGAGATGTTAGGTTGCCTTAGGTTAGGATATATGACGTTATAGACGTATATGCTGTTCCCTCCGAGAAGTAGGGGTCGACAGGCCAGGAATGTTGTCAAATATTGCATCCGAGATGTTAGGTTGCCTTAGATTAGGATATACAACGTTATAGACGCATATAATGATCCCACCCAGAATTAGGGTCCGACACGGCTGGAAGGTTGTAGAATATTACATCCGAGATGTCAGGTTGCCTTAGGTTAGGATATATACCGTTATAGACGTATATACTGTTCCCCCCGAGAAGTAGGGTTCGACAGGCCGGGAATGTTGTCAAATATTGCATCCGAGATGTTAGGTTGCCTTAGATTAGGATATATACCGTTATAGACGAATGTAATGTTACCACCGAGACGTAGGGACCGACTAGCCTGGAATGTTGTCAAATGTTACATCCGAGATGTTAGGTTGCCTTTGGTTAGAATATATGACGCTACAGACGTATATACTGTTCCCTCCGAGAAGTAGGGTTCGACAGGCCAGGAATGTTGTCAAATATTGCATCCGAGATGTTAGGTTGCCTTAGGTTAGGATATATAACGTTATAGACGCATGTAATGTTACCTCCGAGACGTAGGGACCGACACGCCTGGAATGTTGTCAAATGTGACATCCGAGATGTTAGGTTGCCTTAGGTTAGGATATATGACGTTATAGACGTATATACTGTTCCCTCCGAGAAGTAGGGTTCAACAGGCCAGGAATGTTGTCAAATATTGCATCCGAGATGTTAGGTTGCCTTAGATTAGGATATACAACGTTATAGACGCATATAATGTTCCCACCGAGAAGTAGGGACCAACACGCCTGGAAGGTTGTAGAATATCACATCCGAGATGTTAGGTTGCCCTAGGTTAGGATATATAACGTTATAGACGTATATACTGTTCCCTCCGAGAAGTAGGGCTCGACAGGCCAGGAATGTTGTCAAATATTGCATCCGAGATGTTAGGTTGCCTTAGGTTAGGATATATAACGTTATAGACGCATGTAATGTTACCTCCGAGACGTAGGGACCGACACGCCTGGAATGTTGTCAAATGTGACATCCGAGATGTTAGGTTGCCTTAGGTTAGGATATATATCGCTATAGACGTATATACTGTTCCCACCGAGAGGTAGGTTTCGACAGGCCAGGAATGTTGTCAAATGTTACATCCGAGATGTTAGGTTGCCTTAGGTTAGGATATATAACGTTATAGACGTATATAATGTTCCCTCCGAGAAGTAGGGTTCGACAGGCCAGGAATGTTGTCAAATATTGCATCCGAGACGTTAGGTTGCCTTAGATTAGGATATACAACGTTATAGACGCATATAATGTTCCCACCGAGATGTAGGGTCCGACACGCCTGGAATGTTGTAGAATATTACATCCGACATGTCAGGTTGCCTTAGGTTAGGATATATAACGTTATAGACGTAAATACTGTTCCCACCGAGAAGTAGGGTCCGATACGCCAGGAATGTTGTCAAACATTACATCCGAGATGTAAGGTTGCCTTAGGTTAGGATATATAACGTTATGGACGTATATACTGTTCCCACCGAGACGTAGGGTCCGACACGCCAGGAATGTTGTCAAATATTACATCCGAGTTGTTACGTTGCCGTTATAGACGCATTAATGTTACCACCGAGACGTAGGGACCGACACGCCTGGAATGTTGTCAAATGTTACATCCGAGATGTTAGGTTGCCTTAGGTTAGGATATATGACGTTATAGACGTATATACTGTTCCCTCCGAGAAGTAGGGTTCGACAGGCCAGGAATGTTGTCAAATATTGCATCCGAGATGTTAGGTTGCCTTAGATTAGGATATACAACGTTATAGACGCATATAATGTTCCCACCGAGAAGTAGGGTCCCACACGCCTGGAAGGTTGTAGAATATCACATCCGAGATGTTAGGTTGCCCTAGGTTAGGATATATAACGTTATAGACGTATATACTGTTCCCTCCTAGAAGTAGGGCTCGACAGGCCAGGAATGTTGTCAAATATTGCATCCGAGATGTTAGGTTGCCTTAGATTAGGATATACAACGTTATAGACGCATATAATGTTCCCACCGAGAAGTAGGGTCCGACACGCCTGGAAGGTTGTAGAATATCACATCCGAGATGTTAGGTTGCCCTAGGTTAGGATATATAACGTTATAGACGTATATACTGTTCCCTCCTAGAAGTAGGGCTCGACAGGCCAGGAATGTTGTCAAATATTGCATCCGAGATGTTAGGTTGCCTTAGATTAGGATATACAACGTTATAGACGCATATAATGTTCCCACCGAGATGTAGGGTCCGACACGCCTGGAATGTTGTAGAATATTACATCCGACATGTCAGGTTGCCTTAGGTTAGGATATATAACGTTATAGACGTATATACTGTTCCCACCGAGAAGTAGGGTCCGACACGCCTGGAAGGTTGTAGAATATCACATCCGAGATGTTAGGTTGCCCTAGGTTAGGATATATGACGTTATAGACGTATATACTGTTCCCTCCGAGAAGTAGGGCTCGACAGGCCAGGAATGTTGTCAAATATTGCATACGAGATATTAGGTTGCCTTAGATAAGGATATACAACGTTGTAGACGCATATAATGTTCCCATCGAGATGCAGGGTCCGTCACGCCTGGAATGTTGTAGAATATTACATCCGACATGTCAGGTTGCCTTAGGTTAGGATATATAACGTTATGGACGTATATACTGTTCCCACCGAGATGTAGGATCCGACACGCCAGGAATGTTGTCAAATATTACATCCGAGTTGTTACGTTGCCGTTATAGAAGCATTAATGTTACCACCGAGACGTAGGGACCGACACGCCTGGAATGTTGTCAAATGTTACATCCGAGATGTTAGGTTGCCTTAGATTAGGATATATACCGTTATAGACGAATGTAATGTTACCACTGAGACGTAGGGACCGACACGCCTGGAATGTTGGCAAATGTTACATCCGAGATGTTAGGTTGCCTTAGGTTAGGATATATGACGTTATAGACGTATATGCTGTTCCCTCCGAGAAGTAGGGGTCGACAGGCCAGGAATGTTGTCAAATATTGCATCCGAGATGTTAGGTTGCCTTAGATAAGGATATACAACGTTGTAGACGCATATAATGTTCCCATCGAGATGCAGGGTCCGTCACGCCTGGAATGTTGTAGAATATTACATCCGAGATGTAAGCTTGCCTTAGGTTAGGATATATAACGTTATGGACGTATATGCTGTTCCCACCGAGAAGAAGGGTCCGACACGCCAGGAATGTTGTCAAATATTACATCCGAGTTGTTACGTTGCCGTTATAGACGCATTAATGTTACCACCGAGACGTAGGGACCGACACGCCTGGAATGTTGTCAAATGTTACATCCGAGATGTTAGGTTGCCTTAGGTTAGGATATATGACGTTATAGACGTATATACTGTTCCCTCCGAGAAGTAGGGTTCAACAGGCCAGGAATGTTGTCAAATATTGCATCCGAGATGTTAGGTTGCCTTAGATTAGGATATACAACGTTATAGACGCATATAATGTTCCCACCGAGAAGTAGGGTCCGACACGCCTGGAAGGTTGTAGAATATCACATCCGAGATGTTAGGTTGCCCTAGGTTAGGATATATAACGTTATAGACGTATATACTGTTCCCTCCGAGAAGTAGGGCTCGACAGGCCAGGAATGTTGTCAAATATTGCATCCGAGATGTTAGGTTGCCTTAGATTAGGATATATACCGTTATAGACGAATGTAATGTTACCACCGAAAAGTATGCACTCACACGCCAGGAATATTGTAAAATATTACGTCTGAGATAATAGGTTGCCTTAGATTAGGATATACAACGTTATAGACTCATATAATGTTCCCACCGAGAAGTAGGGTCCGACACGCCTGGAATGATGTAGAATATTACATCCGACATGTCAGGTTGCCTTAGGTTAGGATATATAACGTTATAGACGTATATACTGTTCCCTCCGAGAAGTAGGGTTCGACAGTCCAGAAATGTTGTCAAATAGTGCATCCGAGATGTTAGGTTGCCTTAGGTTAGAATATATAACGTTATAGACGCATGTAATGTTACCTCCGAGACGTAGGGCCCTACACGCCTGGAATGTTGTCAAATGTTACATCCGAGATGTTAGTTTGCCTTAGGTTAGGATATATAACGTTACAGACGTATATACTGTTCCCTCCGAGAAGTAGGGTTCGACAGGCCAGGAATGTTGTCAAATATTGCATCCGAGATGTTAGGTTGTCTTAGGTTAGGGTATATATCGTTATAGACGCATGTAACGTTACCACTGAGACGTAGGGACCGACACGCCTGGAATGTTGGCAAATGTTACATCCGAGATGTTAGGTTGCCTTAGGTTAGGATATATGACGTTATAGACGTATATGCTGTTCCCTCCGAGAAGTAGGGGTCGACAGGCCAGGAATGTTGTCAAATATTGCATCCGAGATGTTAGGTTGCCTTAGATTAGGATATACAACGTTATAGACGCATATAATGTTCCCACCCAGAATTAGGGTCCGACACGGCTGGAAGGTTGTAGAATATTACATCCGAGATGTCAGGTTGCCTTAGGTTAGGATATATACCGTTATAGACGTATATACTGTTTCCTCCGAGAAGTAGGGGTCGACAGGCCAGGAATGTTGTCAAATATTGCATCCGAGATGTTAGGTTGCCTTAGATTAGGATATACAACGTTATAGACGCATATAATGTTCCCACCGATAAGTAGGGTCCGACACGCCTGGAAGGTTCTAGAATATTACATCCGAGATGTCAGGTTGCCTTAGGTTAGGATATATACCGTTATAGACGTATATACTGTTCCCACCGAGAAGTAGGGTCCGACACGCCAGAAATGTTGTCAAATGTTACATCCGAGTTGTTAGGTTGCCTTAGGTTAGGATATATAACGTTATAGCCGCATGTAATGTTACCACCGAGAAGTAGGGACCGACACGCCTGGAATGTTGTCAAATGTTACATCCGAGATGTTAGGTTGCCTTAGGTAAGGATATACAACGTTATAGACGTATATACTGTTCCCTCCGAGAAGTAGGGTTCGACAGGCCAGGAATGTTGTCAAATATTGCATCCGAGATGTTAGGTTGCCTTAGATTAGGATATATACCGTTATGGACGTATATACTGTTCCCTCCGAGATGTAGGGTTCGACAGGCCAGGAATGTTGTCAAATATTGCATCCGAGATGTTAGGTTGCCTTAGATAAGGATATACAACGTTGTAGACGCATATAATGTTCCCATCGAGATGCAGGGTCCGTCACGCCTGGAATGTTGTAGAATATTACATCCGACATGTCAGGTTGCCTTAGGTTAGGATATATAACGTTATGGACGTATATACTGTTCCCACCGAGAAGTAGGGTTCGACAGGCCGGGAATGTTGTCAAATATTGCATCCGAGATGTTAGGTTGCCTTAGATTAGGATATATAACGTTATAGACGCATTAATGTTACCACCGAGACGTAGGGACCGACACGCCTGGAATGTTGTCAAATGTTACATCCGAGATGTTAGGTTGCCTTAGATTAGGATATATACCGTTATAGACGAATGTAATGTTACCACTGAGACGTAGGGACCGACACGCCTGGAATGTTGGCAAATGTTACATCCGAGATGTTAGGTTGCCTTAGGTTAGGATATATGACGTTATAGACGTATATGCTGTTCCCTCCGAGAAGTAGGGGTCGACAGGCCAGGAATGTTGTCAAATATTGCATCCGAGATGTTAGGTTGCCTTAGATTAGGATATACAACGTTATAGACGCATATAATGATCCCACCCAGAATTAGGGTCCGACACGGCTGGAAGGTTGTAGAATATTACATCCGAGA
Source organism: Xylocopa violacea (assembly GCA_963969225.1). NCBI lineage: Eukaryota > Metazoa > Arthropoda > Insecta > Hymenoptera > Apidae > Xylocopa > Xylocopa violacea. Next base: position 1,019,858 of record CAXAJV010000194.1, on the reverse strand, counting down.
TGTCAGGTTGCCTTAGGTTAGGATATATACCGTTATAGACGTATATACTGTTCCCCCCGAGAAGTAGGGTTCGACAGGCCGGGAATGTTGTCAAATATTGCATCCGAGATGTTAGGTTGCCTTAGATTATGATATATACCGTTATAGACGAATGTAATGTTACCACCGAGACGTAGGGACCGACTAGCCTGGAATGTTGTCAAATGTTACATCCGAGATGTTAGGTTGCCTTTGGTTAGAATATATGACGCTACAGACGTATATACTGTTCCCTCCGAGAAGTAGGGTTCGACAGGCCAGGAATGTTGTCAAATATTGCATCCGAGATGTTAGGTTGCCTTAGATTAGGATATATAACGTTATAGACGCATGTAATGTTACCACCGAGACGTAGGGACCGACACGCCTGGAATGTTGTCAAATGTTACATGCGAGATGTTAGGTTGCCTTAGGTTAGGATATATGACGTTATAGACGTATATACTGTTACCTCCGAGACGTAGGGTTCGACAGGCCAGGAATGTTGTCAAATATTGCATCCGAGATGTTAGGTTGTCTTAGGTTAGGGTATATATCGTTATAGACGCATGTAACGTTACCACTGAGACGTAGGGACCGACACGCCTGGAATGTTGGCAAATGTTACATCCGAGATGTTAGGTTGCCTTAGGTTAGGATATATGACGTTATAGACGTATATGCTGTTCCCTCCGAGAAGTAGGGGTCGACAGGCCAGGAATGTTGTCAAATATTGCATCCGAGATGTTAGGTTGCCTTAGATTAGGATATACAACGTTATAGACGCATATAATGTTCCCACCCAGAATTAGGGTCCGACACGCCTGGAAGGTTGTAGAATATTACATCCGAGATGTCAGGTTGCCTTAGGTTAGGATATATACCGTTATAGACGTATATACTGTTCCCTCCGAGAAGTAGGGTTCGACAGGCCAGGAATGTTGTCAAATATTGCATCCGAGATGTTAGGTTGCCTTAGATTAGGATATATACCGTTATAGACGAATGTAATGTTACCACCGAAAAGTATGCACTCACACGCCAGGAATATTGTAAAATATTACGTCTGAGATAATAGGTTGCCTTAGATTAGGATATACAACGTTATAGACTCATATAATGTTCCCACCGAGAAGTAGGGTCCGACACGCCTGGAATGATGTAGAATATTACATCCGACATGTCAGGTTGCCTTAGGTTAGGATATATAACGTTATAGACGTATATACTGTTCCCTCCGAGAAGTAGGGTTCGACAGGCTAGGAATGTTGTCAAATGTTACATCCGAGATGTTAGGTTGCCTTATGTTAGAATATATGACGCTACAGACGTATATACTGTTCCCTCCGAGAAGTAGGGTTAGACAGGCCAGGAATGTTGTCAAATATTGCATCCGAGATGTTAGGTTGCCTTAGATTAGGATATATAACGTTATAGACGCATATAATGTTACCACCGAGACGTAGGGACCGACGTGCCTGGAATATTGTCAAATGTTACATCCGAGATGTTAGGTTGCCTTAGGTTAGGATATATATCGTTATAGACGTATATACTGTTCCCACCGAGAGGTAGATTTCGACAGGCCAGGAATATTGTCAAATATTGCATCCGAGATGTTAGGTTGCCTTAGATTAGGATATATAACGTTATAGCCGCATGTAATGTTACCACCGAGAAGTAGGGACCAACACGCCTGGAATGTTGTCAAATGTTACATCCGAGATGTTAGGTTGCCTTATGTTAGGATATATAACGTTATAGACGTATATACTGTTCCCTCCGAGAAGTAGGGTTCGACAGGCCAGGAATGTTGTCAAATATTGCATCCGAGATGTTAGGTTGCCTTAGATTACGATATATACCGTTATGGACGTATATACTGTTCCCTCCGAGATGTAGGGTTCGACAGGCCAGGAATGTTGTCAAATATTGCATCCGAGATGTTAGGTTGCCTTAGATTAGGATATACAACGTTATAGACGCATATAATGTTCCCACCGAGAAGTAGGGTCCGACACGCCTGGAATGTTGTAGAATAATACATCCGAGATGTCAGGTTGCCTTAGGTTAGGATATATAACGTTATAGACGTATATACTCTTCCCTCCGAGAAGTAGGGTTCGACAGGCCAGGAATGTTGTCAAATATTGCATCCGAGATGTTAGGTTGCCTTAGATTAGGATATATACCGTTATAGACGCATGTAATGTTACCACCGAAAAGTATGCACTCACACGTCAGGAATATTGTAAAATATCACGTCTGAGATAATAGGTTGCCTTAGATTAGGATATAGAACGTTATAGACTCATATAATGTTCCCACCGAGAAGTAGGGTCCGACACGCCTGGAATGATGTAGAATATTACATCCGACATGTCAGGTTGCCTTAGGTTAGGATATATAACGTTATAGACGTATATACTGTTCCCTCCGAGAAGTAGGGTCCGATACGCCAGGAATGTTGTCAAACATTACATCCGAGATGTAAGGTTGCCTTAGGTTAGGATATATAACGTTATAGACGTATATACTGTTCCCTCCGAGAAGTAGGGTTCGACTGGCTAGGAATGTTGTCAAATGTTACATCCGAGATGTTAGGTTGTCTTATGTTAGGATATATGACGCTACAGACGTATATACTGTTCCCTCCGAGAAGTAGGGTTCGACAGGCCAGGAATGTTGTCAAATATTGCATCCGAGATGTTAGGCTGCCTTAGATTAGGATATATACCGTTATAAACGTATATACTGTTCCCTCCGAGAAGTAGGGTTCGACAGGCCAGGAATGTTGTCAAATATTGCATCCGAGATGTTAGGTTGCCTTAGATTAGGATATACAACGTTATAGACGCATATAATGTTCCCACCGAGAAGTAGGGTCCGACACGCCTGGAAGGTTTTAGAATATCACATCCGAGATGTTCGGTTGCCCTAGGTTAGGATATATAACGTTATAGACGTATAAACTGTTCCCTCCGAGATGTAGGGTCCGACACGCCTGGAATGTTGTAGAATATTACATCCGACATGTCAGGTTGCCTTAGGTTAGGATATATAACGTTATAGACGTATATACTGTTCCCTCCGAGAAGTAGGGTCCGATACGCCAGGAATGTTGTCAAATATTACATCCGAGTTGTTACGTTGCCGTTATAGACGCATTAATGTTACCACCGAGACGTAAGGACCGACACGCCTGGAATGTTGTCAAATGTTACATCCGAGATGTTAGGTTGCCTTAGGTTAGGATATATGACGTTATAGACGTATATACTGTTCCCTCCGAGAAGTAGGGTTCAACAGGCCAGGAATGTTGTCAAATATTGCATCCGAGATGTTAGGTTGCCTAAGATTAGGATATACAACGTTATAGAAGCATATAATGTTCCCACCGAGAAGTAGGGTCCGACACGCCTGGAAGGTTGTAGAATATCACATCCGAGATGTTAGGTTGCCCTAGGTTAGGATATATAACGTTATAGACGTATATACTGTTCCCTCCGAGAAGTAGGGCTCGACAGGCCAGGAATGTTGTCAAATATTGCATCCGAGATGTTAGGTTGCCTTAGGTTAGGATATATAACGTTATAGACGCATGTAATGTTACCTCCGAGACGTAGGGACCGACACGCCTGGAATGTTGTCAAATGTGACATCCGAGATGTTAGGTTGCCTTAGGTTAGGATATATATCGTTATAGACGTATATACTGTTCCCACCGAGAGGTAGGTTTCGACAGGCCAGGAATGTTGTCAAATGTTACATCCGAGATGTTAGGTTGCCTTAGGTTAGGATATATAACGTTATAGACGTATATAATGTTCCCTCCGAGAAGTAGGGTTCGACAGGCCAGGAATGTTGTCAGATATTGCATCCGAGATGTTAGGTTGCCTTAGATTAGGATATACAACGTTATAGACGCATATAATGTTCCCACCGAGATGTAGGGTCCGACACGCCTGGAATGTTGTAGAATATTACATCCGACATGTCAGGTTGCCTTAGGTTAGGATATATAACGTTATAGACGTATATACTTTTCCCACCGAGAAGTAGGGTCCGATACGCCTGGAAGGTTGTAGAATATCACATCCAAGATGTTCGGTTGCCCTAGGTTAGGATATATAACGTTATAGACGTATATACTGTTCCCTCCGAGAAGTAGGGTCCGATACGCCAGGAATGTTGTCAAACATTACATCCGAGATGTAAGGTTGCCCTAGGTTTGGATATATAACGTTATAGACGTATATACTGTTCCCTCCGAGAAGTAGGGCTCGACAGGCCAGGAATGTTGTCAAATATTGCATCCGAGATGTTAGGTTGCCTTAGGTTAGGATATACAACGTTATAGACGCATATAATGTTCCCACCCAGAATTAGGGTCCGACACGCCTGGAAGGTTGTAGAATATTACATCCGAGATGTCAGGTTGCCTTAGGTTAGGATATATACCGTTATAGACGTATATACTGTTCCCTCCGAGAAGTAGGGTTCGACAGGCCAGGAATGTTGTCAAATATTGCATCCGAGATGTTAGGTTGCCTTAGATTAGGATATATACCGTTATAGACGAATGTAATGTTACCACCGAAAAGTATGCACTCACACGCCAGGAATATTGTAAAATATTACGTCTGAGATAATAGGTTGCCTTAGATTAGGATATACAACGTTATAGACTCATATAATGTTCCCACCGAGAAGTAGGGTCCGACACGCCTGGAATGATGTAGAATATTACATCCGACATGTCAGGTTGCCTTAGGTTAGGATATATAACGTTATAGACGTATATACTGTTCCCTCCGAGAAGTAGGGTTCGACAGGCTAGGAATGTTGTCAAATGTTACATCCGAGATGTTAGGTTGCCTTATGTTAGAATATATGACGCTACAGACGTATATACTGTTCCCTCCGAGAAGTAGGGTTAGACAGGCCAGGAATGTTGTCAAATATTGCATCCGAAATGTTAGGTTGCCTTAGATTAGGATATATAACGTTATAGACGCATATAATGTTACCACCGAGACGTAGGGACCGACATGCCTGGAATATTGTCAAATGTTACATCCGAGATGTTAGGTTGCCTTAGGTTAGGATATATATCGTTATAGACGTATATACTGTTCCCACCGAGAGGTAGATTTCGACAGGCCAGGAATATTGTCAAATATTGCATCCGAGATGTTAGGTTGCCTTAGATTAGGATATATAACGTTATAGCCGCATGTAATGTTACCACCGAGAAGTAGGGACCAACACGCCTGGAATGTTGTCAAATGTTACATCCGAGATGTTAGGTTGCCTTATGTTAGGATATATAACGTTATAGACGTATATACTGTTCCCTCCGAGAAGTAGGGTTCGACAGGCCAGGAATGTTGTCAAATATTGCATCCGAGATGTTAGGTTGCCTTAGATTACGATATATACCGTTATGGATGTATATACTGTTCCCTCCGAGATGTAGGGTTCGACAGGCCAGGAATGTTGTCAAATATTGCATCCGAGATGTTAGGTTGCCTTAGATTAGGATATACAACGTTATAGACGCATATAATGTTCCCACCGAGAAGTAGGGTCCGACACGCCTGGAATGTTGTAGAATAATACATCCGAGATGTCAGGTTGCCTTAGGTTAGGATATATAACGTTATAGACGTATATACTCTTCCCTCCGAGAAGTAGGGTTCGACAGGCCAGGAATGTTGTCAAATATTGCATCCGAGATGTTAGGTTGCCTTAGATTAGGATATATACCGTTATAGACGCATGTAATGTTACCACCGAAAAGTATGCACTCACACGCCAGGAATATTGTAAAATATTACGTCTGAGATAATAGGTTGCCTTAGATTAGGATATAGAACGTTATAGACTCATATAATGTTCCCACCGAGAAGTAGGGTCCGACACGCCTGGAATGATGTAGAATATTACATCCGACATGTCAGGTTGCCTTAGGTTAGGATATATAACGTTATAGACGTATATACTGTTCCCTCCGAGAAGTAGGGTTCGACTGGCTAGGAATGTTGTCAAATGTTACATCCGAGATGTTAGGTTGCCTTATGTTAGGATATATGACGCTACAGACGTATATACTGTTCCCTCCGAGAAGTAGGGTTCGACAGGCCAGGAATGTTGTCAAATATTGCATCCGAGATGTTAGGCTGCCTTAGATTAGGATATATACCGTTATAAACGTATATACTGTTCCCTCCGAGAAGTAGGGTTCGACAGGCCAGGAATGTTGTCAAATATTGCATCCGAGATGTTAGGTTGCCTTAGATTAGGATATACAACGTTGTAGACGCATATAATGTTCCCACCGAGAAGTAGGGTCCGACTCGCCTGGAAGGTTTTAGAATATCACATCCGAGATGTTCGGTTGCCCTAGGTTAGGATATATAACGTTATAGACGTATAAACTGTTCCCTCCGAGATGTAGGGTCCGACACGCCTGGAATGTTGTAGAATATTACATCCGACATGTCAGGTTGCCTTAGGTTAGGATATATAACGTTATAGACGTATATACTGTTCCCTCCGAGAAGTAGGGTCCGATACGCCAGGAATGTTGTCAAACATTACATCCGAGATGTAAGGTTGCCTTAGGTTAGGATATATAACGTTATGGACGTATATACTGTTCCCACCGAGAAGTAGTGTCCGACACGCCAGGAATGTTGTCAAATATTACATCCGAGTTGTTACGTTGCCGTTATAGACGCATTAATGTTACCACCGAGACGTAAGGACCGACACGCCTGGAATGTTGTCAAATGTTACATCCGAGATGTTAGGTTGCCTTAGGTTAGGATATATGACGTTATAGACGTATATACTGTTCCCTCCGAGAAGTAGGGTTCAACAGGCCAGGAATGTTGTCAAATATTGCATCCGAGATGTTAGGTTGCCTAAGATTAGGATATACAACGTTATAGACGCATATAATGTTCCCACCGAGAAGTAGGGTCCGACACGCCTGGAAGGTTGTAGAATATCACATCCGAGATGTTAGGTTGCCCTAGGTTAGGATATATAACGTTATAGACGTATATACTGTTCCCTCCGAGAAGTAGGGCTCGACAGGCCAGGAATGTTGTCAAATATTGCATCCGAGATGTTAGGTTGCCTTAGGTTAGGATATATAACGTTATAGACGCATGTAATGTTACCTCCGAGACGTAGGGACCGACACGCCTGGAATGTTGTCAAATGTGACATCCGAGATGTTAGGTTGCCTTAGGTTAGGATATATATCGTTATAGACGTATATACTGTTCCCACCGAGAGGTAGGTTTCGACAGGCCAGGAATGTTGTCAAATGTTACATCCGAGATGTTAGGTTGCCTTAGGTTAGGATATATAACGTTATAGACGTATATAATGTTCCCTCCGAGAAGTAGGGTTCGACAGGCCAGGAATGTTGTCAGATATTGCATCCGAGATGTTAGGTTGCCTTAGATTAGGATATACAACGTTATAGACGCATATAATGTTCCCACCGAGATGTAGGGTCCGACACGCCTGGAATGTTGTAGAATATTACATCCGACATGTCAGGTTGCCTTAGGTTAGGATATATAACGTTATAGACGTATATACTTTTCCCACCGAGAAGTAGGGTCCGATACGCCTGGAAGGTTGTAGAATATCACATCCAAGATGTTCGGTTGCCCTAGGTTAGGATATATAACGTTATAGACGTATATACTGTTCCCTCCGAGAAGTAGGGTCCGATACGCCAGGAATGTTGTCAAACATTACATCCGAGATGTAAGGTTGCCCTAGGTTTGGATATATAACGTTATAGACGTATATACTGTTCCCTCCGAGAAGTAGGGCTCGACAGGCCAGGAATGTTGTCAAATATTGCATCCGAGATGTTAGGTTGCCTTAGGTTAGGATATATAACGTTATAGACGCATGTAATGTTACCTCCGAGACGTAGGGACCGACACGCCTGGAATGTTGTCAAATGTGACATCCGAGATGTTAGGTTGCCTTAGGTTAGGATATATATCGTTATAGACGTATATACTGTTCCCACCGAGAGGTAGGTTTCGACAGGCCAGGAATGTTGTCAAATGTTACATCCGAGATGTTAGGTTGCCTTAGGTTAGGATATATGACGTTATAGACGTATATACTGTTCCCTCCGAGAAGTAGGGTTCAACAGGCCAGGAATGTTGTCAAATATTGCATCCGAGATGTTAGGTTGCCTAAGATTAGGATACACAACGTTATAGACGCATATAATGTTCCCACCGAGAAGTAGGGTCCGACACGCCTGGAAGGTTGTAGAATATCACATCCGAGATGTTAGGTTGCCCTAGGTTAGGATATATAACGTTATAGACGTATATACTGTTCCCTCCGAGAAGTAGGGCTCGACAGGCCAGGAATGTTGTCAAATATTGCATCCGAGATGTTAGGTTGCCTTAGGTTAGGATATATAACGTTATAGACGCATGTAATGTTACCTCCGAGACGTAGGGACCGACACGCCTGGAATGTTGTCAAATGTGACATCCGAGATGTTAGGTTGCCTTAGGTTAGGATATATATCGTTATAGACGTATATACTGTTCCCACCGAGAGGTAGGTTTCGACAGGCCAGGAATGTTGTCAAATGTTACATCCGAGATGTTAGGTTGCCTTAGGTTAGGATATATAACGTTATAGACGTATATAATGTTCCCTCCGAGAAGTAGGGTTCGACAGGCCAGGAATGTTGTCAGATATTGCATCCGAGATGTTAGGTTGCCTTAGATTAGGATATACAACGTTATAGACGCATATAATGTTCCCACCGAGATGTAGGGTCCGACACGCCTGGAATGTTGTAGAATATTACATCCGACATGTCAGGTTGCCTTAGGTTAGGATATATAACGTTATAGACGTATATACTTTTCCCACCGAGAAGTAGGGTCCGATACGCCTGGAAGGTTGTAGAATATCACATCCAAGATGTTCGGTTGCCCTAGGTTAGGATATATAACGTTATAGACGTATATACTGTTCCCTCCGAGAAGTAGGGTCCGATACGCCAGGAATGTTGTCAAACATTACATCCGAGATGTAAGGTTGCCCTAGGTTTGGATATATAACGTTATAGACGTATATACTGTTCCCTCCGAGAAGTAGGGCTCGACAGGCCAGGAATGTTGTCAAATATTGCATCCGAGATGTTAGGTTGCCTTAGGTTAGGATATACAACGTTATAGACGCATATAATGTTCCCACCCAGAATTAGGGTCCGACACGCCTGGAAGGTTGTAGAATATTACATCCGAGATGTCAGGTTGCCTTAGGTTAGGATATATACCGTTATAGACGTATATACTGTTCCCTCCGAGAAGTAGGGTTCGACAGGCCAGGAATGTTGTCAAATATTGCATCCGAGATGTTAGGTTGCCTTAGATTAGGATATATACCGTTATAGACGAATGTAATGTTACCACCGAAAAGTATGCACTCACACGCCAGGAATATTGTAAAATATTACGTCTGAGATAATAGGTTGCCTTAGATTAGGATATACAACGTTATAGACTCATATAATGTTCCCACCGAGAAGTAGGGTCCGACACGCCTGGAATGATGTAGAATATTACATCCGACATGTCAGGTTGCCTTAGGTTAGGATATATAACGTTATAGACGTATATACTGTTCCCTCCGAGAAGTAGGGTTCGACAGGCTAGGAATGTTGTCAAATGTTACATCCGAGATGTTAGGTTGCCTTATGTTAGAATATATGACGCTACAGACGTATATACTGTTCCCTCCGAGAAGTAGGGTTAGACAGGCCAGGAATGTTGTCAAATATTGCATCCGAAATGTTAGGTTGCCTTAGATTAGGATATATAACGTTATAGACGCATATAATGTTACCACCGAGACGTAGGGACCGACATGCCTGGAATATTGTCAAATGTTACATCCGAGATGTTAGGTTGCCTTAGGTTAGGATATATATCGTTATAGACGTATATACTGTTCCCACCGAGAGGTAGATTTCGACAGGCCAGGAATATTGTCAAATATTGCATCCGAGATGTTAGGTTGCCTTAGATTAGGATATATAACGTTATAGCCGCATGTAATGTTACCACCGAGAAGTAGGGACCAACACGCCTGGAATGTTGTCAAATGTTACATCCGAGATGTTAGGTTGCCTTATGTTAGGATATATAACGTTATAGACGTATATACTGTTCCCTCCGAGAAGTAGGGTTCGACAGGCCAGGAATGTTGTCAAATATTGCATCCGAGATGTTAGGTTGCCTTAGATTACGATATATACCGTTATGGATGTATATACTGTTCCCTCCGAGATGTAGGGTTCGACAGGCCAGGAATGTTGTCAAATATTGCATCCGAGATGTTAGGTTGCCTTAGATTAGGATATACAACGTTATAGACGCATATAATGTTCCCACCGAGAAGTAGGGTCCGACACGCCTGGAATGTTGTAGAATAATACATCCGAGATGTCAGGTTGCCTTAGGTTAGGATATATAACGTTATAGACGTATATACTCTTCCCTCCGAGAAGTAGGGTTCGACAGGCCAGGAATGTTGTCAAATATTGCATCCGAGATGTTAGGTTGCCTTAGATTAGGATATATACCGTTATAGACGCATGTAATGTTACCACCGAAAAGTATGCACTCACACGCCAGGAATATTGTAAAATATTACGTCTGAGATAATAGGTTGCCTTAGATTAGGATATAGAACGTTATAGACTCATATAATGTTCCCACCGAGAAGTAGGGTCCGACACGCCTGGAATGATGTAGAATATTACATCCGACATGTCAGGTTGCCTTAGGTTAGGATATATAACGTTATAGACGTATATACTGTTCCCTCCGAGAAGTAGGGTTCGACTGGCTAGGAATGTTGTCAAATGTTACATCCGAGATGTTAGGTTGCCTTATGTTAGGATATATGACGCTACAGACGTATATACTGTTCCCTCCGAGAAGTAGGGTTCGACAGGCCAGGAATGTTGTCAAATATTGCATCCGAGATGTTAGGCTGCCTTAGATTAGGATATATACCGTTATAAACGTATATACTGTTCCCTCCGAGAAGTAGGGTTCGACAGGCCAGGAATGTTGTCAAATATTGCATCCGAGATGTTAGGTTGCCTTAGATTAGGATATACAACGTTGTAGACGCATATAATGTTCCCACCGAGAAGTAGGGTCCGACTCGCCTGGAAGGTTTTAGAATATCACATCCGAGATGTTCGGTTGCCCTAGGTTAGGATATATAACGTTATAGACGTATAAACTGTTCCCTCCGAGATGTAGGGTCCGACACGCCTGGAATGTTGTAGAATATTACATCCGACATGTCAGGTTGCCTTAGGTTAGGATATATAACGTTATAGACGTATATACTGTTCCCTCCGAGAAGTAGGGTCCGATACGCCAGGAATGTTGTCAAACATTACATCCGAGATGTAAGGTTGCCTTAGGTTAGGATATATAACGTTATGGACGTATATACTGTTCCCACCGAGAAGTAGTGTCCGACACGCCAGGAATGTTGTCAAATATTACATCCGAGTTGTTACGTTGCCGTTATAGACGCATTAATGTTACCACCGAGACGTAAGGACCGACACGCCTGGAATGTTGTCAAATGTTACATCCGAGATGTTAGGTTGCCTTAGGTTAGGATATATGACGTTATAGACGTATATACTGTTCCCTCCGAGAAGTAGGGTTCAACAGGCCAGGAATGTTGTCAAATATTGCATCCGAGATGTTAGGTTGCCTAAGATTAGGATATACAACGTTATAGACGCATATAATGTTCCCACCGAGAAGTAGGGTCCGACACGCCTGGAAGGTTGTAGAATATCACATCCGAGATGTTAGGTTGCCCTAGGTTAGGATATATAACGTTATAGACGTATATACTGTTCCCTCCGAGAAGTAGGGCTCGACAGGCCAGGAATGTTGTCAAATATTGCATCCGAGATGTTAGGTTGCCTTAGGTTAGGATATATAACGTTATAGACGCATGTAATGTTACCTCCGAGACGTAGGGACCGACACGCCTGGAATGTTGTCAAATGTGACATCCGAGATGTTAGGTTGCCTTAGGTTAGGATATATATCGTTATAGACGTATATACTGTTCCCACCGAGAGGTAGGTTTCGACAGGCCAGGAATGTTGTCAAATGTTACATCCGAGATGTTAGGTTGCCTTAGGTTAGGATATATAACGTTATAGACGTATATAATGTTCCCTCCGAGAAGTAGGGTTCGACAGGCCAGGAATGTTGTCAGATATTGCATCCGAGATGTTAGGTTGCCTTAGATTAGGATATACAACGTTATAGACGCATATAATGTTCCCACCGAGATGTAGGGTCCGACACGCCTGGAATGTTGTAGAATATTACATCCGACATGTCAGGTTGCCTTAGGTTAGGATATATAACGTTATAGACGTATATACTTTTCCCACCGAGAAGTAGGGTCCGATACGCCTGGAAGGTTGTAGAATATCACATCCAAGATGTTCGGTTGCCCTAGGTTAGGATATATAACGTTATAGACGTATATACTGTTCCCTCCGAGAAGTAGGGTCCGATACGCCAGGAATGTTGTCAAACATTACATCCGAGATGTAAGGTTGCCCTAGGTTTGGATATATAACGTTATAGACGTATATACTGTTCCCTCCGAGAAGTAGGGCTCGACAGGCCAGGAATGTTGTCAAATATTGCATCCGAGATGTTAGGTTGCCTTAGGTTAGGATATATAACGTTATAGACGCATGTAATGTTACCTCCGAGACGTAGGGACCGACACGCCTGGAATGTTGTCAAATGTGACATCCGAGATGTTAGGTTGCCTTAGGTTAGGATATATATCGTTATAGACGTATATACTGTTCCCACCGAGAGGTAGGTTTCGACAGGCCAGGAATGTTGTCAAATGTTACATCCGAGATGTTAGGTTGCCTTAGGTTAGGATATATGACGTTATAGACGTATATACTGTTCCCTCCGAGAAGTAGGGTTCAACAGGCCAGGAATGTTGTCAAATATTGCATCCGAGATGTTAGGTTGCCTAAGATTAGGATACACAACGTTATAGACGCATATAATGTTCCCACCGAGAAGTAGGGTCCGACACGCCTGGAAGGTTGTAGAATATCACATCCGAGATGTTAGGTTGCCCTAGGTTAGGATATATAACGTTATAGACGTATATACTGTTCCCTCCGAGAAGTAGGGCTCGACAGGCCAGGAATGTTGTCAAATATTGCATCCGAGATGTTAGGTTGCCTTAGGTTAGGATATATAACGTTATAGACGCATGTAATGTTACCTCCGAGACGTAGGGACCGACACGCCTGGAATGTTGTCAAATGTGACATCCGAGATGTTAGGTTGCCTTAGGTTAGGATATATATCGTTATAGACGTATATACTGTTCCCACCGAGAGGTAGGTTTCAACAGGCCAGGAATGTTGTCAAATGTTACATCCGAGATGTTAGGTTGCCTTAGGTTAGGATATATAACGTTATAGACGTATATAATGTTCCCTCCGAGAAGTAGGGTTCGACAGGCCAGGAATGTTGTCAGATATTGCATCCGAGATGTTAGGTTGCCTTAGATTAGGATATACAACGTTATAGACGCATATAATGTTCCCACCGAGATGTAGGGTCCGACACGCCTGGAATGTTGTAGAATATTACATCCGACATGTCAGGTTGCCTTAGGTTAGGATATATAACGTTATAGACGTATATACTTTTCCCACCGAGAAGTAGGGTCCGATACGCCTGGAAGGTTGTAGAATATCACATCCAAGATGTTCGGTTGCCCTAGGTTAGGATATATAACGTTATAGACGTATATACTGTTCCCTCCGAGAAGTAGGGTCCGATACGCCAGGAATGTTGTCAAACATTACATCCGAGATGTAAGGTTGCCCTAGGTTTGGATATATAACGTTATAGACGTATATACTGTTCCCTCCGAGAAGTAGGGCTCGACAGGCCAGGAATGTTGTCAAATATTGCATCCGAGATGTTAGGTTGCCTTAGGTTAGGATATACAACGTTATAGACGCATATAATGTTCCCACCCAGAATTAGGGTCCGACACGCCTGGAAGGTTGTAGAATATTACATCCGAGATGTCAGGTTGCCTTAGGTTAGGATATATACCGTTATAGACGTATATACTGTTCCCTCCGAGAAGTAGGGTTCGACAGGCCAGGAATGTAGTCAAATATTGCATCCGAGATGTTAGGTTGCCTTAGATTAGGATATATACCGTTATAGACGAATGTAATGTTACCACCGAAAAGTATGCACTCACACGCCAGGAATATTGTAAAATATTACGTCTGAGATAATAGGTTGCCTTAGATTAGGATATACAACGTTATAGACTCATATAATGTTCCCACCGAGAAGTAGGGTCCGACACGCCTGGAATGATGTAGAATATTACATCCGACATGTCAGGTTGCCTTAGGTTAGGATATATAACGTTATAGACGTATATACTGTTCCCTCCGAGAAGTAGGGTTCGACAGGCTAGGAATGTTGTCAAATGTTACATCCGAGATGTTAGGTTGCCTTATGTTAGAATATATGACGCTACAGACGTATATACTGTTCCCTCCGAGAAGTAGGGTTAGACAGGCCAGGAATGTTGTCAAATATTGCATCCGAGATGTTAGGTTGCCTTAGATTAGGATATATAACGTTATAGACGCATATAATGTTACCACCGAGACGTAGGGACCGACATGCCTGGAATATTGTCAAATGTTACATCCGAGATGTTAGGTTGCCTTAGGTTAGGATATATATCGTTATAGACGTATATACTGTTCCCACCGAGAGGTAGATTTCGACAGGCCAGGAATATTGTCAAATATTGCATCCGAGATGTTAGGTTGCCTTAGATTAGGATATATAACGTTATAGCCGCATGTAATGTTACCACCGAGAAGTAGGGACCAACACGCCTGGAATGTTGTCAAATGTTACATCCGAGATGTTAGGTTGCCTTATGTTAGGATATATAACGTTATAGACGTATATACTGTTCCCTCCGAGAAGTAGGGTTCGACAGGCCAGGAATGTTGTCAAATATTGCATCCGAGATGTTAGGTTGCCTTAGATTACGATATATACCGTTATGGATGTATATACTGTTCCCTCCGAGATGTAGGGTTCGACAGGCCAGGAATGTTGTCAAATATTGCATCCGAGATGTTAGGTTGCCTTAGATTAGGATATACAACGTTATAGACGCATATAATGTTCCCACCGAGAAGTAGGGTCCGACACGCCTGGAATGTTGTAGAATAATACATCCGAGATGTCAGGTTGCCTTAGGTTAGGATATATAACGTTATAGACGTATATACTCTTCCCTCCGAGAAGTAGGGTTCGACAGGCCAGGAATGTTGTCAAATATTGCATCCGAGATGTTAGGTTGCCTTAGATTAGGATATATACCGTTATAGACGCATGTAATGTTACCACCGAAAAGTATGCACTCACACGCCAGGAATATTGTAAAATATTACGTCTGAGATAATAGGTTGCCTTAGATTAGGATATAGAACGTTATAGACTCATATAATGTTCCCACCGAGAAGTAGGGGCCGACACGCCTGGAATGATGTAGAATATTACATCCGACATGTCAGGTTGCCTTAGGTTAGGATATATAACGTTATAGACGTATATACTGTTCCCTCCGAGAAGTAGGGTTCGACTGGCTAGGAATGTTGTCAAATGTTACATCCGAGATGTTAGGTTGCCTTATGTTAGGATATATGACGCTACAGACGTATATACTGTTCCCTCCGAGAAGTAGGGTTCGACAGGCCAGGAATGTTGTCAAATATTGCATCCGAGATGTTAGGCTGCCTTAGATTAGGATATATACCGTTATAAACGTATATACTGTTCCCTCCGAGAAGTAGGGTTCGACAGGCCAGGAATGTTGTCAAATATTGCATCCGAGATGTTAGGTTGCCTTAGATTAGGATATACAACGTTGTAGACGCATATAATGTTCCCACCGAGAAGTAGGGTCCGACTCGCCTGGAAGGTTTTAGAATATCACATCCGAGATGTTCGGTTGCCCTAGGTTAGGATATATAACGTTATAGACGTATAAACTGTTCCCTCCGAGATGTAGGGTCCGACACGCCTGGAATGTTGTAGAATATTACATCCGACATGTCAGGTTGCCTTAGGTTAGGATATATAACGTTATAGACGTATATACTGTTCCCTCCGAGAAGTAGGGTCCGATACGCCAGGAATGTTGTCAAACATTACATCCGAGATGTAAGGTTGCCTTAGGTTAGGATATATAACGTTATGGACGTATATACTGTTCCCACCGAGAAGTAGTGTCCGACACGCCAGGAATGTTGTCAAATATTACATCCGAGTTGTTACGTTGCCGTTATAGACGCATTAATGTTACCACCGAGACGTAAGGACCGACACGCCTGGAATGTTGTCAAATGTTACATCCGAGATGTTAGGTTGCCTTAGGTTAGGATATATGACGTTATAGACGTATATACTGTTCCCTCCGAGAAGTAGGGTTCAACAGGCCAGGAATGTTGTCAAATATTGCATCCGAGATGTTAGGTTGCCTAAGATTAGGATATACAACGTTATAGACGCATATAATGTTCCCACCGAGAAGTAGGGTCCGACACGCCTGGAAGGTTGTAGAATATCACATCCGAGATGTTAGGTTGCCCTAGGTTAGGATATATAACGTTATAGACGTATATACTGTTCCCTCCGAGAAGTAGGGCTCGACAGGCCAGGAATGTTGTCAAATATTGCATCCGAGATGTTAGGTTGCCTTAGGTTAGGATATATAACGTTATAGACGCATGTAATGTTACCTCCGAGACGTAGGGACCGACACGCCTGGAATGTTGTCAAATGTGACATCCGAGATGTTAGGTTGCCTTAGGTTAGGATATATATCGTTATAGACGTATATACTGTTCCCACCGAGAGGTAGGTTTCGACAGGCCAGGAATGTTGTCAAATGTTACATCCGAGATGTTAGGTTGCCTTAGGTTAGGATATATAACGTTATAGACGTATATAATGTTCCCTCCGAGAAGTAGGGTTCGACAGGCCAGGAATGTTGTCAGATATTGCATCCGAGATGTTAGGTTGCCTTAGATTAGGATATACAACGTTATAGACGCATATAATGTTCCCACCGAGATGTAGGGTCCGACACGCCTGGAATGTTGTAGAATATTACATCCGACATGTCAGGTTGCCTTAGGTTAGGATATATAACGTTATAGACGTATATACTTTTCCCACCGAGAAGTAGGGTCCGATACGCCTGGAAGGTTGTAGAATATCACATCCAAGATGTTCGGTTGCCCTAGGTTAGGATATATAACGTTATAGACGTATATACTGTTCCCTCCGAGAAGTAGGGTCCGATACGCCAGGAATGTTGTCAAACATTACATCCGAGATGTAAGGTTGCCCTAGGTTTGGATATATAACGTTATAGACGTATATACTGTTCCCTCCGAGAAGTAGGGCTCGACAGGCCAGGAATGTTGTCAAATATTGCATCCGAGATGTTAGGTTGCCTTAGGTTAGGATATATAACGTTATAGACGCATGTAATGTTACCTCCGAGACGTAGGGACCGACACGCCTGGAATGTTGTCAAATGTGACATCCGAGATGTTAGGTTGCCTTAGGTTAGGATATATATCGTTATAGACGTATATACTGTTCCCACCGAGAGGTAGGTTTCGACAGGCCAGGAATGTTGTCAAATGTTACATCCGAGATGTTAGGTTGCCTTAGGTTAGGATATATAACGTTATAGACGTATATAATGTTCCCTCCGAGAAGTAGGGTTCGACAGGCCAGGAATGTTGTCAGATATTGCATCCGAGATGTTAGGTTGCCTTAGATTAGGATATACAACGTTATAGACGCATATAATGTTCCCACCGAGATGTAGGGTCCGACACGCCTGGAATGTTGTAGAATATTACATCCGACTTGTCAGGTTGCCTTAGGTTAGGATATATAACGTTATAGACGTATATACTGTTCCCACCGAGAAGTAGGGTCCGATACGCCAGGAATGTTGTCAAACATTACATCCGAGATGTAAGGTTGCCTTAGGTTAGGATATATAACGTTATGGACGTATATACTGTTACCACCGAGACGTAGGGACCGACACGCCTGGAATGTTGTCAAATGTTACATCCGAGATGTCAGGTTGCCTTAGGTTAGGATATATGACGTTATAGACGTATATACTGTTCCCTCCGAGAAGTAGGGTTCGACAGGCCAGGAATGTTGTCAAATATTGCATCCGAGATGTTAGGTTGCCTTAGATTAGGATATACAACGTTATAGACGCATATAATGTTCCCACCGAGAAGTAGGGTCCGACACGCCTGGAATGTTGTAGAATAATACATCCGAGATGTCAGGTTGCCTTAGGTTAGGATATATAACGTTATAGACGTATATACTGTTCCCTCCGAGAAGTAGGGTTCGACAGGCCAGGAATGTTGTCAAATATTGCATACGAGATGTTAGGTTGCCTTAGATTAGGATATATACCGTTATGGACGTATATAGTGTTCCCTCCGAGATGTAGGGTTCGACAGGCCAGGAATGTTGTCAAATATTGCATCCGAGATGTTAGGTTGCCTTAGATTAGGATATACAACGTTATAGACGCATATAATGTTCCCACCGAGAAGTAGGGTCCGACACGCCTGGAATGTTGTAGAATAATACATCCGAGATGTCAGGTTGCCTTAGGTTAGGATATATAACGTTATAGACGTATATACTCTTCCCTCCGAGAAGTAGGGTTCGACAGGCCAGGAATGTTGTCAAATATTGCATCCGAGATGTTACGTTGCCTTAGATTAGGATATATACCGTTATAGACGCATGTAATGTTACCACCGAAAAGTATGCACTCACACGCCAGGAATATTGTAAAATATTACGTCTGAGATAATAGGTTGCCTTAGATTAGGATATAGAACGTTATAGACTCATATAATGTTCCCACCGAGAAGTAGGGTCAGACACGCCTGGAATGATGTAGAATATTACATCCGACATGTCAGGTTGCCTTAGGTTAGGATATATAACGTTATAGACGTATATACTGTTCCCTCCGAGAAGTAGGGTTCGACTGGCTAGGAATGTTGTCAAATGTTACATCCGAGATGTTAGGTTGCCTTATGTTAGGATATATGACGCTACAGACGTATATACTGTTCCCTCCGAGAAGTAGGATTCGACAGGCCAGGAAT
Organism: Xylocopa violacea; assembly: GCA_963969225.1. Classification (NCBI taxonomy): domain Eukaryota; kingdom Metazoa; phylum Arthropoda; class Insecta; order Hymenoptera; family Apidae; genus Xylocopa; species Xylocopa violacea. The sequence continues at coordinate 1,000,450 of CAXAJV010000194.1, read as the reverse complement.
GTTGTCAAATATTGCATCCGAGATGTTAGGCTGCCTTAGATTAGGATATATACCGTTATAGACGTATAAACTGTTCCCTCCGAGAAGTAGGGCTCGACAGGCCAGGAATGTTGTCAAATATTGCATCCGAGATGTTAGGTTGCCTTAGGTTAGGATATATAACGTTATAGACGTATATACTGTTCCCTCCGAGAAGTAGGGTCCGATACGCCAGGAATGTTGTCAAACATTACATCCGAGATGTAAGGTTGCCTTAGGTTAGGATATATAACGTTATGGACGTATATACTGTTCCCACCGAGAAGTAGTGTCCGACACGCCAGGAATGTTGTCAAATATTACATCCGAGTTGTTACGTTGCCGTTATAGACGCATTAATGTTACCACCGAGACGTAGGGACCGACACGCCTGGAATGTTGTCAAATGTTACATCCGAGATGTTAGGTTGCCTTAGGTTAGGATATATGACGTTATAGACGTATATACTCTTCCCTCCGAGAAGTACGGTTCGACAGGCCAGGAATGTTGTCAAATATTGCATCCGAGATGTTAGGTTGCCTTAGGTTAGGATATATAACGTTATAGACGCATGTAATGTTACCACCGAGACGTAGAGACCGACACGCCTGGAATGTTGTCAAATGTTACATCCGAGATGTTAGGTTGCCTTAGGTTAGGATATATAACGTTATAGACGTACATACTGTTCCCTCCGAGAAGTAGGGTTCGACAGGCCAGGAATGTTGTCAAATATTGCATCCGAGATGTTAGGCTGCCTTAGATTAGGATATATACCGTTATAGCCGCATGTAATGTTACCACCGAGAAGTAGGGACCAACACGCCTGGAATGTTGTCAAATGTTACATCCGAGATGTTAGGTTGCCTTAGGTTAGGATATATAACGTTATAGACGTATATACTGTTCCCTCCGAGAAGTAGGGTTCGACAGGCCAGGAATGTTGTCAAATATTGCATCCGAGATGTTAGGTTGCCTTAGATTAGGATATACACCGTTATGGACGTATATACTGTTCCCTCCGAGATGTAGGGTTCGACAGGCCAGGAATGTTGTCAAATATTGCATCCGAGATGTTAGGTTGCCGTAGATTAGGATATATACCGTTATAGATGCATGTAATGTTACCACCGAAAAGTATGCACTCACACGCCTGGAATGTTGTAGAATAATACATCCGAGATGTCAGGTTGCCTTAGGTTAGGATATATAACGTTATAGACGTATATACTCTTCCCTCCGAGAAGTAGGGTTCGACAGGCCAGGAATGTTGTCAAATATTGCATCCGAGATGTTAGGTTGCCTTAGATTAGGATATATACCGTTATAGACGCATGTAATGTTACCACCGAAAAGTATGCACTCACACGCCAGGAATATTGTAAAATATTACGTCTGAGATAATAGGTTGCCTTAGATTAGGATATAGAACGTTATAGACTCATATAATGTTCCCACCGAGAAGTAGGGTCAGACACGCCTGGAATGATGTAGAATATTACATCCGACATGTCAGGTTGCCTTAGGTTAGGATATATAACGTTATAGACGTATATACTGTTCCCTCCGAGAAGTAGGGTTCGACTGGCTAGGAATGTTGTCAAATGTTACATCCGAGATGTTAGGTTGCCTTATGTTAGGATATATGACGCTACAGACGTATATACTGTTCCCTCCGAGAAGTAGGTTTCGACAGGCCAGGAATGTTGTCAAATATTGCATCCGAGATGTTAGGCTGCCTTAGATTAGGATATATACCGTTATAAACGTATATACTGTTCCCTCCGAGAAGTAGGGTTCGACAGGCCAGGAATGTTGTCAAATATTGCATCCGAGATGTTAGGTTGCCTTAGATTAGGATATACAACGTTATAGACGCATATAATGTTCCCACCGAGAAGTAGGGTCCGACACGCCTGGAAGGTTGTAGAATATCACATCCGAGATGTTCGGTTGCCCTAGGTTAGGATATATAACGTTATAGACGTATAAACTGTTCCCTCCGAGAAGTAGGGCTCGACAGGCCAGGAATGTTGTCAAATATTGCATCCGAGATGTTAGGTTGCCTTAGGTTAGGATATATAACGTTATAGACGTATATACTGTTCCCTCCGAGAAGTAGGGTCCGATACGCCAGGAATGTTGTCAAACATTACATCCGAGATGTAAGGTTGCCTTAGGTTAGGATATATAACGTTATGGACGTATATACTGTTCCCACCGAGAAGTAGTGTCCGACACGCCAGGAATGTTGTCAAATATTACATCCGAGTTGTTACGTTGCCGTTATAGACGCATTAATGTTACCACCGAGACGTAGGGACCGACACGCCTGGAATGTTGTCAAATGTTACATCCGAGATGTTAGGTTGCCTTAGGTTAGGATATATGACGTTATAGACGTATATACTGTTCCCTCCGAGAAGTAGGGTTCAACAGGCCAGGAATGTTGTCAAATATTGCATCCGAGATGTTAGGTTGCCTAAGATTAGGATATACAACGTTATAGACGCATATAATGTTCCCACCGAGAAGTAGGGTCCGACACGCCTGGAAGGTTGTAGAATATCACATCCGAGATGTTAGGTTGCCCTAGGTTAGGATATATAACGTTATAGACGTATATACTGTTCCCTCCGAGAAGTAGGGCTCGACAGGCCAGGAATGTTGTCAAATATTGCATCCGAGATGTTAGGTTGCCTTAGGTTAGGATATATAACGTTATAGACGCATGTAATGTTCCCACCGAGAAGTAGAGTCCGACACGCCTGGAATGATGTAGAATATTACATCCGAGATGTCAGGTTGCCTTAGGTTAGGATATATAACGTTATAGACGTATATACTGTTCCCTCCGAGAAGTAGGGTTCGACAGGCTAGGAATGTCGTCAAATATTGCATCCGAGATGTTAGGTTGCCTTAGATAAGGATATATAACGTTATAGACGCATATAATGTTACCACCGAGACGTAGGGACCGACATGCCTGGAATGTTGTCAAATGTTACATCCGAGATGTTAGGTTGCCTTAGGTTAGGATATATAACGTTATAGTCGTATATACTGTTCCTTCCGAGAAGTAGGGTTCGACAGGCTAGGAATGTCGTCAAATATTGCATCCGAGATGTTAGATTTCCTTAGATTACGATATCGACCGTTATAGACGCATATAATATTCCCACCGAAAAGTATGCACCGACACGCCAGGAATATTGTAAAATATTACGTCTGAGATAATAGGTTGCCTTAGATTAGGATATACAACCTTATAGACTCATATAATGTTCCCACCGAGAAGTAGGGTCCGACACGCCTGGAATGATATAGAATATTACATCCGAGATGTCAGGTTGCCTTAGGTTAGGATATATAACGTTATAGACGTATATACTGTTCCCTCCGAGAAGTAGGGTTCGACAGGCTAGGAATGTTGTCAAATATTGCATCCGAGATGTCCCGAACGTTGGGTAGGCTTTGGGGAATCAATATTGAACCCAAAACCAAATTTGCGTTCAGAGAACAAAATTCCTTACAGCCGACGAGGAGTCAGGAGGTGTCTTCTTCTCCCTACGTAAAGGTGTTGAATAGATAACACGATGCACCAAAACCGATAAACTAACTGACCCTGTTGCGCGGCTGGACGCGCAACAGGAGTTTATATGACGAAACAAATGTGCAGTGCGGTGCTGGTTTCTCCACGTCCGCTCCCTCGGCGGGGGCTTGGCCGGGGGAGTAGGGCAAAAGGGTGTTTTTCCGCGTGTGCCATAATGGCGAGGTAGCATACTCGAGCCCCCTCCCGGGGCCGGGTTAAGAATAATATTGCATCCGAGATGTTAGGTTGCCTTAGATAAGGATATATAACGTTATAGACGCATATAATGTTACCACCGAGACGTAGGGACCGACATGCCTGGAATTTTGTCAAATGTTACATTCGAGATGTTAGGTTGCCTTAGGTTAGGATATATAACGTTATAGACGTATATACTGTTCCCTCCGAGAAGTAGGGTTCGACAAGCCAGGAATGTTGTCAAATATTGCATCCGAGATGTTAGGTTGCCCTAGGTTAGGATATATAACGTTATAGACGCATGTAACGTTACCACCGAGACGTAGGGACCGACACGCCTGGAATGTTGTCAAATGTTACATCCGAGATGTTAGGTTGCCTTAGGTTAGGATATGTAACATTATAGACGCATGTAATGTTACCACCGAGACGTAGGGACCGACACGCCTGGAATGTGGTAAAATGTTACATCCGAGATGTTAGGTTGCCTAAGATTAGGATATATACCGTTGTAGACGCATGTAATGTTACCAGCGAGTCGTGGGGACCGACACGCCTGGAATGTTGTCAAATGTTACATCCGAGATGTTAGGTTGCCTTAGGCTAGGATATATGACGTTATAGACGTATATGCTGTTCCCTCCGAGAAGTAGGGTTCGACAGGCCAGGAACGTTGTCAAATATTGCATCCGAGATGTTAGGTTGCCTTAGATAAGGATATATAACGTTATAGACGCATATAATATTACCACTGAGACGTAGGGACCGACATGCCTGGAATGTTGTCAAATGTTACATCCGAGATGTTAGGTTGCCTTAGGTTAGGATATATGACGTTATAGACGTATATACTGTTCCCTCCGAGAAATAGGGTTCAACAGGCCAGGAATGTTGTCAAATATTGCATCCGAGATGTTAGGTTGCCTTAGATTAGGATATACAACGTTATAGACGCATATAATGTTCCCACCGAATTGTATGCACCGACACGCCAGGAATATTGTAAAATATTACGTCTGAGATAATAGGTTGCCTTAGATTAGGATATACAACGTTATAGACTCATATAATGTTCCCACCGTGAAGTAGAGTCCGACACGCCTGGAATGATGTAGAATATTACATCCGAGATGTCAGGTTGCCTTAGGTTAGGATATATAACGTTATAGACGTATATACTGTTCCTTCCGAGAAGTAGGGTTCGACAGGCTAGGAATGTCGTCAAATATTGCATCCGAGATGTTAGGTTGCCCTAGGTTAGGATATATAACGTTATAGACGTATATACTTTTCCCTCCGAGAAGTAGGGTTCGACAGGCCAGGAATGTTGTCAAATATTGCATCCGAGATGTTAGATTTCCTTAGTTTACGATATCGACCGTTATAGACGCATATAATATTCCCACCGAATTGTATGCACCGACACGCCAGGAATATTGTAAAATATTACGTCTGAGATAATAGGTTGCCTTAGATTAGGATATACAACGTTATAGACTCATATAATGTTCCCACCGAGAAGTAGAGTCCGACACGCCTGGAATGATGTAGAATATTACATCCGAGATGTCAGGTTGCCTTAGGTTAGGATATATAACGTTATAGACGTATATACTGTTCCCTCCGAGAAGTAGGGTTCGACAGGCTAGGAATGTCGTCAAATATTGCATCCGAGATGTTAGGTTGCCTTAGATAAGGATATATAACGTGATAGACGCATATAATATTACCACCGAGACGTAGGGACCGACATGCCTGGAATGTTGTCAAATGTTACATCCGAGATGTTAGGTTGCCTTAGGTTAGGATATATAACGTTATAGACGTATATACTCTTCCTTCCGAGAAGCAGGGTTCGACAGGCTAGGAATGTCGTCAAATATTGCATCCGAGATGTTAGGTTGCCTTAGATAAGGATATATAACGTTATAGACGCATATAATATTACCACTGAGACGTAGGGTTCGACAGGCCAGGAATGTTGTCAAATATTGCATCCGAGATGTTAGATTTCCTTAGATTACGATATCGACCGTTATAGACGCATATAATATTCCCACCGAAAAGTATGCACCGACACGCCAGGAATATTGTAAAATATTACGTCTGAGATAATAGGTTGCCTTAGATTAGGATATACAACTTTATAGACTCATATAATGTTCCCACCGAGAAGTAGGGTCCGACACGCCTGGAATGATGTAGAATATTACATCCGAGATGTCAGGTTGCCTTAGGTTAGGATATATAACGTTATAGACGTATATACTGTTCCCTCCGCGAAGTAGGGTTCGACAGGCTAGGAATGTTGTCAAATATTGCATCCGAGATGTCCCGAACGTTGGGTAGGCTTTGGGGAATCAATATTGAACCCAAAACCAAATTTGCGTTCGGAGAACAAAATTCCTTACAGCCGACGAGGAGTCAGGAGGGGTCTTCTTCTCCCTACGTAAAGGTGTTGAATAGATAACACGATGCACCAAAACCGATAAACTAACTGACCCTGTTGCGCGGCTGGACGCGCAACAGAAGTTTATATGACGAAACAAATGTGCAATGCGGTGCTGGTTTCTCCACGTCCGCTCCCTCGGCGGGGGCTTGGCCGGGGGAGTAGGGCAAAAGGGTGTCTTTCCGCGTGTGCCATAATGGCGAGGTAGCATACTCGAGCCCCCTCCCGGGGCCGGGTTAAGAATAATATTGCATCCGAGATGTTAGGTTGCCTTAGATAAGGATATATAACGTTATAGACGCATATAATGTTACCACCGAGACGTAGGGACCGACATGCCTGGAATGTTGTCAAATGTTACATTCGAGATGTTAGGTTGCCTTAGGTTAGGATATATAACGTTATAGACGTATATACTGTTCCCTCCGAGAAGTAGGGTTCGACAAGCCAGGAATGTTGTCAAATATTGCATCCGAGATGTTAGGTTGCCTTAGGTTAGGATATATACCGTTGTAGACGCATGTAATGTTAGCAGCGAGTCGCGGGGACCGACACGCCTGGAATGTTGTCAAATGTTACATCCGAGATGTTAGGTTGCCTTAGATTAGCATATACAACGTTATAGACGCATATAATGTTCCCACCGATAAGTAGGGTCCGACACGCCTGGAAGGTTGTAGAATATTACATCCGAGATGTCAGGTTGCCTTAGGTTAGGATATATACCGTTATAGACGTATATACTGTTCCCACCGAGAAGTAGGGTCCGACACGCCAGAAATGTTGTCAAATGTTACATCCGAGTTGTTAGGTTGCCTTAGGTTAGGATATATAACGTTATAGACGCATATAATATTACCACTGAGTCGTAGGGACCGACATGCCTGGAATGTTGTCAAATGTTACATCCGGGATGTTAGGTTGCCTTAGGTTAGGATATATAACGTTATAGACGTATATACTGTTCCCTCCGAGAAGTAGGGTTCGACAGGCCAGGAATGTTGTCAAATATTGCATCCGAGATGTTAGATTTCCTTAGATTACGATATCGACCGTTATAGACGCATATAATATTCCCACCGAATTGTATGCACCGACACGCCAGGAATATTGTAAAATATTACGTCTGAGATAATAGGTTGCCTTAGATTAGGATATACAACGTTATAGACTCATATAATGTTCCCACCGAGAAGTAGAGTCCGACACGCCTGGAATGATGTAGAATATTACATCCGAGATGTGAGGTTGCCTTAGGTTAGGATATATGACTTTAAAGATGTATATACTGTTCCCTCCGAGAAGTAGGGTTCGACAGGCCAGGAATGTTGTCAAATATTGCATCCGAGATGTTAGGTTGCCTTAGGTTAGGATATATGACGTTACAGACGTATATACTGTTCCCTCCGAGAAGTAGGGTTCGACAGGCCAGTAATGTTGTCAAATATTGCATCCGAGATGTTAGGTTGCCTTAGATTAGGATATACAAAGTTATAGACGCATATAATGTTCCCACCGAGAAGTAGGGTCCGACACGCCTGGAATGTTGTAGAATAATACATCCTAGATGTCAGGTTGCCTTAGGTTAGGATATATAACGTTATAGAAGTATATACTGTTCCATTAGAGAAGTAGGGTTCGACAGGCCAGGAATGTTGTCAAATATTGCATCCGAGATGTTAGGTTGCCTTAGATTAGGAAATATACCGTTATAGACGCATGTAATGTTACCACCGAGACGTAGGGACCGACACGCCTGAAATGTTGTCAAATATTACATCCGAGATGTTAGGTTGCCTTAGGTTAGGATATATGACTTTACAGACGTATATACTGTTCCCTCCGAGAAGTAGGGTTCGACAGACCAGGAATGTTGTCAAATATTGCATCCGAGATGTTAGGTTGCCTTAGATAAGTATATATAACGTTATAGACGCATATAATGTTACCACCGAGACGTAGGGTTCGACAGGCCAGGAATGTTGTCAAATATTGCATCCGAGATTTTAGGTTGCCTTAGGTTAGCATATATAACGTTATAGACGCACGTAATGTTACCACCGAGACGTAGGGTTCCAACACGCCTGGAATGTTGTCAAATGTTATATCCGAGATGTTAGGTTGCCTTAGGTTAGGATATATAACGTTATAGACGCATGTAATGTTACCACCGAGACGTAGGACCGACACGATTGGAATGTTGTCAAATGTTACATCCGAGATGTTAGGTTGCCTTAGGTTAGGATATATAACGTTATAGACGCATATCGTGTTACCACCGAGACGTAGGTCCGACACGATTGGAATGTTGTCAAATGTTACATCAGAGATGTTAGGTTGCCTTAGGTTAGGATATATAACGTTATAGACGCATGTCATGTTACCACCGAGACGTAGGTCCGACACGATTGGAATGTTGTCAAATGTTACATCCGAGATGTTAGGTTGCCTTAGGTTAGGATATATAACGTTATAGACGCATGTCATGTTACCACCGAGACGTAGGTCCGACACGATTGGAATGTTGTCAAATGTTACATCAGAGATGTTAGGTTGCCTTCGGTTAGGATATATGACGTTACAGACGTATATACAGTTCCCTCCGAGAAGTAGGGTTCGACAGGCAAGGAATGTTATCAAATGTTACATCCGAGATGTTAGGTTGCCTTAGGTTAGGATATATGACGTTACAGACGTATATACTGTTCCCTCCGAGAAGTAGGGTTCGACAGGTCAGGAATGTTGTCAAATATTGCATCCGAGATGTTAGGTTGCCTTAGGTTAGGATATATAACGTTGGGTTCTAAAGTTGTTGCGGACTGCAGTTGCAGTTTGCAACAACACGTGCCATCCCCTCCTCCTCGTGGTGGAACCTGGTAACACTGGGCTTGTCCCAGTGGCTAACGGGGCTCTGGCTGATACCGTAGACCGGTGGTCATGTTTCGCCGGAGCGGGGGGCTTGCCTTAACCGGCCGGCCCGCGAGGGGATAAACCTCTATAAAAAGTCTCTGTCTCAAGTTTCGGTCCGCGGCGAGGGGACGCGCTCAGTCCTTCGCGGCTGGGTGTGGCCGGTGGGTGCATCGGTGCTGAGCGGACCAACCCCGGGGTACCTGGCGCCCCCCGGGTGTATAAATGCCTTCCCCCGGTACGCGGCTCTGCCGGGGGTGACAGGGTTATTCCGACACTACTCGTGGGATTCTTATGGATTCTTTTAATAAAACCGGGTTGGGGGGGAGTAGGTGTGGGAGGGGCGATGGAGCTGGCACTTCGATGCCGGCGCCAGTGCGTCCAGTGGTCGTATCTGTGGAGAGGCTTGCCTCTTCGCAGATTGCCGATGAGAGGGCCGGAGCGCCGAGATCGGAGGCGCTCCGTTCTGGGAGAGAAGGGAGGGAAGGGAGGTACAACACACGTGGGTGGTCCCTTTCTCGTCCCCACAGCAGGGAGGAAGACGTGCCTTCCAGGGTGGCCTCTCCTGCCCCCTCGGAGCACGACTACGACACTGATGTGTCTTGGTCGTCTCTGAGGGCTGCTGGGTCCGGACCGTCTAGGAAGAGGGGACGCCCCCCGACAACGGGCGAGTATGTGGGCCTTCAAGCGGCCAAGGAGAAACTCCTCCAGACGGAGGTGAAGCTGTTAAGACTCCAGGAGGAACAGAAAATTCTGGGTTGCGGGCCCGATGATCCGGCCCCGCCGCCAAGCAAGTCGGCCAAATATCTTCCCTCCGTAGATGAGTATGCCCGGGAATTCATGGGCGTCTCCTCTGTGGAGTTGAGACGAGAAGCCCTCGCGGCAATGAACCGCGTCGAATGGGTGGCGGCCAGGTCAACAAACCTGAAAGGAGAGTTCGCGCGAAGATTACGCGAAAGTGCGCGCACTTTGTGCGCACTTGTGCAAAGCGCGTTGGAGTCTTCCAAGTCCCCCGCGCGAAAAGGACTTGAAGTCAGGGCGGATAAGTCCGAGGAGAATTGGAGAGGAGAATTGGAGGCCATGAAGGCCGAAAATGCGGTACTACGGGGCCGCATTAAGGATCTGGAGAGGCGAACTCCGCCTCCGGCGCATGGGGCGGAGGTTGATAAAGTCGGCGGTGCGGTCGACATGGTCTCGCTCGCAGATACAGTCGCCCGCTTCGTCGACGAAAAGCTGTCGGCTTATACGGCAAGGTTGAAGGGGTCTGCTTCTTCCCCTTCGGCCCGAACCGTAGCCGTCACTACACCCACTCCTGCGAGCGGTGGTGATGCGGCTGCTGGGGGGGGTGACGGGGAAGAAAAAGAAGAAGAAGAAGAAGAAGGCGGAGGCGTCTACGCCTCCCGCTGCTGGGACTTCTTCTTCGAAGAAGGAGGTGGTTCGCGGCCGCTCGGTTTCCGGGCGGAGGGTAACGGTGGAGGCACCAAAGGTGCAGACAGCGTGCCAATCATCTGGTGGGTCGGCTCAGGGCGAGGTGTCGTGGGCTAAGGTGGTTGGGCGGAAGGCGCAGAGGGCTGCGAAAAAGCAGATGCAGGAGACCTCTGGGACCGCCAAGGCGCCCGTCAAGCTCGGGAGGCCCCCTCGAGCCGCGGCTGTGGCCCTTACGCTGCCCTCGGGCAGCAAAGGATCTTATCAGGAGATCCTGGTCGCGGCTCGGCAGAGGGTCTCCCTGAGCGAGTTAGGGATCGAGGAGGTGCGCCCAAGGCGCGGAAGGACTGGGGGTTTCCTATTGGAAATCCCCGGTCCTGAGAGGGCGGCAAAGGCCGCCCTCTTAGCAGATAAGCTAAGGGCGGCCTTGGCGGACACAGAGGTCCGGGTCTCATGCCCTTCTAAGAAGGCGGAGTTGAGGGTGAGTGGGCTGGACGACTCCGTCACCTCATCTGAGGTGGCGGAGTCGGTGGCTGCGGCGGCAGGGTGCCTGGCCGCGGAGGTGAGGACCGGTGAGATAAGGTCCTCACCTCTGGGACTAGGAACCCTCTGGATCCAATGCCCCTTGGTTGCCGCTCGTAAAGCTGCAACCCTGGGGTGGATCAGGGTTGGTTGGTGCAGGGCCAAGGTGGAGGCCCTGAAACCTCGTCCCCAGCAGTGTTATCGCTGTCTGGCTAAGGGGCACGTGCGGCAGCATTGCTCTGCCGAAGTTGACCGGGGCGACCTTTGCTATAACTGCGGTTCCCCCGGTCACCGAGCGAATGTGTGTCGGGCGGCCGCCCCCCACTGTCCGCTGTGTGCGGACTTGGGGCGACCGGCCGACCATAGACTCGGGGGGGTTAAATGTAACCCCCCGACGAGGAAGGGGCGATTGGGGACGAGGGCGCCGCAGCCTCCGAAGGAGGGTGTGGAGGGTGGGCCGCCGGGAGGGGGCACTAAGGGGGTGAAGGAGGCCGGGGGCATGGTTACCCCGGCGGAGGACTCTGGCCGGGGGGAGGCCATGGATATGGCATAAACTTCCCCCCGACCAGAGTCCTCCAGGCGAACGTCAACCACGCCCGCCGAGCCCACGATCTCTTGGTCGAGGGTCTTATGGCGGGCGGGGTTGACGTTGCGGTGGTCGCTGAACCCTTCGTTGTCCCGGACCGACCGTCCTGGGTCGGGGATCGCGATGGGTCGGTGGCCATAGCTCAGTCTGCGTCCTCGCGGGTTCCGCCCTTCGCCTTTTTGGGCGATGGGCGGGGCTTCGTGGCTGTGGACTGGGCGGGCTTCGTGCTGGTGGGGACCTATGCTCCACCGCGCTGGCCCCTAGAGTCGTTCGAGGAGTATCTGGACGGGCTTGGGAACTTTTTGTCCCAGTTCTCGGCCCGCCAGGTACTCGTCTTGGGGGACTTCAACGCCCATGCTTCAGCATGGGGGTCCCCCAAGACGGACGCGAGGGGCGAGACGGTTTTGGAGTGGGCTGCTGGTCTCGAACTTCGGTTGCTCAACCGAGGATCGACCAGTACGTGCGTGCGATGGCAGGGTACAAGCATCGTGGATCTTTCATGGGCTTCCCCTGCCGCCGTACCGCGGGTCACGGGGTGGACGGTGGACGAGTCCACGGAGACTCTATCCGATCACTGGTACGTTCGGATAGAAGTTTCCGGGACCGCCCCGGGCCGCCAAGCTGGTCCACGCCAGCAGCGAAGGAGGTGGGCTCTCAGAGCCCTTGACGAGGACGCCCTGATGGCTGCCGTCCATGCCGTGGCTTGGTCGGAGCCGTCGACCGAGCCCGTCGCCGACGTGGAGGCGGAGGCCGACTGGTTCGATGGCGCCCTGACTGCAATCTGCAGGACGGCGATGCCGAGGGCCGGTCGACTTCCGCCCCGGAGGCCGGTGTATTGGTGGTCGGACGACATCGCGCGGCTCCGAGCGAGTTGCGCGATGGCGCGACGCCGGTACACCAGGTCTCGGAGGAGGAGACGTCGGGACGAGGCACGGACGGCCCTGTTGTACGCCGAATATCGTCAGCTGACGGTTCAGCTGCAACAGGCCATCGGGAGGGCCAAGACCAGCGCTTGGGACGGACTTCTTCGTTCGTTGGATCAGGATCCGTGGGGGCGTCCATATAGGCTTGTCCTAAACAAGCTTAGGGCTTATGGCCCCCCGGTGACTGAGACGATGGAACCCCGGCTTCTCGGAGAGGTGGTCGATGCGTTGTTCCCATCTGGGAGCGCATCGGCCGCCTTCCCGACTCAGGTGGACGGGTGGTCCGCGGGGCTGGAGGTTACGGAGGAGGAGTTGGCCGGGGCGGTGAGACGTCTCGGGGCTCGGAATACGGCTCCGGGTCCGGACGGCGTCCCCGGCCGCGTGCTGGTCTTGGCCCTGCGCGTTCTGGGTCCCCGACTTCGGAGGCTTTTTACAGCCATCCTGAAGTCGGGGACGTTCCCATCTCGGTGGCGGCTCGGACGCCTGGTCCTCCTGCGGAAGGAGGGCCGGGACGCTGAATCTCCCTCGGGCTATCGGCCCATCGTGCTCCTGGATGAGATCGGAAAGCTCTACGAGAGAATCGTGGCTTCCCGACTCACCAGGCACCTGGAGCGGATAGGACCCGACCTGGCCGAGTGCCAGTTCGGCTTCCGCCGGGGGCGGTCCACGATCGACGCGATCGATCGGGTCCGTACCTTGGCGGGCTCGGCTACTGCCCGGGGAGGGATGGCATTGGCGGTGTCCTTGGACATCGTCAATGCCTTCAACTCCCTCTCCTGGGAGGCCATCCGCAGGGGACTCGAACGACATGGAGTCCCTCAATACCTGCGGGTGGCGGTCGGCTCCTACCTTTGCGGCAGGTGCGTCGAGTACGTGGGCCGGGGTGGAAACACCTGCACGAGGGAGATTAGTCGTGGCGTACCCTAGGGGTCAGTTTTGGGACCCCTCCTGTGGGACGTGGGGTACGACGCGGCGCTGCGGGTCCTCCTTCCCACCGGTGTCAGCGTAGTCTGCTACGCTGACGATACCGTGTTGGTAGCCGGTGGGCGTACCAGCGGGAGGATCGTCCGGCGCGCCGAGGTGGGAGTGGCCACCGTGGCTTCCCTGATTCGGGGTATGGGTTTGGAGCTGGCTCCTCACAAGACGGAGGCGATGTGGTTCTTGGACCGTCATCTCCTCCGTCGAAATGGGAGGTCACTCGCCGATACCTGGATCCGAGTAGGGGACACCCGCATCCAGGTGAAGCCCGCGATAAAATATCTCGGACTTCACCTGGACGGCTCCTGGGCTTTTGGGCGCCACTTCGCGCTCCTGGCACCCAGGTTGGAAAAAGCGGCGGCCAGCTTGGGTCGCTTGCTGCCTAACCTGGGGGGTCCGGACGCGAGGGTACGCCGCCTTTATGCGGGCATCGTGCGGTCGATGGCACTATATGGGGCCCCGATCTGGGCGGACGCCCTGATGGCCAACCGGCGCAGCCGGGCACTGCTTCGCAGTGTTTGGCGGCGCCTTGCCATCAGGGTGATCAGGGGATATCGCACGGTGTCTCATGAGGCGGCGGGAACTCTGGCAGGGTTACCACCCCTGGAGCTCCTGGCGGAGCGCGAAGCGTTTGTCTACGGACACCTTCGTCTCTGCCATGATGTCTCACCCCAGTCGGAGGAGGCGGTCAGAGCCTGGGCCTGGCGGTCTTTGGTGGCCAAGTGGGAGGAGCGACTTCGCGCCACCCATGGGAGTCACCGGACCGTCGGGGCGGTATTGCCCATCCTCGATAGATGGGTGAGCCGAAGCCGAGGGCTATCCTACAGGACCACGCAGGTCCTCACCGGGCACGGATGCTTCGGTGAGTACCTGCGCCGGATAGGACGGGAAGCCACGGCGGCGTGTCACCACTGTGGTGACCAGAGGGACACGGCGCAGCACACACTGGAGTTTTGTCCAGCGTGGGAGGTGCGGCGTCGTGTCCTCCGGAGCGAGGTGGGCCAGGATCTGGCATTGCCATCCGTACTTAGACGGATGGTGGAGGATGCCAGATCCTGGCGGGCTATGGCGGCCTTCTGCGAGGCCGTCATGCGGGCGAAGGAGGGGGCGGAGAGGGATCGCGAAGTTAGCGATCCCTCCCGTCAACGGCGGCGACGCAGGCGACGCCGCCCTCCACCGGCGCCGGGGGATGTCCACCGTGTGGACATCGCCGGGCGCCCATAGGGGACTCAGTCTCCGGGGGGTGACAGGCCCTCGCGCGGGCCGGGGCGTAGCCGCGTACGCCACGGCCGTGACCCGCGCGGGGGGCCGTCCGGAGGGGTGACTCCGATTGCACGCCACCCCTTCGAGACGTGCAGCGACTTCGGACGTGGCCCCGCAGTCGCTGCAGGGGTATCCTTTGGGAGAGGGAGGGGTCGCATCTTAGATGCGACCTCTCCCTTTCGGGATGGGAGCCTCCCAGACTTCTTCTGGGAGGCTGCAGACGCTGAGGGGGAGCCGGTCGCGTTCGAAAGAGATCCCGGCTCTCCCTCAGTAGCGTCGTTGGTGGCCACCGTGGGGTTTTAGCCGGTAAGAGTCCGGCATAACCTCGGAGTTCCCCCGAACTCCGAGGTATCCATGAGGATTTCCCCACGTAAAAAAAAAAAAAAAAAAAAAAAAAAAAAAAAAAAAAAAAAAGGATATATAACGTTATAGACGTATATACTGTTCCCACCGAGAAGTAGGGTTCGACACGCCAGGAATGTTGTCAAATATTACATACGAGATGTTAGGTGGCCTTAGGTTAGGATATATAACGTTATAGAGGCATGTAATGTTACCACCGAGACGTAGGGACCGACACGCCTGGAATGTTTTCAAATGTTACATCCGAGATGTTAGGTTGCCTTAGGTTTGGATATATGACGTTATAGACGTATATACTGTTCCCTCCGAGATGTAGGGTTCGACAGGCCAGGAATGTTGTCAAATATTGCATCCGTGATGTTAGGTTGCCTTAGGTTAGGATATATAACGTTCTAGACGCATGTAATGTTACCACTCGAGACGTAGGGACCGACATGCCTGGAATGTTGTCAAATGTTACATCCGAGATGTTAGGTTGCCTTAGGTTTGGATATATAACGTTCTAGACGCATGTAATGTTACCACTCGAGACGTAGGGACCGACATGCCTGGAATGTTGTCAAATGTTACATCCCAGATTTTAGGTTGCCTTGGGTTAGGATATATGACGTTTTAGACGTATATACTGTTCCCTCCGAGAAGTAGGGTTCGGCAGGTCAGGAATGTTGTCAAATATTGCATCCGAGATGTTACGTTGCCTTAGATTAGGATATGCAACGTTATAGACGCATATAATGTTCCCACCGAGAAGTAGGGTCCGACACGCCTGGAAGGTTGTAGAATATTACATCCGAGATGTTAGGTTGCCTCAGGTTAGGATATATAACGTTATAGACGTATATACTGTTCCGTCGGAGAAGTAGGGTTCAACAGGCCATGACTGTAGCCAATATTACATCCGAGATGTTAGGTTGCCTTAGATTACGATATCGACCGTTATAGACGCATATAATATTCCCACCGAAAAGTATGCTCCGACACGCCAGGAATGTTGTAAAATATTACGTCTGAGATGATAGGTTGCCTTAGGTTAGGATATATAACGTTATAGACGCATGTAATGTTACCACCGAGACGTAGGGACCGACACGCCTGGAATGTTGTCAAATGTTACATCCGAGATGTTAGGTTGCCTTAGGTTAGGATATATGACGTTACAGATGTATATACTGTTCCCTCCGAGAAGTTGGGTTCGACAGGCCAGGAATGTTGTCAAATATTGCATCCGAGATGTTAGGTTGCCTTAGGTTAGGATATATACCGCTATAGACGTATATACTGTTCCCTCCGAGATGTAGGGTTCGACAGGCCAGTAATGTTGTCAAATATTGCATCCGAGATGTTAGGTTGCCTTAGATTAGGATATACAAAGTTATAGGCGCATATAATGTTCCCACCGAGAAGTAGGGTCCGACACGCCTGGAATGTTGTAGAATAATACATCCGAGATGTCAGGTTGCCTTAGGTTAGGATATATAACGCTATAGACGTATATACTGTTCCATTAGAGAAGTAGGGTTCGACAGGCCAGGAATGTTGTCAAATATTGCATCCGAGATGTTAGGTTGCCTTAGGTTAGGATATATAACGTTATAGACGCATGTAATGTTACCACCGAGACGTAGGGACCGACACGCCTGGAATGTTGTCAAATGTTACATCCGAGATGTTAGGTTGCCTTAGGTTAGGATATATGACGTTACAGACGTATATACTGTTCCCTCCGAGAAGTAGGGTTCGACAGGCCAGGAATGTTGTCAAATATTGCATCCGAGATGTTAGATTTCCTTAGATTACGATATCGACCGTTATAGACGCATATAATATTCCCACCGAATTGTATGCACCGACACGCCAGGAATATTGTAAAATATTACGTCTGAGATAATAGGTTGCCTTAGATTAGGATATACAACGTTATAGACTCATATAATGTTCCCACCGAGAAGTAGAGTCCGACACGCCTGGAATGATGTAGAATATTACATCCGAGATGTCAGGTTGCCTTAGGTTAGGATATATAACGTTATAGACGTATATACTGTTCCCTCCGAGAAGTAGGGTTCGACAGGCTAGGAATGTCGTCAAATATTGCATCCGAGATGTTAGGTTGCCTTAGATAAGGATATATAACGTTATAGACGCATATAATGTTACCACCGAGACGTAGGGACCGACATGCCTGGAATGTTGTCAAATGTTACATCCGAGATGTTAGGTTGCCTTAGGTTAGGATATATAACGTTATAGACGTATATACTGTTCCTTCCGAGAAGTAGGGTTCGACAGGCTAGGAATGTCGTCAAATATTGCATCCGAGATGTTAGGTTGCCCTAGGTTAGGATATATAACGTTATAGACGTATATACTTTTCCCTCCGAGAAGTAGGGTTCGACAGGCCAGGAATGTTGTCAAATATTGCATCCGAGATGTTAGATTGCCTTCGATTATGATATCGACCGTTATGGACGCATATAATATTCCCACCGAAAAGTATGCACCGACACGCCAGGAATATTGTAGAATATTACGTTTGAGATAATAGGTTGCCTTAGATTAGGATATACAACGTTATAGACTCATATAACGTTCCCACCGAGAAGTAGGGTCCGACACGCCTGGAATGATGTAGAATATTACATCCGAGATGTGAGGTTGCCTTAGGTTAGGATATATGACTTTAAAGATGTATATACTGTTCCCTCCGAGAAGTAGGGTTCGACAGGCCAGGAATGTTGTCAAATATTGCATCCGAGATGTTAGGTTGCCTTAGATTAGGATATATACCGCTATAGACGTATATACTGTTCCCTCCGAGATGTAGGGTTCGACAGGCCAGTAATGTTGTCAAATATTGCATCCGAGATGTTAGGTTGCCTTAGGTTAGGATATATAACGTTATAGACGCATGTCATGTTACCACCGAGACGTAGGTCCGACACGATTGGAATGTTGTCAAATGTTACATCAGAGATGTTAGGTTGCCTTCGGTTAGGATATATGACGTTACAGACGTATATACAGTTCCCTCCGAGAAGTAGGGTTCGACAGGCAAGGAATGTTGTCAAATGTTACATCCGAGATGTTAGGTTGCCTTAGGTTAGGATATATGACGTTACAGACGTATATACTGTTCCCTCCGAGAAGTAGGGTTCGACAGGTCAGGAATGTTGTCAAATATTGCATCCGAGATGTTAGGTTGCCTTAGGTTAGGATATATAACGTTATAGACGTATATACTGTTCCCACCGAGAAGTAGGGTTCGACACGCCAGGAATGTTGTCAAATATTACATACGAGATGTTAGGTGGTCTTAGGTTAGGATATATAACGTTATAGAGGCATGTAATGTTACCACTCGAGACGTAGGGACCGACATGCCTGGAATGTTGTCAAATGTTACATCCCAGATTTTAGGTTGCCTTGGGTTAGGATATATGACGTTTTAGACGTATATACTGTTCCCTCCGAGAAGTAGGGTTCGGCAGGTCAGGAATGTTGTCAAATATTGCATCCGAGATGTTACGTTGCCTTAGATTAGGATATGCAACGTTATAGACGCATATAATGTTCCCACCGAGAAGTAGGGTCCGACACGCCTGGAAGGTTGTAGAATATTACATCCGAGATGTTAGGTTGCCTCAGGTTAGGATATATAACGTTATAGACGTATATACTGTTCCGTCGGAGAAGTAGGGTTCAACAGGCCATGACTGTAGCCAATATTACATCCGAGATGTTAGGTTGCCTTAGATTACGATATCGACCGTTATAGACGCATATAATATTCCCACCGAAAAGTATGCTCCGACACGCCAGGAATGTTGTAAAATATTACGTCTGAGATGATAGGTTGCCTTAGGTTAGGATATATAACGTTATAGACGCATGTAATGTTACCACCGAGACGTAGGGACCGACACGCCTGGAATGTTGTCAAATGTTACATCCGAGATGTTAGGTTGCCTTAGGTTAGGATATATGACGTTACAGATGTATATACTGTTCCCTCCGAGAAGTTGGGTTCGACAGGCCAGGAATGTTGTCAAATATTGCATCCGAGATGTTAGGTTGCCTTAGATTAGGATATATACCGCTATAGACGTATATACTGTTCCCTCCGAGATGTAGGGTTCGACGGGCCAGTAATGTTGTCAAATATTGCATCCGAGATGTTAGGTTGCCTTAGATTAGGATATACAAAGTTATAGGCGCATATAATGTTCCCACCGAGAAGTAGGGTCCGACACGCCTGGAATGTTGTAGAATAATACATCCGAGATGTCAGGTTGCCTTAGGTTAGGATATATAACGCTATAGACGTATATACTGTTCCATTAGAGAAGTAGGGTTCGACAGGCCAGGAATGTTGTCAAATATTGCATCCGAGATGTTAGGTTGCCTTAGGTTAGGATATATAACGTTATAGACGCATGTAATGTTACCACCGAGACGTAGGGACCGACACGCCTGGAATGTTGTCAAATGTTACATCCGAGATGTTAGGTTGCCTTAGGTTAGGATATATGACGTTACAGACGTATATACTGTTCCCTCCGAGAAGTAGGGTTCGACAGGCCAGGAATGTTGTCAAATATTGCATCCGAGATGTTAGATTTCCTTAGATTACGATATCGACCGTTATAGACGCATATAATATTCCCACCGAATTGTATGCACCGACACGCCAGGAATATTGTAAAATATTACGTCTGAGATAATAGGTTGCCTTAGATTAGGATATACAACGTTATAGACTCATATAATGTTCCCACCGAGAAGTAGAGTCCGACACGCCTGGAATGATGTAGAATATTACATCCGAGATGTCAGGTTGCCTTAGGTTAGGATATATAACGTTATAGACGTATATACTGTTCCCTCCGAGAAGTAGGGTTCGACAGGCTAGGAATGTCGTCAAATATTGCATCCGAGATGTTAGGTTGCCTTAGATAAGGATATATAACGTTATAGACGCATATAATGTTACCACCGAGACGTAGGGACCGACATGCCTGGAATGTTGTCAAATGTTACATCCGAGATGTTAGGTTGCCTTAGGTTAGGATATATAACGTTATAGACGTATATACTGTTCCTTCCGAGAAGTAGGGTTCGACAGGCTAGGAATGTCGTCAAATATTGCATCCGAGATGTTAGGTTGCCCTAGGTTAGGATATATAACGTTATAGACGTATATACTTTTCCCTCCGAGAAGTAGGGTTCGACAGGCCAGGAATGTTGTCAAATATTGCATCCGAGATGTTAGATTGCCTTCGATTATGATATCGACCGTTATGGACGCATATAATATTCTCACCGAAAAGTATGCACCGACACGCCAGGAATATTGTAGAATATTACGTTTGAGATAATAGGTTGCCTTAGATTAGGATATACAACGTTATAGACTCATATAACGTTCCCACCGAGAAGTAGGGTCCGACACGCCTGGAATGATGTAGAATATTACATCCGAGATGTGAGGTTGCCTTAGGTTAGGATATATGACTTTAAAGATGTATATACTGTTCCCTCCGAGAAGTAGGGTTCGACAGGCCAGGAATGTTGTCAAATATTGCATCCGAGATGTTAGGTTGCCTTAGATTAGGATATATACCGCTATAGACGTATATACTGTTCCCTCCGAGATGTAGGGTTCGACAGGCCAGTAATGTTGTCAAATATTGCATCCGAGATGTTAGGTTGCCTTAGGTTAGGATATATAACGTTATAGACGCATGTCATGTTACCACCGAGACGTAGGTCCGACACGATTGGAATGTTGTCAAATGTTACATCAGAGATGTTAGGTTGCCTTCGGTTAGGATATATGACGTTACAGACGTATATACAGTTCCCTCCGAGAAGTAGGGTTCGACAGGCAAGGAATGTTGTCAAATGTTACATCCGAGATGTTAGGTTGCCTTAGGTTAGGATATATGACGTTACAGACGTATATACTGTTCCCTCCGAGAAGTAGGGTTCGACAGGTCAGGAATGTTGTCAAATATTGCATCCGAGATGTTAGGTTGCCTTAGGTTAGGATATATAACGTTATAGACGTATATACTGTTCCCACCGAGAAGTAGGGTTCGACACGCCAGGAATGTTGTCAAATATTACATACGAGATGTTAGGTGGTCTTAGGTTAGGATATATAACGTTATAGAGGCATGTAATGTTACCACCGAGACGTAGGGACCGACACGCCTGGAATGTTTTCAAATGTTACATCCGAGATGTTAGGTTGCCTTAGGTTTGGATATATGACGTTATAGACGTATATACTGTTCCCTCCGAGATGTAGGGTTCGACAGGCCAGGAATGTTGTCAAATATTGCATCCGTGATGTTAGGTTGCCTTAGGTTAGGATATATAACGTTCTAGACGCATGTAATGTTACCACTCGAGACGTAGGGACCGACATGCCTGGAATGTTGTCAAATGTTACATTAGAGATGTTAGGTTGCCTTAGGTTTGGATATATAACGTTCTAGACGCATGTAATGTTACCACTCGAGACGTAGGGACCGACATGCCTGGAATGTTGTCAAATGTTACATCCCAGATTTTAGGTTGCCTTGGGTTAGGATATATGACGTTTTAGACGTATATACTGTTCCCTCCGAGAAGTAGGGTTCGGCAGGTCAGGAATGTTGTCAAATATTGCATCCGAGATGTTACGTTGCCTTAGATTAGGATATGCAACGTTATAGACGCATATAATGTTCCCACCGAGAAGTAGGGTCCGACACGCCTGGAAGGTTGTGGAATATTACATCCGAGATGTTAGGTTGCCCTAGGTTAGGATATATAACGTTGTAGACGTATATACTGTTCCTTCCGAGAAGTAGGGTTCGACAGGCCAGGAATGTTGTCAAACATTGCATCCGAGATGTTAGATTGCCTTAGATTACTATATCGACCGTTATAGACATATATAATATTCCCACCGAAAAGTATGCACCGACACGCCAGGAATATTGTAAAATATTACGTCTGAGATAATAGGTTGCCTTAGATTAGGATATACAACGTTATAGACCCATATAATGTTCCCACCGAGATGTAGGGTCCGACACGCCTGGAATGTTGTAGAATATTACATCCGACATGTCAGGTTGCCTTAGGTTAGGATATATAACGTTATAGACGTATATACTGTTCCCACCGAGAAGTAGGGTCCGATACGTCAGGAATGTTGTCAAATATTACATGCGAGTTGTTACGGTGCCGTTATGGACGCATTAATGTTACCACCGGGACGTAGGGACCGACAAGCCCGGAATGTTGTCAAATGTTATATCCGAAATGTTAGGTTGCCTCAGGTTAGGATATATAACGTTATAGACGTATATACTGTTCCGTCGGAGAAGTAGGGTTCAACAGGCCATGACTGTAGCCAATATTACATCCGAGATGTTAGGTTGCCTTAGATTACGATATCGACCGTTATAGAAGCATATAATATTCCCACCGAAAAGTATGCTCCGACACGCCAGGAATGTTGTAAAATATTACGTCTGAGATGATAGGTTGCCTTAGGTTAGGATATATAACGTTGTAGACGCATGTAATGTTACCACCGAGACGTAGGGACCGACACGCCTGGAATGTTGTCAAATGTTACATCCGAGATGTTAGGTTGCCTTAGGTTAGGATATATGACGTTACAGATGTATATACTGTTCCCTCCGAGAAGTTGGGTTCGACAGGCCAGGAATGTTGTCAAATATTGCATCCGAGATGTTAGGTTGCCTTAGATTAGGATATATACCGCTATAGACGTATATACTGTTCCCTCCGAGATGTAGGGTTCGACAGGCCAGTAATGTTGTCAAATATTGCATCCGAGATGTTAGGTTGCCTTAGATTAGGATATACAAAGTTATAGGCGCATATAATGTTCCCACCGAGAAGTAGGGTCCGACACGCCTGGAATGTTGTAGAATAATACATGCGAGATGTCAGGTTGCCTTAGGTTAGGATATATAACGCTATAGACGTATATACTGTTCCATTAGAGAAGTAGGGTTCGACAGGCCAGGAATGTTGTCAAATGTTACATCCGAGATGTTAGGTTGCCTTAGGTTAGGATATATGACGTTACAGACGTATATACTGTTCCCTGCGAGAAGTAGGGTTCGACAGGCCAGGAATGTTGTCAAATATTGCATCCGAGATGTTAGATTTCCTTAGATTACGATATCGACCGTTATAGACGCATATAATATTCCCACCGAATTGTATGCACCGACACGTCAGGAATATTGTAAAATATTACGTCTGAGATAATAGGTTGCCTTAGATTAGGATATACAACGTTATAGACTCATATAATGTTCCCACCGAGATGTAGGGTCCGACACGCCTGGAATGTTGTAGAATATTACATCCGACATGTCAGGTTGCCTTAGGTTAGGATATATAACGTTATAGACGTATATACTGTTCCCACCGAGAAGTAGTGTCCGATACGTCAGGAATGTTGTCAAATATTACATGCGAGTTGTTACGGTGCCGTTATGGACGCATTAATGTTACCACCGGGACGTAGGGACCGACAAGCCCGGAATGTTGTCAAATGTTATATCCGAAATGTTAGGTTGCCTCAGGTTAGGATATATAACGTTATAGACGTATATACTGTTCCGTCGGAGAAGTAGGGTTCAACAGGCCATGACTGTAGCCAATATTACATCCGAGATGTTAGGTTGCCTTAGATTACGATATCGACCGTTATAGACGCATATAATATTCCCACCGAAAAGTATGCTCCGACACGCCAGGAATGTTGTAAAATATTACGTCTGAGATGATAGGTTGCCTTAGGTTAGGATATATAACGTTATAGACGCATGTAATGTTACCACCGAGACGTAGGGACCGACACGCCTGGAATGTTGTCAAATGTTACATCCGAGATGTTAGGTTGCCTTAGGTTAGGATATATGACGTTACAGATGTATATACTGTTCCCTCCGAGAAGTTGGGTTCGACAGGCCAGGAATGTTGTCAAATATTGCATCCGAGATGTTAGGTTGCCTTAGATTAGGATATATACCGCTATAGACGTATATACTGTTCCCTCCGAGATGTAGGGTTCGACAGGCCAGTAATGTTGTCAAATATTGCATCCGAGATGTTAGGTTGCCTTAGATTAGGATATACAAAGTTATAGGCGCATATAATGTTCCCACCGAGAAGTAGGGTCCGACACGCCTGGAATGTTGTAGAATAATACATGCGAGATGTCAGGTTGCCTTAGGTTAGGATATATAACGCTATAGACGTATATACTGTTCCATTAGAGAAGTAGGGTTCGACAGGCCAGGAATGTTGTCAAATGTTACATCCGAGATGTTAGGTTGCCTTAGGTTAGGATATATGACGTTACAGACGTATATACTGTTCCCTCCGAGAAGTAGGGTTCGACAGGCCAGGAATGTTGTCAAATATTGCATCCGAGATGTTAGATTTCCTTAGATTACGATATCGACCGTTATAGACGCATATAATATTCCCACCGAATTGTATGCACCGACACGCCAGGAATATTGTAAAATCTTACGTCTGAGATAATAGGTTGCCTTAGATTAGGATATACAACGTTATAGACTCATATAATGTTCCCACCGAGATGTAGGGTCCGACACGCCTGGAATGTTGTAGAATATTACATCCGACATGTCAGGTTGCCTTAGGTTAGGATATATAACGTTATAGACGTATATACTGTTCCCACCGAGAAGTAGGGTCCGATACGTCAGGAATGTTGTCAAATATTACATGCGAGTTGTTACGGTGCCGTTATGGACGCATTAATGTTACCACCGGGACGTAGGGACCGACACGCCTGGAATGTTGTCAAATGTTACATCCGAGATGTTAGATTGCCTTAGGTTAGGATATATGACGTTACAGACGTATATACTGTTCCCTCCGAGAAGTTGGGTTCGACAGGCCAGGAATGTTGTCAAATATTGCATCCGAGATGTTAGGTTGCCTTAGATTAGGATATATACCGCTATAGACGTATATACTGTTCCCTCCGAGATGTAGGGTTCGACAGGCCAGTAATGTTGTCAAATATTGCATCCGAGATGTTAGGTTGCCTTAGATTAGGATATACAAAGTTATAGGCGCATATAATGTTCCCACCGAGAAGTAGGGTCCGACACGCCTGGAATGTTGTAGAATAATACATCCGAGATGTCAGGTTGCCTTAGGTTAGGATATATAACGCTATAGACGTATATACTGTTCCATTAGAGAAGTAGGGTTCGACAGGCCAGGAATGTTGTCAAATATTGCATCCGAGATGTTAGGTTGCCTTAGGTTAGGATATATAACGTTATAGACGCATGTAATGTTACCACCGAGACGTAGGGACCGACACGCCTGGAATGTTGTCAAATGTTACATCCGAGATGTTAGGTTGCCTTAGGTTAGGATATATGACGTTACAGACGTATATACTGTTCCCTCCGAGAAGTAGGGTTCGAAAGGCCAGGAATGTTGTCAAATATTGCATCCGAGATGTTAGATTTCCTTAGATTACGATATCGACCGTTATAGACGCATATAATATTCCCACCGAATTGTATGCACCGACACGCCAGGAATATTGTAAAATATTACGTCTGAGATAATAGGTTGCCTTAGATTAGGATATACAACGTTATAGACTCATATAACGTTCCCACCGAGAAGTAGGGTCCGACACGCCTGGAATGATGTAGAATATTACATCCGAGATGTGAGGTTGCCTTAGGTTAGGATATATGACTTTAAAGATGTATATACTGTTCCCTCCGAGAAGTAGGGTTCGACAGGCCAGGAATGTTGTCAAATATTGCATCCGAGATGTTAGGTTGCCTTAGATTAGGATATATACCGCTATAGACGTATATACTGTTCCGTCGGAGAAGTAGGGTTCAACAGGCCATGACTGTAGCCAATATTACATCCGAGATGTTAGGTTGCCTTAGATTAGGATATATACCGCTATAGACGTATATACTGTTCCCTCCGAGATGTAGGGTTCGACAGGCCAGTAATGTTGTCAAATATTGCATCCGAGATGTTAGGTTGCCTTAGGTTAGGATATATAACGTTATAGACGCATGTCATGTTACCACCGAGACGTAGGTCCGACACGATTGGAATGTTGTCAAATGTTACATCAGAGATGTTAGGTTGCCTTCGGTTAGGATATATGACGTTACAGACGTATATACAGTTCCCTCCGAGAAGTAGGGTTCGACAGGCAAGGAATGTTGTTAAATGTTACATCCGAGATGTTAGGTTGCCTTAGGTTAGGATATATGACGTTACAGACGTATATACTGTTCCCTCCGAGAAGTAGGGTTCGACAGGTCAGGAATGTTGTCAAATATTGCATCCGAGATGTTAGGTTGCCTTAGGTTAGGATATATAACGTTATAGACGTATATACTGTTCCCACCGAGAAGTAGGGTTCGACACGCCAGGAATGTTGTCAAATATTACATACGAGATGTTAGGTGGTCTTAGGTTAGGATATATAACGTTATAGAGGCATGTAATGTTACCACCGAGACGTAGGGACCGACACGCCTGGAATGTTTTCAAATGTTACATCCGAGATGTTAGGTTGCCTTAGGTTTGGATATATGACGTTATAGACGTATATACTGTTCCCTCCGAGATGTAGGGTTCGACAGGCCAGGAATGTTGTCAAATATTGCATCCGTGATGTTAGGTTGCCTTAGGTTAGGATATATAACGTTCTAGACGCATGTAATGTTACCACTCGAGACGTAGGGACCGACATGCCTGGAATGTTGTCAAATGTTACATCCGAGATGTTAGGTTGCCTTAGGTTTGGATATATAACGTTCTAGACGCATGTAATGTTACCACTCGAGACGTAGGGACCGACATGCCTGGAATGTTGTCAAATGTTACATCCCAGATTTTAGGTTGCCTTGGGTTAGGATATATGACGTTTTAGACGTATATACTGTTCCCTCCGAGAAGTAGGGTTCGGCAGGCCAGGAATGTTGTCAAATATTGCATCCGAGATGTTACGTTGCCTTAGATTAGGATATGCAACGTTATAGACGCATATAATGTTCCCACCGAGAAGTAGGGTCCGACACGCCTGGAAGGTTGTAGAATATTACATCCGAGATGTTAGGTTGCCTTAGGTTAGGATATATAACGTTATAGACGTACATACTGTTCCCTCCGAGAAGTATGGTTCGACAGGCCAGGAATGTTGTCAAATATTGCATCCGAGATGTTAGATTGCCTTCGATTATGATATCGACCGTTATGGACGCATATAATATTCCCACCGAAAAGTATGCACCGACACGCCAGGAATATTGTAAACTATTACGTCTGAGATAATAGGTTGCCTTAGATTAGGATATACAACGTTATAGACTCATATAATGTTCCCACCGAGATGTAGGGTCCAACACGCCTGGAATGATGTAGAATATTACATCCGACATGTCAGGTTGCCTTAGGTTAGGATATATAACGTTATAGACGTATATACTGTTCCCACCGAGAAGTAGGGTCCGATACGCCAGGAATGTTGTCAAATATTACATGCGAGTTGTTACGGTGCCGTTATGGACGCACTAATGTTACCACCGAGACGTAGGGACCGACAAGCCCGGAATGTTGTCAAATGTTATATCCGAAATGTTAGGTTTCCTCAGGTTAGGATATATAACGTTATTGACGTATATACTGTTCCGTCGGAGAAGTAGGGTTCAACAGGCCATGACTGTAGCCAATATTACATCCGAGATGTTAGGTTGCCTTAGATTACGATATCGACCGTTATAGACGCATATAATATTCCCACCGAAAAGTATGCTCTGACACGCCAGGAATGTTGTAAAATATTACGTCTGAGATGATAGGTTGCCTTAGGTTAGGATATATAACGTTATAGACGCATGTAATGTTACCACCGAGACGTAGGGACCGACACGCCTGGAATGTTGTCAAATGTTACATCCGAGATGTTAGGTTGCCTTAGGTTAGGATATATGACGTTACAGATGTATATACTGTTCCCTTCGAGAAGTAGGGTTCGACAGGCCAGGAATGTTGTCAAATATTGCATCCGAGATGTTAGGTTGCCTTAGATTAGGATATATACCGCTATAGACGTATATACTGTTCCCTCCGAGATGTAGGGTTCGACACGCCTGGAATGTTGTCAAATATTGCATCCGAGATGTTAGGTTGCCTTAGATTAGGAAATATACCGTTATAGACGCATGTAATGTTACCACCGAGACGTAGGGACCGACACGCCTGGAATGTTGTCAAATATTACATCCGAGATGTTAGGTTGCCTTAGGTTAGGATATATAACGTTATAGACGCATGTCATGTTACCACCGAGACGTAGGTCCGACACGATTGGAATGTTGTCAAATGTTACATCCGAGATGTTAGGTTGCCTTAGGTTAGGATATATATCGGTATAGACGCATGTCATGTTACCACCGAGAGGTAGGGACCGACACGCCTGGAATGATCTCAAATGTTACATCCGAGATGTTAGGTTGCCATAGGTGAGGATATATGACGTTACAGACGTATATACTGTTCCCACCGAGAAGTAGGGACCGACACGCCTGGAATGTTGTCAAATGTTACATCCGAGATGTTAGGTTGCCTTAGGTTTGGATATATAACGTTCTAGACGCATGTAATGTTACCACTCGAGACGTAGGGACCGACATGCCTGGAATGTTGTCAAATGTTACATCCGAGATTTTAGGTTGCCTTGGGTTAGGATATATGACGTTTTAGACGTATATACTGTTCCCTCCGAGAAGTAGGGTTCGGCAGGCCAGGAATGTTGTCAAATATTGCATCCGAGATGTTACGTTGCCTTAGATTAGGATATGCAACGTCATAGACGCTTATAATGTTCCCACCGAGCAGTAGGGTCCTACACGCCTGGAAGGTTGTAGAATATTACATCCGAGATGTTAGGTTGCCTTAGGTTAGGATATATAACGTTATAGACGTACATACTGTTCCCTCCGAGAAGTAGGGTTCGACAGGCCAGGAATGTTGTCAAATATTGCATCCGAGATGTTAGATTGCCTTCGATTATGATATCGACCGTTATGGACGCATATAATATTCCCAACGAAAAGTATGCACCGACACGCCAGGAATATTGTAAAATATTACGTTTGAGATAATAGGTTGCCTTAGATTAGGATATACAACGTTATAGACTCATATAATGTTCCCACCGAGACGTAGGGACCGACATGCCTGGAATGTTGTCAAATGTTACATCCGAGATTTTAGGTTGCCTTGGGTTAGGATATATGACGTTTTAGACGTATATACTGTTCCCTCCGAGAAGTAGGGTTCGGCAGGCCAGGAATGTTGTCAAATATTGCATCCGAGATGTTACGTTGCCTTAGATTAGGATATGCAACGTTATAGACGCATATAATGTTCCCACCGAGAAGTAGGGTCCGACACACCTGGAAGGTTGTAGAATATTACATCCGAGATGTTAGGTTGCCCTAGGTTAGGATATATAACGTTGTAGACGTATATACTGTTCCTTCCGAGAAGTAGGGTTCGACAGGCCAGGAATGTTGTCAAATATTGCATCCGAGATGTTAGATTGCCTTAGATTACTATATCGACCGTTATAGACATATATAATATTCCCACCGAAAAGTATGCACCGACACGCCAGGAATATTGTAAAATATTACGTCTGAGATAATAGGTTGCCTTAGATTAGGATATACAACGTTATAGACTCATATAATGTTCCCACCGAGATGTAGGGTCCGACACACCTGGAATGTTGTAGAATATTACATCCGACATGTCAGGTTGCCTTAGGTTAGGATATATAACGTTATAGACGTATATACTGTTCCCTCCGAGAAGTAGGGTTCGACAGGCCAGGAATGTTGTCAAATATTGCATCCGAGATGTTAGGTTGCCTTAAACACGCCAGGCCAGGTAAGGATATATAACGTTATGGACGCATATAATGTTACCACCGAGACGTAGGAACCGACATGCCTGGAATGTTGTCAAATGTTACATCCGAGATGTTAGGTTGCCTTAGGTTAGCATATATAACGTTATAGACGCATGTAACATTACCACCGAGACGTAGGGACCGACACAACTGGAATGTTGTCAAATGTTACATCCGAGATTTTAGATTGCCTTAGGTTAGAATATATGACGTTATAGACGTATATACTGTTCCCTCCGAGAAGTAGGGTTCGACAGGCCAGGAATGTTGTCAAATATTGCATCCGAGATGTTAGGTTGCCTTAGGTTAGGATATATAACGTTATAGACGCATGTAACGTTACCACCGAGACGTAGGGACCGACACAACTGGAATGTTGTCAAATGTTACATCCGAGATGTTAGGTTGCCTTAGGTTAGGATATATGACGTTATAGACGTATATGCTGTTCCCTCCGAGAAGTAGGGTTCGACAGGCCAGGAAAGTTGTCAAATATTGCATCCGAGATGTTAGGTTGCCTTAGGTTAGCATATATAACGTTATAGACGCACGTAATGTTACCACCGAGAAGTAGGGTTCGACAGGCCAGGAATGTTGTCAAATATTGCATCCGAGATGTTAGGTTGCCTTAGATTAGGATATATACCGCTATAGACGTATATACTGTTCCCTCCGAGATGTAGGGTTCGACAGGCCAGGAATGTTGTCAAATATTGCATCCGAGATGTTAGGTTGCCTTAGAATAGGATATACAAAGTTATAGACGCATATAATGTTACCACCGAGACGTAGGTTTCCAACACGCCTGGAATGTTGTCAAATGTTATATCCGAGATCTTAGGTTGCCTTAGGTTAGGATATATAACGTTATAGACGTATATACTGTTCCCACCGAGAAGTAGGGTTCGACCGGCCAGGAATGGTGTCAAATATTGCATCCGAGATGTTAGGTTGCCTTAGGTTAGGATATATAACGTTATAGACGCATGTAATGTTACCACCGAGACGTAGGTCCGACACGATTGGAATGTTGTCAAATGTTACATCCGAGATGTTAGGTTGCCTTAGGTTAGGATATATAACGTTATAGACGCATGTCATGTTACCACCGAGACGTAGGTCCCACACGATTGGAATGTTGTCAAATGTTACATCCGAGATGTTAGGTTGCCTTAGGTTAGGATATATAACGTTATAGACGCATGTCATGTTACCACCGAGACGTAGGTCCGACACGATTGGAATGTTGTCAAATGTTACATCAGAGATGTTAGGTTGCCTTCGGTTAGGATATATGACGTTACAGACGAATATACAGTTCCCTCCGAGAAGTAGGGTTCGACAGGCAAGGAATGTTGTCAAATATTGCATGCGAGCTGTTAGGTTGCCTTAGGTTAGGATATATGACGTTACAGACGTATATACTGTTCCCTCCGAGAAGTAGGGTTCGACAGGTCAGGAATGTTGTCAAATATTGCATCCGAGATGTTAGATTGCCTTCGATTATGATATCGACCGTTATGGACGCATATAATATTCCCAACGAAAAGTATGCACCGACACGCCAGGAATATTGTAAAATATTACGTTTGAGATAATAGGTTGCCTTAGATTAGGATATACAACGTTATAGACTCATATAATGTTCCCACCGAGACGTAGGGACCGACATGCCTGGAATGTTGTCAAATGTTACATCCGAGATTTTAGGTTGCCTTGGGTTAGGATATATGACGTTTTAGACGTATATACTGTTCCCTCCGAGAAGTAGGGTTCGGCAGGCCAGGAATGTTGTCAAATATTGCATCCGAGATGTTACGTTGCCTTAGATTAGGATATGCAACGTTATAGACGCATATAATGTTCTCACCGAGAAGTAGGGTCCGACACACCTGGAAGGTTGTAGAATATTACATCCGAGATGTTAGGTTGCCCTAGGTTAGGATATATAACGTTGTAGACGTATATACTGTTCCTTCCGAGAAGTAGGGTTCGACAGGCCAGGAATGTTGTCAAATATTGCATCCGAGATGTTAGATTGCCTTAGATTACTATATCGACCGTTATAGACATATATAATATTCCCACCGAAAAGTATGCACCGACACGCCAGGAATATTGTAAAATATTACGTCTGAGATAATAGGTTGCCTTAGATTAGGATATACAACGTTATAGACTCATATAATGTTCCCACCGAGATGTAGGGTCCGACACACCTGGAATGTTGTAGAATATTACATCCGACATGTCAGGTTGCCTTAGGTTAGGATATATAACGTTATAGACGTATATACTGTTCCCTCCGAGAAGTAGGGTTCGACAGGCCAGGAATGTTGTCAAATATTGCATCCGAGATGTTAGGTTGCCTTAGACACGCCAGGCCAGGTAAGGATATATAACGTTATGGACGCATATAATGTTACCACCGAGACGTAGGAACCGACATGCCTGGAATGTTGTCAAATGTTACATCCGAGATGTTAGGTTGCCTTAGGTTAGCATATATAACGTTATAGACGCATGTAACATTACCACCGAGACGTAGGGACCGACACAACTGGAATGTTGTCAAATGTTACATCCGAGATTTTAGATTGCCTTAGGTTAGAATATATGACGTTATAGACGTATATACTGTTCCCTCCGAGAAGTAGGGTTCGACAGGCCAGGAATGTTGTCAAATATTGCATCCGAGATGTTAGGTTGCCTTAGGTTAGGATATATAACGTTATAGACGCATGTAACGTTACCACCGAGACGTAGGGACCGACACAACTGGAATGTTGTCAAATGTTACATCCGAGATGTTAGGTTGCCTTAGGTTAGGATATATGACGTTATAGACGTATATGCTGTTCCCTCCGAGAAGTAGGGTTCGACAGGCCAGGAAAGTTGTCAAATATTGCATCCGAGATGTTAGGTTGCCTTAGGTTAGCATATATAACGTTATAGACGCACGTAATGTTACCACCGAGAAGTAGGGTTCGACAGGCCAGGAATGTTGTCAAATATTGCATCCGAGATGTTAGGTTGCCTTAGATTAGGATATATACCGCTATAGACGTATATACTGTTCCCTCCGAGATGTAGGGTTCGACAGGCCAGGAATGTTGTCAAATATTGCATCCGAGATGTTAGGTTGCCTTAGAATAGGATATACAAAGTTATAGACGCATATAATGTTACCACCGAGACGTAGGTTTCCAACACGCCTGGAATGTTGTCAAATGTTATATCCGAGATCTTAGGTTGCCTTAGGTTAGGATATATAACGTTATAGACGTATATACTGTTCCCACCGAGAAGTAGGGTTCGACCGGCCAGGAATGGTGTCAAATATTGCATCCGAGATGTTAGGTTGCCTTAGGTTAGGATATATAACGTTATAGACGCATGTAATGTTACCACCGAGACGTAGGTCCGACACGATTGGAATGTTGTCAAATGTTACATCCGAGATGTTAGGTTGCCTTAGGTTAGGATATATAACGTTATAGACGCATGTCATGTTACCACCGAGACGTAGGTCCCACACGATTGGAATGTTGTCAAATGTTACATCCGAGATGTTAGGTTGCCTTAGGTTAGGATATATAACGTTATAGACGCATGTCATGTTACCACCGAGACGTAGGTCCGACACGATTGGAATGTTGTCAAATGTTACATCAGAGATGTTAGGTTGCCTTCGGTTAGGATATATGACGTTACAGACGAATATACAGTTCCCTCCGAGAAGTAGGGTTCGACAGGCAAGGAATGTTGTCAAATATTGCATGCGAGCTGTTAGGTTGCCTTAGGTTAGGATATATGACGTTACAGACGTATATACTGTTCCCTCCGAGAAGTAGGGTTCGACAGGTCAGGAATGTTGTCAAATATTGCATCCGAGATGTTAGGTTGCCTTAGGTTAGGATATATAACGTTATAGACGTATATACTGTTCCCACCGAGAAGTAGGGTTCGACAGGCCAGGAATGTTGTCAAATATTGCATCCGAGATGTTAGGTTGCCTTAGGTTAGGATATATAAAGTTATAGACGCATGTAATGTTACCACCGAGACGTAGGGACCGACACGCCTGGAATGTTGTCAAATGTTACATCCGAGATGTTAGGTTGCCTTAGGTCAGGATATATGACGTTACAGACGTATATACTGTTCCCTCCGAGAAGTAGGGTTCGACAGGCCAGGAATGTTGTCAAATATTGCATCCGAGATGTTAGGTTGCCTTAGATTAGGAAATATGACGTTACAGACGTATATACTGTTCCCTCCGAGAAGTAGGGTTCGACAGGCCAGGAATGTTGTCAAATATTGCATCCGAGATTTGAGGTTGCCTTAGGTTAGGATATATAACGTTATAGACGCATGTAACGTTACCACCGAGACGTAGGGACCGACACAACCGGAATGTTGTCAAATGTTACATCCGAGATGTTAGGTTGCCTTCGGTTTGGATATATAACGTTCTAGACGCATGTAATGTTACCACTCGAGACGTAGGGACCGACATGCCTGGAATGTTGTCAAATGTTACATCCGAGATTTTAGGTTGCCTTGGGTTAGGATATATGACGTTTTAGACGTATATACTGTTCCCTCCGAGAAGTAGGGTTCGGCAGGCCAGGAATGTTGTCAAATATTGCATCCGAGATGTTACGTTGCCTTAGATTAGGATATGCAACGTTATAGACGCATATAATGTTCCCACCGAGAAGTAGGGTCCGACACACCTGGAAGGTTGTAGAATATTACATCCGAGATGTTAGGTTGCCCTAGGTTAGGATATATAACGTTGTAGACGTATATACTGTTCCTTCCGAGAAGTAGGGTTCGACAGGCCAGGAATGTTGTCAAATATTGCATCCGAGATGTTAGATTGCCTTAGATTACTATATCGACCGTTATAGACATATATAATATTCCCACCGAAAAGTATGCACCGACACGCCAGGAATATTGTAAAATATTACGTCTGAGATAATAGGTTGCCTTAGATTAGGATATACAACGTTATAGACTCATATAATGTTCCCACCGAGATGTAGGGTCCGACACACCTGGAATGTTGTAGAATATTACATCCGACATGTCAGGTTGCCTTAGGTTAGGATATATAACGTTATAGACGTATATACTGTTCCCTCCGAGAAGTAGGGTTCGACAGGCCAGGAATGTTGTCAAATATTGCATCCGAGATGTTAGGTTGCCTTAGACACGCCAGGCCAGGTAAGGATATATAACGTTATGGACGCATATAATGTTACCACCGAGACGTAGGAACCGACATGCCTGGAATGTTGTCAAATGTTACATCCGAGATGTTAGGTTGCCTTAGGTTAGCATATATAACGTTATAGACGCATGTAACATTACCACCGAGACGTAGGGACCGACACAACTGGAATGTTGTCAAATGTTACATCCGAGATTTTAGATTGCCTTAGGTTAGAATATATGACGTTATAGACGTATATACTGTTCCCTCCGAGAAGTAGGGTTCGACAGGCCAGGAATGTTGTCAAATATTGCATCCGAGATGTTAGGTTGCCTTAGGTTAGGATATATAACGTTATAGACGCATGTAACGTTACCACCGAGACGTAGGGACCGACACAACTGGAATGTTGTCAAATGTTACATCCGAGATGTTAGGTTGCCTTAGGTTAGGATATATGACGTTATAGACGTATATGCTGTTCCCTCCGAGAAGTAGGGTTCGACAGGCCAGGAAAGTTGTCAAATATTGCATCCGAGATGTTAGGTTGCCTTAGGTTAGCATATATAACGTTATAGACGCACGTAATGTTACCACCGAGAAGTAGGGTTCGACAGGCCAGGAATGTTGTCAAATATTGCATCCGAGATGTTAGGTTGCCTTAGATTAGGATATATACCGCTATAGACGTATATACTGTTCCCTCCGAGATGTAGGGTTCGACAGGCCAGGAATGTTGTCAAATATTGCATCCGAGATGTTAGGTTGCCTTAGAATAGGATATACAAAGTTATAGACGCATATAATGTTACCACCGAGACGTAGGTTTCCAACACGCCTGGAATGTTGTCAAATGTTATATCCGAGATCTTAGGTTGCCTTAGGTTAGGATATATAACGTTATAGACGTATATACTGTTCCCACCGAGAAGTAGGGTTCGACAGGCCAGGAATGTTGTCAAATATTGCATCCGAGATGTTAGGTTGCCTTAGGTTAGGATATATAAAGTTATAGACGCATGTAATGTTACCACCGAGACGTAGGGACCGACACGCCTGGAATGTTGTCAAATGTTACATCCGAGATGTTAGGTTGCCTTAGGTCAGGATATATGACGTTACAGACGTATATACTGTTCCCTCCGAGAAGTAGGGTTCGACAGGCCAGGAATGTTGTCAAATATTGCATCCGAGATGTTAGGTTGCCTTAGATTAGGAAATATGACGTTACAGACGTATATACTGTTCCCTCCGAGAAGTAGGGTTCGACAGGCCACGAATGTTGTCAAATATTGCATCCGAGATTTGAGGTTGCCTTAGGTTAGGATATATAACGTTATAGACGCATGTAACGTTACCACCGAGACGTAGGGACCGACACAACCGGAATGTTGTCAAATGTTACATCCGAGATGTTAGGTTGCCTTAGGTTAGGATATATAACGTTATAGACGCATGTAACGTTACCACCGAGACGTAGGGACCGACACAACTGGAATGTTGTCAAATGTTACATCCGAGATGTTAGGTTGCCTTAGGTTAGGATATATGACGTTATAGACGTATATACTGTTCCCTCCGAGAAGTAGGGTTCGGCAGGCCAGGAATGTTGTCAAATATTGCATCCGAGATGTTACGTTGCCTTAGATTAGGATATGCAACGTTATAGACGCATATAATGTTCCCACCGAGAAGTAGGGTCCGACACACCTGGAAGGTTGTAGAATATTACATCCGAGATGTTAGGTTGCCCTAGGTTAGGATATATAACGTTGTAGACGTATATACTGTTCCTTCCGAGAAGTAGGGTTCGACAGGCCAGGAATGTTGTCAAATATTGCATCCGAGATGTTAGATTGCCTTAGATTACTATATCGACCGTTATAGACATATATAATATTCCCACCGAAAAGTATGCACCGACACGCCAGGAATATTGTAAAATATTACGTCTGAGATAATAGGTTGCCTTAGATTAGGATATACAACGTTATAGACTCATATAATGTTCCCACCGAGATGTAGGGTCCGACACACCTGGAATGTTGTAGAATATTACATCCGACATGTCAGGTTGCCTTAGGTTAGGATATATAACGTTATAGACGTATATACTGTTCCCTCCGAGAAG
Organism: Xylocopa violacea; assembly: GCA_963969225.1. Lineage (NCBI taxonomy): Eukaryota > Metazoa > Arthropoda > Insecta > Hymenoptera > Apidae > Xylocopa > Xylocopa violacea. The sequence continues at coordinate 962,827 of CAXAJV010000194.1, read as the reverse complement.
TAGGGTTCGACAGGCCAGGAATGGTGTCAAATATTGCATCCGAGATGTTAGGTTGCCTTAGACACGCCAGGCCAGGTAAGGATATATAACGTTATGGACGCATATAATGTTACCACCGAGACGTAGGAACCGACATGCCTGGAATGTTGTCAAATGTTACATCCGAGACGTTAGGTTGCCTTAGGTTAGCATATATAACGTTATAGACGCATGTAACATTACCACCGAGACGTAGGGACCGACACAACTGGAATGTTGTCAAATGTTACATCCGAGATTTTAGATTGCCTTAGGTTAGAATATATGACGTTATAGACGTATATACTGTTCCCTCCGAGAAGTAGGGTTCGACAGGCCAGGAATGTTGTCAAATATTGCATCCGAGATGTTAGGTTGCCTTAGGTTAGGATATATAACGTTATAGACGCATGTAACGTTACCACCGAGACGTAGGGACCGACACAACTGGAATGTTGTCAAATGTTACATCCGAGATGTTAGGTTGCCTTAGGTTAGGATATATGACGTTATAGACGTATATGCTGTTCCCTCCGAGAAGTAGGGTTCGACAGGCCAGGAAAGTTGTCAAATATTGCATCCGAGATGTTAGGTTGCCTTAGGTTAGCATATATAACGTTATAGACGCACGTAATGTTACCACCGAGAAGTAGGGTTCGACAGGCCAGGAATGTTGTCAAATATTGCATCCGAGATGTTAGGTTGCCTTAGATTAGGATATATACCGCTATAGACGTATATACTGTTCCCTCCGAGATGTAGGGTTCGACAGGCCAGGAATGTTGTCAAATATTGCATCCGAGATGTTAGGTTGCCTTAGAATAGGATATACAAAGTTATAGACGCATATAATGTTACCACCGAGACGTAGGTTTCCAACACGCCTGGAATGTTGTCAAATGTTATATCCGAGATCTTAGGTTGCCTTAGGTTAGGATATATAACGTTATAGACGTATATACTGTTCCCACCGAGAAGTAGGGTTCGACCGGCCAGGAATGGTGTCAAATATTGCATCCGAGATGTTAGGTTGCCTTAGGTTAGGATATATAACGTTATAGACGCATGTAATGTTACCACCGAGACGTAGGTCCGACACGATTGGAATGTTGTCAAATGTTACATCCGAGATGTTAGGTTGCCTTAGGTTAGGATATATAACGTTATAGACGCATGTCATGTTACCACCGAGACGTAGGTCCCACACGATTGGAATGTTGTCAAATGTTACATCCGAGATGTTAGGTTGCCTTAGGTTAGGATATATAACGTTATAGACGCATGTCATGTTACCACCGAGACGTAGGTCCGACACGATTGGAATGTTGTCAAATGTTACATCAGAGATGTTAGGTTGCCTTCGGTTAGGATATATGACGTTACAGACGAATATACAGTTCCCTCCGAGAAGTAGGGTTCGACAGGCAAGGAATGTTGTCAAATATTGCATGCGAGCTGTTAGGTTGCCTTAGGTTAGGATATATGACGTTACAGACGTATATACTGTTCCCTCCGAGAAGTAGGGTTCGACAGGTCAGGAATGTTGTCAAATATTGCATCCGAGATGTTAGGTTGCCTTAGGTTAGGATATATAACGTTATAGACGTATATACTGCTCCCACCGAGAAGTAGGGTTCGACAGGCCAGGAATGTTGTCAAATATTGCATCCGAGATGTTAGGTTGCCTTAGGTTAGGATATATAAAGTTATAGACGCATGTAATGTTACCACCGAGACGTAGGGACCGACACGCCTGGAATGTTGTCAAATGTTACATCCGAGATGTTAGGTTGCCTTAGGTCAGGATATATGACGTTACAGACGTATATACTGTTCCCTCCGAGAAGTAGGGTTCGACAGGCCAGGAATGTTGTCAAATATTGCATCCGAGATGTTAGGTTGCCTTAGATTAGGAAATATGACGTTACAGACGTATATACTGTTCCCTCCGAGAAGTAGGGTTCGACAGGCCAGGAATGTTGTCAAATATTGCATCCGAGATTTGAGGTTGCCTTAGGTTAGGATATATAACGTTATAGACGCATGTAACGTTACCACCGAGACGTAGGGACCGACACAACCGGAATGTTGTCAAATGTTACATCCGAGATGTTAGGTTGCGATAGGTGAGGATATATGACGTTATAGACGTATATGGTGTTCCCTCCGAGAAGTAGGGCTCGACAGGCCAGGAATGTTGTCAAATATTGCATCCGAGATGTTAGGTTGCCTTAGGTTAGGATATATAACGTTATAGACGCATGTAATGTTACCACCGAGACGTAGGGACCGACATGCCTGGAATGTTGTCAAATGTTACATCCGAGATGTTAGGTTGCCTTAGGTTAGGTTATATGACGTTATAGACGTCTATACTGTTCCCTCCGAGAAGTAGGGTTCGACAGGCCAGGAATGTTGTCAAATATTGCATCCGAGATGTTAGATTGCCTTAGATTACGATATCGACCGTTAAAGACATATATAATATTCCCACCGAAAAGTATGCTCCGACACGCCAGGAATATTGTAAAATATTACGTCTGAGATAATAGGTTGCCTTAGATTAGGATATACAACGTTATAGACTCATATAATGTTCCCACCGAGATGTAGGGTCCGACACGCCTGGAATGTTGTAGAATATTACATCCGACATGTCAGGTTGCCTTAGGTTAGGATATATAACGTTATAGACGTATATACTGTTCCCACCGAGAAGTAGGGCCCGATACGCCAGGAATGTTGTCAAATATTACATGCGAGTTGTTACGGTGCCGTTATGGACGCACTAATGTTACCACCGAGACGTAGGGACCGACAAGCCCGGAATGTTGTCAAATGTTATGTCCGAAATGTTAGGTTGCCTCAGGTTAGGATATATAACGTTATTGACGTATATACTGTTCCGTCGGAGAAGTAGGGTTCAACAGGCCATGACTGCAGCCAATATTACATCCGAGATGTTAGGTTGCCTTAGATTACGATATCGACCGTTATAGACGCATATAATATTCCCACCGAAAAGTATGCTCTGACACGCCAGGAATGTTGTAAAATATTACGTCTGAGGTGATAGGTTGCCTTAGGTTAGGATATATAACGTTATAGACGCATGTAATGTTACCACCGAGACGTAGGGACCGACTAGCCTGGAATGTTGTCAAATGTTACATCCGAGATGTTAGGTTGCCTTTGGTTAGGATATATGACGTTACAGATGTATATACTGTTCCCTCCGAGAAGTAGGGTTCGACAGGCCAGGAATGTTGTCAAATATTGCATCCGAGATGTTAGGTTGCCTTAGATTAGGATATATACCGCTATAGACGTATATACTGTTCCCTCCGAGATGTAGGGTTCGACACGCCTGGAATGTTGTCAAATATTGCATCCGAGATGTTAGGTTGCCTTAGATTAGGAAATATACCGTTATAGACGCATGTAATGTTACCACCGAGACGTAGGGACCGACACGCCTGGAATGTTGTCAAATATTACATCCGAGATGTTAGGTTGCCTTAGGTTAGGATATATACCGTTATAGACGCATGTAATGTTACCACCGAGACGTAGGGACCGACACGCCTGGAATGTTGTCAAATATTACATCCGAGATGTTAGGTTGCCTTAGGTTAGGATATATAACGTTATAGACGCATGTCATGTTACCACCGAGACGTAGGTCCGACACGATTGGAATGTTGTCAAATGTTACATCAGAGATGTTAGGTTGCCTTAGGTTAGGATATATAACGTTATAGACGCATGTCATGTTACCACCGAGACGTAGGTCCGACACGATTGGAATGTTGTCAAATGTTACATCAGAGATGTTAGGTTGCCTTCGGTTAGGATATATGACGTTACAGACGTATATACAGTTCCCTCCGAGAAGTAGGGTTCGACAGGCAAGGAATGTTGTCAAATGTTACATCCGAGATGTTAGGTTGCCTTAGGTTAGGATATATAACGTTATAGACGCATGTAATGTTACCACCGAGACGTAGGGACCGACAAGCCCGGAATGTTGTCAAATGTTATATCCGAAATGTTAGGTTGCCTCAGGTTAGGATATATAACGTTATAGACGTATATACTGTTCCGTCGGAGAAGTAGGGTTCAACAGGCCATGACTGTAGCCAATATTACATCCGAGATGTTAGGTTGCCTTAGATTACGATATCGACCGTTATAGACGCATATAATATTCCCACCGAAAAGTATGCTCTGACACGCCAGGAATGTTGTAAAATATTACGTCTGAGATGATAGGTTGCCTTAGGTTAGGATATATAACGTTATAGACGCATGTAATGTTACCACCGAGACGTAGGGACCGACACGCCTGGAATGTTGTCAAATGTTACATCCGAGATGTTAGGTTGCCTTAGGTTAGGATATATGACGTTACAGATGTATATACTGTTCCCTCCGAGAAGTAGGGTTCGACAGGCCAGGAATGTTGTCAAATATTGCATCCGAGATGTTAGGTTGCCTTAGATTAGGATATACAAAGTTATAGACGCATATAATGTTCCCACCGAGAAGTAGGGTCCGACACGCCTGGAATGTTGTAGAATAATACATCCGAGATGTCAGGTTGCCTTAGGTTAGGATATATAACGTTATAGAAGTATATACTGTTCCATTAGAGAAGTAGGGTTCGACAGGCCAGGAATGTTGTCAAATATTACGTCTGAGATGATAGGTTGCCTTAGGTTAGGATATATAACGTTATAGACGCATGTAATGTTACCACCGAGACGTAGGGACCGACACAACTGGAATGTTGTCAAATGTTACATCCGAGATGTTAGATTGCCTTAGGTTAGAATATATGACGTTACAGACGTATATACTGTTCCCACCGAGACGTAGGGACCGACACGCCTGGAATGTTGTCAAATGTTACATCCGAGATGTTAGGTTGCCTTCGGTGAGGATATATGACGTTACAGACGTATATACAGTTCCCTCCGAGAAGTAGGGTTCGACAGGCAAGGAATGTTGTCAAATGTTACATCCGAGATGTTAGGTTGCCTTAGATTATGATATATACCGTTATAGACGCATATAATGTTCCCACCGAGAAGTAGGGTCCGCCACGCCTGGAATGTTGTCAAATGTTACATCCGAGATGTTAGGTTGCCTTAGGTTAGGATATATGACGTTACAGACGTATATACTGTTCCCTCCGAGAAGTAGGGTTCGACAGGCCAGGAATGTTGTCAAATATTGCATCCGAGATGTTAGGTTGCCTTAGGTTAACATATATAACGTTATAGACGCACGTAATGTTACCACCGAGACGTAGGATTCCAACACGCCTGGAATGTTGTCAAATGTTATATCTGAGATGTTAGGTTGCCTTAGGTTAGAATATATGACATTACAGGCGTATATACTGTCCCCACCGAGAAGCAGGGTCCGACACGCCAGGAATGTTGTCAAATATTACATCCGACATGTTAGGTTGCATTAGGTTAGGATATATAACGTTATAGACGTATATACTGTTCCCTCCGAGAAGTAGGGTTCGACTGGCTAGGAATGTTTCAAATATTGCATCCGAGATGTTAGGTTGCCTTAGATACGCCAGGCCAGGTAAGGATATATAACGTTATGGACGCATATAATGTTACCACCGAGACGTAGTGACCGACATGCCTGGAATGTTGTCAAATGTTACATCCGAGATGTTAGGTTGCCTTAGGTTAGGATATATAACGTTATAGACGCATGTAGCGTTACCACCGAGACGTAGGGACCGACACAACTGGAATGTTGTCAAATGTTACATCCGAGATGTTAGGTTGCCTTAGGTTAGGATATATGACGTTATAGACGTATATGCTGTTCCCTCCGAGAAGTAGGGTTCGACAGGCCAGGAAAGTTGTCAAATATTGCATCCGAGATGTTAGGTTGCCTTAGGTTAGCATATATAACGTTATAGACGCACGTAATGTTACCACCGAGAAGTAGGGTTCGACAGGCCAGGAATGTTGTCAAATATTGCATCCGAGATGTTAGGTTGCCTTAGATTAGGATATATACCGCTATAGACGTATATACTGTTCCCTCCGAGATGTAGGGTTCGACAGGCCAGGAATGTTGTCAAATATTGCATCCGAGATGTTAGGTTGCCTTAGAATAGGATATACAATGTTATAGACGCATGTAATGTTACCAGCGAGACGTAGGTTTCCAACACGCCTGGAATGTTGTCAAATGTTATATCCGAGATGTTAGGTTGCCTTAGGTTAGGATATATAACGTTATAGACGTATATACTGTTCCCACCGAGAAGTAGGGTTCGACACGCCAGGAATGTTGTCAAATATTACATACGAGATGTTAGTTGGCCTTAGGTTAGGATATATAACGTTATAGACGCATGTAATGTTACCACCGAGACGTAGGGACCGACACGCCTGGAATGTTGTCAAATGTTACATCCGAGATGTTAGATTGCCTTAGGCTAGGATATGTGACGTTATAGATGTATATGCTGTTCCCTCCGAGAAGTAGGGTTCGACAGGCCAGGAATGTTGTCAAATATGGCATCCGAGATGTTAGGTTGCCTTAGGTTAGGATATATAACGTTATAGACGCATGTAATGTTACCACCGAGACGTAGGTCCGACACGATTGGAATGTTGTCAAATGTTACATCCGAGATGTTAGGTTGCCTTAGGTTAGGATATATAACGTTATAGACGCATATCGTGTTACCACCGAGACGTAGGTCCGACACGATTGGAATGTTGTCAAATGTTACATCAGAGATGTTAGGTTGCCTTAGGTTAGGATATATACCGTTATAGACGCATATAATGTTCCCACCGAGAAGTAGGGTCCGCCACGCCTGGAATGTTGTCAAATGTTACATCCGAGATGTTAGGTTGCCTTAGGTTAGGATATATGACGTTACAGACGTATATACTGTTCCCTCCGAGAAGTAGGGTTCGACAGGCCAGGAATGTTGTCAAATATTGCATCCGAGATGTTAGGTTGCCTTAGGTTAACATATATAACGTTATAGACGCACGTAATGTTACCACCGAGACGTAGGGTTCCAACACGCCTGGAATGTTGTCAAATGTTATATCTGAGATGTTAGGTTGCCTTAGGTTAGAATATATGACATTACAGGCGTATATACTGTCCCCACCGAGAAGCAGGGTCCGACACGCCAGGAATGTTGTCAAATATTACATCCGACATGTTAGGTTGCATTAGGTTAGGATATATAACGTTATAGACGTATATACTGTTCCCTCCGAGAAGTAGGGTTCGACTGGCTAGGAATGTTTCAAATATTGCATCCGAGATGTTAGGTTGCCTTAGATACGCCAGGCCAGGTAAGGATATATAACGTTATGGACGCATATAATGTTACCACCGAGACGTAGTGACCGACATGCCTGGAATGTTGTCAAATGTTACATCCGAGATGTTAGGTTGCCTTAGGTTAGGATATATAACGTTATAGACGCATGTAGCGTTACCACCGAGACGTCGGGACCGACACAACTGGAATGTTGTCAAATGTTACATCCGAGATGTTAGGTTGCCTTAGGTTAGGATATATGACGTTATAGACGTATATGCTGTTCCCTCCGAGAAGTAGGGTTCGACTGGCTAGGAATGTTGTCAAATATTGCATCCGAGATGTTAGGTTGCCTTAGATTAGGATATATACCGCTATAGACGTATATACTGTTCCCTCCGAGATGTAGGGTTCGACAGGCCAGGAATGTTGTCAAATATTGCATACGAGATGTTAGGTTGCCTTTGGTTAGGATATATAACGTTATTGACGTATATACTGTTCCGTCGGAGAAGTAGGGTTCAACAGGCCAGGAATGTTGTCAAATATTACATGCGAGTTGTTACGGTGCCGTTATGGACGCACTAATGTTACCACCGAGACGTAGGGACCGACAAGCCCGGAATGTTGTCAAATGTTATGTCCGAAATGTTAGGTTGCCTCAGGTTAGGATATATAACGTTATTGACGTATATACTGTTCCGTCGGAGAAGTAGGGTTCAACAGGCCATGACTGTAGCCAATATTACATCCGAGATGTTAGGTTGCCTTAGATTACGATATCGACCGTTATAGACGCATATAATATTCCCACCGAAAAGTATGCTCTGACACGCCAGGAATGTTGTAAAATATTACGTCTGAGATGATAGGTTGCCTTAGGTTAGGATATATAACGTTATAGACGCATGTAATGTTACCACCGAGACGTAGGGACCGACTAGCCTGGAATGTTGTCAAATGTTACATCCGAGATGTTAGGTTGCCTTTGGTTAGGATATATGACGTTACAGATGTATATACTGTTCCCTCCGAGAAGTAGGGTTCGACAGGCCAGGAATGTTGTCAAATATTGCATCCGAGATGTTAGGTTGCCTTAGATTAGGATATATACCGCTATAGACGTATATACTGTTCCCTCCGAGATGTAGGGTTCGACACGCCTGGAATGTTGTCAAATATTGCATCCGAGATGTTAGGTTGCCTTAGATTAGGAAATATACCGTTATAGACGCATGTAATGTTACCACCGAGACGTAGGGACCGACACGCCTGGAATGTTGTCAAATATTACATCCGAGATGTTAGGTTGCCTTAGGTTAGGATATATACCGTTATAGACGCATGTAATGTTACCACCGAGACGTAGGGACCGACACGCCTGGAATGTTGTCAAATATTACATCCGAGATGTTAGGTTGCCTTAGGTTAGGATATATAACGTTATAGACGCATGTCATGTTACCACCGAGACGTAGGTCCGACACGATTGGAATGTTGTCAAATGTTACATCAGAGATGTTAGGTTGCCTTAGGTTAGGATATATAACGTTATAGACGCATGTCATGTTACCACCGAGACGTAGGTCCGACACGATTGGAATGTTGTCAAATGTTACATCAGAGATGTTAGGTTGCCTTCGGTTAGGATATATGACGTTACAGACGTATATACAGTTCCCTCCGAGAAGTAGGGTTCGACAGGCAAGGAATGTTGTCAAATGTTACATCCGAGATGTTAGGTTGCCTTAGGTTAGGATATATAACGTTATAGACGCATGTAATGTTACCACCGAGACGTAGGGACCGACAAGCCCGGAATGTTGTCAAATGTTATATCCGAAATGTTAGGTTGCCTCAGGTTAGGATATATAACGTTATAGACGTATATACTGTTCCGTCGGAGAAGTAGGGTTCAACAGGCCATGACTGTAGCCAATATTACATCCGAGATGTTAGGTTGCCTTAGATTACGATATCGACCGTTATAGACGCATATAATATTCCCACCGAAAAGTATGCTCTGACACGCCAGGAATGTTGTAAAATATTACGTCTGAGATGATAGGTTGCCTTAGGTTAGGATATATAACGTTATAGACGCATGTAATGTTACCACCGAGACGTAGGGACCGACACGCCTGGAATGTTGTCAAATGTTACATCCGAGATGTTAGGTTGCCTTAGGTTAGGATATATGACGTTACAGATGTATATACTGTTCCCTCCGAGAAGTAGGGTTCGACAGGCCAGGAATGTTGTCAAATATTGCATCCGAGATGTTAGGTTGCCTTAGATTAGGATATACAAAGTTATAGACGCATATAATGTTCCCACCGAGAAGTAGGGTCCGACACGCCTGGAATGTTGTAGAATAATACATCCGAGATGTCAGGTTGCCTTAGGTTAGGATATATAACGTTATAGAAGTATATACTGTTCCATTAGAGAAGTAGGGTTCGACAGGCCAGGAATGTTGTCAAATATTACGTCTGAGATGATAGGTTGCCTTAGGTTAGGATATATACCGTTATAGACGCATATAATGTTCCCACCGAGAAGTAGGGTCCGCCACGCCTGGAATGTTGTCAAATGTTACATCCGAGATGTTAGGTTGCCTTAGGTTAGGATATATGACGTTACAGACGTATATACTGTTCCCTCCGAGAAGTAGGGTTCGACAGGCCAGGAATGTTGTCAAATATTGCATCCGAGATGTTAGGTTGCCTTAGGTTAACATATATAACGTTATAGACGCACGTAATGTTACCACCGAGACGTAGGGTTCCAACACGCCTGGAATGTTGTCAAATGTTATATCTGAGATGTTAGGTTGCCTTAGGTTAGAATATATGACATTACAGGCGTATATACTGTCCCCACCGAGAAGCAGGGTCCGACACGCCAGGAATGTTGTCAAATATTACATCCGACATGTTAGGTTGCATTAGGTTAGGATATATAACGTTATAGACGTATATACTGTTCCCTCCGAGAAGTAGGGTTCGACTGGCTAGGAATGTTTCAAATATTGCATCCGAGATGTTAGGTTGCCTTAGATACGCCAGGCCAGGTAAGGATATATAACGTTATGGACGCATATAATGTTACCACCGAGACGTAGTGACCGACATGCCTGGAATGTTGTCAAATGTTACATCCGAGATGTTAGGTTGCCTTAGGTTAGGATATATAACGTTATAGACGCATGTAGCGTTACCACCGAGACGTAGGGACCGACACAACTGGAATGTTGTCAAATGTTACATCCGAGATGTTAGGTTGCCTTAGGTTAGGATATATGACGTTATAGACGTATATGCTGTTCCCTCCGAGAAGTAGGGTTCGACTGGCTAGGAATGTTGTCAAATATTGCATCCGAGATGTTAGGTTGCCTTAGATTAGGATATATACCGCTATAGACGTATATACTGTTCCCTCCGAGATGTAGGGTTCGACAGGCCAGGAATGTTGTCAAATATTGCATACGAGATGTTAGGTTGCCTTAGAATAGGATATACAATGTTATAGACGCATGTAATGTTACCACCGAGACGTAGGTTTCCAACACGCCTGGAATGTTGTCAAATGTTATATCCGAGATGTTAGGTTGCCTTAGGTTAGGATATATAACGTTATAGACGTATATACTGTTCCCACCGAGAAGTAGGGTTCGACACGCCAGGAATGTTGTCAAATATTACATACGAGATGTTAGTTGGCCTTAGGTTAGGATATATAACGTTATAGACGCATGTAATGGTACCACCGAGACGTAGGGACCGACACGCCTGGAATGTTGTCAAATGTTACATCCGAGATGTTAGATTGCCTTAGGCTAGGATATGTGACGTTATAGATGTATATGCTGTTCCCTCCGAGAAGTAGGGTTCGACAGGCCAGGAATGTTGTCAAATATTGCATCCGAGATGTTAGGTTGCCTTAGGTTAGGATATATAACGTTATAGACGCATGTAATGTTACCACCGAGACGTAGGTCCGACACGATTGGAATGTTGTCAAATGTTACATCCGAGATGTTAGGTTGCCTTAGGTTAGGATATATAACGTTATAGACGCATGTCATGTTACCACCGAGACGTAGGTCCGACACGATTGGAATGTTGTCAAATGTTACATCCGAGATGTTAGGTTGCCTTAGGTTAGGATATATAACGTTATAGACGCATATCGTGTTACCACCGAGACGTAGGTCCGACACGATTGGAATGTTGTCAAATGTTACATCAGAGATGTTAGGTTGCCTTAGGTTGGGATATATAACGTTATAGACGCATGTCATGTTACCACCGAGACGTAGGTCCGACACGATTGGAATGTTGTCAAATGTTACATCCGAGATGTTAGGTTGCCTTAGGTTAGGATATATAACGTTATAGACGCATGTCATGTTACCACCGAGACGTAGGTCCGACACGATTGGAATGTTGTCAAATGTTACATCAGAGATGTTAGGTTGCCTTCGGTTAGGATATATGACGTTACAGACCTATATACAGTTCCATCCGAGAAGTAGGTTTCGACAGGCCAGGAATGTTATCAAATATTGCATCCGAGATGTTAGGTTGCCTTAGGTTAGGATATATAACGTTATAGACGCATGTAATGTTACCACCGAGACGTAGGGACCGACACGCCTGGAATGTTGTCAAATGTTACATCCGAGATGTTAGGTTGCCTTAGATTAGGATATATACCGTTATAGACGTATATACAGTTCCCTCCGAGAAGTAGGGTTCGACAGGCCAGGAATGTTGTCAAATATTGCATCCGAGATGTTAGGTTGCCTTAGATAAGGATATACAACGTTATAGACGCATATAATGTTTCCACCGAGAAGTAGGGTCCGACAAGCCTGGAAGGTTGTAGAATATTACATCCGAGATGTTAGGCTGCCCTAGGTTAGGATATATAACGGTATAGACGTATATACTGTTCCCTCCGAGATGTAGGGTTCGACAGGCCAGGAATGTTGTCAAATATATCATCCGAGATGTTAGATTGCCTTAGATTACTATATCGACCGTTATGGACGCATATAATATTCCCACCGAAAAGTATGTACCGACACGCCAGGAATATTGTAAAATATTACGTCTGAGATAATAGGTTGCCTTAGATTAGGATATACAACGTTATAGACTCATATAATGTTCCCACCGAGAAGTAGGGTCCGACACGCCTGGAATGATGTAGAATATTACATCCGAGATGTCAGGTTGCCTCCGGTTAGGATATATAACGTTATAGACGTATATACTGTTCCCACCGAGAAGTAGGGTTCGACACGCCAGGAATGTTGTCAAATATTACATACGAGATGTTAGGTTGCCTTAGATTAGGAAATATACCGTTATAGACGCATGTAATGTTACCACCGAGACGTAGGTTTCCAACACGCCTGGAATGTTGTCAAATGTTATATCCGAGATGTTAGGTTGCCTTAGGTTAGGATATATAACGTTATAGACGTATATACTGTTCCCACCGAGAAGTAGGGTTCGACACGCCAGGAATGTTGTCAAATATTACATACGAGATGTTAGTTGGCCTTAGGTTAGGATATATAACGTTATAGACGCATGTAATGTTACCACCGAGACGTAGGGACCGACACGCCTGGAATGTTGTCAAATGTTACATCCGAGATGTTAGATTGCCTTAGGCTAGGATATGTGACGTTATAGATGTATATGCTGTTCCCTCCGAGAAGTAGGGTTCGACAGGCCAGGAATGTTGTCAAATATTGCATCCGAGATGTTAGGTTGCCTTAGGTTAGGATATATAACGTTATAGACGCATGTAATGTTACAACCGAGACGTAGGACCGACACGATTGGAATGTTGTCAAATGTTACATCCGAGATGTTAGGTTGCCTTAGGTTAGGATATATAACGTTATAGACGCATGTCATGTTACCACCGAGACGTAGGTCCGACACGATTGGAATGTTGTCAAATGTTACATCCGAGATGTTAGGTTGCCTTAGGTTAGGATATATAACGTTATAGACGCATATCGTGTTACCACCGAGACGTAGGTCCGACACGATTGGAATGTTGTCAAATGTTACATCAGAGATGTTAGGTTGCCTTCGGTTAGGATATATGACGTTACAGACCTATATACAGTTCCATCCGAGAAGTAGGGTTCGACAGGCCAGGAATGTTGTCAAATATTACATGCGAGTTGTTACGGTGCCGTTATGGACGCACTAATGTTACCACCGAGACGTAGGGACCGACAAGCCCGGAATGTTGTCAAATGTTATGTCCGAAATGTTAGGTTGCCTCAGGTTAGGATATATAACGTTATTGACGTATATACTGTTCCGTCGGAGAAGTAGGGTTCAACAGGCCATGACTGTAGCCAATATTACATCCGAGATGTTAGGTTGCCTTAGATTACGATATCGACCGTTATAGACGCATATAATATTCCCACCGAAAAGTATGCTCTGACACGCCAGGAATGTTGTAAAATATTACGTCTGAGATGATAGGTTGCCTTAGGTTAGGATATATAACGTTATAGACGCATGTAATGTTACCACCGAGACGTAGGGACCGACTAGCCTGGAATGTTGTCAAATGTTACATCCGAGATGTTAGGTTGCCTTTGGTTAGGATATATGACGTTACAGATGTATATACTGTTCCCTCCGAGAAGTAGGGTTCGACAGGCCAGGAATGTTGTCAAATATTGCATCCGAGATGTTAGGTTGCCTTAGATTAGGATATATACCGCTATAGACGTATATACTGTTCCCTCCGAGATGTAGGGTTCGACACGCCTGGAATGTTGTCAAATATTGCATCCGAGATGTTAGGTTGCCTTAGATTAGGAAATATACCGTTATAGACGCATGTAATGTTACCACCGAGACGTAGGGACCGACACGCCTGGAATGTTGTCAAATATTACATCCGAGATGTTAGGTTGCCTTAGGTTAGGATATATACCGTTATAGACGCATGTAATGTTACCACCGAGACGTAGGGACCGACACGCCTGGAATGTTGTCAAATATTACATCCGAGATGTTAGGTTGCCTTAGGTTAGGATATATAACGTTATAGACGCATGTCATGTTACCACCGAGACGTAGGTCCGACACGATTGGAATGTTGTCAAATGTTACATCAGAGATGTTAGGTTGCCTTAGGTTAGGATATATAACGTTATAGACGCATGTCATGTTACCACCGAGACGTAGGTCCGACACGATTGGAATGTTGTCAAATGTTACATCAGAGATGTTAGGTTGCCTTCGGTTAGGATATATGACGTTACAGACGTATATACAGTTCCCTCCGAGAAGTAGGGTTCGACAGGCAAGGAATGTTGTCAAATGTTACATCCGAGATGTTAGGTTGCCTTAGGTTAGGATATATAACGTTATAGACGCATGTAATGTTACCACCGAGACGTAGGGACCGACAAGCCCGGAATGTTGTCAAATGTTATATCCGAAATGTTAGGTTGCCTCAGGTTAGGATATATAACGTTATAGACGTATATACTGTTCCGTCGGAGAAGTAGGGTTCAACAGGCCATGACTGTAGCCAATATTACATCCGAGATGTTAGGTTGCCTTAGATTACGATATCGACCGTTATAGACGCATATAATATTCCCACCGAAAAGTATGCTCTGACACGCCAGGAATGTTGTAAAATATTACGTCTGAGATGATAGGTTGCCTTAGGTTAGGATATATAACGTTATAGACGCATGTAATGTTACCACCGAGACGTAGGGACCGACACGCCTGGAATGTTGTCAAATGTTACATCCGAGATGTTAGGTTGCCTTAGGTTAGGATATATGACGTTACAGATGTATATACTGTTCCCTCCGAGAAGTAGGGTTCGACAGGCCAGGAATGTTGTCAAATATTGCATCCGAGATGTTAGGTTGCCTTAGATTAGGATATACAAAGTTATAGACGCATATAATGTTCCCACCGAGAAGTAGGGTCCGACACGCCTGGAATGTTGTAGAATAATACATCCGAGATGTCAGGTTGCCTTAGGTTAGGATATATAACGTTATAGAAGTATATACTGTTCCATTAGAGAAGTAGGGTTCGACAGGCCAGGAATGTTGTCAAATATTACGTCTGAGATGATAGGTTGCCTTAGGTTAGGATATATACCGTTATAGACGCATATAATGTTCCCACCGAGAAGTAGGGTCCGCCACGCCTGGAATGTTGTCAAATGTTACATCCGAGATGTTAGGTTGCCTTAGGTTAGGATATATGACGTTACAGACGTATATACTGTTCCCTCCGAGAAGTAGGGTTCGACAGGCCAGGAATGTTGTCAAATATTGCATCCGAGATGTTAGGTTGCCTTAGGTTAACATATATAACGTTATAGACGCACGTAATGTTACCACCGAGACGTAGGGTTCCAACACGCCTGGAATGTTGTCAAATGTTATATCTGAGATGTTGGGTTGCCTTAGGTTAGAATATATGACATTACAGGCGTATATACTGTCCCCACCGAGAAGCAGGGTCCGACACGCCAGGAATGTTGTCAAATATTACATCCGACATGTTAGGTTGCATTAGGTTAGGATATATAACGTTATAGACGTATATACTGTTCCCTCCGAGAAGTAGGGTTCGACTGGCTAGGAATGCTTCAAATATTGCATCCGAGATGTTAGGTTGCCTTAGATACGCCAGGCCAGGTAAGGATATATAACGTTATGGACGCATATAATGTTACCACCGAGACGTAGTGACCGACATGCCTGGAATGTTGTCAAATGTTACATCCGAGATGTTAGGTTGCCTTAGGTTAGGATATATAACGTTATAGACGCATGTAGCGTTACCACCGAGACGTAGGGACCGACACAACTGGAATGTTGTCAAATGTTACATCCGAGATGTTAGGTTGCCTTAGGTTAGGATATATGACGTTATAGACGTATATGCTGTTCCCTCCGAGAAGTAGGGTTCGACTGGCTAGGAATGTTGTCAAATATTGCATCCGAGATGTTAGGTTGCCTTAGATTAGGATATATACCGCTATAGACGTATATACTGTTCCCTCCGAGATGTAGGGTTCGACAGGCCAGGAATGTTGTCAAATATTGCATACGAGATGTTAGGTTGCCTTAGAATAGGATATACAATGTTATAGACGCATGTAATGTTACCACCGAGACGTAGGTTTCCAACACGCCTGGAATGTTGTCAAATGTTATATCCGAGATGTTAGGTTGCCTTAGGTTAGGATATATAACGTTATAGACGTATATACTGTTCCCACCGAGAAGTAGGGTTCGACACGCCAGGAATGTTGTCAAATATTACATACGAGATGTTAGTTGGCCTTAGGTTAGGATATATAACGTTATAGACGCATGTAATGGTACCACCGAGACGTAGGGACCGACACGCCTGGAATGTTGTCAAATGTTACATCCGAGATGTTAGATTGCCTTAGGCTAGGATATGTGACGTTATAGATGTATATGCTGTTCCCTCCGAGAAGTAGGGTTCGACAGGCCAGGAATGTTGTCAAATATTGCATCCGAGATGTTAGGTTGCCTTAGGTTAGGATATATAACGTTATAGACGCATGTAATGTTACCACCGAGACGTAGGTCCGACACGATTGGAATGTTGTCAAATGTTACATCCGAGATGTTAGGTTGCCTTAGGTTAGGATATATAACGTTATAGACGCATGTCATGTTACCACCGAGACGTAGGTCCGACACGATTGGAATGTTGTCAAATGTTACATCCGAGATGTTAGGTTGCCTTAGGTTAGGATATATAACGTTATAGACGCATATCGTGTTACCACCGAGACGTAGGTCCGACACGATTGGAATGTTGTCAAATGTTACATCAGAGATGTTAGGTTGCCTTAGGTTGGGATATATAACGTTATAGACGCATGTCATGTTACCACCGAGACGTAGGTCCGACACGATTGGAATGTTGTCAAATGTTACATCCGAGATGTTAGGTTGCCTTAGGTTAGGATATATAACGTTATAGACGCATGTCATGTTACCACCGAGACGTAGGTCCGACACGATTGGAATGTTGTCAAATGTTACATCAGAGATGTTAGGTTGCCTTCGGTTAGGATATATGACGTTACAGACCTATATACAGTTCCATCCGAGAAGTAGGTTTCGACAGGCCAGGAATGTTATCAAATATTGCATCCGAGATGTTAGGTTGCCTTAGGTTAGGATATATAACGTTATAGACGCATGTAATGTTACCACCGAGACGTAGGGACCGACACGCCTGGAATGTTGTCAAATGTTACATCCGAGATGTTAGGTTGCCTTAGATTAGGATATATACCGTTATAGACGTATATACAGTTCCCTCCGAGAAGTAGGGTTCGACAGGCCAGGAATGTTGTCAAATATTGCATCCGAGATGTTAGGTTGCCTTAGATAAGGATATACAACGTTATAGACGCATATAATGTTTCCACCGAGAAGTAGGGTCCGACAAGCCTGGAAGGTTGTAGAATATTACATCCGAGATGTTAGGCTGCCCTAGGTTAGGATATATAACGGTATAGACGTATATACTGTTCCCTCCGAGATGTAGGGTTCGACAGGCCAGGAATGTTGTCAAATATATCATCCGAGATGTTAGATTGCCTTAGATTACTATATCGACCGTTATGGACGCATATAATATTCCCACCGAAAAGTATGTACCGACACGCCAGGAATATTGTAAAATATTACGTCTGAGATAATAGGTTGCCTTAGATTAGGATATACAACGTTATAGACTCATATAATGTTCCCACCGAGAAGTAGGGTCCGACACGCCTGGAATGATGTAGAATATTACATCCGAGATGTCAGGTTGCCTCCGGTTAGGATATATAACGTTATAGACGTATATACTGTTCCCACCGAGAAGTAGGGTTCGACACGCCAGGAATGTTGTCAAATATTACATACGAGATGTTAGGTTGCCTTAGATTAGGAAATATACCGTTATAGACGCATGTAATGTTACCACCGAGACGTAGGTTTCCAACACGCCTGGAATGTTGTCAAATGTTATATCCGAGATGTTAGGTTGCCTTAGGTTAGGATATATAACGTTATAGACGTATATACTGTTCCCACCGAGAAGTAGGGTTCGACACGCCAGGAATGTTGTCAAATATTACATACGAGATGTTAGTTGGCCTTAGGTTAGGATATATAACGTTATAGACGCATGTAATGTTACCACCGAGACGTAGGGACCGACACGCCTGGAATGTTGTCAAATGTTACATCCGAGATGTTAGATTGCCTTAGGCTAGGATATGTGACGTTATAGATGTATATGCTGTTCCCTCCGAGAAGTAGGGTTCGACAGGCCAGGAATGTTGTCAAATATTGCATCCGAGATGTTAGGTTGCCTTAGGTTAGGATATATAACGTTATAGACGCATGTAATGTTACAACCGAGACGTAGGACCGACACGATTGGAATGTTGTCAAATGTTACATCCGAGATGTTAGGTTGCCTTAGGTTAGGATATATAACGTTATAGACGCATGTCATGTTACCACCGAGACGTAGGTCCGACACGATTGGAATGTTGTCAAATGTCACATCCGAGATGTTAGGTTGCCTTAGGTTAGGATATATAACGTTATAGACGCATATCGTGTTACCACCGAGACGTAGGTCCGACACGATTGGAATGTTGTCAAATGTTACATCAGAGATGTTAGGTTGCCTTCGGTTAGGATATATGACGTTACAGACCTATATACAGTTCCATCCGAGAAGTAGGGTTCGACAGGCCAGGAATGTTGTCAAATATTGCATCCGAGATGTTAGGTTGCCTTAGGTTAGGATATATAACGTTATAGACGCATGTAATGTTACCACCGAGACGTAGGGACCGACACAACCGGAATGTTGTCAAATGTTACATCCGAGATGTTAGGTTGCCATAGGTGAGGATATATGACGTTATAGACGTATATGGTGTTCCCTCCGAGAAGTAGGGTTCGACAGGCCAGGAATGTTGTCAAATATTGCATCCGAGATGTTAGGTTGCCTTAGGTTAAGATATATAACGTTATAGACGCATGTAATGTTACCACCGAGACGTAGGGACCGACATGCCTGGAATGTTGTCAAATGTTACATCCGAGATGTTAGGTTGTCTTAGGTTAGGATATGTGACGTTACAGACGTATATACTGTTCCCTCCGAGATGTAGGGTTCGACAGGCCAGGAATGTTGTCAAATATATCATCCGAGATGTTAGATTGCCTTAGATTACTATATCGACCGTTATGGACGCATATAATATTCCCACCGAAAAGTATGTACCGACACGCCAGGAATATTGTAAAATATTACGTCTGAGATAATAGGTTGCCTTAGATTAGGATATACAACGTTATAGACTCATATAATGTTCCCACCGAGAAGTAGGGTCCGACACGCCTGGAATGATGTAGAATATTACATCCGAGATGTCAGGTTGCCTCCGGTTAGGATATATAACGTTATAGACGTATATACTGTTCCCACCGAGAAGTAGGGTTCGACACGCCAGGAATGTTGTCAAATATTACATACGAGATGTTAGGTTGCCTTAGATTAGGAAATATACCGTTATAGACGCATGTAATGTTACCACCGAGACGTAGGGTTCCAACACGCCTGGAATGTTGCCAAATGTTATATCCGAGATGTTAGGTTGCCTCCGGTTAGGATATATAACGTTATAGACGTATATACTGTTCCCTCCGAGAAATAGGGTTCGACTGGTCAGGAATGTTGTCAAATATTGCATCCGAGATGTTAGGTTGCCTTAGATAAGGATATATAACGTTATAGACGCATATAATGTTACCACCGAGACGTAGGGACCGACATGCCTGGAATGTTGTCAAATGTTACATCCGAGATGTTAGGTTGCCTTAGGTTAGGATATATGACGTTATAGACGTCTATACTGTTCCCTCCGAGAAGTAGGGTTCGACAGGCCAGGAATGTTGTCAAATATTGCATCCGAGATGTTAGATTGCCTTAGATTACGATATCGACCGTTAAAGACATATATAATATTCCCACCGAAAAGTATGCACCGACACGCCAGGAATATTGTAAAATATTACGTCTGAGATAATAGGTTGCCTTAGATTAGGATATACAACGTTATAGACTCATATAATGTTCCCACCGAGATGTAGGGTCCGACACGCCTGGAATGTTGTAGAATATTACATCCGACATGTCAGGTTGCCTTAGGTTAGGATATATAACGTTATAGACGTATATACTGTTCCCACCGAGAAGTAGGGCCCGATACGCCAGGAATGTTGTCAAATATTACATGCGAGTTGTTACGGTGCCGTTATGGACGCACTAATGTTACCACCGAGACGTAGGGACCGACAAGCCCGGAATGTTGTCAAATGTTATGTCCGAAATGTTAGGTTGCCTCAGGTTAGGATATATAACGTTATTGACGTATATACTGTTCCGTCGGAGAAGTAGGGTTCAACAGGCCATGACTGTAGCCAATATTACATCCGAGATGTTAGGTTGCCTTAGATTACGATATCGACCGTTATAGACGCATATAATATTCCCACCGAAAAGTATGCTCTGACACGCCAGGAATGTTGTAAAATATTACGTCTGAGATGATAGGTTGCCTTAGGTTAGGATATATAACGTTATAGACGCATGTAATGTTACCACCGAGACGTAGGGACCGACTAGCCTGGAATGTTGTCAAATGTTACATCCGAGATGTTAGGTTGCCTTTGGTTAGGATATATGACGTTACAGATGTATATACTGTTCCCTCCGAGAAGTAGGGTTCGACAGGCCAGGAATGTTGTCAAATATTGCATCCGAGATGTTAGGTTGCCTTAGATTAGGATATATACCGCTATAGACGTATATACTGTTCCCTCCGAGATGTAGGGTTCGACACGCCTGGAATGTTGTCAAATATTGCATCCGAGATGTTAGGTTGCCTTAGATTAGGAAATATACCGTTATAGACGCATGTAATGTTACCACCGAGACGTAGGGACCGACACGCCTGGAATGTTGTCAAATATTACATCCGAGATGTTAGGTTGCCTTAGGTTAGGATATATACCGTTATAGACGCATGTAATGTTACCACCGAGACGTAGGGACCGACACGCCTGGAATGTTGTCAAATATTACATCCGAGATGTTAGGTTGCCTTAGGTTAGGATATATAACGTTATAGACGCATGTCATGTTACCACCGAGACGTAGGTCCGACACGATTGGAATGTTGTCAAATGTTACATCAGAGATGTTAGGTTGCCTTAGGTTAGGATATATAACGTTATAGACGCATGTCATGTTACCACCGAGACGTAGGTCCGACACGATTGGAATGTTGTCAAATGTTACATCAGAGATGTTAGGTTGCCTTCGGTTAGGATATATGACGTTACAGACGTATATACAGTTCCCTCCGAGAAGTAGGGTTCGACAGGCAAGGAATGTTGTCAAATGTTACATCCGAGATGTTAGGTTGCCTTAGGTTAGGATATATAACGTTATAGACGCATGTAATGTTACCACCGAGACGTAGGGACCGACAAGCCCGGAATGTTGTCAAATGTTATATCCGAAAAGTTAGGTTGCCTCAGGTTAGGATATATAACGTTATAGACGTATATACTGTTCCGTCGGAGAAGTAGGGTTCAACAGGCCATGACTGTAGCCAATATTACATCCGAGATGTTAGGTTGCCTTAGATTACGATATCGACCGTTATAGACGCATATAATATTCCCACCGAAAAGTATGCTCTGACACGCCAGGAATGTTGTAAAATATTACGTCTGAGATGATAGGTTGCCTTAGGTTAGGATATATAACGTTATAGACGCATGTAATGTTACCACCGAGACGTAGGGACCGACACGCCTGGAATGTTGTCAAATGTTACATCCGAGATGTTAGGTTGCCTTAGGTTAGGATATATGACGTTACAGATGTATATACTGTTCCCTCCGAGAAGTAGGGTTCGACAGGCCAGGAATGTTGTCAAATATTGCATCCGAGATGTTAGGTTGCCTTAGATTAGGATATACAAAGTTATAGACGCATATAATGTTCCCACCGAGAAGTAGGGTCCGACACGCCTGGAATGTTGTAGAATAATACATCCGAGATGTCAGGTTGCCTTAGGTTAGGATATATAACGTTATAGAAGTATATACTGTTCCATTAGAGAAGTAGGGTTCGACAGGCCAGGAATGTTGTCAAATATTACGTCTGAGATGATAGGTTGCCTTAGGTTAGGATATATAACGTTATAGACGCATGTAATGTTACCACCGAGACGTAGGGACCGACACAACTGGAATGTTGTCAAATGTTACATCCGAGATGTTAGATTGCCTTAGGTTAGAATATATGACGTTACAGACGTATATACTGTTCCCACCGAGACGTAGGGACCGACACGCCTGGAATGTTGTCAAATGTTACATCCGAGATGTTAGGTTGCCTTCGGTGAGGATATATGACGTTACAGACGTATATACAGTTCCCTCCGAGAAGTAGGGTTCGACAGGCAAGGAATGTTGTCAAATGTTACATCCGAGATGTTAGGTTGCCTTAGATTATGATATATACCGTTATAGACGCATATAATGTTCCCACCGAGAAGTAGGGTCCGCCACGCCTGGAATGTTGTCAAATGTTACATCCGAGATGTTAGGTTGCCTTAGGTTAGGATATATGACGTTACAGACGTATATACTGTTCCCTCCGAGAAGTAGGGTTCGACAGGCCAGGAATGTTGTCAAATATTGCATCCGAGATGTTAGGTTGCCTTAGGTTAACATATATAACGTTATAGACGCACGTAATGTTACCACCGAGACGTAGGGTTCCAACACGCCTGGAATGTTGTCAAATGTTATATCTGAGATGTTAGGTTGCCTTAGGTTAGAATATATGACATTACAGGCGTATATACTGTCCCCACCGAGAAGCAGGGTCCGACACGCCAGGAATGTTGTCAAATATTACATCCGACATGTTAGGTTGCATTAGGTTAGGATATATAACGTTATAGACGTATATACTGTTCCCTCCGAGAAGTAGGGTTCGACTGGCTAGGAATGTTTCAAATATTGCATCCGAGATGTTAGGTTGCCTTAGATACGCCAGGCCAGGTAAGGATATATAACGTTATGGACGCATATAATGTTACCACCGAGACGTAGTGATCGACATGCCTGGAATGTTGTCAAATGTTACATCCGAGATGTTAGGTTGCCTTAGGTTAGGATATATAACGTTATAGACGCATGTAGCGTTACCACCGAGACGTAGGGACCGACACAACTGGAATGTTGTCAAATGTTACATCCGAGATGTTAGGTTGCCTTAGGTTAGGATATATGACGTTATAGACGTATATGCTGTTCCCTCCGAGAAGTAGGGTTCGACAGGCCAGGAAAGTTGTCAAATATTGCATCCGAGATGTTAGGTTGCCTTAGGTTAGCATATATAACGTTATAGACGCACGTAATGTTACCACCGAGAAGTAGGGTTCGACAGGCCAGGAATGTTGTCAAATATTGCATCCGAGATGTTAGGTTGCCTTAGATTAGGATATATACCGCTATAGACGTATATACTGTTCCCTCCGAGATGTAGGGTTCGACAGGCCAGGAATGTTGTCAAATATTGCATCCGAGATGTTAGGTTGCCTTAGAATAGGATATACAATGTTATAGACGCATGTAATGTTACCACCGAGACGTAGGTTTCCAACACGCCTGGAATGTTGTCAAATGTTATATCCGAGATGTTAGGTTGCCTTAGGTTAGGATATATAACGTTATAGACGTATATACTGTTCCCACCGAGAAGTAGGGTTCGACACGCCAGGAATGTTGTCAAATATTACATACGAGATGTTAGTTGGCCTTAGGTTAGGATATATAACGTTATAGACGCATGTAATCTTACCACCGAGACGTAGGGACCGACACGCCTGGAATGTTGTCAAATGTTACATCCGAGATGTTAGATTGCCTTAGGCTAGGATATGTGACGTTATAGATGTATATGCTGTTCCCTCCGAGAAGTAGGGTTCGACAGGCCAGGAATGTTGTCAAATATTGCATCCGAGATGTTAGGTTGCCTTAGGTTAGGATATATAACGTTATAGACGCATGTAATGTTACCACCGAGACGTAGGTCCGACACGATTGGAATGTTGTCAAATGTTACATCCGAGATGTTAGGTTGCCTTAGGTTAGGATATATAACGTTATAGACGCATGTCATGTTACCACCGAGACGTAGGTCCGACACGATTGGAATGTTGTCAAATGTTACATCCGAGATGTTAGGTTGCCTTAGGTTAGGATATATAACGTTATAGACGCATATCGTGTTACCACCGAGACGTAGGTCCGACACGATTGGAATGTTGTCAAATGTTACATCAGAGATGTTATGTTGCCTTAGGTTAGGATATATAACGTTATAGACGCATGTCATGTTACCACCGAGACGTAGGTCCGACCCGATTGGAATGTTGTCAAATGTTACATCCGAGATGTTAGGTTGCCTTAGGTTAGGATATATAACGTTATAGACGCATGTCATGTTACCACCGAGACGTAGGTCCGACACGATTGGAATGTTGTCAAATGTTACATCAGAGATGTTAGGTTGCCTTCGGTTAGGATATATGACGTTACAGACGTATATACAGTTCCCTCCGAGAAGTAGGGTTCGACAGGCAAGGAATGTTGTCAAATGTTACATCCGAGATGTTAGGTTGCCTTAGGTTAGGATATATAACGTTATAGACGCATGTAATGTTACCACCGAGACGTAGGGACCGACAAGCCCGGAATGTTGTCAAATGTTATATCCGAAATGTTAGGTTGCCTCAGGTTAGGATATATAACGTTATAGACGTATATACTGTTCCGTCGGAGAAGTAGGGTTCAACAGGCCAGGAATGTTGTCAAATATTGCATCCGAGATGTTAGGTTGCCTTAGATAAGGATATACAACGTTATAGACGCATATAATGTTCCCACCGAGAAGTAGGGTCCGACAAGCCTGGAAGGTTGTAGAATATTACATCCGAGATGTCAGGTTGCCTCCGGTTAGGATATATAACGTTATAGACGTATATACTGTTCCCACCGAGAAGTAGGGTTCGACACGCCAGGAATGTTGTCAAATATTACATACGAGATGTTAGGTTGCCTTAGATTAGGAAATATACCGTTATAGACGCATGTAATGTTACCACCGAGACGTAGGTTTCCAACACGCCTGGAATGTTGTCAAATGTTATATCCGAGATGTTAGGTTGCCTTAGGTTAGGATATATAACGTTATAGACGTATATACTGTTCCCACCGAGAAGTAGGGTTCGACACGCCAGGAATGTTGTCAAATATTACATACGAGATGTTAGTTGGCCTTAGGTTAGGATATATAACGTTATAGACGCATGTAATGTTACCACCGAGACGTAGGGACCGACACGCCTGGAATGTTGTCAAATGTTACATCCGAGATGTTAGATTGCCTTAGGCTAGGATATGTGACGTTATAGATGTATATGCTGTTCCCTCCGAGAAGTAGGGTTCGACAGGCCAGGAATGTTGTCAAATATTGCATCCGAGATGTTAGGTTGCCTTAGGTTAGGATATATAACGTTATAGACGCATGTAATGTTACAACCGAGACGTAGGACCGACACGATTGGAATGTTGTCAAATGTTACATCCGAGATGTTAGGTTGGCTTAGGTTAGGATATATAACGTTATAGACGCATGTCATGTTACCACCGAGACGTAGGTCCGACACGATTGGAATGTTGTCAAATGTTACATCCGAGATGTTAGGTTGCCTTAGGTTAGGATATATAACGTTATAGACGCATATCGTGTTACCACCGAGACGTAGGTCCGACACGATTGGAATGTTGTCAAATGTTACATCAGAGATGTTAGGTTGCCTTCGGTTAGGATATATGACGTTACAGACCTATATACAGTTCCATCCGAGAAGTAGGGTTCGACAGGCCAGGAATGTTGTCAAATATTGCATCCGAGATGTTAGGTTGCCTTAGGTTAGGATATATAACGTTATAGACGCATGTAATGTTACCACCGAGACGTAGGGACCGACACAACCGGAATGTTGTCAAATGTTACATCCGAGATGTTAGGTTGCCATAGGTGAGGATATATGACGTTATAGACGTATATGGTGTTCCCTCCGAGAAGTAGGGTTCGACAGGCCAGGAATGTTGTCAAATATTGCATCCGAGATGTTAGGTTGCCTTAGGTTAAGATATATAACGTTATAGACGCATGTAATGTTACCACCGAGACGTAGGGACCGACATGCCTGGAATGTTGTCAAATGTTACATCCGAGATGTTAGGTTGTCTTAGGTTAGGATATGTGACGTTACAGACGTATATACTGTTCCCTCCGAGATGTAGGGTTCGACAGGCCAGGAATGTTGTCAAATATATCATCCGAGATGTTAGATTGCCTTAGATTACTATATCGACCGTTATGGACGCATATAATATTCCCACCGAAAAGTATGTACCGACACGCCAGGAATATTGTAAAATATTACGTCTGAGATAATAGGTTGCCTTAGATTAGGATATACAACGTTATAGACTCATATAATGTTCCCACCGAGAAGTAGGGTCCGACACGCCTGGAATGATGTAGAATATTACATCCGAGATGTCAGGTTGCCTCCGGTTAGGATATATAACGTTATAGACGTATATACTGTTCCCACCGAGAAGTAGGGTTCGACACGCCAGGAATGTTGTCAAATATTACATACGAGATGTTAGGTTGCCTTAGATTAGGAAATATACCGTTATAGACGCATGTAATGTTACCACCGAGACGTAGGGTTCCAACACGCCTGGAATGTTGCCAAATGTTATATCCGAGATGTTAGGTTGCCTCAGGTTAGGATATATAACGTTATAGACGTATATACTGTTCCCACCGAGAAGTAGGGTTCGACACGCCAGGAATGTTATCAAATATTACATACGAGATGTTAGTTGGCCTTAGGTTAGGATATATAACGTTATAGACGCATATAATATTACCACCGAGACGTAGGGACCGACACGCCTGGAATGTTGTCAAATGTTACATCCGAGATGTTAGGTTGCCTTAGGCTAGGATATATGACGTTATAGATGTATATGCTGTTCCCTCCGAGAAGTAGGGTTCGACAGGCCAGGAATGTTGTCAAATATTGCATCCGAGATGTTAGGTTGCCTTAGGTTAGGATATATAACGTTATAGACGCATGTAATGTTACCACAGAGACGTAGGTCCGACACGATTGGAATGTTGTCAAATGTTACATCCGAGATGTTAGGTTGCCTTAGGTTAGGATATATAACGTTCTAGACGCATGTCATGTTACCACCGAGATGTAGGTCCGACACGATTGGAATGTTGTCAAATGTTACATCCGAGATGTTAGGTTGCCTTAGGTTAGGATATATAACGTTATAGACGCATGTCATGTTACCACCGAGACGTAGGTCCGACACGATTGGAATGTTGTCAAATGTTACATCAGAGATATTAGGTTGCATTCGGTTAGGATATATGACGTTACAGACGTATATACAGTTCCCTCCGAGAAGTAGGGTTCGACAGGCAAGGAATGTTGTCAAATATTGCATGCGAGATGTTAGGTTGCCTTAGATTATTATATATACCGTTATAGACGCATATAATGTTCCCACCGAGAAGTAGGGTCCGACACGCCTGGAAGGTTGTAGAATATTACATTCGAGATGTCAGGTTGCCTTAGGTTAGGATATATACCGTTATAGACATATATACTGTTCCCTCCGATAGGTAGGGTTCGACAGGCCAGGAATGTTGTCAAATATTGCATCCGAGATGTTAGGTTGCCTTAGGTTAGGATATATAACGTTATAGACGCATGTAATGTTACCACCGAGACGTAGGGACCGACACGCCTGGAATGTTGTCAAATGTTACATCCGAGATGTCAGGTTGCCTTAGGTTAGGATATATGACGTTACAGACGTATATACTGTTCCCTCCGAGAAGTAGGGTTCGACAGGCCAGGAATGTTCTCAAATATTGCATCCGAGATGTTAGGTTGCCATAGGTGAGGATATATGACGTTATAGACGTATATGGTGTTCCCTCCGAGAAGTAGGGTTCGACAGGCCAGGAATGTTGTCAAATATTGCATCCGAGATGTTAGGTTGCCTTAGGTTAGGATATATAACGTTATAGACGCATGTAATGTTACCACAGAGACGTAGGTCCGACACGATTGGAATGTTGTCAAATGTTACATCCGAGATGTTAGGTTGCCTTAGGTTAGGATATATAACGTTATAGACGCATGTCATGTTACCACCGAGACGTAGGTCCGACACGATTGGAATGTTGTCAAATGTTACATCCGAGATGTTAGGTTGCCTTAGGTTAGGATATATAACGTTATAGACGCATGTCATGTTACCACCGAGACGTAGGTCCGACACGATTGGAATGTTGTCAAATGTTACATCAGAGATGTTAGGTTGCATTCGGTTAGGATATATGACGTTACAGACGTATATACAGTTCCCTCCGAGAAGTAGGGTTCGACAGGCAAGGAATGTTGTCAAATATTGCATGCGAGATGTTAGGTTGCCTTAGATTACGATATCGACCGTTAAAGACATATATAATATTCCCACCGAAAAGTATGCACCGACACGCCAGGAATATTGTAAAATATTACGTCTGTGATAATAGGTTGCCTTAGATTAGGATATACAACGTTATAGACTCATATAATGTTCCCACCGAGATGTAGGGTCCGACACGCCTGGAATGTTGTAGAATATTACATCCGACATGTCAGGTTGCCTTAGGTTAGGATATATAACGTTATAGACGTATATACTGTTCCCACCGAGAAGTAGGGCCCGATACGCCAGGAATGTTGTCAAATATTGCATCCGAGATGTTAGGTTGCCATAGGTGAGGATATATGACGTTATAGACGTATATGGTGTTCCCTCCGAGAAGTAGGGTTCGACAGGCCAGGAATGTTGTCAAATATTGCATCCGAGATGTTAGGTTGCCTTAGGTTAGGATATATAACGTTATAGACGCATGTAATGTTACCACCGAGACGTAGGGACCGACATGCCTGGAATGTTGTCAAATGTTACATCCGAGATGTTAGGTTGTCTTAGGTTAGGATATATGACGTTACAGACGTATATACTGTTCCCTCCGAGATGTAGGGTTCGACAGGCCAGGAATGTTGTCAAATATATCATACGAGATGTTAGATTGCCTTAGATTACTATATCGACCGTTATGGACGCATATAATATTCCCACCGAAAAGTATGTACCGACACGCCAGGAATATTGTAAAATATTACGTCTGAGATAATAGGTTGCCTTAGATTAGGATATACAACGTTATAGACTCATATAATGTTCCCACCGAGAAGTAGGGTCCGACACGCCTGGAATGATGTAGAATATTACATCCGAGATGTCAGGTTGCCTCCGGTTAGGATATATAACGTTATAGACGTATATACTGTTCCCACCGAGAAGTAGGGTTCGACACGCCAGGAATGATGTCAAATATTACATACGAGATGTTAGTTGGCCTTAGGATAGGATATATAACGTTATAGACGCATATAATATTACCACCGAGACGTAGGGACCGACACGCCTGGAATGTTGTCAAATGTTACATCCGAGATGTTAGGTTGCCTTAGGCTAGGATATATGACGTTATAGATGTATATGCTGTTCCCCCCGAGAAGTAGGGTTCGACAGGCCAGGAATGTTGTCAAATATTGCATCCGAGATGTTAGGTTGCCTTAGGTTAGGATATATAACGTTATAGACGCATGTAATGTTACCACAGAGACGTAGGTCCGACACGATTGGAATGTTGTCAAATGTTACATCCGAGATGTTAGGTTGCCTTAGGTTAGGATATATAACGTTATAGACGCATGTCATGTTACCACCGAGACGTAGGTCCGACACGATTGGAATGTTGTCAAATGTTACATCCGAGATGTTAGGTTGCCTTAGGTTAGGATATATAACGTTATAGACGCATGTCATGTTACCACCGAGACGTAGGTCCGACACGATTGGAATGTTGTCAAATGTTACATCAGAGATGTTAGGTTGCATTCGGTTAGGATATATGACGTTACAGACGTATATACAGTTCCCTCCGAGAAGTAGGGTTCGACAGGCAAGGAATGTTGTCAAATATTGCATGCGAGATGTTAGGTTGCCTTAGATTATGATATATACCGTTATAGACGCATATAATGTTCCCACCGAGAAGTAGGGTCCGACACGCCTGGAAGGTTGTAGAATATTACATCCGAGATGTCAGGTTGCCTTAGGTTAGGATATATACCGTTATAGACATATATACTGTTCCCTCCGATAGGTAGGGTTCGACAGGCCAGGAATGTTGTCAAATATTGCATCCGAGATGTTAGGTTGCCTTAGGTTAGGATATATAACGTTATAGACGCATGTAATGTTACCACCGAGACGTAGGGACCGACACGCCTGGAATGTTGTCAAATGTTACATCCGAGATGTTAGGTTGCCTTAGGTTAGGATATATGACGTTACAGACGTATATACTGTTCCCTCCGAGAAGTAGGGTTCGACAGGCCAGGAATGTTCTCAAATATTGCATCCGAGATGTTAGATTGCCTTAGATTACGATATCGACCGTTATAGACGCATATAATATTCCCACCGAAAAGTATGCACCGACACGCCAGGAATATTGTAAAATATTACGTCTGAGATAATAGGTTGCCTTAGATTAGGATATACAACGCTATAGACCCATATAATGTTCCCACCGAGAAGTAGGGTCCGACACGCCTGGAATGATGTAGAATATTACATCCGAGATGTCAGGTTGCCTTAGGTTAGGATATATAATGTTATAGACGTACATACTGTTCCCTCCGAGAAGTAAGGTTCGACAGGCTAGGAATGTTGTCAAATATAGCATCCGAGAGGTTAGGTTGCCTTAGATAAGGATATATAACGTTATAGACGCATATAATGTTACCACCGAGACGTAGGGTTCCAACACGCCTGGAATGTGGTAAAATGTTACATCCGAGATGTTAGGTTGCCTAAGATTAGGATATATACCGTTATAGAGGCATGTAATGTTACCACCGAGACGTAGGGACCGACACGCCTGGAATGTTGTCAAATGTTACGTCCGAGATGTTAGGTTGTCTTCGGTTAGGATATATGACGTTACAGACGTATATACTGTTCCCTCCGAGATGTAGGGTTCTACAGGCCAGGAATGTTGTGAAATATTTCATCCGAGATGTTAGGTTGCCTTAGATTAGGATATATGACGTTATAGATGTATATGCTGTTCCCTCCGAGAATTAGGGTTCGACAGGCCAGGAATGTTGTTAACTATTGCATCCGAGATGTTAGGTTGCCTAAGGTTAGGATATATAACGTTATAGACGCATGTAATGTTACCACCGAGACGTAGGGTTCCAACACGCCTGGAATGTTGTCAAATGTTATATCCGAGATGTTAGGTTGCCTCAGGTTAGGATATATAACGTTGGAGACGTATATACTGTTCCCACCGAGAAGTAGGGTTCGACACGCCAGGAATGTTGTCAAATATTACATACGAGATGTTAGTTGGCCTTAGGTTAGGATATATAACGTTATAGACGCATATAATATTACCACCGAGACGTAGGGACCGACACGCCTGGAATGTTGTCAAATGTTACATCCGAGATGTTAGGTTGCCTTAGGTTTGGATATATGACGTTATAGACGTATATACTGTTCCCTCCGAGAAGTAGGGTTCGACAGGCCAGGAATGTTGTCAAATATTGCATCCGTGATGTTAGGTTGCCTTAGGTTAGGATATATAACGTTATAGACGCATGTAATGTTACCACCGAGAGGTAGGGACCGACACGCCTGGAATGTTGTCAAATGTTACATCCGAGATGTTAGGTTGCCTTAGGCTAGGATATATGACGTTATAGATGTATATGCTGTTCCCTCCGAGAAGTAGGGTTCGACAGGCCAGGAATGTTGTCAAATATTGCATCCGAGATGTTAGGTTGCCTTAGATTATGATATATACCGTTATAGACGCATATAATGTTCCCACCGAGAAGTAGGGTCCGACACGCCTGGAAGGTTGTAGAATATTACATCCGAGATGTCAGGTTGACTTAGGTTAGGATATATACCGTTATAGGCATATATACTGTTCCCTCCGATAGGTAGGGTTCGACAGGCCAGGAATGTTGTCAAATATTGCATCCGAGATGTTAGGTTGCCTTAGGATAGGATATATAACGTTATAGACGCATGTAATGTTACCACCGAGACGTAGGGACCGACACGCCTGGAATGTTGTCAAATGTTACATCCGAGATGTTAGATTGCCTTAGGCTAGGATATGTGACGTTATAGATGTATATGCTGTTCCCTCCGAGAAGTAGGGTTCGACAGGCCAGGAATGTTGTCAAATATTGCATCCGAGATGTTAGGTTGCCTTAGGTTAGGATATATAACGTTATAGACGCATGTAATGTTACAACCGAGACGTAGGACCGACACGATTGGAATGTTGTCAAATGTTACATCCGAGATGTTAGGTTGGCTTAGGTTAGGATATATAACGTTATAGACGCATGTCATGTTACCACCGAGACGTAGGTCCGACACGATTGGAATGTTGTCAAATGTTACATCCGAGATGTTAGGTTGCCTTAGGTTAGGATATATAACGTTATAGACGCATATCGTGTTACCACCGAGACGTAGGTCCGACACGATTGGAATGTTGTCAAATGTTACATCAGAGATGTTAGGTTGCCTTCGGTTAGGATATATGACGTTACAGACCTATATACAGTTCCATCCGAGAAGTAGGGTTCGACAGGCCAGGAATGTTGTCAAATATTGCATCCGAGATGTTAGGTTGCCTTAGGTTAGGATATATAACGTTATAGACGCATGTAATGTTACCACCGAGACGTAGGGACCGACACAACCGGAATGTTGTCAAATGTTACATCCGAGATGTTAGGTTGCCATAGGTGAGGATATATGACGTTATAGACGTATATGGTGTTCCCTCCGAGAAGTAGGGTTCGACAGGCCAGGAATGTTGTCAAATATTGCATCCGAGATGTTACGTTGCCTTAGGTTAAGATATATAACGTTATAGACGCATGTAATGTTACCACCGAGACGTAGGGACCGACATGCCTGGAATGTTGTCAAATGTTACATCCGAGATGTTAGGTTGTCTTAGGTTAGGATATGTGACGTTACAGACGTATATACTGTTCCCTCCGAGATGTAGGGTTCGACAGGCCAGGAATGTTGTCAAATATTGCATCCGAGATGTTAGGTTGCCTTAGGTTAGGATATATAACGTTATAGACGCATGTAATGTTACCACAGAGACGTAGGTCCGACACGATTGGAATGTTGTCAAATGTTACATCCGAGATGTTAGGTTGCCTTAGGTTAGGATATATAACGTTCTAGACGCATGTCATGTTACCACCGAGATGTAGGTCCGACACGATTGGAATGTTGTCAAATGTTACATCCGAGATGTTAGGTTGCCTTAGGTTAGGATATATAACGTTATAGACGCATGTCATGTTACCACCGAGACGTAGGTCCGACACGATTGGAATGTTGTCAAATGTTACATCAGAGATATTAGGTTGCATTCGGTTAGGATATATGACGTTACAGACGTATATACAGTTCCCTCCGAGAAGTAGGGTTCGACAGGCAAGGAATGTTGTCAAATATTGCATGCGAGATGTTACGTTGCCTTAGATTATTATATATACCGTTATAGACGCATATAATGTTCCCACCGAGAAGTAGGGTCCGACACGCCTGGAAGGTTGTAGAATATTACATCCGAGATGTCAGGTTGCCTTAGGTTAGGATATATACCGTTATAGACATATATACTGTTCCCTCCGATAGGTAGGGTTCGACAGGCCAGGAATGTTGTCAAATATTGCATCCGAGATGTTAGGTTGCCTTAGGTTAGGATATATAACGTTATAGACGCATGTAATGTTACCACCGAGACGTAGGGACCGACACGCCTGGAATGTTGTCAAATGTTACATCCGAGATGTTAGGTTGCCTTAGGTTAGGATATATGACGTTACAGACGTATATACTGTTCCCTCCGAGAAGTAGGGTTCGACAGGCCAGGAATGTTCTCAAATATTGCATCCGAGATGTTAGATTGCCTTAGATTACGATATCGACCGTTATAGACGCATATAATATTCCCACCGAAAAGTATGCACCGACACGCCAGGAATATTGTAAAATATTACGTCTGAGATAATAGGTTGCCTTAGATTAGGATATACAACGCTATAGACCCATATAATGTTCCCACCGAGAAGTAGGGTCCGACACGCCTGGAATGATGTAGAATATTACATCCGAGATGTCAGGTTGCCTTAGGTTAGGATATATAATGTTATAGACGTACATACTGTTCCCTCCGAGAAGTAAGGTTCGACAGGCTAGGAATGTTGTCAAATATAGCATCCGAGAGGTTAGGTTGCCTTAGATAAGGATATATAACGTTATAGACGCATATAATGTTACCACCGAGACGTAGGGTTCCAACACGCCTGGAATGTGGTAAAATGTTACATCCGAGATGTTAGGTTGCCTAAGATTAGGATATATACCGTTATAGAGGCATGTAATGTTACCACCGAGACGTAGGGACCGACACGCCTGGAATGTTGTCAAATGTTACGTCCGAGATGTTAGGTTGTCTTAGGTTAGGATATATGACGTTACAGACGTATATACTGTTCCCTCCGAGATGTAGGGTTCTACAGGCCAGGAATGTTGTGAAATATTTCATCCGAGATGTTAGGTTGCCTTAGATTAGGATATATGACGTTATAGATGTATATGCTGTTCCCTCCGAGAATTAGGGTTCGACAGGCCAGGAATGTTGTTAACTATTGCATCCGAGATGTTAGGTTGCCTAAGGTTAGGATATATAACGTTATAGACGCATGTAATGTTACCACCGAGACGTAGGGTTCCAACACGCCTGGAATGTTGTCAAATGTTATATCCGAGATGTTAGGTTGCCTCAGGTTAGGATATATAACGTTGGAGACGTACATACTGTTCCCACCGAGAAGTAGGGTTCGACACGCCAGGAATGTTGTCAAATATTACATACGAGATGTTAGTTGGCCTTAGGTTAGGATATATAACGTTATAGACGCATATAATATGACCACCGAGACGTAGGGACCGACACGCCTGGAATGTTGTCAAATGTTACATCCGAGATGTTAGGTTGCCTTAGGTTTGGATATATGACGTTATAGACGTATATACTGTTCCCTCCGAGAAGTAGGGTTCGACAGGCCAGGAATGTTGTCAAATATTGCATCCGTGATGTTAGGTTGCCTTAGGTTAGGATATATAACGTTATAGACGCATGTAATGTTACCACCGAGAGGTAGGGACCGACACGCCTGGAATGTTGTCAAATGTTACATCCGAGATGTTAGGTTGCCTTAGGCTAGGATATATGACGTTATAGATGTATATGCTGTTCCCTCCGAGAAGTAGGGTTCGACAGGCCAGGAATGTTGTCAAATATTGCATCCGAGATGTTAGGTTGCCTTAGATAATGATATATACCGTTATAGACGCATATAATGTTCCCACCGAGAAGTAGGGTCCGACACGCCTGGAAGGTTGTAGAATATTACATCCGAGATGTCAGGTTGACTTAGGTTAGGATATATACCGTTATAGACATATATACTGTTCCCTCCGATAGGTAGGGTTCGACAGGCCAGGAATGTTGTCAAATATTGCATCCGAGATGTTAGGTTGCCTTAGGATAGGATATATAACGTTATAGACGCATGTAATGTTACCACCGAGACGTAGGGACCGACACGCCTGGAATGTTGTCAAATGTTACATCCGAGATGTTAGGTTGCCTTAGGTTAGGATATATGACGTTACAGACGTATATACTGTTCCCTCCGAGAAGTAGTGTTCGACAGGCCAGGAATGTTGTCAAATATTGCATCCGAGATGTTAGATTGCCTTCGATTATGATATCGACCGTTATGGACGCATATAATATTCCCACCGAAAAGTATGCACCGACACGCCAGGAATATTGTAAACTATTACGTCTGAGATAATAGGTTGCCTTAGATTAGGATATACAACGTTATAGACTCATATAATGTTCCCACCGAGATGTAGGGTCCGACACGCCTGGAATGTTGTAGAATATTACATCCGACATGTCAGGTTGCCTTAGGTTAGGATATATAACGTTATAGACGTATATACTGTTCCCTCCGAGAAGTAGGGTTCGACTGGCAAGGAATGTTGTCAAATATTGCATCCGAGATTTTAGGTTGCCTTAGATACGCCAGGCCAGGTAAGGATATATAACGTTATGGACGCATATAATGTTACCACCGAGACGTAGGGACCGACATGCCTGGAATGTTGTCAAATGTTACATCCGAGATGTTAGGTTGCCTTAGGTTAGCATATATAACGTTATAGACGCATGTAACGTTACCACCGAGACGTAGGGACCGACACAACTGGAATGTTGTCAAATATTACATCCGAGATGTTAGATTGCCTTAGGTTAGAATATATGACGTTACAGACGTATATACTGTTCCCACCGAGACGTAGGGACCGATACGCCTGGAATGTTGTCAAATGTTACATCCGAGATGTTAGGTTGCCTTCGGTGAGGATATATGACGTTACAGACGTATATACAGTTCCCTCCGAGAAGTAGGGTTCGACAGGCAAGGAATGTTGTCAAATGTTACATCCGAGATGTTAGGTTGCCTTAGATTATGATATATACCGTTATAGACGCATATAATGTTCCCACCGAGAAGTAGGGTCCGCCACGCCTGGAATGTTGTCAAATGTTACATCCGAGATGTTAGGTTGCCCTAGGTTAGGATATATGACGTTACAGACGTATATACTGTTCCCTCCGAGAAGTAGGGTTCGACAGGCCAGGAATGTTGTCAAATATTGCATCCGAGATGTTAGGTTGCCTTAGGTTAACATATATAACGTTATAGACGCACGTAATGTTACCACCGAGACGTAGGGTTCCAACACGCCTGGAATGTTGTCAAATGTTATATCTGAGATGTTAGGTTGCCTTAGGTTAGAATATATGACATTACAGGCGTATATACTGTCCCCACCGAGAAGCAGGGTCCGACACGCCAGGAATGTTGTCAAATATTACATCCGAAATGTTAGGTTGCATTAGGTTAGGATATATAACGTTATAGACGTATATACTGTTCCCTCCGAGAAGTAGGGTTCGACTGGCTAGGAATGTTTCAAATATTGCATCCGAGATGTTAGGTTGCCTTAGATACGCCAGGCCAGGTAAGCATATATAACGTTATGGACGCATATAATGTTACCACCGAGACGTAGTGACCGACATGCCTGGAATGTTGTCAAATGTTACATCCGAGATGTTAGGTTGCCTTAGGTTAGGATATATAACGTTATAGACGCATGTAGCGTTACCACCGAGACGTAGGGACCGACACAACTGGAATGTTGTCAAATGTTACATCCGAGATGTTAGGTTGCCTTAGGATAGGATATATAACGTTATAGACGCATGTAATGTTACCACCGAGACGTAGGGACCGACACGCCTGGAATGTTGTCAAATGTTACATCCGAGATGTTAGGTTGCCTTAGGTTAGGATATATGACGTTACAGACGTATATACTGTTCCCTCCGAGATGTAGGGTTCGACAGGCCAGGAATGTTGTCAAATATATCATCCGAGATGTTAGATTGCCTTAGATTACTATATCGACCGTTATGGACGCATATAATATTCCCACCGAAAAGTATGTACCGACACGCCAGGAATATTGTAAAATATTACGTCTGAGATAATAGGTTGCCTTAGATTAGGATATACAACGTTATAGACTCATATAATGTTCCCACCGAGAAGTAGGGTCCGACACGCCTGGAATGATGTAGAATATTACATCCGAGATGTCAGGTTGCCTCCGGTTAGGATATATAACGTTATAGACGTATATACTGTTCCCACCGAGAAGTAGGGTTCGACACGCCAGGAATGTTGTCAAATATTACATACGAGATGTTAGGTTGCCTTACATTAGGAAATATACCGTTATAGACGCATGTAATGTTACCACCGAGACGTAGGGTTCCAACACGCCTGGAATGTCGTCAAATGTTATATCCGAGATGTTAGGTTGCCTCAGGTTAGGATATATAACGTTATAGACGTATATACTGTTCCCACCGAGAAGTAGGGTTCGACACGCCAGGAATGATGTCAAATATTACATACGAGATGTTAGTTGGCCTTAGGTTAGGATATATAACGTTATAGACGCATATAATATTACCACCGAGACGTAGGGACCGACACGCCTGGAATGTTGTCAAATGTTACATCCGAGATGTTAGGTTGCCTTAGGCTAGGATATATGACGTTATAGATGTATATGCTGTTCCCCCCGAGAAGTAGGGTTCGACAGGCCAGGAATGTTGTCAAATATTGCATCCGAGATGTTAGGTTGCCTTAGGTTAGGATATATAACGTTATAGACGCATGTAATGTTACCACAGAGACGTAGGTCCGACACGATTGGAATGTTGTCAAATGTTACATCCGAGATGTTAGGTTGCCTTAGGTTAGGATATATAACGTTATAGACGCATGTCATGTTACCACCGAGACGTAGGTCCGACACGATTGGAATGTTGTCAAATGTTACATCCGAGATGTTAGGTTGCCTTAGGTTAGGATATATAACGTTATAGACGCATGTCATGTTACCACCGAGACGTAGGTCCGACACGATTGGAATGTTGTCAAATGTTACATCAGAGATGTTAGGTTGCATTCGGTTAGGATATATGACGTTACAGACGTATATACAGTTCCCTCCGAGAAGTAGGGTTCGACAGGCAAGGAATGTTGTCAAATATTGCATGCGAGATGTTAGGTTGCCTTAGATTATGATATATACCGTTATAGACGCATATAATGTTCCCACCGAGAAGTAGGGTCCGACACGCCTGGAAGGTTGTAGAATATTACATCCGAGATGTCAGGTTGCCTTAGGTTAGGATATATACCGTTATAGACATATATACTGTTCCCTCCGATAGGTAGGGTTCGACAGGCCAGGAATTCTGTCAAATATTGCATCCGAGATGTTAGGTTGCCTTAGGTTAGGATATATAACGTTATAGACGCATGTAATGTTACCACCGAGACGTAGGGACCGACACGCCTGGAATGTTGTCAAATGTTACATCCGAGATGTTAGGTTGCCTTATGTTAGGATATATGACGTTACAGACGTATATACTGTTCCCTCCGAGAAGTAGGGTTCGACAGGCCAGGAATGTTGTCAAATATTGCATCCGAGATGTTAGGTTGCCTTAGGTTAACATATATAACGTTATAGACGCACGTAATGTTACCACCGAGACGTAGGGTTCCAACACGCCTGGAATGTTGTCAAATGTTATATCTGAGATGTTAGGTTGCCTTAGGTTAGAATATATGACATTACAGGCGTATATACTGTCCCCACCGAGAAGCAGGGTCCGACACGCCAGGAATGTTGTCAAATATTACATCCGAAATGTTAGGTTGCATTAGGTTAGGATATATAACGTTATAGACGTATATACTGTTCCCTCCGAGAAGTAGGGTTCGACTGGCTAGGAATGTTTCAAATATTGCATCCGAGATGTTAGGTTGCCTTAGATACGCCAGGCCAGGTAAGGATATATAACGTTATGGACGCATATAATGTTACCACCGAAACGTAGTGACCGACATGCCTGGAATGTTGTCAAATGTTACATCCGAGATGTTAGGTTGCCTTAGGTTAGGATTTATAACGTTATAGACGCATGTAGCGTTACCACCGAGACGTAGGGACCGACACAACTGGAATGTTGTCAAATGTTACATCCGAGATGTTAGGTTGCCTTAGGATAGGATATATAACGTTATAGACGCATGTAATGTTACCACCGAGACGTAGGGACCGACACGCCTGGAATGTTGTCAAATGTTACATCCGAGATGTTAGGTTGCCTTAGGTTAGGATATATGACGTTACAGACGTATATACTGTTCCCTCCGAGAAGTAGGGTTCGACAGGCCAGGAATGTTGTCAAATATTGCATCCGAGATGTTAGATTGCCTTCGATTATGATATCGACCGTTATGGACGCATATAATATTCCCACCGAAAAGTATGCACCGACACGCCAGGAATATTGTAAACTATTACGTCTGAGATAATAGGTTGCCTTAGATTAGGATATACAACGTTATAGACTCATATAATGTTCCCACCGAGATGTAGGGTCCGACACGCCTGGAATGTTGTAGAATATTACATCCGACATGTCAGGTTGCCTTAGGTTAGGATATATAACGTTATAGACGTATATACTGTTCCCTCCGAGAAGTAGGGTTCGACTGGCAAGGAATGTTGTCAAATATTGCATCCGAGATGTTAGGTTGCCTTAGATACGCCAGGCCAGGTAAGGATATATAACGTTATGGACGCATATAATGTTACCACCGAGACGTAGGGACCGACATGCCTGGAATGTTGTCAAATGTTACATCCGAGATGTTAGGTTGCCTTAGGTTAGCATATATAACGTTATAGACGCATGTAACGTTACCACCGAGACGTAGGGACCGACACAACTGGAATGTTGTCAAATATTACATCCGAGATGTTAGATTGCCTTAGGTTAGAATATATGACGTTACAGACGTATATACTGTTCCCACCGAGACGTAGGGACCGACACGCCTGGAATGTTGTCAAATGTTACATCCGAGATGTTAGGTTGCCTTCGGTGAGGATATATGACGTTACAGACGTATATACAGTTCCCTCCGAGAAGTAGGGTTCGACAGGCAAGGAATGTTGTCAAATGTTACATCCGAGATGTTAGGTTTCCTTAGATTATGATATATACCGTTATAGACGCATATTATGTTCCCACCGAGAAGTAGGGTCCGCCACGCCTGGAATGTTGTCAAATGTTACATCCGAGATGTTAGGTTGCCCTAGGTTAGGATATATGACGTTACAGACGTATATACTGTTCCCTCCGAGAAGTAGGGTTCGACAGGCCAGGAATGTTGTCAAATATTGCATCCGAGATGTTAGGTTGCCTTAGGTTAGCATATATAACGTTATAGACGCACGTAATGTTACCACCGAGAAGTAGGGTTCGACAGGCCAGGAATGTTGTCAAATATTGCATCCGAGATGTTAGGTTGCCTTAGATTAGGATATATACCGCTATAGACGTATATACTGTTCCCTCCGAGATGTAGGGTTCGACAGGCCAGGAATGTTGTCAAATATTGCATCCGAGATGTTAGGTTGCCTTAGAATAGGATATACAATGTTATAGACGCATGTAATGTTACCACCGAGACGTAGGTTTCCAACACGCCTGGAATGTTGTCAAATGTTATATCCGAGATGTTAGGTTGCCTTAGGTTAGGATATATAACGTTATAGACGTATATACTGTTCCCACCGAGAAGTAGGGTTCGACACGCCAGGAATGTTGTCAAATATTACATACGAGATGTTAGTTGGCCTTAGGTTAGGATATATAACGTTATAGACGCATGTAATGTTACCACCGAGACGTAGGTCCGACACGAGTGGAATGTTGTCAAATGTTACATCCGAGATGTTAGGTTGCCTTAGGTTAGGATATATAACGTTATAGACGCATGTCATGTTACCACCGAGACGTAGGTCCGACACGATTGGAATGTTGTCAAATGTTACATCCGAGATGTTAGGTTGCCTTAGGTTAGGATATATAACGTTATAGACGCATATCGTGTTACCACCGAGACGTAGGTCCGACACGATTGGAATGTTGTCAAATGTTACATCCGAGATGTTAGGTTGCCTTAGGTTAGGATATATAACGTTATAGACGCATGTCATGTTACCACCGAGACGTAGGTCCGACACGATTGGAATGTTGTCAAATGTTACATCAGAGATGTTAGGTTGCCTTCGGTTAGGATATATGACGTTACAGACCTATATACAGTTCCATCCGAGAAGTAGGGTTCGACAGGCCAGGAATGTTGTCAAATGTTACATCCGAGATGTTAGGTTGCCTTAGATTATGATATATACCGTTATAGACGCATATAATGTTCCCACCGAGAAGTAGGGTCCGACACGCCTGGAATGTTGTAGAATATTACATTCGAGATGTCAGGTTGCCTTAGGTTAGGATATATACCGTTATAGACATATATACTGTTCCCTCCGAGAAGTAGGGTTCGACAGGCCAGGAATGTTGTCAAATATTGCATCCGAGATGTTAGGTTGCCGTAGGTTAGGATATATAACGTTATAGACGCATGTAATGTTACCACCGAGACGTAGGGACCGACACGCCTGGAATGTTGTCAAATGTTACATCCGAGATGTTAGGTTGCCTTAGGTTAGGATATATGACGTTACAGACGTATATACTGTTCCCTCCGAGAAGTAGGGTTCGACAGGCCAGGAATGTTGTCAAATATTG
Organism: Xylocopa violacea; assembly: GCA_963969225.1. Lineage (NCBI taxonomy): Eukaryota > Metazoa > Arthropoda > Insecta > Hymenoptera > Apidae > Xylocopa > Xylocopa violacea. Next base: position 919,618 of record CAXAJV010000194.1, on the reverse strand, counting down.
CATCCGAGATGTTAGGTTGCCTTAGGTTAGGATATATAACGTTATAGACGTATATACTGTTCCCACCGAGAAGTAGGGATCGACACGCCAGGAATGTTGTCAAATATTACATACGAGATGTTAGGTGGCCTTAGGTTAGGATATATAACGTTATAGAGGCATGTAATGTTACCACCGAGACGTAGGGACCGACACGCCTGGAATGTTGTCAAATGTTACATCCGAGATGTTAGGTTGCCTTAGGTTTGGATATATAACGTTCTAGACGCATGTAATGTTACCACTCGAGACGTAGGGACCGACATGCCTGGAATGTTGTCAAATGTTACATCCGAGATTTTAGGTTGCCTTGGGTTAGGATATATGACGTTTTAGACGTATATACTGTTCCCTCCGAGAAGTAGGGTTCGGCAGGCCAGGAATGTTGTCAAATATTGCATCCGAGATGTTACGTTGCCTTAGATTAGGATATGCAACGTTATAGACGCATATAATGTTCCCACCGAGAAGTAGGGTCCGACACGCCTGGAAGGTTGTAGAATATTACATCCGAGATGTTAGGTTGCCCTAGGTTAGGATATATAACGTTGTAGACGTATATACTGTTCCTTCCGAGAAGTGGGGTTCGACAGGCCAGGAATGTTGTCAAATATTGCATCCGAGATGTTAGATTGCCTTAGATTACTATATCGACCGTTATAGACATATATAATATTCCCACCGAAAAGTATGCACCGACACGCCAGGAATATTGTAAAATATTACGTCTGAGATAATAGGTTGCCTTAGATTAGGATATACAACGTTATAGACTCATATAATGTTCCCACCGAGATGTAGGGTCCGACACGCCTGGAATGTTGTAGAATATTACATCCGACATGTCAGGTTGCCTTAGGTTAGGATATATAACGTTATAGACGTATATACTGTTCCCACCGAGAAGTAGGGTCCGATACGCCAGGAATGTTGTCAAATATTACATGCGAGTTGTTACGGTGCCGTTATGGACGCATTAATGTTACCACCGGGACGTAGGGACCGACAAGCCCGGAATGTTGTCAAATGTTATATCCGAAATGTTAGGTTGCCTCAGGTTAGGATATATAACGTTATAGACGTATATACTGTTCCGTCGGAGAAGTAGGGTTCAACAGGCAATGACTGTAGCCAATATAACATCCGAGATGTTAGGTTGCCTTAGATTACGATATCGACCGTTATAGACGCATATAATATTCCCACCGAAAAGTATGCTCCGACACGCCAGGAATGTTGTAAAATATTACGTCTGAGATGATAGGTTGCCTTAGGTTAGGATATATAACGTTATAGACGCATGTAATGTTACCACCGAGACGTAGGGACCGACACGCCTGGAATGTTGTCAAATGTTACATCCGAGATGTTAGGTTGCCTTAGGTTAGGATATATGACGTTACAGACGTATATACTGTTCCCTCCGAGAAGTAGGGTTCGACAGGTCAGGAATGTTGTCAAATATTGCATCCGAGATGTTAGGTTGCCTTAGGTTAGGATATATAACGTTATAGACGTATATACTGTTCCCACCGAGAAGTAGGGTTCGACACGCCAGGAATGTTGTCAAATATTACATACGAGATGTTAGGTGGCCTTAGGTTAGGATATATAACGTTATAGAGGCATGTAATGTTACCACCGAGACGTAGGGACCGACACGCCTGGAATGTTGTCAAATGTTACATCCGAGATGTTAGGTTGCCTTAGGTTTGGATATATGACGTAATAGACGTATATACTGTTCCCTCCGAGAAGTAGGGTTCGACAGGCCAGGAATGTTGTCAAATATTGCATCCGTGATGTTAGGTTGCCTTAGGTTAGGATATATAACGTTATAGACGCATGTAATGTTACCACCGAGAGGTAGGGACCGACACGCCTGGAATGTTGTCAAATGTTACATCCGAGATGTTAGGTTGCCATAGGTGAGGATATATGACGTTACAGGCGTATATACTGTTCCCACCGAGAAGTAGGGCCCGACACGCCAGAAATGTTGTCAAATGTTACATCCGAGTTGTTAGGCTGCCTTAGGTTAGGATATATAACGTTCTAGACGCATGTAATGTTACCACTCGAGACGTAGGGACCGACATGCCTGGAATGTTGTCAAATGTTACATCCGAGATTTTAGGTTGCCTTGGGTTAGGATATATGACGTTTTAGACGTATATACTGTTCCCTCCGAGAAGTAGGGTTCGGCAGGCCAGGAATGTTGTCAAATATTGCATCCGAGATGTTACGTTGCCTTAGATTAGGATATGCAACGTTATAGACGCATATAATGTTCCCACCGAGAAGTAGGGTCCGACACGCCTGGAAGGTTGTAGAATATTACATCCGAGATGTTAGGTTGCCTTAGGTTAGGATATATAACGTTATAGACGCATGTAATGTTACCACCGAGACGTAGGGACCGACTAGCCTGGAATGTTGTCAAATGTTACATCCGAGATGTTAGGTTGCCTTTGGTTAGGATATATAACGTTATAGACGTATATACTGTTCCCACCGAGAAGTAGGGTTCGACACGCCAGGAATGTTGTCAAATATTACATACGAGATGTTAGGTGGCCTTAGGTTAGGATATATAACGTTATAGACGCATGTAATGTTACCACCGAGACGTAGGGACCGACACGCCTGGAATGTTGTCAAATGTTACATCCGAGATGTTAGGTTGCCTTAGGTTAGGATATATGACGTTACAGACGTATATACTGTTCCCTCCGAGATGTAGGGTTCGACAGGCCAGGAATGTTGTCAAATATTGCATCCTAGATGTTAGGTTGCCTTAGGTTAGGATATATAACGTTATAGACGCATGTAACGTTACCACCGAGACGTAGGGACCGACACAACCGGAATGTTGTCAAATGTTACATCCGAGATGTTAGGTTGCCATAGGTGAGGATATATGACGTTATAGACGTATATGGTGTTCCCTCCGAGAAGTAAGGTTCGACAGGCCAGGAATGTTGTCAAATATTGCATCCGAGATGTTAGGTTGCCTTAGGTTAAGATATATAACGTTATAGACGCATGTAATGTTACCACCGAGACGTAGGGACCGACATGCCTGGAATGTTGTCAAATGTTACATCCGAGATGTTAGGTTGTCTTAGGTTAGGATATATGACGTTACAGACGTATATACTGTTCCCTCCGAGATGTAGGGTTCGACAGGCCAGGAATGTTGTCAAATATATCATCCGAGATGTTAGATTGCCTTAGATTACTATATCGACCGTTATGGACGCATATAATATTCCCACCGAAAAGTATGTACCGACACGCCAGGAATATTGTAAAATATTACGTCTGAGATAATAGGTTGCCTTAGATTAGGATATACAACGTTATAGACTCATATAATGTTCCCACCGAGAAGTAGGGTCCGACACGCCTGGAATGATGTAGAATATTACATCCGAGATGTCAGGTTGCCTCCGGTTAGGATATATAACGTTATAGACGTATATACTGTTCCCACCGAGAAGTAGGGTTCGACACGCCAGGAATGTTGTCAAATATTACATACGAGATGTTAGGTTGCCTTAGATTAGGAAATATACCGTTATAGACGCATATAATATTACCACCGAGACGTAGGGACCGACACGCCTGGAATGTTGTCAAATGTTACATCCGAGATGTTAGGTTGCCTTAGGCTAGGATATATGACGTTATAGATGTATATGCTGTTCCCTCCGAGAAGTAGGGTTCGACAGGCCAGGAATGTTGTCAAATATTGCATGCGAGATGTTAGGTTGCCTTAGATTATGATATATACCGTTATAGACGCATATAATGTTCCCACCGAGAAGTAGGGTCCGCCACGCCTGGAATGTTGTCAAATGTTACATCCGAGATGTTAGGTTGCCCTAGGTTAGGATATATGACGTTACAGACGTATATACTGTTCCCTCCGAGAAGTAGGGTTCGACAGGCCAGGAATGTTGTCAAATATTGCATCCGAGATGTTAGGTTGCCTTAGGTTAACATATATAACGTTATAGACGCACGTAATGTTACCACCGAGACGTAGGGTTCCAACACGCCTGGAATGTTGTCAAATGTTATATCTGAGATGTTAGGTTGCCTTAGGTTAGAATATATGACATTACAGGCGTATATACTGTCCCCACCGAGAAGCAGGGTCCGACACGCCAGGAATGTTGTCAAATATTACATCCGACATGTTAGGTTGCATTAGGTTAGGATATATAACGTTATAGACGTATATACTGTTCCCTCCGAGAAGTAGGGTTCGACTGGCTAGGAATGTTTCAAATATTGCATCCGAGATGTTAGGTTGCCTTAGATACGCCAGGCCAGGTAAGGATATATAACGTTATGGACGCATATAATGTTACCACCGAGACGTAGTGACCGACATGCCTGGAATGTTGTCAAATGTTACATCCGAGATGTTAGGTTGCCTTAGGTTAGGATATATAACGTTATAGACGCATGTAGCGTTACCACCGAGACGTAGGGACCGACACAACTGGAATGTTGTCAAATGTTACATCCGAGATGTTAGGTTGCCTTAGGATAGGATATATAACGTTATAGACGCATGTAATGTTACCACCGAGACGTAGGGACCGACACGCCTGGAATGTTGTCAAATGTTACATCCGAGATGTTAGGTTGCCTTAGGTTAGGATATATGACGTTACAGACGTATATACTGTTCCCTCCGAGAAGTAGGGTTCGACAGGCCAGGAATGTTGTCAAATATTGCATCCGAGATGTTAGATTGCCTTCGATTATGATATCGACCGTTATGGACGCATATAATATTCCCACCGAAAAGTATGCACCGACACGCCAGGAATATTGTAAACTATTACGTCTGAGATAATAGGTTGCCTTAGATTAGGATATACAACGTTATAGACTCATATAATGTTCCCACCGAGATGTAGGGTCCGACACGCCTGGAATGTTGTAGAATATTACATCCGACATGTCAGGTTGCCTTAGGTTAGGATATATAACGTTATAGACGTATATACTGTTCCCTCCGAGAAGTAGGGTTCGACTGGCAAGGAATGTTGTCAAATATTGCATCCGAGATGTTAGGTTGCCTTAGATACGCCAGGCCAGGTAAGGATATATAACGTTATGGACGCATATAATGTTACCACCGAGACGTAGGGACCGACATGCCTGGAATGTTGTCAAATGTTACATCCGAGATGTTAGGTTGCCTTAGGTTAGCATATATAACGTTATAGACGCATGTAACGTTACCACCGAGACGTAGGGACCGACACAACTGGAATGTTGTCAAATATTACATCCGAGATGTTAGATTGCCTTAGGTTAGAATATATGACGTTACAGACGTATATACTGTTCCCACCGAGACGTAGGGACCGACACGCCTGGAATGTTGTCAAATGTTACATCCGAGATGTTAGGTTGCCTTCGGTGAGGATATATGACGTTACAGACGTATATACAGTTCCCTCCGAGAAGTAGGGTTCGACAGGCAAGGAATGTTGTCAAATGTTACATCCGAGATGTTAGGTTGCCTTAGATTATGATATATACCGTTATAGACGCATATAATGTTCCCACCGAGAAGTAGGGTCCGCCACGCCTGGAATGTTGTCAAATGTTACATCCGAGATGTTAGGTTGCCCTAGGTTAGGATATATGACGTTACAGACGTATATACTGTTCCCTCCGAGAAGTAGGGTTCGACAGGCCAGGAATGTTGTCAAATATTGCATCCGAGATGTTAGGTTGCCTTAGGTTAACATATATAACGTTATAGACGCACGTAATGTTACCACCAAGACGTAGGGTTCCAACACGCCTGGAATGTTGTCAAATGTTATATCTGAGATGTTAGGTTGCCTTAGGTTAGAATATATGACATTACAGGCGTATATACTGTCCCCACCGAGAAGCAGGGTCCGACACGCCAGGAATGTTGTCAAATATTACATCCGACATGTTAGGTTGCATTAGGTTAGGATATATAACGTTATAGACGTATATACTGTTCCCTCCGAGAAGTAGGGTTCGACTGGCTAGGAAAGTTTCAAATATTGCATCCGAGATGTTAGGTTGCCTTAGATACGCCAGGCCAGGTAAGGATATATAACGTTATGGACGCATATAATGTTACCACCGAGACGTAGTGACCGACATGCCTGGAATGTTGTCAAATGTTACATCCGAGATGTTAGGTTGCCTTAGGTTAGGATATATAACGTTATAGACGCATGTAGCGTTACCACCGAGACGTAGGGACCGACACAACTGGAATGTTGTCAAATGTTACATCCGAGATGTTAGGTTGCCTTAGGTTAGGATATATGACGTTATAGACGTATATGCTGTTCCCTCCGAGAAGTAGGGTTCGACACGCCAGGAAAGTTGTCAAATATTGCATCCGAGATGTTAGGTTGCCTTAGGTTAGCATATATAACGTTATAGACGCACGTAATGTTACCACCGAGAAGTAGGGTTCGACAGGCCAGGAATGTTGTCAAATATTGCATCCGAGATGTTAGGTTGCCTTAGATTAGGATATATACCGCTATAGACGTATATACTGTTCCCTCCGAGATGTAGGGTTCGACAGGCCAGGAATGTTGTCAAATATTGCATCCGAGATGTTAGGTTGCCTTAGAATAGGATATACAATGTTATAGACGCATGTAATGTTACCACCGAGACGTAGGTTTCCAACACGCCTGGAATGTTGTCAAATGTTATATCCGAGATGTTAGGTTGCCTTAGGTTAGGATATATAACGTTATAGACGTATATACTGTTCCCACCGAGAAGTAGGGTTCGACACGCCAGGAATGTTGTCAAATATTACATACGAGATGTTAGTTGGCCTTAGGTTAGGATATATAACGTTATAGACGCATGTAATGTTACCACCGAGACGTAGGTCCGACACGATTGGAATGTTGTCAAATGTTACATCCGAGATGTTAGGTTGCCTTAGGTTAGGATATATAACGTTATAGACGCATGTCATGTTACCACCGAGACGTAGGTCCGACACGATTGGAATGTTGTCAAATGTTACATCCGAGATGTTAGGTTGCCTTAGGTTAGGATATATAACGTTATAGACGCATATCGTGTTACCACCGAGACGTAGGTCCGACACGATTGGAATGTTGTCAAATGTTACATCCGAGATGTTAGGTTGCCTTAGGTTAGGATATATAACGTTATAGACGCATGTCATGTTACCACCGAGACGTAGGTCCGACACGATTGGAATGTTGTCAAATGTTACATCCGAGATGTTAGGTTGCCTTAGGTTAGGATATATAACGTTATAGACGCATATCGTGTTACCACCGAGACGTAGGTCCGACACGATTGGAATGTTGTCAAATGTTACATCCGAGATGTTAGGTTGCCTTCGGTTAGGATATATGACGTTACAGACCTATATACAGTTCCATCCGAGAAGTAGGGTTCGACAGGCCAGGAATGTTGTCAAATGTTACATCCGAGATGTTAGGTTGCCTTAGATTATGATATATACCGTTATAGACGCATATAATGTTCCCACCGAGAAGTAGGGTCCGACACGCCTGGAATGTTGTAGAATATTACATCTGAGATGTCAGGTTGCCTTAGGTTAGGATATATACCGTTATAGACATATATACTGTTCCCTCCGAGAAGTAGGGTTCGACAGGCCAGGAATGTTGTCAAATATTGCATCCGAGATGTTAGGTTGCCGTAGGTTAGGATATATAACGTTATAGACGCATGTAATGTTACCACCGAGACGTAGGGACCGACACGCCTGGAATGTTGTCAAATGTTACATCCGAGATGTTAGGTTGCCTTAGGTTAGGATATATGACGTTACAGACGTATATACTGTTCCCTCCGAGAAGTAGGGTTCGACAGGCCAGGAATGTTGTCAAATATTGCATCCGAGATGTTAGGTTGCCTTAGGTTAGGATATATAACGTTATAGACGTATATACTGTTCCCACCGAGAAGTAGGGTTCGACACGCCAGGAATGTTGTCAAATATTACATACGAGATGTTAGGTGGCCTTAGGTTAGGATATATAACGTTATAGAGGCATGTAATGTTACCACCGAGACGTAGGGACCGACACGCCTGGAATGTTGTCAAATGTTACATCCGAGATGTTAGGTTGCCTTAGGTTTGGATATATAACGTTCTAGACGCATGTAATGTTACCACTCGAGACGTAGGGACCGACATGCCTGGAATGTTGTCAAATGTTACATCCGAGATTTTAGGTTGCCTTGGGTTAGGATATATGACGTTTCAGACGTATATACTGTTCCCTCCGAGAAGTAGGGTTCGGCAGGCCAGGAATGTTGTCAAATATTGCATCCGAGATGTTACGTTGCCTTAGATTAGGATATGCAACGTTATAGACGCATATAATGTTCCCACCGAGAAGTAGGGTCCGACACGCCTGGAAGGTTGTAGAATATTACATCCGAGATGTTAGGTTGCCCTAGGTTAGGATATATAACGTTGTAGACGTATATACTGTTCCTTCCGAGAAGTAGGGTTCGACAGGCCAGGAATGTTGTCAAATATTGCATCCGAGATGTTAGATTGCCTTAGATTACTATATCGACCGTTATAGACATATATAATATTCCCACCGAAAAGTATGCACCGACACGCCAGGAATATTGTAAAATATTACGTCTGAGATAATAGGTTGCCTTAGATTAGGATATACAACGTTATAGACTCATATAATGTTCCCACCGAGATGTAGGGTCCGACACGCCTGGAATGTTGTAGAATATTACATCCGACATGTCAGGTTGCCTTAGGTTAGGATATATAACGTTATAGACGTATATACTGTTCCCAGCGAGAAGTAGGGTCCGATACGCCAGGAATGTTGTCAAATATTACATGCGAGTTGTTACGGTGCCGTTATGGACGCATTAATGTTACCACCGGGACGTAGGGACCGACAAGCCCGGAATGTTGTCAAATGTTATATCCGAAATGTTAGGTTGCCTCAGGTTAGGATATATAACGTTATAGACGTATATACTGTTCCGTCGGAGAAGTAGGGTTCAACAGGCAATGACTGTAGCCAATATAACATCCGAGATGTTAGGTTGCCTTAGATTACGATATCGACCGTTATAGACGCATATAATATTCCCACCGAAAAGTATGCTCCGACACGCCAGGAATGTTGTAAAATATTACGTCTGAGATGATAGGTTGCCTTAGGTTAGGATATATAACGTTATAGACGCATGTAATGTTACCACCGAGACGTAGGGACCGACACGCCTGGAATGTTGTCAAATGTTACATCCGAGATGTTAGGTTGCCTTAGGTTAGGATATATGACGTTACAGACGTATATACTGTTCCCTCCGAGAAGTAGGGTTCGACAGGTCAGGAATGTTGTCAAATATTGCATCCGAGATGTTAGGTTGCCTTAGGTTAGGATATATAACGTTATAGACGTATATACTGTTCCCACCGAGAAGTAGGGTTCGACACGCCAGGAATGTTGTCAAATATTACATACGAGATGTTAGGTGGCCTTAGGTTAGGATATATAACGTTATAGAGGCATGTAATGTTACCACCGAGACGTAGGGACCGACACGCCTGGAATGTTGTCAAATGTTACATCCGAGATGTTAGGTTGCCTTAGGTTTGGATATATGACGTAATAGACGTATATACTGTTCCCTCCGAGAAGTAGGGTTCGACAGGCCAGGAATGTTGTCAAATATTGCATCCGTGATGTTAGGTTGCCTTAGGTTAGGATATATAACGTTATAGACGCATGTAATGTTACCACCGAGAGGTAGGGACCGACACGCCTGGAATGTTGTCAAATGTTACATCCGAGATGTTAGGTTGCCATAGGTGAGGATATATGACGTTACAGGCGTATATACTGTTCCCACCGAGAAGTAGGGCCCGACACGCCAGAAATGTTGTCAAATGTTACATCCGAGTTGTTAGGCTGCCTTAGGTTAGGATATATAACGTTCTAGACGCATGTAATGTTACCACTCGAGACGTAGGGACCGACATGCCTGGAATGTTGTCAAATGTTACATCCGAGATTTTAGGTTGCCTTGGGTTAGGATATATGACGTTTTAGACGTATATACTGTTCCCTCCGAGAAGTAGGGTTCGGCAGGCCAGGAATGTTGTCAAATATTGCATCCGAGATGTTACGTTGCCTTAGATTAGGATATGCAACGTTATAGACGCATATAATGTTCCCACCGAGAAGTAGGGTCCGACACGCCTGGAAGGTTGTAGAATATTACATCCGAGATGTTAGGTTGCCTTAGGTTAGGATATATAACGTTATAGACGCATGTAATGTTACCACCGAGACGTAGGGACCGACTAGCCTGGAATGTTGTCAAATGTTACATCCGAGATGTTAGGTTGCCTTTGGTTAGGATATATAACGTTATAGACGTATATACTGTTCCCACCGAGAAGTAGGGTTCGACACGCCAGGAATGTTGTCAAATATTACATACGAGATGTTAGGTGGCCTTAGGTTAGGATATATAACGTTATAGACGCATGTAATGTTACCACCGAGACGTAGGGACCGACACGCCTGGAATGTTGTCAAATGTTACATCCGAGATGTTAGGTTGCCTTAGGTTAGGATATATGACGTTATAGACGTATATACTGTTCCCTCCGAGATGTAGGGTTCGACAGGCCAGGAATGTTGTCAAATATTGCATCCTAGATGTTAGGTTGCCTTAGGTTAGGATATATAACGTTATAGACGCATGTAACGTTACCACCGAGACGTAGGGACCGACACAACCGGAATGTTGTCAAATGTTACATCCGAGATGTTAGGTTGCCATAGGTGAGGATATATGACGTTATAGACGTATATGGTGTTCCCTCCGAGAAGTAAGGTTCGACAGGCCAGGAATGTTGTCAAATATTGCATCCGAGATGTTAGGTTGCCTTAGGTTAAGATATATAACGTTATAGACGCATGTAATGTTACCACCGAGACGTAGGGACCGACATGCCTGGAATGTTGTCAAATGTTACATCCGAGATGTTAGGTTGTCTTAGGTTAGGATATATGACGTTACAGACGTATATACTGTTCCCTCCGAGATGTAGGGTTCGACAGGCCAGGAATGTTGTCAAATATTGCATCCGAGATGTTAGGTTGCCTTAGGTTAGGATATATAACGTTATAGACGCATGTAATGTTACCACCGAGACGTAGGGACCGACACGCCTGGAATGTTGTCAAATGTTACATCCGAGATGTTAGGTTGCCTTAGGTTAGGATATATGACGTTACAGACGTATATACTGTTCCCTCCGAGAAGTAGGGTTCGACAGGCCAGGAATGTTCTCAAATATTGCATCCGAGATGTTAGATTGCCTTAGATTACGATATCGACCGTTATAGACGCATATAATATTCCCACCGAAAAGTATGCACCCACACGCCAGGAATATTGTAAAATATTACGTCTGAGATAATAGGTTGCCTTAGATTAGGATATACAACGCTATAGACCCATATAATGTTCCCACCGAGAAGTAGGGTCCGACACGCCTGGAATGATGTAGAATATTACATCCGAGATGTTAGGTTGCCTTAGGTTAGGATATATAACGTTATAGACGCATATCGTGTTACCACCGAGACGTAGGTCCGACACGATTGGAATGTTGTCAAATGTTACATCCGAGATGTTAGGTTGCCTTCGGTTAGGATATATGACGTTACAGACCTATATACAGTTCCATCCGAGAAGTAGGGTTCGACAGGCCAGGAATGTTGTCAAATGTTACATCCGAGATGTTAGGTTGCCTTAGATTATGATATATACCGTTATAGACGCATATAATGTTCCCACCGAGAAGTAGGGTCCGACACGCCTGGAATGTTGTAGAATATTACATCTGAGATGTCAGGTTGCCTTAGGTTAGGATATATACCGTTATAGACATATATACTGTTCCCTCCGAGAAGTAGGGTTCGACAGGCCAGGAATGTTGTCAAATATTGCATCCGAGATGTTAGGTTGCCGTAGGTTAGGATATATAACGTTATAGACGCATGTAATGTTACCACCGAGACGTAGGGACCGACACGCCTGGAATGTTGTCAAATGTTACATCCGAGATGTTAGGTTGCCTTAGGTTAGGATATATGACGTTACAGACGTATATACTGTTCCCTCCGAGAAGTAGGGTTCGACAGGCCAGGAATGTTGTCAAATATTGCATCCGAGATGTTAGGTTGCCTTAGGTTAGGATATATAACGTTATAGACGTATATACTGTTCCCACCGAGAAGTAGGGTTCGACACGCCAGGAATGTTGTCAAATATTACATACGAGATGTTAGGTGGCCTTAGGTTAGGATATATAACGTTATAGAGGCATGTAATGTTACCACCGAGACGTAGGGACCGACACGCCTGGAATGTTGTCAAATGTTACATCCGAGATGTTAGGTTGCCTTAGGTTTGGATATATAACGTTCTAGACGCATGTAATGTTACCACTCGAGACGTAGGGACCGACATGCCTGGAATGTTGTCAAATGTTACATCCGAGATTTTAGGTTGCCTTGGGTTAGGATATATGACGTTTCAGACGTATATACTGTTCCCTCCGAGAAGTAGGGTTCGGCAGGCCAGGAATGTTGTCAAATATTGCATCCGAGATGTTACGTTGCCTTAGATTAGGATATGCAACGTTATAGACGCATATAATGTTCCCACCGAGAAGTAGGGTCCGACACGCCTGGAAGGTTGTAGAATATTACATCCGAGATGTTAGGTTGCCCTAGGTTAGGATATATAACGTTGTAGACGTATATACTGTTCCTTCCGAGAAGTAGGGTTCGACAGGCCAGGAATGTTGTCAAATATTGCATCCGAGATGTTAGATTGCCTTAGATTACTATATCGACCGTTATAGACATATATAATATTCCCACCGAAAAGTATGCACCGACACGCCAGGAATATTGTAAAATATTACGTCTGAGATAATAGGTTGCCTTAGATTAGGATATACAACGTTATAGACTCATATAATGTTCCCACCGAGATGTAGGGTCCGACACGCCTGGAATGTTGTAGAATATTACATCCGACATGTCAGGTTGCCTTAGGTTAGGATATATAACGTTATAGACGTATATACTGTTCCCAGCGAGAAGTAGGGTCCGATACGCCAGGAATGTTGTCAAATATTACATGCGAGTTGTTACGGTGCCGTTATGGACGCATTAATGTTACCACCGGGACGTAGGGACCGACAAGCCCGGAATGTTGTCAAATGTTATATCCGAAATGTTAGGTTGCCTCAGGTTAGGATATATAACGTTATAGACGTATATACTGTTCCGTCGGAGAAGTAGGGTTCAACAGGCAATGACTGTAGCCAATATAACATCCGAGATGTTAGGTTGCCTTAGATTACGATATCGACCGTTATAGACGCATATAATATTCCCACCGAAAAGTATGCTCCGACACGCCAGGAATGTTGTAAAATATTACGTCTGAGATGATAGGTTGCCTTAGGTTAGGATATATAACGTTATAGACGCATGTAATGTTACCACCGAGACGTAGGGACCGACACGCCTGGAATGTTGTCAAATGTTACATCCGAGATGTTAGGTTGCCTTAGGTTAGGATATATGACGTTACAGACGTATATACTGTTCCCTCCGAGAAGTAGGGTTCGACAGGTCAGGAATGTTGTCAAATATTGCATCCGAGATGTTAGGTTGCCTTAGGTTAGGATATATAACGTTATAGACGTATATACTGTTCCCACCGAGAAGTAGGGTTCGACACGCCAGGAATGTTGTCAAATATTACATACGAGATGTTAGGTGGCCTTAGGTTAGGATATATAACGTTATAGAGGCATGTAATGTTACCACCGAGACGTAGGGACCGACACGCCTGGAATGTTGTCAAATGTTACATCCGAGATGTTAGGTTGCCTTAGGTTTGGATATATGACGTAATAGACGTATATACTGTTCCCTCCGAGAAGTAGGGTTCGACAGGCCAGGAATGTTGTCAAATATTGCATCCGTGATGTTAGGTTGCCTTAGGTTAGGATATATAACGTTATAGACGCATGTAATGTTACCACCGAGAGGTAGGGACCGACACGCCTGGAATGTTGTCAAATGTTACATCCGAGATGTTAGGTTGCCATAGGTGAGGATATATGACGTTACAGGCGTATATACTGTTCCCACCGAGAAGTAGGGCCCGACACGCCAGAAATGTTGTCAAATGTTACATCCGAGTTGTTAGGCTGCCTTAGGTTAGGATATATAACGTTCTAGACGCATGTAATGTTACCACTCGAGACGTAGGGACCGACATGCCTGGAATGTTGTCAAATGTTACATCCGAGATTTTAGGTTGCCTTGGGTTAGGATATATGACGTTTTAGACGTATATACTGTTCCCTCCGAGAAGTAGGGTTCGGCAGGCCAGGAATGTTGTCAAATATTGCATCCGAGATGTTACGTTGCCTTAGATTAGGATATGCAACGTTATAGACGCATATAATGTTCCCACCGAGAAGTAGGGTCCGACACGCCTGGAAGGTTGTAGAATATTACATCCGAGATGTTAGGTTGCCTTAGGTTAGGATATATAACGTTATAGACGCATGTAATGTTACCACCGAGACGTAGGGACCGACTAGCCTGGAATGTTGTCAAATGTTACATCCGAGATGTTAGGTTGCCTTTGGTTAGGATATATAACGTTATAGACGTATATACTGTTCCCACCGAGAAGTAGGGTTCGACACGCCAGGAATGTTGTCAAATATTACATACGAGATGTTAGGTGGCCTTAGGTTAGGATATATAACGTTATAGACGCATGTAATGTTACCACCGAGACGTAGGGACCGACACGCCTGGAATGTTGTCAAATGTTACATCCGAGATGTTAGGTTGCCTTAGGTTAGGATATATGACGTTATAGACGTATATACTGTTCCCTCCGAGATGTAGGGTTCGACAGGCCAGGAATGTTGTCAAATATTGCATCCTAGATGTTAGGTTGCCTTAGGTTAGGATATATAACGTTATAGACGCATGTAACGTTACCACCGAGACGTAGGGACCGACACAACCGGAATGTTGTCAAATGTTACATCCGAGATGTTAGGTTGCCATAGGTGAGGATATATGACGTTATAGACGTATATGGTGTTCCCTCCGAGAAGTAAGGTTCGACAGGCCAGGAATGTTGTCAAATATTGCATCCGAGATGTTAGGTTGCCTTAGGTTAAGATATATAACGTTATAGACGCATGTAATGTTACCACCGAGACGTAGGGACCGACATGCCTGGAATGTTGTCAAATGTTACATCCGAGATGTTAGGTTGTCTTAGGTTAGGATATATGACGTTACAGACGTATATACTGTTCCCTCCGAGATGTAGGGTTCGACAGGCCAGGAATGTTGTCAAATATTGCATCCGAGATGTTAGGTTGCCTTAGGTTAGGATATATAACGTTATAGACGCATGTAATGTTACCACCGAGACGTAGGGACCGACACGCCTGGAATGTTGTCAAATGTTACATCCGAGATGTTAGGTTGCCTTAGGTTAGGATATATGACGTTACAGACGTATATACTGTTCCCTCCGAGAAGTAGGGTTCGACAGGCCAGGAATGTTCTCAAATATTGCATCCGAGATGTTAGATTGCCTTAGATTACGATATCGACCGTTATAGACGCATATAATATTCCCACCGAAAAGTATGCACCCACACGCCAGGAATATTGTAAAATATTACGTCTGAGATAATAGGTTGCCTTAGATTAGGATATACAACGCTATAGACCCATATAATGTTCCCACCGAGAAGTAGGGTCCGACACGCCTGGAATGATGTAGAATATTACATCCGAGATGTCAGGTTGCCTTAGGTTAGGATATATAATGTTATAGACGTACATACTGTTCCCTCCGAGAAGTAGGGTTCGACAGGCTAGGAATGTTGTCAAATATAGCATCCGAGAGGTTAGGTTGCCTTAGATAAGGATATATAACGTTATAGACGCATATAATGTTACCACCGAGACGTAGGGTTCCAACACGCCTGGAATGTGGTAAAATGTTACATCCGAGATGTTAGGTTGCCTAAGATTAGGATATATACCGTTATAGACGCATGTAATGTTACCACCGAGACGTAGGGACCGACACGCCTGGAATGTTATCAAATGTTACATCCGAGATGTTAGGTTGCCTAAGGCTAGGATATATGACGTTATAGATGTATATGCTGTTCCCTCCGAGAAGTAGGGTTCGACAGGCCAGGAATGTTGTCAAATATTGCATTCGAGATGTTAGGTTGCCTAAGGTTAGGATATATAACGTTATAGACGCATGTAATGTTACCACCGAGACGTAGGGACCGACACGCCTGGAATGTTGTCAAATGTTACGTCCGAGATGTTAGGTTGTCTTAGGTTAGGATATATGACGTTACAGACGTATATACTGTTCCCTCCGAGATGTAGGGTTCTACAGGCCAGGAATGTTGTGAAATATTTCATCCGAGATGTTAGGTTGCCTTAGATTAGGATATATGACGATATAGATGTATATGCTGTTCCCTCCGAGAATTAGGGTTCGACAGGCCAGGAATGTTGTTAACTATTGCATCCGAGATGTTAGGTTGCCTAAGGTTAGGATATATAACGTTATAGACGCATGTAATGTTACCACCGAGACGTAGGGACCGACACGCCAGGAATGTTGTCAAATATTACATACGAGATGTTAGGTTGCCTTAGGTTAGGATATATAACGTTATAGACGCATGTAACGTTACCACCGAGACGTAGGGACCGACACAACCGGAATGTTGTCAAATGTTACATCCGAGATGTTAGGTTGCCATAGGTGAGGATATATGACGTTATAGACGTATATGGTGTTCCCTCCGAGAAGTAGGGTTCGACAGGCCAGGAATGTTGTCAAATATTGCATCCGAGATGTTAGGTTGCCTTAGGTTAGGATATATAACGTTATAGACGCATGTAATGTTACCACCGAGCAGTAGGGTTCGATACGCCAGGAATGTTGTCAAATATTACATACGAGATGTTAGGTGGCCTTAGGTTAGGATATATAACGTTATAGACGCATGTAACGTTACCACCGAGACGTAGGGACCGACACAACCGGAATGTTGTCAAATGTTACATCCGAGATGTTAGGTTGCCATAGGTGAGGATATATGACGTTATAGACGTATATGGTGTTCCCTCCGAGAAGTAGGGTTCGACAGCCCAGGAATGTTGTCAAATATTGCATCCGAGATGTTAGGTTGCCTTAGGTTAGGATATATAACGTTATAGACGCATGTAATGTTACCACCGAGACGTAGGGACCGACATGCCTGGAATGTTGTCAAATGTTACATCCGAGATGTTAGGTTGTCTTAGGTTAGGATATATGACGTTACAGACGTATATACTGTTCCCTCCGAGATGTAGGGTTCGACAGGCCAGGAATGTTGTCAAATATATCATCCGAGATGTTAGATTGCCTTAGATTACTATATCGACCGTTATGGACGCATATAATATTCCCACCGAAAAGTATGTACCGACACGCCAGGAATATTGTAAAATATTACGTCTGAGATAATAGGTTGCCTTAGATTAGGATATACAACGTTATAGACTCATATAATGTTCCCACCGAGAAGTAGGGTCCGACACGCCTGGAATGATGTAGAATATTACATCCGAGGTGTCAGCTTGCCTCCGGTTAGGATATATAACGGTATAGACGTATATACTGTTCCCACCGAGAAGTAGGGTTCGAAACGCCAGGAATGTTGTCAAATATTACATACGAGATGTTAGGTTGCCTTAAATTAGGAAATATACCGTTATAGACGCATGTAATGTTACCACCGAGACGTAGGGTTCCAACACGCCTGGAATGTTGTCAAATGTTATATCCGAGATGTTAGGTTGCCTCAGGTTAGGATATATAACGTTGTAGACGTATATACTGTTCCCACCGAGAAGTAGGGTTCGACACGCCAGGAATGTTGTCAAATATTACATACGAGATGTTAGTTGGCCTTAGGTTAGGATATATAACGTTATAGACGCATATAATATTACCACCGAGACGTAGGGACCGACACGCCTGGAATGTTGTCAAATGTTACATCCGAGATGTTAGGTTGCCTTAGGTTTGGATATATGACGTTATAGACGTATATACTGTTCCCTCCGAGAAGTAGGGTTCGACAGGCCAGGAATGTTGTCAAATATTGCATCCGTGATGTTAGGTTGCCTTAGGTTAGGATATATAACGTTATAGACGCATGTAATGTTACCACCGAAAGGTAGGGACCGACACGCCTGGAATGTTGTCAAATGTTACATCCGAGATGTTAGGTTGCCTTAGGCTAGGATATATGACGTTATAGATGTATATGCTGTTCCCTCCGAGAAGTAGGGCCCGATACGCCAGGAATGTTGTCAAATATTGCATCCGAGATGTTAGATTGCCTTAGATTACGATATCGACCGTTATAGACGCATATAATATTCCCACCGAAAAGTATGCACCGACACGCCAGGAATATTGTAAAATATTACGTCTGAGATAATAGGTTGCCTTAGATTAGGATATACAACGCTATAGACCCATATAATGTTCCCACCGAGAAGTAGGGTCCGACACGCCTGGAATGATGTAGAATATTACATCCGAGATGTCAGGTTGCCTTAGGTTAGGATATATAATGTTATAGACGTACATACTGTTCCCTCCGAGAAGTAGGGTTCGACAGGCTAGGAATGTTGTCAAATATAGCATCCGAGAGGTTAGGTTGCCTTAGATAAGGATATATAACGTTATAGACGCATATAATGTTACCACCGAGACGTAGGTTTCCAACACGCCTGGAATGTGGTAAAATGTTACATCCGAGATGTTAGGTTGCCTAAGATTAGGATATATACCGTTATAGACGCATGTAATGTTACCACCGAGACGTAGGGACCGACACGCCTGGAATGTTATCAAATGTTACATCCGAGATGTTAGGTTGCCTAAGGCTAGGATATATGACGTTATAGATGTATATGCTGTTCCCTCCGAGAAGTAGGGTTCGACAGGCCAGGAATGTTGTCAAATATTGCATTCGAGATGTTAGGTTGCCTAAGGTTAGGATATATAACGTTATAGACGCATGTAATGTTACCACCGAGACGTAGGGACCGACACGCCTGGAATGTTGTCAAATGTTACGTCCGAGATGTTAGGTTGTCTTAGGTTAGGATATATGACGTTACAGACGTATATACTGTTCCCTCCGAGATGTAGGGTTCTACAGGCCAGGAATGTTGTGAAATATTTCATCCGAGATGTTAGGTTGCCTCAGGTTAGGATATATAACGTTGTAGACGTATATACTGTTCCCACCGAGAAGTAGGGTTCGACACGCCAGGAATGTTGTCAAATATTACATACGAGATGTTAGTTGGCCTTAGGTTAGGATATATAACGTTATAGACGCATATAATATTACCACCGAGACGTAGGGACCGACACGCCTGGAATGTTGTCAAATGTTACATCCGAGATGTTAGGTTGCCTTAGGTTTGGATATATGACGTTATAGACGTATATACTGTTCCCTCCGAGAAGTAGGGTTCGACAGGCCAGGAATGTTGTCAAATATTGCATCCGTGATGTTAGGTTGCCTTAGGTTAGGATATATAACGTTATAGACGCATGTAATGTTACCACCGAGAGGTAGGGACCGACACGCCTGGAATGTTGTCAAATGTTACATCCGAGATGTTAGGTTGCCTTAGGCTAGGATATATGACGTTATAGATGTATATGCTGTTCCCTCCGAGAAGTAGGGCCCGATACGCCAGGAATGTTGTCAAATATTGCATCCGAGATGTTAGATTGCCTTAGATTACGATATCGACCGTTATAGACGCATATAATATTCCCACCGAAAAGTATGCACCGACACGCCAGGAATATTGTAAAATATTACGTCTGAGATAATAGGTTGCCTTAGATTAGGATATACAACGCTATAGACCCATATAATGTTCCCACCGAGAAGTAGGGTCCGACACGCCTGGAATGATGTAGAATATTACATCCGAGATGTCAGGTTGCCTTAGGTTAGGATATATAATGTTATAGACGTACATACTGTTCCCTCCGAGAAGTAGGGTTCGACAGGCTAGGAATGTTGTCAAATATAGCATCCGAGAGGTTAGGTTGCCTTAGATAAGGATATATAACGTTATAGACGCATGTAATGTTACCACCGAGACGTAGGGACCGACATGCCTGGAATGTTGTCAAATGTTACATCCGAGATGTTAGGTTGTCTTAGGTTAGGATATATGACGTTACAGACGTATATACTGTTCCCTCCGAGATGTAGGGTTCGACAGGCCAGGAATGTTGTCAAATATATCATCCGAGATGTTAGATTGCCTTAGATTACTATATCGACCGTTATGGACGCATATAATATTCCCACCGAAAAGTATGTACCGACACGCCAGGAATATTGTAAAATATTACGTCTGAGATAATAGGTTGCCTTAGATTAGGATATACAACGTTATAGACTCATATAATGTTCCCACCGAGAAGTAGGGTCCGACACGCCTGGAATGATGTAGAATATTACATCCGAGATGTCAGGTTGCCTCCGGTTAGGATATATAACGTTATAGACGTATATACTGTTCCCACCGAGAAGTAGGGTTCGACACGCCAGGAATGTTGTCAAATATTACATACGAGATGTTAGGTTGCCTTAGATTAGGAAATATACCGTTATAGACGCATGTAATGTTACCACCGAGACGTAGGGTTCCAACACGCCTGGAATGTCGTCAAATGTTATATCCGAGATGTTAGGTTGCCTCAGGTTAGGATATATAACGTTATAGACGTATATACTGTTCCCACCGAGAAGTAGGGTTCGACACGCCAGGAATGATGTCAAATATTACATACGAGATGTTAGTTGGCCTTAGGTTAGGATATATAACGTTATAGACGCATATAATATTACCACCGAGAGGTAGGGACCGACACGCCTGGAATGTTGTCAAATGTTACATCCGAGATGTTAGGTTGCCTTAGGCTAGGATATATGACGTTATAGATGTATATGCTGTTCCCCCCGAGAAGTAGGGTTCGACAGGCCAGGAATGTTGTCAAATATTGCATCCGGGATGTTAGGTTGCCTTAGGTTAGGATATATAACGTTATAGACGCATGTAATGTTACCACAGAGACGTAGGTCCGACACGATTGGAATGTTGTCAAATGTTACATCCGAGATGTTAGGTTGCCTTAGGTTAGGATATATAACGTTATAGACGCATGTCATGTTACCACCGAGACGTAGGTCCGACACGATTGGAATGTTGTCAAATGTTACATCCGAGATGTTAGGTTGCCTTAGGTTAGGATATATAACGTTATAGACGCATGTCATGTTACCACCGAGACGTAGGTCCGACACGATTGGAATGTTGTCAAATGTTACATCAGAGATGTTAGGTTGCATTCGGTTAGGATATATGACGTTACAGACGTATATACAGTTCCCTCCGAGAAGTAGGGTTAGACAGGCAAGGAATGTTGTCAAATATTGCATGCGAGATGTTAGGTTGCCTTAGATTATGATATATACCGTTATAGACGCATATAATGTTCCCACCGAGAAGTAGGGTCCGACACGCCTGGAAGGTTGTAGAATATTACATCCGAGATGTCAGGTTGACTTAGGTTAGGATATATACCGTTATAGACATATATACTGTTCCCTCCGATAGGTAGGGTTCGACAGGCCAGGAATGTTGTCAAATATTGCATCCGAGATGTTAGGTTGCCTTAGGATAGGATATATAACGTTATAGACGCATGTAATGTTACCACCGAGACGTAGGGACCGACACGCCTGGAATGTTGTCAAATGTTACATCCGAGATGTTAGGTTGCCTTAGGTTAGGATATATGACGTTACAGACGTATATACTGTTCCCTCCGAGAAGTAGGGTTCGACAGGCCAGGAATGTTCTCAAATATTGCATCCGAGATGTTAGATTGCCTTAGATTACGATATCGACCGTTATAGACGCATATAATATTCCCACCGAAAAGTATGCACCGACACGCCCGGAATATTGTAAAATATTACGTCTGAGATAATAGGTTGCCTTAGATTAGGATATACAACGCTATAGACCCATATAATGTTCCCACCGAGAAGTAGGGTCCGACACGTCTGGAATGATGTAGAATATTACATCCGAGATGTCAGGTTGCCTTAGGTTAGGATATATAATGTTATAGACGTACATACAGTTCCCTCCGAGAAGTAGGGTTCGACAGGCTAGGAATGTTGTCAAATATAGCATCCGAGAGGTTAGGTTGCCTTAGATAAGGATATATAACGTTAAAGACGCATATAATGTTACCACCGAGACGTAGGGTTTCAACACGCCTGGAATGTGGTAAAAAGTTACATCCGAGATGTTAGGTTGCCTAAGATTAGGATATATACCGTTATAGACGCATGTAATGTTACCACCGAGACGTAGGGACCGACACGCCTGGAATGTTATCAAATGTTACATCCGAGATGTTAGGTTGTCTTAGGTTAGGATATATGACGTTACAGACGTATATACTGTTCCCTCCGAGATGTAGGGTTCTACAGGCCAGGAATGTTGTGAAATATTTCATCCGAGATGTTAGGTTGCCTTAGATTAGGATATATGACGTTATAGATGTATATGCTGTTCCCTCCGAGAATTAGGGTTCGACAGGCCAGGAATGTTGTTAACTATTGCATCCGAGATGTTAGGTTGCCTAAGGTTAGGATATATAACGTTATAGATGCATGTAATGTTACCACCGAGACGTAGGGACCGACACGCCAGGAATGTTGTCAAATATTACATACGAGATGTTAGGTTGCCTAAGATTAGGATATATACCGTTATAGACGCATGTAATGTTACCACCGAGACGTAGGGACCGACACGCCTGGAATGTGGTAAAATGTTACATCCGAGATGTTAGGTTGCCTAAGATTAGGATATATACCGTTATAGACGCATGTAATGTTACCACCGAGACGTAGGGACCGACATGCCTGGAATGTTGTCAAATGTTACATCCGAGATGTTAGGTTGCCTTAGGTTAGGATATATAACGTTATAGACGTATATACTGTTCCCACCGAGCAGTAGGGTTCGATACGCCAGGAATGTTGTCAAATATTACATACGAGATGTTAGGTGGCCTTAGGTTAGGATATATAACGTTATAGACGCATGTAATGTTACCACCGAGACGTAGGGACCGACACGCCTGGAATGTGGTAAAATGTTACATCCGAGATGTTAGGTTGCCTAAGATTAGGATATATACCGTTATAGACGCATGTAATGTTACCACCGAGACGTAGGGACCGACACGCCTGGAATGTTATCAAATGTTACATCCGAGATGTTAGGTTGCCTAAGGCTAGGATATATGACGTTATAGATGTATATGCTGTTCCCTCCGAGAAGTAGGGTTCGACAGGCCAGGAATGTTGTCAAATATTGCATTCGAGATGTTAGGTTGCCTAAGGTTAGGATATATAACGTTATAGACGCATGTAATGTTACCACCGAGACGTAGGGACCGACACGCTTGGAATGTGGTAAAATGTTACATCCGAGATGTTAGGTTGCCTAAGATTAGGATATATACCGTTATAGACGCATGTAATGTTACCACCGAGACGTGGGGACCGACACGCCTGGAATGTGGTAAAATGTTACATCCGAGATGTTAGGTTGCCTAAGATTAGGATATATACCGTTATAGACGCATGCAATGTTACCACCGAGAAGTAGGGACCGACAGGCCTGGAATGTTGTAAAATGTTACATCCGATATGTTAGGTTGCCTAAGATTAGGATATATACCGCTATAGACGCATGTAATGTTACCACCGAGAAGTAGGGTTCGACACGCCAGGAATGTTGTCAAATATTACATACGAGATGTTAGGTGGCTTCAGGTTAGGATATATAACGTTATAGACGCATGTAATGTTACCACCGAGACGTAGGGACCGACAGGCCTGGAATGGTGTAAAATGTTACATCCGAGATGTTAGGTTGCCTTAGGTTAGGATATATAACGTTATAGACGCATGTCATGTTACCACCGAGACGTAGGTCCGACACGATTGGAATGTTGTCAAATGTTACATCAGAGATGTTAGGTTGCCTTCGGTTAGGATATATGACGTTACAGACGTATATACAGTTCCCTCCGAGAAGTAGGGTTCGACAGGCCAGGAATGTTGTCAAATATTGCATCCGAGATGTTAGATTGCCTTAGATTACGATATCGACCGTTAAAGACATATATAATATTCCCACCGAAAAGTATGCACCGACACGCCAGGAATATTGTAAAATATTACGTCTGTGATAATAGGTTGCCTTAGATTAGGATATACAACGTTATAGACAAATATAATGTTCCCACCGAGATGTAGGGTCCGACACGCCTGGAATGTTGTAGAATATTACATCCGACATGTCAGGTTGCCTTAGGTTAGGATATATAACGTTATAGACGTATATACTGTTCCCACCGAGAAGTAGGGCCCGATACGCCAGGAATGTTGTCAAATATTGCATCCGAGATGTTAGGTTGCCTTAGGTTAGGATATATGACGTTATAGACGTATATGCTGTTCCCTCCGAGAAGTAGGGTTCGACAGGCCAGGAATGATGTCAAATATTGCATCCGAGATGTTAGGTTGCCTTAGGTTAGGATATATAACGTTATAGACGTATATACTGTTCCCACCGAGAAGTAGAGTTCGACACGCCAGGAATGTTGTCAAATATTACATACGAGATGTTGGGTGGCCTTAGGTTAGGATATATAACGTTATAGACGCATGTAATGTTACCACCGAGACGTAGGGACCGACACGCCTGGAATGTTGTCAAATGTTACATCCGAGATGTTAGGTTGCCTTAGGTTAGGATATATGACGTTATAGACGTATATACTGTTCCCTCCGAGATGTAGGGTTCGACAGGCCAGGAATGTTGTCAAATATTGCATCCTAGATGTTAGGTTGCCTTAGGTTAGGATATATAACGTTATAGACGCATGTAACGTTACCACCGAGACGTAGGGACCGACACAACCGGAATGTTGTCAAATGTTACATCCGAGATGTTAGGTTGCCATAGGTGAGGATATATGACGTTATAGACGTATATGGTGTTGCCTCCGAGAAGTAGGGTTCGACAGGCCAGGAATGTTGTCAAATATTGCATCCGAGATGTTAGGTTGCCTTAGGTTAGGATATATAACGTTATAGACGCATGTAATGTTACCACCGAGACGTAGGGACCGACATGCCTGGAATGTTGTCAAATGTTACATCCGAGATGTTAGGTTGTCTTAGGTTAGGATATATGACGTTACAGACGTATATACTGTTCCCTCCGAGATGTAGGGTTCGACAGGCCAGGAATGTTGTCAAATATTGCATCCGAGATGTTAGGTTGCCTTAGGTTAGGATATATAACGTTATAGACGCATGTAATGTTACCACAGAGACGTAGGTCCGACACGATTGGAATGTTGTCAAATGTTACATCCGAGATGTCAGGTTGCCTTAGGTTAGGATATATAACGTTATAGACGCATGTCATGTTACCACCGAGACGTAGGTCCGACACGATTGGAATGTTGTCAAATGTTACATCAGAGATGTTAGGTTGCATTCGGTTAGGATATATGACGTTACAGACGTATATACAGTTCCCTCCGAGAAGTAGGGTTCGACAGGCAAGGAATGTTGTCAAATGTTGCATGCGAGATGTTAGGTTGCCTTAGATTATGATATATACCGTTATAGACGCATATAATGTTCCCACCGAGAAGTAGGGTCCGACACGCCTGGAAGGTTGTAGAATATTACATCCGAGATGTCAGGTTGCCTTAGGTTAGGATATATACCGTTATAGACATATATACTGTTCCCTCCGATAGGTAGGGTTCGACAGGCCAGGAATGTTGTCAAATATTGCATCCGAGATGTTAGGTTGCCTTAGGTTAGGATATATAACGTTATAGACGCATGTAATGTTACCACCGAGACGTAGGGACCGACACGCCTGGAATGTGGTCAAATGTTACATCCGAGATGTTAGGTTGCCTTAGGTTAGGATATATGACGTTACAGACGTATATACTGTTCCCTCCGAGAAGTAGGGTTCGACAGGCCAGGAATGTTCTCAAATATTGCATCCGAGATGTTAGATTGCCTTAGATTACGATATCGACCGTTATAGACGCATATAATATTCCCACCGAAAAGTATGCACCGACACGCCAGGAATATTGTAAAATATTACGTCTGAGATAATAGGTTGCCTTAGATTAGGATATACAACGCTATAGACCCATATAATGTTCCCACCGAGAAGTAGGGTCCGACACGCCTGGAATGATGTAGAATATTACATCCGAGATGTCAGGTTGCCTTAGGTTAGGATATATAATGTTATAGACGTACATACTGTTCCCTCCGAGAAGTAGGGTTCGACAGGCTAGGAATGTTGTCAAATATAGCATCCGAGAGGTTAGGTTGCCTTAGATAAGGATATATAACGTTATAGACGCATATAATGTTACCACCGAGACGTAGGGACCGACACGCCTGGAATGTTGTCAAATGTTACGTCCGAGATGTTAGGTTGTCTTAGGTTAGGATATATGACGTTACAGACGTATATACTGTTCCCTCCGAGATGTAGGGTTCTACAGGCCAGGAATGTTGTGAAATATTTCATCCGAGATGTTAGGTTGCCTTAGATTAGGATATATGACGTTATAGATGTATATGCTGTTCCCTCCGAGAATTAGGGTTCGACAGGCCAGGAATGTTGTTAACTATTGCATCCGAGATGTTAGGTTGCCTAAGGTTAGGATATATAACGTTATAGACGCATATAATGTTACCACCGAGACGTAGGGACCGACTCGCCAGGAATGTTGTCAAATATTACATACGAGATGTTAGGTGGCCTTAGGTTAGGATATATAACGTTATAGACGCATGTAACGTTACCACCGAGACGTAGGGACCGACACAACCGGAATGTTGTCAAATGTTACATCCGAGATGTTAGGTTGCCATAGGTGAGGATATATGACGTTATAGACGTATATGGTGTTCCCTCCGAGAAGTAGGGTTCGACAGGCCAGGAATGTTGTCAAATATTGCATCCGAGATGTTAGGTTGCCTTAGGTTAGGATATATAACGTTATAGACGCATGTAATGTTACCACCGAGACGTAGGGACCGACATGCCTGGAATGTTGTCAAATGTTACATCCGAGATTTTAGGTTGTCTTAGGTTAGGATATATGACGTTACAGACGTATATACTGTTCCCTCCGAGATGTAGGGTTCGACAGGCCAGGAATGTTGTCAAATATATCATCCGAGATGTTAGATTGCCTTAGATTACTATATCGACCGTTATTGATGCATATAATATTCCCACCGAAAAGTATGTACCGACACGCCAGGAATATTGTAAAATATTACGTCTGAGATAATAGGTTGCCTTAGATTATGATATACAACGTTATAGACTCATATAATGTTCCCACCGAGAAGTAGGGTCCGACACGCCTGGAATGATGTAGAATATTACATCCGAGATGTCAGGTTGCCTCCGGTTAGGATATATAACGTTATAGACGTATATACTGTTCCCACCGAGAAGTAGGGTTCGACACGCCAGGAATGTTGTCAAATATTACATACGAGATGTTAGGTGGCCTTAGGTTAGGATATATAACGTTATAGACGCATGTAACGTTACCACCGAGACGTAGGGACCGACACAACCGGAATGTTGTCAAATGTTACATCCGAGATGTTAGGTTGCCATAGGTGAGGATATATGACGTTATAGACGTATATGGTGTTCCCTCCGAGAAGTAGGGTTCGACAGGCCAGGAATGTTGTCAAATATTGCATCCGAGATGTTAGGTTGCCTTAGGTTAGGATATATAACGTTATAGAAGCATGTAATGTTACCACCGAGACGTAGGGACCGACATGCCTGGAATGTTGTCAAATGTTACATCCGAGATGTTAGGTTGTCTTAGGTTAGGATATATGACGTTACAGACGTATATACTGTTCCCTCCGAGATGTAGGGTTCGACAGGCCAGGAATGTTGTCAAATATATCATCCGAGATGTTAGATTGCCTTAGATTACTATATCGACCGTTATGGACGCATATAATATTCCCACCGAAAAGTATGTACCGACACGCCAGGAATATTGTAAAATATTACGTCTGAGATAATAGGTTGCCTTAGATTAGGATATACAACGTTATAGACTCATATAATGTTCCCACCGAGAAGTAGGGTCCGACACGCCTGGAATGATGTAGAATATTACATCCGAGATGTCAGGTTGCCTCCGGTTAGGATATATAACGTTATAGACGTATATACTGTTCCCACCGAGAAGTAGGGTTCGACACGCCAGGAATGTTGTCAAATATTACATACGAGATGTTAGGTTGCCTTAGATTAGGAAATATACCGTTATAGACGCATGTAATGTTACCACCGAGACGTAGGGTTCCAACACGCCTGGAATGTTGTCAAATGTTATATCCGAGATGTTAGGTTGCCTCAGGTTAGGATATATAAGGTTATAGACGTATATACTGTTCCCACCGAGAAGTAGGGTTCGACACGCCAGGAATGTTGTCAAATATTACATACGAGATGTTAGTTGGCCTTAGGTTAGGATATATAACGTTATAGACGCATATAATATTACCACCGAGACGTAGGGACCGACACGCCTGGAATGTTGTCAAATGTTACATCCGAGATGTTAGGTTGCCTTAGGCTAGGATATATGACGTTATAGATGTATATGCTGTTCCCTCCGAGAAGTAGGGTTCGACAGGCCAGGAATGTTGTCAAATATTGCATCCGAGATGTTAGGTTGCCTTAGGTTAGGATATATAACGTTATAGACGCATGTAATGTTACCACAGAGACGTAGGTCCGACACGATTGGAATGTTGTCAAATGTTACATCCGAGATGTTAGGTTGCCTTAGGTTAGGATATATAACGTTATAGACGCATGTCATGTTACCACCGAGACGTAGGTCCGACACGATTGGAATGTTGTCAAATGTTACATCCGAGATGTTAGGTTGCCTTAGGTTAGGATATATAACGTTATAGACGCATGTCATGTTACCACCGAGACGTAGGTCCGACACGATTGGAATGTTGTCAAATGTTACATCAGAGATGTTAGGTTGCATTCGGTTAGGATATATGACGTTACAGACGTATATACAGTTCCCTCCGACAAGTAGGGTTCGACAGGCAAGGAATGTTGTCAAATATTGCATCCGAGATGTTAGGTTGCCTTAGGTTAGGATATATAACGTTATAGACACATGTAATGTTACCACCGAGACGTAGGGACCGACACGCCTGGAATGTTGTCAAATGTTACATCCGAGATGTTAGGTTGCCTTAGGTTAGGATATATGACGTTACAGACGTATATACTGTTCCCTCCGAGAAGTAGGGTTCGACAGGCCAGGAATGTTCTCAAATATTGCATCCGAGATGTTAGATTGCCTTAGATTACGATATCGACCGTTATAGACGCATATAATATTCCCACCGAAAAGTATGCACCGACACGCCAGGAATATTGTAAAATATTACGTCTGAGATAATAGGTTGCCTTAGATTAGGATATACAACGCTATAGACCCATATAATGTTCCCACCGAGAAGTAGGGTCCGACACGCCTGGAATGATGTAGAATATTACATCCGAGATGTCAGGTTGCCTTAGATTAGGATATATAATGTTATAGACGTACATACTGTTCCCTCCGAGAAGTAGGGTTCGACAGGCTAGGAATGTTGTCAAATATAGCATCCGAGAGGTTAGGTTGCCTTAGATAAGGATATATAACGTTATAGACGCATATAATGTTAACACCGAGACGTAGGGTTCCAACAGGCCTGGAATGTGGTAAAATGTTACATCCGAGATGTTAGGTTGCCTAAGATTAGGATATATACCGTTATAGACGCATGTAATGTTACCACCGAGACGTAGGGACCGACACGCCTGGAATGTTATCAAATGTTACATCCGAGATGTTAGGTTGCCTAAGGCTAGGATATATGACGTTATAGATGTATATGCTGTTCCCTCCGAGAAGTAGGGTTCGACAGGCCAGGAATGTTGTCAAATATTGCATTCGAGATGTTAGGTTGCCTAAGGTTAGGATATATAACGTTATAGACGCATGTAATGTTACCACCGAGACGTAGGGACCGACACGCCTGGAATGTTGTCAAATGTTACGTCCGAGATGTTAGGTTGTCTTAGGTTAGGATATATGACGTTACAGACGTATATACTGTTCCCTCCGAGATGTAGGGTTCTACAGGCCAGGAATGTTGTGAAATATTTCATCCGAGATGTTAGGTTGCCTTAGATTAGGATATATGACGTTATAGATGTATATGCTGTTCCCTCCGAGAATTAGGGTTCGACAGCCCAGGAATGTTGTTAACTATTGCATCCGAGATGTTAGGTTGCCTAAGGTTAGAATATATAACGTTATAAAGGCATGTAATGTTACCACCGAGACGTAGGGACCGACACGCCAGGAATGTTGTCAAATATTACATACGAGATGTTAGGTTGCCTAAGATTAGGATATATACCGTTATAGACGCATGTAATGTTACCACCGAGACGTAGGCACCGACACGCCTGGAATGTGGTAAAATGTTACATCCGAGATGTTAGGTTGCCTAAGATTAGGAAATATACCGTTATAGACGCATGTAATCTTACCACCCAGACGTAGGGACCGACATGCCTGGAATGTTGTCAAATATTGCATCCGAGATGTTAGGTTGCCTTAGGTTAGGATATATGACGTTATAGACGTATATGCTGTTCCCTCCGAGAAGTAGGGTTCGGCAGGCCAGGAATGATGTCAAATATTGCATCCGAGATGTTAGGTTGCCTTAGGTTAGGATATATAACGTTATAGACGTATATACTGTTCCCACCGAGAAGTAGAGTTCGACACGCCAGGAATGTTGTCAAATATTACATACGAGATGTTGGGTGGCCTTAGGTTAGGATATATAACGTTATAGACGCATGTAATGTTACCACCGAGACGTAGGGACCGACACGCCTGGAATGTTGTCAAATGTTACATCCGAGATGTTAGGTTGCCTTAGGTTAGGATATATGACGTTATAGACGTATATACTGTTCCCTCCGAGATGTAGGGTTCGACAGGCCAGGAATGTTGTCAAATATTGCATCCTAGATGTTAGGTTGCCTTAGGTTAGGATATATAACGTTATAGACGCATGTAACGTTACCACCGAGACGTAGGGACCGACACAACCGGAATGTTGTCAAATGTTACATCCGAGATGTTAGGTTGCCATAGGTGAGGATATATGACGTTATAGATGTATATGGTGTTCCCTCCGAGAAGTAGGGTTCGACAGGCCAGGAATGTTGTCAAATATTGCATCCGAGATGTTAGGTTGCCTTAGGTTAGGATATATAACGTTATA
Organism: Xylocopa violacea; assembly: GCA_963969225.1. Classification (NCBI taxonomy): domain Eukaryota; kingdom Metazoa; phylum Arthropoda; class Insecta; order Hymenoptera; family Apidae; genus Xylocopa; species Xylocopa violacea. The sequence goes on along the minus strand of CAXAJV010000194.1, from coordinate 887,766 downwards.
GACGCATGTAATGTTACCACCGAGACGTAGGGACCGACATGCCTGGAATGTTGTCAAATGTTACATCCGAGATTTTAGGTTGTCTTAGGTTAGGATATATGACGTTACAGACGTATATACTGTTCCCTCCGAGATGTAGGGTTCGACAGGCCAGGAATGTTGTCAAATATATCATCCGAGATGTTAGATTGCCTTAGATTACTATATCGACCGTTATTGACGCATATAATATTCCCACCGAAAAGTATGTACCGACACGCCAGGAATATTGTAAAATATTACGTCTGAGATAATAGGTTGCCTTAGATTAGGATATACAACGTTATAGACTCATATAATGTTCCCACCGAGAAGTAGGGTCCGACACGCCTGGAATGATGTAGAATATTACATCCGAGATGTCAGGTTGCCTCCGGTTAGGATATATAACGTTATAGACGTATATACTGTTCCCACCGAGAAGTAGGGTTCGACACGCCAGGAATGTTGTCAAATATTACATACGAGATGTTAGGTGGCCTTAGGTTAGGATATATAACGTTATAGACGCATGTAACGTTACCACCGAGACGTAGGGACCGACACAACCGGAATGTTGTCAAATGTTACATCCGAGATGTTAGGTTGCCATAGGTGAGGATATATGACGTTATAGACGTATATGGTGTTCCCTCCGAGAAGTAGGGTTCGACAGGCCAGGAATGTTGTCAAATATTGCATCCGAGATGTTAGGTTGCCTTAGGTTAGGATATATAACGTTATAGAAGCATGTAATGTTACCACCGAGACGTAGGGACCGACATGCCTGGAATGTTGTCAAATGTTACATCCGAGATGTTAGGTTGTCTTAGGTTAGGATATATGACGTTACAGACGTATATACTGTTCCCTCCGAGATGTAGGGTTCGACAGGCCAGGAATGTTGTCAAATATATCATCCGAGATGTTAGATTGCCTTAGATTACTATATCGACCGTTATGGACGCATATAATATTCCCACCGAAAAGTATGTACCGACACGCCAGGAATATTGTAAAATATTACGTCTGAGATAATAGGTTGCCTTAGATTAGGATATACAACGTTATAGACTCATATAATGTTCCCACCGGGAAGTAGGGTCCGACACGCCTGGAATGATGTAGAATATTACATCCGAGATGTCAGGTTGCCTCCGGTTAGGATATATAACGTTATAGACGTATATACTGTTCCCACCGAGAAGTAGGGTTCGACACGCCAGGAATGTTGTCAAATATTACATACGAGATGTTAGGTTGCCTTAGATTAGGAAATATACCGTTATAGACGCATGTAATGTTACCACCGAGACGTAGGGTTCCAACACGCCTGGAATGTTGTCAAATGTTATATCCGAGATGTTAGGTTGCCTCAGGTTAGGATATATAACGTTATAGACGTATATACTGTTCCCACCGAGAAGTAGGGTTCGACACGCCAGGAATGTTGTCAAATATTACATACGAGATGTTAGTTGGCCTTAGGTTACGATATCGACCGTTATAGACGCATATAATATTCCCACCGAAAAGTATGCACCGACACGCCAGGAATATTGTAAAATATTACGTCTGAGATAATAGGTTGCCTTAGATTAGGATATACAACGCTATAGACCCATATAATGTTCCCACCGAGAAGTAGGGTCCGACACGCCTGGAATGATGTAGAATATTACATCCGAGATGTCAGGTTGCCTTAGGTTAGGATATATAATGTTATAGACGTACATACTGTTCCCTCCGAGAAGTAGGGTTCGACAGGCTAGGAATGTTGTCAAATATAGCATCCGAGAGGTTAGGTTGCCTTAGATAAGGATATATAACGTTATAGACGCATATAATGTTACCACCGAGACGTAGGGTTCCAACACGCCTGGAATGTGGTAAAATGTTACATCCGAGATGTTAGGTTGCCTAAGATTAGGATATATACCGTTATAGACGCATGTAATGTTACCACCGAGACGTAGGGACCGACACGCCTGGAATGTTATCAAATGTTACATCCGAGATGTTAGGTTGCCTAAGGCTAGGATATATGACGTTATAGATGTATATGCTGTTCCCTCCGAGAAGTAGGGTTCGACAGGCCAGGAATGTTGTCAAATATTGCATTCGAGATGTTAGGTTGCCTAAGGTTAGGATATATAACGTTATAGACGCATGTAATGTTACCACCGAGACGTAGGGACCGACACGCCTGGAATGTTGTCAAATGTTACGTCCGAGATGTTAGGTTGTCTTAGGTTAGGATATATGACGTTACAGACGTATATACTGTTCCCTCCGAGATGTAGGGTTCTACAGGCCAGGAATGTTGTGAAATATTTCATCCGAGATGTTAGGTTGCCTTAGATTAGGATATATGACGTTATAGATGTATATGCTGTTCCCTCCGAGAATTAGGGTTCGACAGCCCAGGAATGTTGTTAACTATTGCATCCGAGATGTTAGGTTGCCTAAGGTTAGAATATATAACGTTATAGACGCATGTAATGTTACCACCGAGACGTAGTGACCGACACGCCAGGAATGTTGTCAAATATTACATACGAGATGTTAGGTTGCCTAAGATTAGGATATATACCGTTATAGACGCATGTAATGTTACCACCGAGACGTAGGCACCGACACGCCTGGAATGTGGTAAAATGTTACATCCGAGATGTTAGGTTGCCTAAGATTAGGAAATATACCGTTATAGACGCATGTAATCTTACCACCCAGACGTAGGGACCGACATGCCTGGAATGTTGTCAAATGTTACATCCGAGATGTTAGGTTGCCTTAGGTTAGGATATATAACGTTATAGACGTATATACTGTTCCCACCGAGCAGTAGGGTTCGATACGCCAGGAATGTTGTCAAATATTACATACGAGATGTTAGGTGGCCTTAGGTTAGGATATATAACGTTATAGACGCATGTAATGTTACCACCGAGACGTAGGGACCGACACGCCTGGAATGTGGTAAAATGTTACATCCGAGATGTTAGGTTGCCTAAGATTAGGATATATACCGTTATAGACGCATGTAATGTTACCACCGAGACGTAGGGACCGACACGCCTGGAATGTTATCAAATGTTACATCCGAGATGTTAGGTTGCCTAAGGCTAGGATATATGACGTTATAGATGTATATGCTGTTCCCTCCGAGAAGTAGGGTTCGACAGGCCAGGAATGTTGTCAAATATTGCATTCGAGATGTTAGGTTGCCTAAGGTTAGGATATATAACGTTATAGACGCATGTAATGTTACCACCGAGACGTAGGGACCGACACGCCTGGAATGTTGTCAAATGTTACGTCCGAGATGTTAGGTTGTCTTAGGTTAGGATATATGACGTTACAGACGTATATACTGTTCCCTCCGAGAATTAGGGTTCGACAGGCCAGGAATGTTGTTAACTATTGCATCCGAGATGTTAGGTTGCCTAAGGTTAGAATATATAACGTTATAGACGCATGTAATGTTACCACCGAGACGTAGGGACCGACACGCCAGGAATGTTGTCAAATATTACATACGAGATGTTAGGTTGCCTAAGATTAGGATATATACCGTTATAGACGCATGTAATGTTACCACCGAGACGTAGGGACCGACACGCCTGGAATGTGGTAAAATGTTACATCCGAGATGTTAGGTTGCCTAAGATTAGGAAATATACCGTTATAGACGCATGTAATCTTACCACCCAGACGTAGGGACCGACATGCCTGGAATGTTGTCAAATGTTACATCCGAGATGTTAGGTTGCCTTAGGTTAGGATATATAACGTTATAGACGTATATACTGTTCCCACCGAGCAGTAGGGTTCGATACGCCAGGAATGTTGTCAAATATTACATACGAGATGTTAGGTGGCCTTAGGTTAGGATATATAACGTTATAGACGCATGTAATGTTACCACCGAGACGTAGGGACCGACACGCCTGGAATGTGGTAAAATGTTACATCCGAGATGTTAGGTTGCCTAAGATTAGGATATATACCGTTATAGACGCATGTAATGTTACCACCGAGACGTAGGGACCGACACGCCTGGAATGTTATCAAATGTTACATCCGAGATGTTAGGTTGCCTAAGGCTAGGATATATGACGTTATAGATGTATATGCTGTTCCCTCCGAGAAGTAGGGTTCGACAGGCCAGGAATGTTGTCAAATATTGCATTCGAGATGTTAGGTTGCCTAAGGTTAGGATATATAACGTTATAGACGCATGTAATGTTACCACCGAGACGTAGGGACCGACACGCCTGGAATGTTGTCAAATGTTACGTCCGAGATGTTAGGTTGTCTTAGGTTAGGATATATGACGCTACAGACGTATATACTGTTCCCTCCGAGATGTAGGGTTCTACAGGCCAGGAATGTTGTGAAATATTTCATCCGAGATGTTAGGTTGTCTTAGATTAGGATATATGACGTAATAGATGTATATGCTGTTCCCTCCGAGAAGTAGGGTTCGACAGGCCAGGAATGTTGTCAAATATTGCATCCGAGATGTTAGGTTGCCTAAGGTTAGGATATATAACGTTATAGACGCATGTAATGTTACCACCGAGACGTAGGGACCGACACGCTTGGAATGTGGTAAAATGTTACATCCGAGATGTCAGGTTGCCTTAGGTTAGGATATATAACGTTATAGACGTATATACTGTTCCCACCGAGAAGTAGGGTCCGATACGCCAGGAATGTTGTCAAATATTACATGCGAGTTGTTACGGTGCCGTTATGGACGCATTAATGTTACCACCGAGACGTAGGGACCGACAAGCCCGGAATGTTGTCAAATGTTATATCCGAAATGTTAGGTTGCCTCAGGTTAGGATATATAACGTTATAGACGTATATACTGTTCCGTCGGAGAAGTAGGGTTCAACAGGCCATGACTGTAGCCAATATTACATCCGAGATGTTAGGTTGCCTTAGATTACGATATCGACCGTTATAGACGCATATAATATTCCTACCGAGAAGTATGCTCCGACACGCCAGGAATGTTGTAAAATATTACGTCTGAGATGATAGGTTGCCTTAGGTTAGGATATATAACGTTATAGACGCATGCAATGTTACCACCGAGACGTAGGGACCGACACGCCTGGAATGTTGTCAAATGTTACATCCGATATGTCAGGTTGCCTTAGGTTAGGACATATACCGTTATAGATGTATATGCTGTACCCTCCGAGAAGTAGGGTTCGACAGGCCAGGAATGTTGTCAAATATTGCATTGGAGATGTTAGGTTGCCTAAGGTTAGGATATATAACGTTATAGACGCATGTAATGTTACCACCGAGACGTAGGGACCGACACGCCTGGAATGTTGTCAAATGTTACGTCCGAGATGTTAGGTTGTCTTAGGTTAGGATATATGACGTTACAGACGTATGTACTGTTCCCTCCGAGATGTAGGGTTCTACAGGCCAGGAATGTTGTGAAATATTTCATCCGAGATGTTAGGTTGCCTTAGATTAGGATATATGACGTTATAGATGTATATGCTGTTCCCTCGAGAAGTAGGGTTCGACAGGCCAGGAATGTTGTCAAATATTGCATCCGAGTTGTTAGGTTGCCTAAGGTTAGGATATATAACGTTATAGACGCATGTAATGTTACCACCGAGACGTAGGGACCGACACGCCTGGAATGTGGTAAAATGTTACATCCGAGATGTTAGGTTGCCTAAGATTAGGATATATACCGTTATAGACGCATGTAATGTTAGCACCGAGACGTAGGGACCGACACGCCTGGAATGTTATCAAATGTTACATCCGAGATGTTAGGTTGCCTAAGGCTAGGATATATGACGTTATAGATGTATATGCTGTTCCCTCCGAGAAGTAGGGTTCGACAGGCCAGGAATGTTGTCAAGTATTGCATTCGAGATGTTAGGTTGCCTAAGGTTAGGATATATAACGTTATAGACGCATGTAATGTTACCACCGAGACGTAGGGACCGACACGCCTGGAATGTGGTAAAATGTTACATCCGAGATGTTAGGTTGCCTAAGATTAGGATATATACCGTTATAGACGCATGTAAAGTTACCACCGAGAAGTAGGGTCCGACAGGCCTGGAATGCTGTAAAATGTTACATCCGATATGTTAGGTTGCCTAAGATTAGGATATATACCGCTATAGACGCATGTAATGTTACCACCGAGACGTAGGGACCGACACGCCAGGAATGTTGTCAAATATTACATACGAGATGTTAGGTGGCCTTAGGTTAGGATATATAACGTTATAGACGCATGTAATGTTACCACCGAGACGTAGGGACCGACACGCCTGGAATGTGGTAAAATGTTACATCCAAGATGTTAGGTTGCCTAAGATTAGGATATATACCGTTATAGACGCATGTAATGTTACCACCGAGACGTAGGGACCGACACGCCTGGAATGTGGTAAAATGTTACATCCGAGATGTTAGGTTGCCTAAGATTAGGATATATACCGTTATAGACGCATGTAATGTTACCACCGAGACGTAGGGACCGACACGCCTGGAATGTTGTCAAATGTTACATCCGAGATGTTAGGTTGCCTTAGGTTAGGATATATGACGTTATAGACGTATATACTTTTCCCTCCGAGAAGTAGGGTTCGACAGGCCACGAATGTTGTCAAATATTGCATCCGAGATGTTAGGTTGCCTTAGATTAGGATATATACCGTTATAGACGTATATACTGGCCCTCCGAGCAGTAGAGTTCGACAGGCCAGGAATGTTGTCAAATATTGCATCCGAGATGTTAGGTTGCCTTAGATTAGGATATGCAACGTTATAGACGCATATAATGTTCCCACCGAGAAGTAGGGTCCGACACGCCTGGAAGGTTGTAGAATATTACATCAGAGATGTTAGGTTGCCTTAGGTTAGGATATATAACGTTATAGACGTACATACTGTTCCCTCCGAGAAGTAGGGTTCGACAGGCCAGGAATGTTGTCAAATTTTGCATCCGAGATGTTAGATTGCCTTAGATTACGATATCGACCGTTATGGACGAATATAATATTCCCACCGAAAAGTATGTACCGACACGCCAGGAATATTGTATAATATTACGTCTGAGATAATAGGTTGCCTTAGATTAGGATATACAACGTTATAGACTCATATAATGTTCCCACCGAGAAGTAGGGTCCGACATGCCTGGAATGATGTAGAATATTACATCCGAGATGTCAGGTTGCTTCCGGTTAGGATATATAACGTTATAGACGTATATACTGTTCCCTCCGAGAAGTAGGGTTTGACAGGCTAGGAATGTTGTCAAATATTGCATCCGAGATGTTAGGTTGCCTTAGATAAGGATATATAACGTAATAGACGCATATAATGTTACCACCGAGACGTAGGGACCGACATGCCTGGAATGTTGTCAAATGTTACATCCGAGATGTTAGGTTGCCTTAGGTTAGGATATATGACGTTATAGACGTATATACTGTTCCCTCCGAGAAGTAGGGTTCGACAGGCCAGGAATGTTGTCAAATATTGCATCCGAGATGTTAGGTTGCCTTAGATTAGGAAATATACCGTTATAGACGCATGTAATGTTACCACCGAGACGTAGGGACCGACACGCCTGGAATGTTGTCAAATGTTACATCCGAGATCTTAGGTTGCCTTAGGTTAGGATATATGACGTTATAGACGTATGTACCTTTCCCTCCGAGAAGTAGAGTTCGACAGGCCACGAATGTTGTCAAATATTGCATCCGAGAGGTTAGGTTGCCTTAGATAAGGATATACAACGTTATAGACGCATATAATGTTCCCACCGAGAAGTAGGGACCGACACGCCTGGAATGTTGTCAAATGTTACATCCGAGATGTTAGGTTGCCTTAGGCTAGGATATATGACGTTATAGACGTATATACTGTTCCCTCCGAGAAGTAGGGTTCGACAGGCCAGGAATGTTGTCAAATATTGCATCCGAGATGTTAGGTTGCCTTAGATTAGGAAATATACAGTTATAGACGCATGTAATGTTACCACCGAGACGTAGGGACCGACACGTCTGGAATGTTGTCAAATGTTACATCCGAGATCTTAGGTTGCCTTAGGTTAGGATATATGACGTTATAGACGTATGTACCTTTCCCTCCGAGAAGTAGAGTTCGACAGGCCACGAATGTTGTCAAATATTGCATCCGAGAGGTTAGGTTGCCTTAGATAAGGATATACAACGTTATGGACGCATATAATGTTCCCACCGAGAAGTAGGGACCGACACGCCTGGAATGTTGTCAAATGTTACATTCGAAGATGTTAGGTTGTCTTAGGTTAGGATATATGACGTTACAGACGTATATACTGTTCCCTCCGAGATGTAGGGTTCGACAGGCCAGGAATGTTGTGAAATATTTCATCCGAGATGTTAGGTTGCCTTAGATTAGGATATATGACGTTATAGATGTATATGCTGTTCCCTCCAAGAAGTAGGCTTCGACAGGCCAGGAATGTTGTCAAATATTGCATCCGAGATGTTAGGTTGCCTAAGGTTAGGATATATACCGTTATAGACGCATGTAATGTTACCACCGAGACGTAGGGACCGACATGCCTGGAATGTTGTCAAATGTTACATCCGAGATGTTAGGTTGCCTTAGGTTAGGATATATGACGTTATAGACGTATATACTGTTCCCTCCGAGAAGTAGGGTTCGACAGGCCATGAATGTTGTCAAATTTTGCATCCGAGATGTTAGATTGCCTTAGATTACGATATCGACCGTTATGGACGAATATAATATTCCCACCGAAAAGTATGTACCGACACGCCAGGAATATTGTATAATATTACGTCTGAGATAATAGGTTGCCTTAGATTAGGATATACAACGTTATAGACTCATATAATGTTCCCACCGAGAAGTAGGGTCCGACATGCCTGGAATGATGTAGAATATTACATCCGAGATGTCAGGTTGCTTCCGGTTAGGATATATAACGTTATAGACGTATATACTGTTCCCTCCGAGAAGTAGGGTTCGACAGGCTAGGAATGTTGTCAAATATTGCATCCGAGATGTTAGGTTGCCTTAGATAAGGATATATAACGTAATAGACGCATATAATGTTACCACCGAGACGTAGGGACCGACATGCCTGGAATGTTGTCAAATGTTACATCCGAGATCTTAGGTTGCCTTAGGTTAGGATATATGACGTTATAGACGTATATACCTTTCCCTCCGAGAAGTAGAGTTCGACAGGCCACGAATGTTGTCAAATATTGCATCCGAGAGGTTAGGTTGCCTTAGATAAGGATATACAACGTTATAGACGCATATAATGTTCCCACCGAGAAGTAGGGTCCGACACGCCTGGAATGATGTAGAATATTACATCCGAGATGTCAGGTTGCCTTAGGTTAGGATATATAACGTTATAGACGTACATACTGTTCCCTCCGAGAAGTAGGGTTCGATACGCCAGGAATGTTGTCAAATATTACATACGAGATGTTAGGTGGCCTTAGGTTAGGATATATAACGTTATAGACGCATGTAATGTTCCCACCGAGAAGTAGGGACCGACACGCCTGGAATGTGGTAAAATGTTACATCCGAGATGTTAGGTGGCTTTAGGTTAGGATATATAACGTTATAGACGCATGTAATGTTACCACCGAGACGTAGGGACCGACAGGCCTGGAATGTTGTAAAATGTTACATCAGAGATGTTAGGTTGCCTAAGATTAGGATATATACCGTTATAGACGCATGTAATGTTACCACCGAGAAGTAGGGTCCGACACGCCTGGAAGGTTGTAGAATATTACATCCGAGATGTTAGGTTGCCCTAGGTTAGGATATATAACGTTATAGACGTATATACTGTTCCCTCCGAGAAGTAGGGTTCGACAGGCCAGAAATGTTGTCAAATATTGCATCCTCAGATGTTAGATTGCCTTAGATTACGATATCGACCGTTATAGACGCATATAATATTCCCACCGAAAAGTATGCACCGACACGCCAGGAATATTGTAAAATATTACGTCTGAGATAATAGGTTGCCTTAGATTAGGATATACAACGTTATAGACTCATATAATGTTCCCACCGAGAAGTAGGGTCCGACACGCCTGGAATGATGTAGAATATTACATCCGAGATGTCAGGTTGCCTTAGGTTAGGATATATAACGTTATAGACGTATATACTGTTCCCTCCGAGAAGTAGGGTTCGACAGGCTAGGAATGTTGTCAAATATAGCATCCGAGATGTTAGGTTGCCTTGGATAAGGATATATAACGTTATAGACGCATGTAATGTTACCACCGAGAAGTAGGGTTCGACACGCCAGGAATGTTGTCAAATATTACATACGAGATGTTAGGTGGCTTTAGGTTAGGATATATAACGTTATAGACGCATGTAATGTTACCACCGAGACGTAGGGACCGACAGGCCTGGAATGTTGTAAAATGTTACATCAGAGATGTTAGGTTGCCTAAGATTAGGATATATACCGCTATAGACGCATGTAATGTTACCACCGAGACGTAGGGACCGACACGCCAGGAATGTTGTCAAATATTACATACGAGATGTTAGGTGGCTTTGGTTAGGATATATAACGTTATAGACGCATGTAATGTTACCACCGAGACGTAGGGACCGACACGCCTGGAATGTGGTAAAATGTTACATCCGAGATGTTAGGTTGCCTAAGATTAGGATATATACCGTTATAGACGCATGTAATGTTACCACCGAGACGTAGGGTTCGATACGCCAGGAATGTTGTCAAATATTACATACGAGATGTTAGGTGGCCTTAGGTTAGGATATATAACGTTATAGACGTATATACTGTTCCCTCCGAGAAGTAGGGTTCGACAGGCCAGAAATGTTGTCAAATATTGCATCCTCAGATGTTAGATTGCCTTAGATTACGATATCGACCGTTATAGACGCATATAATATTCCCACCGAAAAGTATGCACCGACACGCCAGGAATATTGTAAAATATTACGTCTGAGATAATAGGTTGCCTTAGATTAGGATATACAACGTTATAGACTCATATAATGTTCCCACCGAGAAGTAGGGTCCGACACGCCTGGAATGATGTAGAATATTACATCCGAGATGTCAGGTTGCCTTAGGTTAGGATATATAACGTTATAGACGTATATACTGTTCCCTCCGAGAAGTAGGGTTTGACAGGCTAGGAATGTTGTCAAATATAGCATCCGAGATGTTAGGTTGCCTTAGATAAGGATATATAACGTTATAGACGCATATAATGTTACCACCGAGACGTAGGGTTCCAACACGCCTGGAATGTTGTCAAATGTTATATCCGAGACGTTAGGTTGCCTTAGGTTAGAATATATGACATTACAGACGTATATACTGTTCCCACCGAGAAGTAGGGTCCGACACGCCAGGAATGTTGTCAAATATTACATCAGACATGTTAGGTTGCCTTAGGTTAGGACATATAACGTTATAGACGTATATACTGTTCCCTCCGAGAAGTAGGGTTCGATACGCCAGGAATGTTGTCAAATATTACATACGAGATGTTAGGTGGCCTTAGGTTAGGATATATAACGTTATAGACGCATGTAATGTTCCCACCGAGAAGTAGGGACCGACACGCCTGGAATGTGGTAAAATGTTACATCCGAGATGTTAGGTTGCCTAAGATTAGGATATATACCGCTATAGACGCATGTAATGTTACCACCGAGACGTAGGGACCGACACGCCTGGAATCTGGTAAAATGTTACATCCGAGATGTTAGGTTGCCTAAGATTAGGATATATACCGTTATAGACGCATGTAATGTTACCACCGAGACGTAGGGACCGACATGCCTGGAATTTTGTCAAATGTTACATCCGAGATGTTAGGTTGCCTTAGGTTAGGATATATAACGTTATAGACGTATATACTGTTCCCACCGAGAAGTAGGGTTCGATACGCCAGGAATGTTGTCAAATATTACATACGAGATGTTAGGTGGCCTTAGGTTAGGATATATAACGTTATAGACGCATGTAATGTTACCACCGAGACATAGGGACCGACATGCCTGGAATGTTGTCAAATGTTACATCCGAGATCTTAGGTTGCCTTAGGTTAGGATATATGACGTTATAGACGTATATACCTTTCCCTCCGAGAAGTAGGGTTCGACAGGCCAGGAGTGTTGTCAAATATTGCATTGGAGATGTTAGGTTGCCTAAGGTTAGGATATATAACGTTATAGACGCATGTAATGTTACCACCGAGACTTAGGGACCGACACGCCAGGAATGTTGTCAAATATTACATACGAGATGTTAGGTTGCCTAAGATTAGGATATATACCGTTATAGACGCATGTAATGTTACCACCGAGACGTAGGGACCGACACGCCTGGAATGTGGTAAAATGTTACATCCGAGATGTTAGGTTGCCTAAGATTAGGATATATACCGTTATAGACGCATGTAATGTTACCACCGAGACATAGGGACCGACATGCCTGGAATGTTGTCAAATGTTACATCCGAGATGTTAGGTTGCCTTAGGTTAGGATATATAACGTTATAGACGTATATACTGTTCCCACCGAGATGTAGGGTTCGATACGCCAGGAATGTTGTCGAATATTACATACGAGATGTTAGGTGGCCTTAGGTTAGGATATATAACGTTATAGACGCATGTAATGTTACCACCGAGACGTAGGGACCGACACGCCTGGAATGTGGTAAAATGTTACATCCGAGATGTTAGGTTGCCTAAGATTAGGATATATACCGTTATAGACGCATGTAATGTTACCACCGAGAAGTAGGGTTCGACACGCCAGGAATCTTGTCAAATATTACATACGAGATGTTAGGTGGGTTTAGGTTAGGATATATAACGTTATAGACGCATGTAATATTACCACCGAGACGTAGGGACCGTCACGCCTGGAATGTGGTAAAATGTTACATCCGAGATGTTAGGTTGCCTAAGATTAGGATATATACCGTTATAGACGCATGTAATGTTACCACCGAGACGTAGGGACCGACACGCCTGGAATGTTATCAAATGTTACATCCGAGATGTTAGGTTGCCTAAGGCTAGGATATCTGACGTTATAGATGTATATGCTGTTCCCTCCGAGAAGTAGGGTTCGACAGGCCAGGAATGTTGTCAAATATTGCATTCGAGATGTTAGGTTGCCTAAGGTTAGGATATATAACGTTATAGACGCATGTAATGTTACCACCGAGACGTAGGGACCGACACGCCTGGAATGTTGTCAAATGTTACGTCCGAGATGTTAGGTTGTCTTAGGTTAGGATATATGACGTTACAGACGTATATACTGTTCCCTCCGAGATGTAGGGTTCTACAGGCCAGGAATGTTGTGAAATGTTTCATCCGAGATGTTAGGTTGTCTTAGATTAGGATATATGACGTAATAGATGTATATGCTGTTCCCTCCGAGAAGTAGGGTTCGACAGGCCAGGAATGTTGTCAAATATTGCATTCGAGATGTTAGGTTGCCTAAGGTTAGGATATATAACGTTATAGACGCATGTAATGTTACCACCGAGACGTAGGGACCGACACGCCTGGAATGTTGTCAAATGTTACGTCCGAGATGTTAGGTTGTCTTAGGTTAGGATATATGACGTTACAGACGTATATACTGTTCCCTCCGAGATGTAGGGTTCTACAGGCCAGGAATGTTGTGAAATGTTTCATCCGAGATGTTAGGTTGTCTTAGATTAGGATATATGACGTAATAGATGTATATGCTGTTCCCTCCGAGAAGTAGGGTTCGACAGGCCAGGAATGTTGTCAAATATTGTATCCGAGATGTTAGGTTGCCTAAGGTTAGGATATATAACGTTATAGACGCATGTAATGTTACCACCGAGACGTAGGGACCGACACGCTTGGAATGTGGTAAAATGATACATCCGAGATGTTAGGTTGCCTAAGATTAGGATATATACCGTTATAGACGCATGTAATGTTACCACCGAGAAGTAGGGTTCGACACGCCAGGAATGTGGTAAAATGTTACATCCGAGATGTTAGGTTGCCTAAGATTAGGATATATACCGTTATAGACGCATGTAATGTTACCACCGAGAAGTAGGGTTCGACACGCCAGGAATGTTGTCAAATATTACATACGAGATGTTAGGTGGCTTTAGGTTAGGATATATAACGTTATAGACGCATGTAATATTACCACCGAGACGTAGGGACCGACACGCCTGGAATGTGGTAAAATGTTACATCCGAGATGTTAGGTTGCCTAAGATTAGGATATATACCGTTATAGACGCATGTAATGTTACCACCGAGACGTAGGGACCGACACGCCTGGAATGTGGCAAAATGTTACATCCGAGATGTTAGGTTGCCTAAGATTAGGATATATACCGTTATAGACGCATGTAATGTTACCACCGAGAAGTAGGGTTCGACACGCCAGGAATGTTGTCAAATATTACATACGAGATGATAGGTGGCCTTAGGTTAGGATATATAACGTTATAGACGCATGTAATGTTCCCACCGAGAAGTAGGGACCGACACGCCTGGAATGTGGTAAAATGTTACATCCGAGATGTTAGGTTGCCTTAGATTAGGAAATATACCGTTATAGACGCATGTAATGTTACCACCGAGACGTAGGGACCGACACGCCTGGAATGTTGTCAAATGTTACGTCCGAGATGTTAGGTTGTCTTAGGTTAGGATATATGACGTTACAGACGTATGTACTGTTCCCTCCGAGATGTAGGGTTCTACAGGCCAGGAATGTTGTGAAATATTTCATCCGAGATGTTAGGTTGCCTTAGATTAGGATATATGACGTTATAGATGTATATGCTGTTCCCTCCGAGAATTAGGGTTCGACAGGCCAGGAATGTTGTCAAATATTGCATCAGAGATGTTAGGTTGCCTAAGGTTAGGATATATAACGTTATAGACGCATGTAATGTTACCACCGAGACTTAGGGACCGACACGCCAGGAATGTTGTCAAATATTACATACGAGATGTTAGGTTGCCTAAGATTAGGATATATACCGTTATAGACGCATGTAATGTTACCACCGAGACGTAGGGACCGACACGCCTGGAATGTGGTAAAATGTTACATCCGAGATGTTAGGTTGCCTAAGATTAGGATATATACCGTTATAGACGCATGTAATGTTACCACCGAGACGTAGGGACCGACATGCCTGGAATGTTGTCAAATGTTACATCCGAGATGTTAGGTTGCCTTAGGTTAGGATATATAACGTTATAGACGTATATACTGTTCCCACCGAGATGTAGGGTTCGATACGCCAGGAATGTTGTCGAATATTACATACGAGATGTTAGGTGGCCTTAGGTTAGGATATATAACGTTATAGACGCATGTAATGTTACCACCGAGACGTAGGGACCGACACGCCTGGAATGTGGTAAAATGTTACATCCGAGATGTTAGGTTGCCTAAGATTAGGATATATACCGTTATAGACGCATGTAATGTTACCACCGAGAAGTAGGGTTCGACACGCCAGGAATCTTGTCAAATATTACATACGAGATGTTAGGTGGGTTTAGGTTAGGATATATAACGTTATAGACGCATGTAATATTACCACCGAGACGTAGGGACCGTCACGCCTGGAATGTGGTAAAATGTTACATCCGAGATGTTAGGTTGCCTAAGATTAGGATATATACCGTTATAGACGCATGTAATGTTACCACCGAGACGTAGGGACCGACACGCCTGGAATGTTATCAAATGTTACATCCGAGATGTTAGGTTGCCTAAGGCTAGGATATCTGACGTTATAGATGTATATGCTGTTCCCTCCGAGAAGTAGGGTTCGACAGGCCAGGAATGTTGTCAAATATTGCATTCGAGATGTTAGGTTGCCTAAGGTTAGGATATATAACGTTATAGACGCATGTAATGTTACCACCGAGACGTAGGGACCGACACGCCTGGAATGTTGTCAAATGTTACGTCCGAGATGTTAGGTTGTCTTAGGTTAGGATATATGACGTTACAGACGTATATACTGTTCCCTCCGAGATGTAGGGTTCTACAGGCCAGGAATGTTGTGAAATGTTTCATCCGAGATGTTAGGTTGTCTTAGATTAGGATATATGACGTAATAGATGTATATGCTGTTCCCTCCGAGAAGTAGGGTTCGACAGGCCAGGAATGTTGTCAAATATTGCATTCGAGATGTTAGGTTGCCTAAGGTTAGGATATATAACGTTATAGACGCATGTAATGTTACCACCGAGACGTAGGGACCGACACGCCTGGAATGTTGTCAAATGTTACGTCCGAGATGTTAGGTTGTCTTAGGTTAGGATATATGACGTTACAGACGTATATACTGTTCCCTCCGAGATGTAGGGTTCTACAGGCCAGGAATGTTGTGAAATGTTTCATCCGAGATGTTAGGTTGTCTTAGATTAGGATATATGACGTAATAGATGTATATGCTGTTCCCTCCGAGAAGTAGGGTTCGACAGGCCAGGAATGTTGTCAAATATTGTATCCGAGATGTTAGGTTGCCTAAGGTTAGGATATATAACGTTATAGACGCATGTAATGTTACCACCGAGACGTAGGGACCGACACGCTTGGAATGTGGTAAAATGATACATCCGAGATGTTAGGTTGCCTAAGATTAGGATATATACCGTTATAGACGCATGTAATGTTACCACCGAGAAGTAGGGTTCGACACGCCAGGAATGTGGTAAAATGTTACATCCGAGATGTTAGGTTGCCTAAGATTAGGATATATACCGTTATAGACGCATGTAATGTTACCACCGAGAAGTAGGGTTCGACACGCCAGGAATGTTGTCAAATATTACATACGAGATGTTAGGTGGCTTTAGGTTAGGATATATAACGTTATAGACGCATGTAATATTACCACCGAGACGTAGGGACCGACACGCCTGGAATGTGGTAAAATGTTACATCCGAGATGTTAGGTTGCCTAAGATTAGGATATATACCGTTATAGACGCATGTAATGTTACCACCGAGACGTAGGGACCGACACGCCTGGAATGTGGTAAAATGTTACATCCGAGATGTTAGGTTGCCTAAGATTAGGATATATACCGTTATAGACGCATGTAATGTTACCACCGAGAAGTAGGGACCGACAGGCCTGGAATGTTGTAAAATGTTACATCCGATATGTTAGGTTGCCTAAGATTAGGATATATACTGCTATAGACGCATGCAATGTTACCACCGAGACGTAGGGACCGACACGCCAGGAATGTTGTCAAATATTACATACGAGATGTTGGGTGGCCTTAGGTTAGGATATATAACGTTATAGACGCATGTAATGTTACCACCGAGACGTAGGGACCGACACGCCTGGAATGTGGCAAAATGTTACATCCGAGATGTTAGGTTGCCTAAGATTAGGATATATACCGTTATAGACGCATGTAATGTTACCACCGAGAAGTAGGGTTCGACACGCCAGGAATGTTGTCAAATATTACATACGAGATGATAGGTGGCCTTAGGTTAGGATATATAACGTTATAGACGCATGTAATGTTCCCACCGAGAAGTAGGGACCGACACGCCTGGAATGTGGTAAAATGTTACATCCGAGATGTTAGGTTGCCTTAGATTAGGAAATATACCGTTATAGACGCATGTAATGTTACCACCGAGACGTAGGGACCGACACGCCTGGAATGTTGTCAAATGTTACGTCCGAGATGTTAGGTTGTCTTAGGTTAGGATATATGACGTTACAGACGTATGTACTGTTCCCTCCGAGATGTAGGGTTCTACAGGCCAGGAATGTTGTGAAATATTTCATCCGAGATGTTAGGTTGCCTTAGATTAGGATATATGACGTTATAGATGTATATGCTGTTCCCTCCGAGAATTAGGGTTCGACAGGCCAGGAATGTTGTCAAATATTGCATCCGAGATGTTAGGTTGCCTAAGGTTAGGATATATAACGTTATAGACGCATGTAATGTTACCACCGAGACTTAGGGACCGACACGCCAGGAATGTTGTCAAATATTACATACGAGATGTTAGGTTGCCTAAGATTAGGATATATACCGTTATAGACGCATGTAATGTTACCACCGAGACGTAGGGACCGACACGCCTGGAATGTGGTAAAATGTTACATCCGAGATGTTAGGTTGCCTAAGATTAGGATATATACCGTTATAGACGCATGTAATGTTACCACCGAGACGTAGGGACCGACATGCCTGGAATGTTGTCAAATGTTACATCCGAGATGTTAGGTTGCCTTAGGTTAGGATATATAACGTTATAGACGTATATACTGTTCCCACCGAGATGTAGGGTTCGATACGCCAGGAATGTTGTCGAATATTACATACGAGATGTTAGGTGGCCTTAGGTTAGGATATATAACGTTATAGACGCATGTAATGTTACCACCGAGACGTAGGGACCGACACGCCTGGAATGTGGTAAAATGTTACATCCGAGATGTTAGGTTGCCTAAGATTAGGATATATACCGTTATAGACGCATGTAATGTTACCACCGAGAAGTAGGGTTCGACACGCCAGGAATCTTGTCAAATATTACATACGAGATGTTAGGTGGGTTTAGGTTAGGATATATAACGTTATAGACGCATGTAATATTACCACCGAGACGTAGGGACCGTCACGCCTGGAATGTGGTAAAATGTTACATCCGAGATGTTAGGTTGCCTAAGATTAGGATATATACCGTTATAGACGCATGTAATGTTACCACCGAGACGTAGGGACCGACACGCCTGGAATGTTATCAAATGTTACATCCGAGATGTTAGGTTGTCTTAGGTTAGGATATATGACGTTACAGACGTATATACTGTTCCCTCCGAGATGTAGGGTTCTACAGGCCAGGAATGTTGTGAAATGTTTCATCCGAGATGTTAGGTTGTCTTAGATTAGGATATATGACGTAATAGATGTATATGCTGTTCCCTCCGAGAAGTAGGGTTCGACAGGCCAGGAATGTTGTCAAATATTGCATTCGAGATGTTAGGTTGCCTAAGGTTAGGATATATAACGTTATAGACGCATGTAATGTTACCACCGAGACGTAGGGACCGACACGCCTGGAATGTTGTCAAATGTTACGTCCGAGATGTTAGGTTGTCTTAGGTTAGGATATATGACGTTACAGACGTATATACTGTTCCCTCCGAGATGTAGGGTTCTACAGGCCAGGAATGTTGTGAAATGTTTCATCCGAGATGTTAGGTTGTCTTAGATTAGGATATATGACGTAATAGATGTATATGCTGTTCCCTCCGAGAAGTAGGGTTCGACAGGCCAGGAATGTTGTCAAATATTGTATCCGAGATGTTAGGTTGCCTAAGGTTAGGATATATAACGTTATAGACGCATGTAATGTTACCACCGAGACGTAGGGACCGACACGCTTGGAATGTGGTAAAATGTTACATCCGAGATGTTAGGTTGCCTAAGATTAGGATATATACCGTTATAGACGCATGTAATGTTACCACCGAGAAGTAGGGTTCGACACGCCAGGAATGTGGTAAAATGTTACATCCGAGATGTTAGGTTGCCTAAGATTAGGATATATACCGTTATAGACGCATGTAATGTTACCACCGAGAAGTAGGGTTCGACACGCCAGGAATGTTGTCAAATATTACATACGAGATGTCAGGTGGCTTTAGGTTAGGATATATAACGTTATAGACGCATGTAATATTACCACCGAGACGTAGGGACCGACACGCCTGGAATGTGGTAAAATGTTACATCCGAGATGTTAGGTTGCCTAAGATTAGGATATATACCGTTATAGACGCATGTAATGTTACCACCGAGACGTAGGGACCGACACGCCTGGAATGTGGTAAAATGTTACATCCGAGATGTTAGGTTGCCTAAGATTAGGATATATACCGTTATAGACGCATGTAATGTTACCACCGAGAAGTAGGGACCGACAGGCCTGGAATGTTGTAAAATGTTACATCCGATATGTTAGGTTGCCTAAGATTAGGATATATACTGCTATAGACGCATGCAATGTTACCACCGAGACGTAGGGACCGACACGCCAGGAATGTTGTCAAATATTACATACGATATGTTGGGTGGCCTTAGGTTAGGATATATAACGTTATAGACGCATGTAATGTTACCACCGAGACGTAGGGACCGACACGCCTGGAATGTGGCAAAATGTTACATCCGAGATGTTAGGTTGCCTAAGATTAGGATATATACCGTTATAGACGCATGTAATGTTACCACCGAGAAGTAGGGTTCGACACGCCAGGAATGTTGTCAAATATTACATACGAGATGTTAGGTGGCCTTAGGTTAGGATATATAACGTTATAGACGCATGTAATGTTCCCACCGAGAAGTAGGGACCGACACGCCTGGAATGTGGTAAAATGTTACATCCGAGATGTTAGGTTGCCTTAGATTAGGAAATATACCGTTATAGACGCATGTAATGTTACCACCGAGACGTAGGGACCGACACGCCTGGAATGTTGTCAAATGTTACGTCCGAGATGTTAGGTTGTCTTAGGTTAGGATATATGACGTTACAGACGTATGTACTGTTCCCTCCGAGATGTAGGGTTCTACAGGCCAGGAATGTTGTGAAATATTTCATCCGAGATGTTAGGTTGCCTTAGATTAGGATATATGACGTTATAGATGTATATGCTGTTCCCTCCGAGAATTAGGGTTCGACAGGCCAGGAATGTTGTCAAATATTGCATCCGAGATGTTAGGTTGCCTAAGGTTAGGATATATAACGTTATAGACGCATGTAATGTTACCACCGAGACTTAGGGACCGACACGCCAGGAATGTTGTCAAATATTACATACGAGATGTTAGGTTGCCTAAGATTAGGATATATACCGTTATAGACGCATGTAATGTTACCACCGAGACGTAGGGACCGACACGCCTGGAATGTGGTAAAATGTTACATCCGAGATGTTAGGTTGCCTAAGATTAGGATATATACCGTTATAGACGCATGTAATGTTACCACCGAGACGTAGGGACCGACATGCCTGGAATGTTGTCAAATGTTACATCCGAGATGTTAGGTTGCCTTAGGTTAGGATATATAACGTTATAGACGTATATACTGTTCCCACCGAGATGTTGGGTTCGATACGCCAGGAATGTTGTCGAATATTACATACGAGATGTTAGGTGGCCTTAGGTTAGGATATATAACGTTATAGACGGATGTAATGTTACCACCGAGACGTAGGGACCGACACGCCTGGAATGTGGTAAAATGTTACATCCGAGATGTTAGGTTGCCTAAGATTAGGATATATACCGTTATAGACGCATGTAATGTTACCACCGAGAAGTAGGGTTCGACACGCCAGGAATCTTGTCAAATATTACATACGAGATGTTAGGTGGGTTTAGGTTAGGATATATAACGTTATAGACGCATGTAATATTACCACCGAGACGTAGGGACCGTCACGCCTGGAATGTGGTAAAATGTTACATCCGAGATGTTAGGTTGCCTAAGATTAGGATATATACCGTTATAGACGCATGTAATGTTACCACCGAGACGTAGGGACCGACACGCCTGGAATGTTATCAAATGTTACATCCGAGATGTTAGGTTGCCTAAGGCTAGGATATCTGACGTTATAGATGTATATGCTGTTCCCTCCGAGAAGTAGGGTTCGACAGGCCAGGAATGTTGTCAAATATTGCATTCGAGATGTTAGGTTGCCTAAGGTTAGGATATATAACGTTATAGACGCATGTAATGTTACCACCGAGACGTAGGGACCGACACGCCTGGAATGTTGTCAAATGTTACGTCCGAGATGTTAGGTTGTCTTAGGTTAGGATATATGACGTTACAGACGTATATACTGTTCCCTCCGAGATGTAGGGTTCGACAGGCCAGGAATGTTGTCAAATATTGCATTCGAGATGTTAGGTTGCCTAAGGTTAGGATATATAACGTTATAGACGCATGTAATGTTACCACCGAGACGTAGGGTCCGACACGCCTGGAATGATGTAGAATATTACATCCGAGATATCAGGTTGCCTTAGGTTAGGATATATAACGTTATAGACGTATATACTGTTCCCTCCGAAAAGTAGGGTTCGACAGGCTAGGAATGTTGTCAAATATAGCATCCCAGATGTTAGGTTGCCTTAGGTAAGGATATATAACGTTATAGACGCATATAATGTTACCACCGAGACGTAGGGTTCCAACACGCCTGGAATGTTGTCAAATGTTATATCCGAGATGTTAGGTTGCCTTAGGTTAGAATATATGACATTACAGGCGTATATACTGTTCCCACCGAGAAGTAGGGTCCGACACGCCAGGAATGTTATCAAATATTACATCAGACATGTTAGGTTGCCTTAGGTTAGGATATATAACGTTATAGACGTATATACTGTTCCCTCCGAGAAGTAGGGTTCGATTCGCCAGGAATGTTGTCAAATATTACATACGAGATGTTAGGTGGCCTTAGGTTAGGATATATAACGTTATAGACGCATGTAATGTTCCCACCGAGAAGTAGGGACCGACACGCCTGGAATGTGGTAAAATGTTACATCCGAGATGTTAGGTTGCCTAAGATTAGGATATATACCGCTATAGACGCATGTAATGTTACCACCGAGACGTAGGGACCGACACGCCTGGAATGTGGTAAAATGTTACATCCGAGATGTTAGGTTGCCTAAGACTAGGATATATACCGTTATAGACGCATGTTATGTTACCACCGAGAAGTAGGGTTCGACACTCCAGGAATGTAGTCAAATATTACATACGAGATGTTAGGTTGCTTTAGGTTAGGATATATAACGTTATAGACGCATGTAATGTTACCACCGAGACGTAGGGACCGACAGGCCTGGAATGTTGTAAAATGTTACATCAGAGATGTTAGGTTGCCTAAGATTAGGATATATACCGCTATAGACGCATGTAATGTTACCACCGAGACGTAGGGACCGACACGCCAGGAATGTCGTCAAATATTACATACGAGATGTTAGGTGGCTTTGGTTAGGATATATAACGTTATAGACGCATGTAATGTTACCACCAAGACGTAGGGACCGACACGCCTGGAATGTGGTAAAATGTTACATCCGAGATGTTAGGTTGCCTAAGATTAGGATATATACCGTTATAGACGCATGTAATGTTACCACCGAGACGTAGGGACCGACACGCCTGGAATGTGGTAAAATGTTACATCCGAGATGTTAGGTTGCCTAAGATTAGGATATATACCGTTATAGACGCATGTAATGTTACCACCGAGACGTAGGGACCGACATGCCTGGAATGTTGTCAAATGTTACATCCGAGATGTTAGGTTGCCTTAGGTTAGGATATATAACGTTATAGACGTATATACTGTTCCCACCGAGAAGTAGGGTTCGATACGCCAGGAATGTTGTCAAATATTACATACGAGATGTTAGGTGGCCTTAGGTTAGGATATATAACGTTATAGACGCATGTAATGTTACCACCGAGACGTAGGGACCGACACGCCTGGAATGTGGTAAAATGTTACATCCGAGATGTTAGGTGGCCTTAGGTTAGGATATATAACGTTATAGACGCATGTAATGTTACCACCGAGAAGTAGGGTTCGACACGCCAGGAATGTGGTAAAATGTTACATCCGAGATGTTAGGTTGCCTAAGATTAGGATATATACCGTTATAGACGCATGTAATGTTACCACCGAGAAGTAGGGTTCGACACGCCAGGAATGTTGTCAAATATTACATACGAGATGTTAGGTGGGTTTAGGTTAGGATATATAACGTTATAGACGCATGTAATATTACCACCGAGACGTAGGGACCGTCACGCCTGGAATGTGGTAAAATATTACATCCGAGATATCAGGTTGCCTTAGGTTAGGATATATAACGTTATAGACGTATATACTGTTCCCTCCGAGAAGTAGGGTTCGACAGGCTAGGAATGTTGTCAAATATAGCATCCCAGATGTTAGGTTGCCTTAGATAAGGATATATAACGTTATAGACGCATATAATGTTACCACCGAGACGTAGGGTTCCAACACGCCTGGAATGTTGTCAAATGTTATATCCGAGATGTTAGGTTGCCTTAGGTTAGAATATATGACATTACAGGCGTATATACTGTTCCCACCGAGAAGTAGGGTCCGACACGCCAGGAATGTTGTCAAATATTACATCAGACATGTTAGGTTGCCTTAGGTTAGGATATATAACGTTATAGACGTATATACTGTTCCCTCCGAGAAGTAGGGTTCGATACGCCAGGAATGTTGTCAAATATTACATACGAGATGTTAGGTGGCCTTAGGTTAGGATATATAACGTTATAGACGCATGTAATGTTCCCACCGAGAAGTAGGGACCGACACGCCTGGAATGTGGTAAAATGTTACATCCGAGATGTTAGGTTGCCTAAGATTAGGATATATACCGCTATAGACGCATGTAATGTTACCACCGAGACGTAGGGACCGACACGCCTGGAATGTGGTAAAATGTTACATTCGAGATGTTAGGTTGCCTAAGATTAGGATATATACCGTTATAGACGCATGTAATGTTACCACCGAGACGTAGGGACCGACATGCCTGGAATGTTGTCAAATGTTACATCCGAGATGTTAGGTTCCCTTAGGTTAGGATATATAACGTTATAGACGTATATACTGTTCCCACCGAGAAGTAGGGTTCGATACGCCAGGAATGTTGTCAAATATTACATACGAGATGTTAGGTGGCCTTAGGTTAGGATATATAACGTTATAGACGCATGTAATGTTACCACCGAGACGTAGGGACCGACACGCCTGGAATGTGGTAAAATGTTACATCCGAGATGTTAGGTTGCCTAAGATTAGGATATATACCGTTATAGACGCATGTAATGTTACCACCGAGAAGTAGGGTTCGACACGCCAGGAATGTAGTCAAATATTACATACGAGATGTTAGGTGGCTTTAGGTTAGGATATATAACGTTATAGACGCATGTAATGTTACCACCGAGACGTAGGGACCGTCACGCCTGGAATGTGGTAAAATGTTACATCCGAGATGTTAGGTTGCCTAAGATTAGGATATATACCGTTATAGACGCATGTAATGTTACCACCGAGAAGTAGGGACCGACACGCCTGGAATGTTATCAAATGTTACATCCGAGATGTTAGGTTGCCTAAGGCTAGGATATCTGACGCTATAGATGTATATGCTGTTCCCTCCGAGAAGTAGGGTTCGACAGGCCAGGAATGTTGTCAAATATTGCATTCGAGATGTTAGGTTGCCTAAGGTTAGGATATATAACGTTATAGACGCATGTAATGTTACCACCGAGACGTAGGGACCGACACGCCTGGAATGTTGTCAAATGTTACGTCCGAGATGTTAGGTTGTCTTAGGTTAGGATATATGACGTTACAGACGTATATACTGTTCCCTCCGAGATGTAGGGTTCTACAGGCCAGGAATGTTGTGAAATGTTTCATCCGAGATGTTAGGTTGTCTTAGATTGGGATATATGACGTAATAGATGTATATGCTGTTCCCTCCGAGAAGTAGGGTTCGACAGGCCAGGAATGTTGTCAAATATTGCATTCGAGATGTTAGGTTGCCTAAGGTTAGGATATATAACGTTATAGACGCATGTAATGTTACCACCGAGACGTAGGGACCGACACGCCTGGAATGTGGTAAAATGTTACATCCGAGATGTTAGGTTGCCTAAGATTAGGATATATACCGTTATAGACGCATGTAATGTTACCACCGAGAAGTAGGGACCGACAGGCCTGGAATGTTGTAAAATGTTACATCCGATATGTTAGGTTGCCTAAGATTAGGATATATACCGCTATAGACGCATGCAATGTTACCACCGAGACGTAGGGACCGACACGCCAGGAATGTTGTCAAATATTACATACGAGATGTTAGGTGGCCTTAGGTTAGGATATATAACGTTATAGACGCATGTAATGTTACCACCGAGACGTAGGGTTCGACACGCCAGGAATGTGGCAAAATGTTACATCCGAGATGTTAGGTTGCCTAAGATTAGGATATATACCGTTATAGACGCATGTAATGTTACCACCGAGAAGTAGGGTTCGACACGCCAGGAATGTTGTCCAATATTACATACGAGATGTTAGGTGGCTTTAGGTTAGGATATATAACGTTATAGACGCATGTAATGTTACCACCGAGACGTAGGGACCGACAGGCCTGGAATGTTGTAAAATGTTACATCAGAGATGTTAGGTTGCCTAAGATTAGGATATATACCGCTATAGACGCATGTAATGTTACCACCGAGACGTAGGGACCGACACGCCTGGAATGTTATCGAATGTTACATCCGAGATGTTAGGTTGCCTAAGGCTAGGATATATGACGTTATAGATGTATATGCTGTTCCCTCCGAGAAGTAGGGTTCGACAGGCCAGGAATGTTGTCAAATATTGCATTCGAGATGTTAGGTTGCCTAAGGTTAGGATATATAACGTTATAGACGCATGTAATGTTACCACCGAGACGTAGGGACCGACACGCCTGGAATGTTGTCAAATGTTACGTCCGAGATGTTAGGTTGTCTTAGGTTAGGATATATGACGTTACAGACGTATATACTGTTCCCTCCGAGAAGTAGGGTTCGACAGGCCAGGAATGTTGTCAAATATTGCATCCGAGATGTTAGGTTGCCTAAGGTTAGGATATATAACGTTATAGACGCATGTAATGTTACCACCGAGACGTAGGGACCGACACGCTTGGAATGTGGTAAAATGTTACATCCGAGATGTTAGGTTGCCTAAGATTAGGATATATACAGTTATAGACGCATGTAATGTTACCACCGAGACGTAGGGACCGACACGCCTGGAATGTGGTAAAATGTTACATCCGAGATGTTAGGTTGCCTAAGATTAGGATATATACCGTTATAGACGCATGTAATGTTACCACCGAGAAGTAGGGACCGACAGGCCTGGAATGTTGTAAAATGTTACATCCGATATGTTAGGTTGCCTAAGATTAGGATATATACCGCTATAGACGCATGCAATGTTACCACCGAGACGTAGGGACCGACACGCCAGGAATGTTGTCAAATATTACATACGAGATGTTAGGTGGCCTTAGGTTAGGATATATAACGTTATAGACGCATGTAATGTTACCACCGAGACGTAGGGACCGACACGCCTGGAATGTGGCAAAATGTTACATCCGAGATGTTAGGTTGCCTAAGATTAGGATATATACCGTTATAGACGCATGTAATGTTACCACCGAGAAGTAGGGTTCGACACGCCAGGAATGTTGTCAAATATTACATACGAGATGTTAGGTGGCTTTAGGTTAGGATATATAACGTTATAGACGCATGTAATGTTACCACCGAGACGTAGGGACCGACAGGCCTGGAATGTTGTAAAATGTTACATCAGAGATGTTAGGTTGCCTAAGATTAGGATATATACCGCTATAGACGCATGTAATGTTACCACCGAGACGTAGGGACCGACACGCCTGGAATGTTATCAAATGTTACATCCGAGATGTTAGGTTGCCTAAGGCTAGGATATATGACGTTATAGATGTATATGCTGTTCCCTCCGAGAAGTAGGGTTCGACAGGCCAGGAATGTTGTCAAATATTGCATTCGAGATGTTAGGTTGCCTAAGGTTAGGATATATAACGTTATAGACGCATGTAATGTTACCACCGAGACGTAGGGACTGACACGCCTGGAATGTTGTCAAATGTTACGTCCGAGATGTTAGGTTGTCTTAGGTTAGGATATATGACGTTACAGACGTATATACTGTTCCCTCCGAGATGTAGGGTTCTACAGGCCAGGAATGTTGTGAAATGTTTCATCCGAGATGTTAGGTTGTCTTAGATTAGGATATATGACGTAATAGATGTATATGCTGTTCCCTCCGAGAAGTAGGGTTCGACAGGCCAGGAATGTTGTCAAATATTGCATTCGAGATGTTAGGTTGCCTAAGGTTAGGATATATAACGTTGTAGACGCATGTAATGTTACCACCGAGACGTAGGGACCGACACGCCTGGAATGTTGTCAAATGTTACGTCCGAGATGTTAGGTTGTCTTAGGTTAGGATATATGACGTTACAGACGTATATACTGTTCCCTCCGAGATGTAGGGTTCTACAGGCCAGGAATGTTGTGAAATGTTTCATCCGAGATGTTAGGTTGTCTTAGATTAGGATATATGACGTAATAGATGTATATGCTGTTCCCTCCGAGAAGTAGGGTTCGACAGGCCAGGAATGTTGTCAAATATTGCATCCGAGATGTTAGGTTGCCTAAGGTTAGGATATATAACGTTATAGACGCATGTAATGTTACCACCGAGACGTAGGGACCGACACGCTTGGAATGTGGTAAAATGTTACATCCGAGATGTTAGGTTGCCTAAGATTAGGATATATACCGTTATAGACGCATGTAATGTTACCACCGAGACGTAGGGACCGACACGCCTGGAATGTGGTAAAATGTTACATCCGAGATGTTAGGTTGCCTAAGATTAGGATATATACCGTTATAGACGCATGTAATGTTACCACCGAGAAGTAGGGACCGACAGGCCTGGAATGTTGTAAAATGTTACATCCGATATGTTAGGTTGCCTAAGATTAGGATATATACCGCTATAGACGCATGCAATGTTACCACCGAGACGTAGGGACCGACACGCCAGGAATGTTGTCAAATATTACATACGAGATGTTAGGTGGCCTTAGGTTAGGATATATAACGTTATAGACGCATGTAATGTTACCACCGAGACGTAGGGACCGACACGCCTGGAATGTGGCAAAATGTTACATCCGAGATGTTAGGTTGCCTAAGATTAGGATATATACCGTTATAGACGCATGTAATGTTACCACCGAGACGTAGGGACCGACACGCCTGGAATGTGGCAAAATGTTACATCCGAGATGTTAGGTTGCCTAAGATTAGGATATATACCGTTATAGACGCATGTAATGTTACCACCGAGAAGTAGGGTTCGACACGCCAGGAATGTGGTCAAATATTACATACGAGATGTTAGGTGGCTTTAGGTTAGGATATATAACGTTATAGACGCATGTAATGTTACCACCGAGACGTAGGGACCGACAGGCCTGGAATGTTGTAAAATGTTACATCAGAGATGTTAGGTTGCCTAAGATTAGGATATATACCGCTATAGACGCATGTAATGTTACCACCGAGACGTAGGGACCGACACGCCAGGAATGTTGTCAAATATTACATACGAGATGTTAGGTGGCTTTGGTTAGGATATATAACGTTATAGACGCATGTAATGTTACCACCGAGACGTAGGGACCGACACGCCTGGAATGTGGTAAAATGTTACATCCGAGATGTTAGGTTGCCTAAGATTAGGATATATACCGTTATAGACGCATGTAATGTTACCACCGAGACGTAGGGACCGACACGCCTGGAATGTTATCAAATGTTACATCCGAGATGTTAGGTTGCCTAAGGCTAGGATATATGACGTTATAGATGTATATGCTGTTCCCTCCGAGAAGTAGGGTTCGACAGGCCAGGAATGTTGTCAAATATTGCATTCGAGATGTCAGGTTGCCTAAGGTTAGGATATATAACGTTATAGACGCATGTAATGTTACCACCGAGACGTAGGGACCGACACGCCTGGAATGTTGTCAAATGTTACGTCCGAGATGTTAGGTTGTCTTAGGTTAGGATATATGACGTTACAGACGTATATACTGTTCCCTCCGAGATGTAGGGTTCGACAGGCCAGGAATGTTGTCAAATATTGCATTCGAGATGTTAGGTTGCCTAAGGTTAGGATATATAACGTTATAGACGCATGTAATGTTACCACCGAGACGTAGGGTCCGACACGCCTGGAATGATGTAGAATATTACATCCGAGATATCAGGTTGCCTTAGGTTAGGATATATAACGTTATAGACGTATATACTGTTCCCTCCGAAAAGTAGGGTTCGACAGGCTAGGAATGTTGTCAAATATAGCATCCCAGATGTTAGGTTGCCTTAGGTAAGGATATATAACGTTATAGACGCATATAATGTTACCACCGAGACGTAGGGTTCCAACACGCCTGGAATGTTGTCAAATGTTATATCCGAGATGTTAGGTTGCCTTAGGTTAGAATATATGACATTACAGGCGTATATACTGTTCCCACCGAGAAGTAGGGTCCGACACGCCAGGAATGTTGTCAAATATTACATCAGACATGTTAGGTTGCCTTAGGTTAGGATATATAACGTTATAGACGTATATACTGTTCCCTCCGAGAAGTAGGGTTCGATACGCCAGGAATGTTGTCAAATATTACATACGAGATGTTAGGTGGCCTTAGGTTAGGATATATAACGTTATAGACGCATGTAATGTTCCCACCGAGAAGTAGGGACCGACACGCCTGGAATGTGGTAAAATGTTACATCCGAGATGTTAGGTTGCCTAAGATTAGGATATGTACCGCTATAGACGCATGTAATGTTACCACCGAGACGTAGGGACCGACACGCCTGGAATGTGGTAAAATGTTACATCCGAGATGTTAGGTTGCCTAAGATTAGGATATATACCGTTATAGACGCATGTAATGTTACCACCGAGACGTAGGGACCGACACGCCTGGAATGTGGTAAAATGTTACATCCGAGATGTTAAGTTGCCTAAGATTAGGATATATACCGTTATAGACGCATGTAATGTTACCACCGAGACGTAGGGACCGACATGCCTGGAATGTTGTCAAATGTTACATCCGAGATGTTAGGTGGCCTTAGGTTAGGATATATAACGTTATAGACGCATGTAATGTTACCACCGAGAAGTAGGGTTCGACACGCCAGGAATGTGGTAAAATGTTACATCCGAGATGTTAGGTGGGTTTAGGTTAGGATATATAACGTTATAGACGCATGTAATATTACCACCGAGACGTAGGGACCGTCACGCCTGGAATGTGGTAAAATATTACATCCGAGATATCAGGTTGCCTTAGGTTAGGATATATAACGTTATAGACGTATATACTGTTCCCTCCGAGAAGTAGGGTTCGACAGGCTAGGAATGTTGTCAAATATAGCATCCCAGATGTTAGGTTGCCTTAGATAAGGATATATAACGTTATAGACGCATATAATGTTACCACCGAGACGTAGGGTTCCAACACGCCTGGAATGTTGTCAAATGTTATATCCGAGATGTTACGTTGCCTTAGGTTAGAATATATGACATTACAGGCGTATATACTGTTCCCACCGAGAAGTAGGGTCCGACACGCCAGGAATGTTGTCAAATATTACATCAGACATGTTAGGTTGCCTTAGGTTAGGATATATAACGTTATAGACGTATATACTGTTCCCTCCGAGAAGTAGGGTTCGATACGCCAGGAATGTTGTCAAATATTACATACGAGATGTTAGGTGGCCTTAGGTTAGGATATATAACGTTATAGACGCATGTAATGTTCCCACCGAGAAGTAGGGACCGACACGCCTGGAATGTGGTAAAATGTTACATCCGAGATGTTAGGTTGCCTAAGATTAGGATATATACCGCTATAGACGCATGTAATGTTACCACCGAGACGTAGGGACCGACACGCCTGGAATGTGGTAAAATGTTACATTCGAGATGTTAGGTTGCCTAAGATTAGGATATATACCGTTATAGACGCATGTAATGTTACCACCGAGACGTAGGGACCGACATGCCTGGAATGTTGTCAAATGTTACATCCGAGATGTTAGGTTCCCTTAGGTTAGGATATATAACGTTATAGACGTATATACTGTTCCCACCGAGAAGTAGGGTTCGATACGCCAGGAATGTTGTCAAATATTACATACGAGATGTTAGGTGGCCTTAGGTTAGGATATATAACGTTATAGACGCATGTAATGTTACCACCGAGACGTAGGGACCGACACGCCTGGAATGTGGTAAAATGTTACATCCGAGATGTTAGGTTGCCTAAGATTAGGATATATACCGTTATAGACGCATGTAATGTTACCACCGAGAAGTAGGGTTCGACACGCCAGGAATGTAGTCAAATATTACATACGAGATGTTAGGTGGCTTTAGGTTAGGATATATAACGTTATAGACGCATGTAATGTTACCACCGAGACGTAGGGACCGTCACGCCTGGAATGTGGTAAAATGTTACATCCGAGATGTTAGGTTGCCTAAGATTAGGATATATACCGTTATAGACGCATGTAATGTTACCACCGAGAAGTAGGGACCGACACGCCTGGAATGTTATCAAATGTTACATCCGAGATGTTAGGTTGCCTAAGGCTAGGATATCTGACGCTATGGATGTATATGTTGCTCCCTCCGAGAAGTAGGGTTCGACAGGCCAGGAATGTTGTCAAATATTGCATTCGAGATGTTAGGTTGCCTAAGGTTAGGATATATAACGTTATAGACGCATGTAATGTTACCACCGAGACGTAGGGACCGACACGCCTGGAATGTTGTCAAATGTTACGTCCGAGATGTTAGGTTGTCTTAGGTTAGGATATATGACGTTACAGACGTATATACTGTTCCCTCCGAGATGTAGGGTTCTACAGGCCAGGAATGTTGTGAAATGTTTCATCCGAGATGTTAGGTTGTCTTAGATTGGGATATATGACGTAATAGATGTATATGCTGTTCCCTCCGAGAAGTAGGGTTCGACAGGCCAGGAATGTTGTCAAATATTGCATTCGAGATGTTAGGTTGCCTAAGGTTAGGATATATAACGTTATAGACGCATGTAATGTTACCACCGAGACGTAGGGACCGACACGCCTGGAATGTTGTCAAATGTTACGTCCGAGATGTTAGGTTGTCTTAGGTTAGGATATATGACGTTACAGACGTATATACTGTTCCCTCCGAGATGTAGGGTTCTACAGGCCAGGAATGTTGTGAAATGTTTCATCCGAGATGTTAGGTTGTCTTAGATTAGGATATATGACGTAATAGATGTATATGCTGTTCCCTCCGAGAAGTAGGGTTCGACAGGCCAGGAATGTTGTCAAATATTGCATCCGAGATGTTAGGTTGCCTAAGGTTAGGATATATAACGTTATAGACGCATGTAATGTTACCACCGAGACGTAGGGACCGACACGCTTGGAATGTGGTAAAATGTTACATCCGAGATGTTAGGTTGCCTAAGATTAGGATATATACCGTTATAGACGCATGTAATGTTACCACCGAGACGTAGGGACCGACACGCCTGGAATGTGGTAAAATGTTACATCCGAGATGTTAGGTTGCCTAAGATTAGGATATATACCGTTATAGACGCATGTAATGTTACCACCGAGAAGTAGGGACCGACAGGCCTGGAATGTTGTAAAATGTTACATCCGATATGTTAGGTTGCCTAAGATTAGGATATATACCGCTATAGACGCATGCAATGTTACCACCGAGACGTAGGGACCGACACGCCAGGAATGTTGTCAAATATTACATACGAGATGTTAGGTGGCCTTAGGTTAGGATATATAACGTTATAGACGCATGTAATGTTACCACCGAGACGTAGGGTTCGACACGCCAGGAATGTGGCAAAATGTTACATCCGAGATGTTAGGTTGCCTAAGATTAGGATATATACCGTTATAGACGCATGTAATGTTACCACCGAGAAGTAGGGTTCGACACGCCAGGAATGTTGTCCAATATTACATACGAGATGTTAGGTGGCTTTAGGTTAGGATATATAACGTTATAGACGCATGTAATGTTACCACCGAGACGTAGGGACCGACAGGCCTGGAATGTTGTAAAATGTTACATCAGAGATGTTAGGTTGCCTAAGATTAGGATATATACCGCTATAGACGCATGTAATGTTACCACCGAGACGTAGGGACCGACACGCCAGGAATGTTGTCAAATATTACATACGAGATGTTAGGTGGCTTTGGTTAGGATATATAACGTTATAGACGCATGTAATGTTACCACCGAGACGTAGGGACCGACACGCCTGGAATGTGGTAAAATGTTACATCCGAGATGTTAGGTTGCCTAAGATTAGGATATATACCGTTATAGACGCATGTAATGTTACCACCGAGACGTAGGGACCGACACGCCTGGAATGTTATCGAATGTTACATCCGAGATGTTAGGTTGCCTAAGGCTAGGATATATGACGTTATAGATGTATATGCTGTTCCCTCCGAGAAGTAGGGTTCGACAGGCCAGGAATGTTGTCAAATATTGCATTCGAGATGTTAGGTTGCCTAAGGTTAGGATATATAACGTTATAGACGCATGTAATGTTACCACCGAGACGTAGGGACCGACACGCCTGGAATGTTGTCAAATGTTACGTTCGAGATGTTAGGTTGCCTAAGATTAGGATATATACCGCTATAGACGCATGCAATGTTACCACCGAGACGTAGGGACCGACACGCCAGGAATGTTGTCAAATATTACATACGAGATGTTAGGTGGCCTTATGTTAGGATATATAACGTTATAGACGCATGTAATGTTACCACCGAGACGTAGGGACCGACACGCCTGGAATGTGGCAAAATGTTACATCCGAGATGTTAGGTTGCCTAAGATTAGGATATATACCGTTATAGACGCATGTAATGTTACCACCGAGAAGTAGGGTTCGACACGCCAGGAATGTTGTCAAATATTACATACGAGATGTTAGGTGGCTTTAGGTTAGGATATATAACGTTATAGACGCATGTAATGTTACCACCGAGACGTAGGGACCGACAGGCCTGGAATGTTGTAAAATGTTACATCAGAGATGTTAGGTTGCCTAAGATTAGGATATATACCGCTATAGACGCATGTAATGTTACCACCGAGACGTAGGGACCGACACGCCAGGAATGTTGTCAAATATTACATACGAGATGTTAGGTGGCTTTGGTTAGGATATATAACGTTATAGACGCATGTAATGTTACCACCGAGACGTAGGGACCGACACGCCTGGAATGTGGTAAAATGTTACATCCGAGATGTTAGGTTGCCTAAGATTAGGATATATACCGTTATAGACGCATGTAATGTTACCACCGAGACGTAGGGACCGACACGCCTGGAATGTTATCAAATGTTACATCCGAGATGTTAGGTTGCCTAAGGCTAGGATATATGACGTTATAGATGTATATGCTGTTCCCTCCGAGAAGTAGGGTTCGACAGGCCAGGAATGTTGTCAAATATTGCATTCGAGATGTTAGGTTGCCTAAGGTTAGGATATATAACGTTATAGACGCATGTAATGTTACCACCGAGACGTAGGGACCGACACGCCTGGAATGTTGTCAAATGTTACGTCCGAGATGTTAGGTTGTCTTAGGTTAGGATATATGACGTTACAGACGTATATACTGTTCCCTCCGAGATGTAGGGTTCGACAGGCCAGGAATGTTGTCAAATATTGCATTCGAGATGTTAGGTTGCCTAAGGTTAGGATATATAACGTTATAGACGCATGTAATGTTACCACCGAGACGTAGGGTCCGACGCGCCTGGAATGATGTAGAATATTACATCCGAGATATCAGGTTGCCTTAGGTTAGGATATATAACGTTATAGACGTATATACTGTTCCCTCCGAGAAGTAGGGTTCGATACGCCAGGAATGTTGTCAAATATTACATACGAGATGTTAGGTGGCCTTAGGTTAGGATATATAACGTTATAGACGCATGTAATGTTCCCACCGAGAAGTAGGGACCGACACGCCTGGAATGTGGTAAAATGTTACATCCGAGATGCTAGGTTGCCTAAGATTAGGATATATACCGCTATAGACGCATGTAATGTTACCACCGAGACGTAGGGACCGACACGCCTGGAATGTGGTAAAATGTTACATCCGAGATGTTAGGTTGCCTAAGATTAGGATATATACCGTTATAGACGCATGTAATGTTACCACCGAGACGTAGGGACCGACATGCCTGGAATGTTGTCAAATGTTACATCCGAGATGTTAGGTTCCCTTAGGTTAGGATATATAACGTTATAGACGTATATACTGTTCCCACCGAGAAGTAGGGTTCGATACGCCAGGAATGTTGTCAAATATTACATACGAGATGTTAGGTGGCCTTAGGTTAGGATATATAACGTTATAGACGCATGTAATGTTACCACCGAGACGTAGGGACCGACACGCCTGGAATGTGGTAAAATGTTACATCCGAGATGTTAGGTTGCCTAAGATTAGGATATATACCGTTATAGACGCATGTAATGTTACCACCGAGAAGTAGGGTTCGACACGCCAGGAATGTAGTCAAATATTACATACGAGATGTTAGGTGGCTTTAGGTTAGGATATATAACGTTATAGACGCATGTAATGTTACCACCGAGACGTAGGGACCGACAGGCCTGGAATGTTGTAAAATGTTACATCAGAGATGTTAGGTTGCCTAAGATTAGGATATATACCGCTATAGACGCATGTAATGTTACCACCGAGACGTAGGGACCGACACGCCAGGAATGTCGTCAAATATTACATACGAGATGTTAGGTGGCTTTGGTTAGGATATATAACGTTATAGACGCATGTAATGTTACCACCGAGACGTAGGGACCGACACGCCTGGAATGTGGTAAAATGTTACATCCGAGATGTTAGGTTGCCTAAGATTAGGATATATACCGTTATAGACGCATGTAATGTTACCACCGAGACGTAGGGACCGACACGCCTGGAATGTGGTAAAATGTTACATCCGAGATGTTAGGTTGCCTAAGATTAGGATATATACCGTTATAGACGCATGTAATGTTACCACCGAGACGTAGGGACCGACATGCCTGGAATGTTGTCAAATGTTACATCCGAGATGTTAGGTTGCCTTAGGTTAGGATATATAACGTTATAGACGTATATACTGTTCCCACCGAGAAGTAGGGTTCGATACGCCAGGAATGTTGTCAAATATTACATACGAGATGTTAGGTGGCCTTAGGTTAGGATATATAACGTTATAGACGCATGTAATGTTACCACCGAGACGTAGGGACCGACACGCCTGGAATGTGGTAAAATGTTACATCCGCGATGTTAGGTTGCCTAAGATTAGGATATATACCGTTATAGACGCATGTAATGTTACCACCGAGACGTAGGGACCGACACGCCAGGAATGTCGTCAAATATTACATACGAGATGTTAGGTGGCTTTGGTTAGGATATATAACGTTATAGACGCATGTAATGTTACCACCGAGACGTAGGGTTCGATACGCCAGGAATGTTGTCAAATATTACATACGAGATGTTAGGTGGCCTTAGGTTAGGATATATAACGTTATAGACGCATGTAATGTTACCACCGAGACGTAGGGACCGACACGCCTGGAATGTGGTAAAATGTTACATCCGAGATGTTAGGTTGCCTAAGATTAGGATATATACCGTTATAGACGCATGTAATGTTACCACCGAGAAGTAGGGTTCGACACGCCAGGAATGTGGTAAAATGTTACATCCGAGATGTTAGGTTGCCTAAGATTAGGATATATGACGTAATAGATGTATATGGTGTTCCCTCCGAGATGTAGGGTTCTACAGGCCAGGAATGTTGTGAAATGTTTCATCCGAGATGTTAGGTTGCCTAAGATTAGGATATATACCGTTATAGACGCATGTAATGTTACCACCGAGACGTAGGGACCGACAGGCCTGGAATGTTGTAAAATGTTACATCAGAGATGTTAGGTTGCCTAAGATTAGGATATATACCGCTATAGACGCATGTGATGTTACCACCGAGACGTAGGGACCGACACGCCAGGAATGTTGTCAAATATTACATACGAGATGTTAGGTGGCTTTGGTTAGGATATATAACGTTATAGACGCATGTAATGTTACCACCGAGACGTAGGGACCGACACGCCTGGAATGTGGTAAAATGTTACATCCGAGATGTTAGGTTGCCTAAGATTAGGATATATACCGTTAT
This sequence comes from Xylocopa violacea, assembly GCA_963969225.1. Taxonomy (NCBI): domain Eukaryota; kingdom Metazoa; phylum Arthropoda; class Insecta; order Hymenoptera; family Apidae; genus Xylocopa; species Xylocopa violacea. The sequence continues at coordinate 849,529 of CAXAJV010000194.1, read as the reverse complement.
AGACGCATGTAATGTTACCACCGAGACGTAGGGACCGACACGCCTGGAATGTTATCAAATGTTACATCCGAGATGTTAGGTTGCCTAAGGCTAGGATATATGACGTTATAGATGTATATGCTGTTCCCTCCGAGAAGTAGGGTTCGACAGGCCAGGAATGTTGTCAAATATTGCATTCGAGATGTTAGGTTGCCTAAGGTTAGGATATATAACGTTATAGACGCATGTAATGTTACCACCGAGACGTAGGGACCGACACGCCTGGAATGTTGTCAAATGTTACGTCCGAGATGTTAGGTTGTCTTAGGTTAGGATATATGACGTTACAGACGTATATACTGTTCCCTCCGAGATGTAGGGTTCGACAGGCCAGGAATGTTGTCAAATATTGCATTCGAGATGTTAGGTTGCCTAAGGTTAGGATATATAACGTTATAGACGCATGTAATGTTACCACCGAGACGTAGGGTCCGACACGCCTGGAATGATGTAGAATATTACATCCGAGATGTCAGGTTGCCTTAGGTTAGGATATATAACGTTATAGACGTATATACTGTTCCCTCCGAGAAGTAGGGTTCGACAGGCTAGGAATGTTGTCAAATATAGCATCCCAGATGTTAGGTTGCCTTAGATAAGGATATATAACGTTATAGACGCATATAATGTTACCACCGAGACGTAGGGTTCCAACACGCCTGGAATGTTGTCAAATGTTATATCCGAGATGTTAGGTTGCTTTAGGTTAGAATATATGACATTACAGGCGTATATACTGTTCCCACCGAGAAGTAGGGTCCGACACGCCAGGAATGTTGTCAAATATTACATCAGACATGTTAGGTTGCCGTAGGTTAGGATATATAACGTTATAGACGTATATACTGTTCCCTCCGAGAAGTAGGGTTCGATACGCCAGGAATGTTGTCAAATATTACATACGAGATGTTAGGTGGCCTTAGGTTAGGATATATAACGTTATAGACGCATGTAATGTTCCCACCCAGAAGTAGGGACCGACACGCCTGGAATGTGGTAAAATGTTACATCCGAGATGTTAGGTTGCCTAAGATTAGGATATATACCGCTATAGACGCATGTAATGTTACCACCGAGACGTAGGGACCGACACGCCTGGAATGTGGTAAAATGTTACATCCGAGATGTTAGGTTGCCTAAGATTAGGATATATACCGTTATAGACGCATGTAATGTTACCACCGAGACGTAGGGACCGACATGCCTGGAATGTTGTCAAATGTTACATCCGAGATGTTAGGTTCCCTTAGGTTAGGATATATAACGTTATAGACGTATATACTGTTCCCACCGAGAAGTAGGGTTCGATACGCCAGGAATGTTGTCAAATATTACATACGAGATGTTAGGTGGCCTTAGGTTAGGATATATAACGTTATAGACGCATGTAATGTTACCACCGAGACGTAGGGACCGACACGCCTGGAATGTGGTAAAATGTTACATCCGAGATGTTAGGTTGCCTAAGATTAGGATATATACCGTTATAGACGCATGTAATGTTACCACCGAGAAGTAGGGTTCGACACGCCAGGAATGTAGTCAAATATTACATACGAGATGTTAGGTGGCTTTAGGTTAGGATATATAACGTTATAGACGCATGTAATGTTACCACCGAGACGTAGGGACCGACAGGCCTGGAATGTTGTAAAATGTTACATCAGAGATGTTAGGTTGCCTAAGATTAGGATATATACCGCTATAGACGCATGTAATGTTACCACCGAGACGTAGGGCCGACACGCCAGGAATGTCGTCAAATATTACATACGAGATGTTAGGTGGCTTTGGTTAGGATATATAACGTTATAGACGCATGTAATGTTACCACCGAGACGTAGGGACCGACACGCCTGGAATGTGGTAAAATGTTACATCCGAGATGTTAGGTTGCCTAAGATTAGGATATATACCGTTATAGACGCATGTAATGTTACCACCGAGACGTAGGGACCGACACGCCTGGAATGTTATCAAATGTTACATCCGAGATGTTAGGTGGCCTTAGGTTAGGATATATAACGTTATAGACGCATGTAATGTTACCACCGAGACGTAGGGACCGACACGCCTGGAATGTGGTAAAATGTTACATCCGAGATGTTAGGTTGCCTAAGATTAGGATATATACCGTTATAGACGCATGTAATGTTACCACCGAGACGTAGGGACCGACACGCCTGGAATGTGGTAAAATGTTACATCCGAGATGTTAGGTTGCCTAAGATTAGGATATATACCGTTATAGACGCATGTAATGTTACCACCGAGACGTAGGGACCGACATGCCTGGAATGTTGTCAAATGTTACATCCGAGATGTTAGGTTGCCTTAGGTTAGGATATATAACGTTTATAGACGTATATACTGTTCCCACCGAGAAGTAGGGTTCGATACGCCAGGAATGTTGTCAAATATTACATACGAGATGTTAGGTGGCCTTAGGTTAGGATATATAACGTTATAGACGCATGTAATGTTACCACCGAGACGTAGGGACCGACACGCCTGGAATGTGGTAAAATGTTACATCCGAGATGTTAGGTTGCCTAAGATTAGGATATATACCGTTATAGACGCATGTAATGTTACCACCGAGAAGTAGGGTTCGACACGCCAGGAATGTAGTCAAATATTACATACGAGATGTTAGGTGGCTTTAGGTTAGGATATATAACGTTATAGACGCATGTAATGTTACCACCGAGACGTAGGAACCGACAGGCCTGGAATGTTGTAAAATGTTACATCAGAGATGTTAGGTTGCCTAAGATTAGGATATATACCGCTATAGACGCATGTAATGTTACCACCGAGACGTAGGGACCGACACGCCAGGAATGTCGTCAAATATTACATACGAGATGTTAGGTGGCTTTGGTTAGGATATATAACGTTATAGACGCATGTAATGTTACCACCGAGACGTAGGGACCGACACGCCTGGAATGTTGTAAAATGTTACATCCGAGATGTTAGGTTGCCTAAGATTAGGATATATACCGCTATAGACGCATGTAATGTTACCACCGAGACGTAGGGACCGACACGCCTGGAATGTGGTAAAATGTTACATCCGAGATGTTAGGTTGCCTAAGATTAGGATATATACCGTTATAGACGCATGTAATGTTACCACCGAGACGTAGGGACCGACATGCCTGGAATGTTGTCAAATGTTACATCCGAGATGTTAGGTTGCCTTAGGTTAGGATATATAACGTTATAGACGTATATACTGTTCCCACCGAGAAGTAGGGTTCGATACGCCAGGAATGTTGTCAAATATTACATACGAGATGTTAGGTGGCTTTAGGTTAGGATATATAACGTTATAGACGCATGTAATGTTACCACCGAGACATAGGGACCGACAGGCCTGGAATGTTGTAAAATGTTACATCAGAGATGTTAGGTTGCCTAAGATTAGGATATATACCGCTATAGACGCATGTAATGTTACCACCGAGACGTAGGGACCGACACGCCTGGAATGTTGTCAAATGTTACATCCGAGATCTTAGGTTGCCTTAGGTTAGGATATATGACGTTATAGACGTATATACCTTTCCCTCCGAGAAGTAGAGTTCGACAGGCCACGAATGTTGTCAAATATTGCATCCGAGAGGTTAGGTTGCCTTAGATAAGGATATACAACGTTATAGACGCATATAATGTTCCCACCGAGAAGTAGGGTCCGACACGCCTGGAATGATGTAGAATATTACATCCGAGATGTCAGGTTGCCTTAGGTTAGGATATATAACGTTATAGACGTACATACTGTTCCCTCCGAGAAGTAGGGTTCGACAGGCTAGGAATGTTGTCAAATATAGCATCCGAGAGGTTAGGTTGCCTTAGATAAGGATATATAACGTTATAGACGCATATAATGTTACCACCGAGACGTAGGGTTCCAACACGCCTGGAATGTGGTAAAATGTTACATCCGAGATGTTAGGTTGCCTAAGATTAGGATATATACCGCTATAGACGCATGTAATGTTACCACCGAGACGTAGGGACCGACACGCCTGGAATGTGGTAAAATGTTACATCCGAGATGTTAGGTTGCCTAAGATTAGGATATATACCGTTATAGACGCATGTAATGTTACCACCGAGACGTAGGGACCGACATGCCTGGAATGTTGTCAAATGTTACATCCGAGATGTTAGGTTGCCTTAGGTTAGGATATATAACGTTATAGACGTATATACTGTTCCCACCGAGAAGTAGGGTTCGATACGCCAGGAATGTTGTCAAATATTACATACGAGATGTTAGGTGGCCTTAGGTTAGGATATATAACGTTATAGACGCATGTAATGTTACCACCGAGACGTAGGGACCGACACGCCTGGAATGTGGTAAAATGTTACATCCGAGATGTTAGGTTGCCTAAGATTAGGATATATACCGTTATAGACGCATGTAATGTTACCACCGAGAAGTAGGGTTCGACACGCCAGGAATGTAGTCAAATATTACATACGAGATGTTAGGTGGCTTTAGGTTAGGATATATAACGTTATAGACGCATGTAATGTTACCACCGAGACGTAGGGACCGACAGGCCTGGAATGTTGTAAAATGTTACATCAGAGATGTTAGGTTGCCTAAGATTAGGATATATACCGCTATAGACGCATGTAATGTTACCACCGAGACGTAGGGACCGACACGCCAGGAATGTCGTCAAATATTACATACGAGATGTTAGGTGGCTTTGGTTAGGATATATAACGTTATAGACGCATGTAATGTTACCACCGAGACGTAGGGACCGACACGCCTGGAATGTGGTAAAATGTTACATCCGAGATGTTAGGTTGCCTAAGATTAGGATATATACCGTTATAGACGCATGTAATGTTACCACCGAGACGTAGGGACCGACACGCCTGGAATGTGGTAAAATGTTACATCCGAGATGTTAGGTTGCCTAAGATTAGGATATATACCGTTATAGACGCATGTAATGTTACCACCGAGACGTAGGGACCGACATGCCTGGAATGTTGTCAAATGTTACATCCGAGATGTTAGGTTGCCTTAGGTTAGGATATATAACGTTATAGACGTATATACTGTTCCCACCGAGAAGTAGGGTTCGATACGCCAGGAATGTTGTCAAATATTACATACGAGATGTTAGGTGGCCTTAGGTTAGGATATATAACGTTATAGACGCATGTAATGTTACCACCGAGACGTAGGGACCGACACGCCTGGAATGTGGTAAAATGTTACATCCGAGATGTTAGGTTGCCTAAGATTAGGATATATACCGTTATAGACGCATGTAATGTTACCACCGAGACGTAGGGACCGACATGCCTGGAATGTTGTCAAATGTTACATCCGAGATGTTAGGTTGCCTTAGGTTAGGATATATAACGTTATAGACGTATATACTGTTCCCACCGAGAAGTAGGGTTCGATACGCCAGGAATGTTGTCAAATATTACATACGAGATGTTAGGTGGCCTTAGGTTAGGATGTATAACGTTATAGACGCATGTAATGTTACCACCGAGACGTAGGGACCGACACGCCTGGAATGTGGTAAAATGTTACATCCGAGATGTTAGGTTGCCTAAGATTAGGATATATACCGTTATAGACGCATGTAATGTTACCACCGAGAAGTAGGGTTCGACACGCCAGGAATGTAGTCAAATATTACATACGAGATGTTAGGTGGCTTTAGGTTAGGATATATAACGTTATAGACGCATGTAATGTTACCACCGAGACATAGGGACCGACAGGCCTGGAATGTTGTAAAATGTTACATCAGAGATGTTAGGTTGCCTAAGATTAGGATATATACCGCTATAGACGCATGTAATGTTACCACCGAGACGTAGGGACCGACACGCCTGGAATGTTGTCAAATGTTACATCCGAGATCTTAGGTTGCCTTAGGTTAGGATATATGACGTTATAGACGTATATACCTTTCCCTCCGAGAAGTAGAGTTCGACAGGCCACGAATGTTGTCAAATATTGCATCCGAGAGGTTAGGTTGCCTTAGATAAGGATATACAACGTTATAGACGCATATAATGTTCCCACCGAGAAGTAGGGTCCGACACGCCTGGAATGATGTAGAATATTACATCCGAGATGTCAGGTTGCCTTAGGTTAGGATATATAACGTTATAGACGTACATACTGTTCCCTCCGAGAAGTAGGGTTCGACAGGCTAGGAATGTTGTCAAATATAGCATCCGAGAGGTTAGGTTGCCTTAGATAAGGATATATAACGTTATAGACGCATATAATGTTACCACCGAGACGTAGGGTTCCAACACGCCTGGAATGTGGTAAAATGTTACATCCGAGATGTTAGGTTGCCAAAGATTAGGATATATACCGTTATAGACGCATGTAATGTTACCACCGAGACGTAGGGACCGACACGCCTGGAATGTTATCAAATGTTACATCCGAGATGTTAGGTTGCCTAAGATTAGGATATATACCGTTATAGACGCATGTAATGTTACCACCGAGACGTAGGGACCGACATGCCTGGAATGTTGTCAAATGTTACATCCGAGATGTTAGGTTGCCTTAGGTTAGGATATATAACGTTATAGACGTATATACTGTTCCCACCGAGAAGTAGGGTTCGATACGCCAGGAATGTTGTCAAATATTACATACGAGATGTTAGGTGGCCTTAGGTTAGGATATATAACGTTATAGACGCATGTAATGTTACCACCGAGACGTAGGGACCGACACGCCTGGAATGTGGTAAAATGTTACATCCGAGATGTTAGGTTGCCTAAGATTAGGATATATACCGTTATAGACGCATGTAATGTTACCACCGAGACGTAGGGACCGACACGCCTGGAATGTTATCAAATGTTACATCCGAAATGTTAGGTGGCCTTAGGTTAGGATATATAACGTTATAGACGCATGTACTGTTACCACCGAGACGTAGGGACCGACACGCCTGGAATGTGGTAAAATGTTACATCCGAGATGTTAGGTTGCCTAAGATTAGGATATATACCGTTATAGACGCATGTAATGTTACCACCGAGACGTAGGGACCGACACGCCTGGAATGTGGTAAAATGTTACATCCGAGATGTTAGGTTGCCTAAGATTAGGATATATACCGTTATAGACACATGTAATGTTACCACCGAGACGTAGGGACCGACATGCCTGGAATGTTGTCAAATGTTACATCCGAGATGTTAGGTTGCCTTAGGTTAGGATATATAACGTTATAGACGTATATACTGTTCCCACCGAGAAGTAGGGTTCGATACGCCAGGAATGTTGTCAAATATTACATACGAGATGTTAGGTGGCCTTAGGTTAGGATATATAACGTTATAGACGCATGTAATGTTACCACCGAGACGTAGGGACCGACACGCCTGGAATGTGGTAAAATGTTACATCCGAGATGTTAGGTTGCCTAAGATTAGGATATATACCGTTATAGACGCATGTAATGTTACCACCGAGAAGTAGGGTTCGACACGCCAGGAATGTTGTCAAATATTACATACGAGATGTTAGGTGGCTTTAGGTTAGGATATATAACGTTATAGACGCATGTAATGTTACCACCGAGACGTAGGGACCGACAGGCCTGGAATGTTGTAAAATGTTACATCAGAGATGTTAGGTTGCCTAAGATTAGGATATATACCGCTATAGACGCATGTAATGTTACCACCGAGACGTAGGGACCGACACGCCAGGAATGTTGTCAAATATTACATACGAGATGTTAGGTGGCTTTGGTTAGGATATATAACGTTATAGACGCATGTAATGTTACCACCGAGACGTAGGGACCGACACGCTTGGAATGTGGTAAAATGTTACATCCGAGATATTAGGTTGCCTAAGATTAGGATATATACCGCTATAGACGCATGTAATGTTACCACCGAGACGTAGGGACCGACACGCCTGGAATGTGGTAAAATGTTACATCCGAGATGTTAGGTTGCCTAAGATTAGGATATATACCGTTATAGACGCATGTAATGTTACCACCGAGACGTAGGGACCGACATGCCTGGAATGTTGTCAAATGTTACATCCGAGATGTTAGGTTGCCTTAGGTTAGGATATATAACGTTATAGACGTATATACTGTTCCCACCGAGAAGTAGGGTTCGATACGCCAGGAATGTTGTCAAATGTTACATCCGAGATGTTAGGTTGCCTAAGATTAGGATATATACCGTTATAGACGCATGTAATGTTACCACCGAGACGTAGGGACCGACATGCCTGGAATGTTGTCAAATGTTACATCCGAGATGTTAGGTTGCCTTAGCTTAGGATATATAACGTTATAGACGTATATACTGTTCCCACCGAGAAGTAGGGTTCGATACGCCAGGAATGTTGTCAAATATTACATACGAGATGTTAGGTGGCCTTAGGTTAGGATATATAACGTTGTAGACGCATGTAATGTTACCACCGAGACGTAGGGACCGACACGCCTGGAATGTGGTAAAATGTTACATCCGAGATGTTAGGTTGCCTAAGATTAGGATATATACCGTTATAGACGCATGTAATGTTACCACCGAGAAGTAGGGTTCGACACGCCAGGAATGTTGTCAAATATTACATACGAGATGTTAGGTGGCTTTAGGTTAGGATATATAACGTTATAGACGCATGTAATGTTACCACCGAGACGTAGGGACCGACAGGCCTGGAATGTTGTAAAATGTTACATCAGAGATGTTAGGTTGCCTAAGATTAGGATATATACCGCTATAGACGCATGTAATGTTACCACCGAGACGTAGGGACCGACACGCCAGGAATGTTGTCAAATATTACATACGAGATGTTAGGTGGCTTTGGTTAGGATATATAACGTTATAGACGCATGTAATGTTACCACCGAGACGTAGGGACCGACACGCCTGGAATGTGGTAAAATGTTACATCCGAGATGTTAGGTTGCCTAAGATTAGGATATATACCGTTATAGACGCATGTAATGTTACCACCGAGACGTAGGGACCGACATGCCTGGAATGTTGTCAAATGTTACATCCGAGATGTTAGGTTGCCTTAGGTTAGGATATATAACGTTATAGACGTATATACTGTTCCCACCGAGAAGTAGGGTTCGATACGCCAGGAATGTTGTCAAATATTACATACGAGATGTTAGGTGGCCTTAGGTTAGGATATATAACGTTATAGACGCATGTAATGTTACCACCGAGACGTAGGGACCGACACGCCTGGAATGTGGTAAAATGTTACATCCGAGATGTTAGGTTGCCTAAGATTAGGATATATACCGTTATAGACGCATGTAATGTTACCACCGAGACGTAGGGACCGACACGCCTGGAATGTTATCAAATGTTACATCCGAGATGTTAGGTGGCCTTAGGTTAGGATATATAACGTTATAGACGCATGTAATGTTACCACCGAGACGTTGGGACCGACACGCCTGGAATGTGGTAAAATGTTACATCCGAGATGTTAGGTTGCCTAAGATTAGGATATATACCGCTATAGACGCATGTAATGTTACCACCGAGACGTAGGGACCGACACGCCTGGAATGTGGTAAAATGTTACATCCGAGATGTTAGGTTGCCTAAGATTAGGATATATACCGTTATAGACGCATGTAATGTTACCACCGAGACGTAGGGACCGACATGCCTGGAATGTTGTCAAATGTTACATCCGAGATGTTAGGTTCCCTTAGGTTAGGATATATAACGTTATAGACGTATATACTGTTCCCACCGAGAAGTAGGGTTCGATACGCCAGGAATGTTGTCAAATATTACATACGAGATGTTAGGTGGCCTTAGGTTAGGATATATAACGTTATAGACGCATGTAATGTTACCACCGAGACGTAGGGACCGACACGCCTGGAATGTGGTAAAATGTTACATCCGAGATGTTAGGTTGCCTAAGATTAGGATATATACCGTTATAGACGCATGTAATGTTACCACCGAGAAGTAGGGTTCGACACGCCAGGAATGTAGTCAAATATTACATACGAGATGTTAGGTGGCTTTAGGTTAGGATATATAACGTTATAGACGCATGTAATGTTACCACCGAGACGTAGGGACCGACAGGCCTGGAATGTTGTAAAATGTTACATCAGAGATGTTAGGTTGCCTAAGATTAGGATATATACCGCTATAGACGCATGTAATGTTACCACCGAGACGTAGGGCCGACACGCCAGGAATGTCGTCAAATATTACATACGAGATGTTAGGTGGCTTTGGTTAGGATATATAACGTTATAGACGCATGTAATGTTACCACCGAGACGTAGGGACCGACACGCCTGGAATGTGGTAAAATGTTACATCCGAGATGTTAGGTTGCCTAAGATTAGGATATATACCGTTATAGACGCATGTAATGTTACCACCGAGACGTAGGGACCGACACGCCTGGAATGTTATCAAATGTTACATCCGAGATGTTAGGTGGCCTTAGGTTAGGATATATAACGTTATAGACGCATGTAATGTTACCACCGAGACGTAGGGACCGACACGCCTGGAATGTGGTAAAATGTTACATCCGAGATGTTAGGTTGCCTAAGATTAGGATATATACCGTTATAGACGCATGTAATGTTACCACCGAGACGTAGGGACCGACACGCCTGGAATGTGGTAAAATGTTACATCCGAGATGTTAGGTTGCCTAAGATTAGGATATATACCGTTATAGACGCATGTAATGTTACCACCGAGACGTAGGGACCGACATGCCTGGAATGTTGTCAAATGTTACATCCGAGATGTTAGGTTGCCTTAGGTTAGGATATATAACGTTTATAGACGTATATACTGTTCCCACCGAGAAGTAGGGTTCGATACGCCAGGAATGTTGTCAAATATTACATACGAGATGTTAGGTGGCCTTAGGTTAGGATATATAACGTTATAGACGCATGTAATGTTACCACCGAGACGTAGGGACCGACACGCCTGGAATGTGGTAAAATGTTACATCCGAGATGTTAGGTTGCCTAAGATTAGGATATATACCGTTATAGACGCATGTAATGTTACCACCGAGAAGTAGGGTTCGACACGCCAGGAATGTAGTCAAATATTACATACGAGATGTTAGGTGGCTTTAGGTTAGGATATATAACGTTATAGACGCATGTAATGTTACCACCGAGACGTAGGGACCGACAGGCCTGGAATGTTGTAAAATGTTACATCAGAGATGTTAGGTTGCCTAAGATTAGGATATATACCGCTATAGACGCATGTAATGTTACCACCGAGACGTAGGGACCGACACGCCAGGAATGTCGTCAAATATTACATACGAGATGTTAGGTGGCTTTGGTTAGGATATATAACGTTATAGACGCATGTAATGTTACCACCGAGACGTAGGGACCGACACGCCTGGAATGTGGTAAAATGTTACATCCGAGATGTTAGGTTGCCTAAGATTAGGATATATACCGCTATAGACGCATGTAATGTTACCACCGAGACGTAGGGACCGACACGCCTGGAATGTGGTAAAATGTTACATCCGAGATGTTAGGTTGCCTAAGATTAGGATATATACCGTTATAGACGCATGTAATGTTACCACCGAGACGTAGGGACCGACATGCCTGGAATGTTGTCAAATGTTACATCCGAGATGTTAGGTTGCCTTAGGTTAGGATATATAACGTTATAGACGTATATACTGTTCCCACCGAGAAGTAGGGTTCGATACGCCAGGAATGTTGTCAAATATTACATACGAGATGTTAGGTGGCTTTAGGTTAGGATATATAACGTTATAGACGCATGTAATGTTACCACCGAGACATAGGGACCGACAGGCCTGGAATGTTGTAAAATGTTACATCAGAGATGTTAGGTTGCCTAAGATTAGGATATATACCGCTATAGACGCATGTAATGTTACCACCGAGACGTAGGGACCGACACGCCTGGAATGTTGTCAAATGTTACATCCGAGATCTTAGGTTGCCTTAGGTTAGGATATATGACGTTATAGACGTATATACCTTTCCCTCCGAGAAGTAGAGTTCGACAGGCCACGAATGTTGTCAAATATTGCATCCGAGAGGTTAGGTTGCCTTAGATAAGGATATACAACGTTATAGACGCATATAATGTTCCCACCGAGAAGTAGGGTCCGACACGCCTGGAATGATGTAGAATATTACATCCGAGATGTCAGGTTGCCTTAGGTTAGGATATATAACGTTATAGACGTACATACTGTTCCCTCCGAGAAGTAGGGTTCGACAGGCTAGGAATGTTGTCAAATATAGCATCCGAGAGGTTAGGTTGCCTTAGATAAGGATATATAACGTTATAGACGCATATAATGTTACCACCGAGACGTAGGGTTCCAACACGCCTGGAATGTGGTAAAATGTTACATCCGAGATGTTAGGTTGCCTAAGATTAGGATATATACCGCTATAGACGCATGTAATGTTACCACCGAGACGTAGGGACCGACACGCCTGGAATGTGGTAAAATGTTACATCCGAGATGTTAGGTTGCCTAAGATTAGGATATATACCGTTATAGACGCATGTAATGTTACCACCGAGACGTAGGGACCGACATGCCTGGAATGTTGTCAAATGTTACATCCGAGATGTTAGGTTGCCTTAGGTTAGGATATATGACGTTATAGACGTATATACTGTTCCCACCGAGAAGTAGGGTTCGATACGCCAGGAATGTTGTCAAATATTACATACGAGATGTTAGGTGGCCTTAGGTTAGGATATATAACGTTATAGACGCATGTAATGTTACCACCGAGACGTAGGGACCGACACGCCTGGAATGTGGTAAAATGTTACATCCGAGATGTTAGGTTGCCTAAGATTAGGATATATACCGTTATAGACGCATGTAATGTTACCACCGAGAAGTAGGGTTCGACACGCCAGGAATGTAGTCAAATATTACATACGAGATGTTAGGTGGCTTTAGGTTAGGATATATAACGTTATAGACGCATGTAATGTTACCACCGAGACGTAGGGACCGACAGGCCTGGAATGTTGTAAAATGTTACATCAGAGATGTTAGGTTGCCTAAGATTAGGATATATACCGCTATAGACGCATGTAATGTTACCACCGAGACGTAGGGACCGACACGCCAGGAATGTCGTCAAATATTACATACGAGATGTTAGGTGGCTTTGGTTAGGATATATAACGTTATAGACGCATGTAATGTTACCACCGAGACGTAGGGACCGACACGCCTGGAATGTGGTAAAATGTTACATCCGAGATGTTAGGTTGCCTAAGATTAGGATATATACCGTTATAGACGCATGTAATGTTACCACCGAGACGTAGGGACCGACACGCCTGGAATGTTATCAAATGTTACATCCGAGATGTTAGGTGGCCTTAGGTTAGGATATATAACGTTATAGACGCATGTAATGTTACCACCGAGACGTAGGGACCGACACGCCTGGAATGTGGTAAAATGTTACATCCGAGATGTTAGGTTGCCTAAGATTAGGATATATACCGTTATAGACGCATGTAATGTTACCACCGAGACGTAGGGACCGACACGCCTGGAATGTGGTAAAATGTTACATCCGAGATGTTAGGTTGCCTAAGATTAGGATATATACCGTTATAGACGCATGTAATGTTACCACCGAGACGTAGGGACCGACATGCCTGGAATGTTGTCAAATGTTACATCCGAGATGTTAGGTTGCCTTAGGTTAGGATATATAACGTTATAGACGTATATACTGTTCCCACCGAGAAGTAGGGTTCGATACGCCAGGAATGTTGTCAAATATTACATACGAGATGTTAGGTGGCCTTAGGTTAGGATATATAACGTTATAGACGCATGTAATGTTACCACCGAGACGTAGGGACCGACACGCCTGGAATGTGGTAAAATGTTACATCCGAGATGTTAGGTTGCCTAAGATTAGGATATATACCGTTATAGACGCATGTAATGTTACCACCGAGACGTAGGGACCGACATGCCTGGAATGTTGTCAAATGTTACATCCGAGATGTTAGGTTGCCTTAGGTTAGGATATATAACGTTATAGACGTATATACTGTTCCCACCGAGAAGTAGGGTTCGATACGCCAGGAATGTTGTCAAATATTACATACGAGATGTTAGGTGGCCTTAGGTTAGGATGTATAACGTTATAGACGCATGTAATGTTACCACCGAGACGTAGGGACCGACACGCCTGGAATGTGGTAAAATGTTACATCCGAGATGTTAGGTTGCCTAAGATTAGGATATATACCGTTATAGACGCATGTAATGTTACCACCGAGAAGTAGGGTTCGACACGCCAGGAATGTAGTCAAATATTACATACGAGATGTTAGGTGGCTTTAGGTTAGGATATATAACGTTATAGACGCATGTAATGTTACCACCGAGACATAGGGACCGACAGGCCTGGAATGTTGTAAAATGTTACATCAGAGATGTTAGGTTGCCTAAGATTAGGATATATACCGCTATAGACGCATGTAATGTTACCACCGAGACGTAGGGACCGACACGCCTGGAATGTTGTCAAATGTTACATCCGAGATCTTAGGTTGCCTTAGGTTAGGATATATGACGTTATAGACGTATATACCTTTCCCTCCGAGAAGTAGAGTTCGACAAGCCACGAATGTTGTCAAATATTGCATCCGAGAGGTTAGGTTGCCTTAGATAAGGATATACAACGTTATAGACGCATATAATGTTCCCACCGAGAAGTAGGGTCCGACACGCCTGGAATGATGTAGAATATTACATCCGAGATGTCAGGTTGCCTTAGGTTAGGATATATAACGTTATAGACGTACATACTGTTCCCTCCGAGAAGTAGGGTTCGACAGGCTAGGAATGTTGTCAAATATAGCATCCGAGAGGTTAGGTTGCCTTAGATAAGGATATATAACGTTATAGACGCATATAATGTTACCACCGAGACGTAGGGTTCCAACACGCCTGGAATGTGGTAAAATGTTACATCCGAGATGTTAGGTTGCCAAAGATTAGGATATATACCGTTATAGACGCATGTAATGTTACCACCGAGACGTAGGGACCGACACGCCTGGAATGTTATCAAATGTTACATCCGAGATGTTAGGTTGCCTAAGATTAGGATATATACCGTTATAGACGCATGTAATGTTACCACCGAGACGTAGGGACCGACATGCCTGGAATGTTGTCAAATGTTACATCCGAGATGTTAGGTTGCCTTAGGTTAGGATATATAACGTTATAGACGTATATACTGTTCCCACCGAGAAGTAGGGTTCGATACGCCAGGAATGTTGTCAAATATTACATACGAGATGTTAGGTGGCCTTAGGTTAGGATATATAACGTTATAGACGCATGTAATGTTACCACGGAGACGTAGGGACCGACACGCCTGGAATGTGGTAAAATGTTACATCCGAGATGTTAGGTTGCCTAAGATTAGGATATATACCGTTATAGACGCATGTAATGTTACCACCGAGAGGTAGGGTTCGACACGCCAGGAATGTTGTCAAATATTACATACGAGATGTTAGGTGGCTTTAGGTTAGGATATATAACGTTATAGACGCATGTAATGTTACCACCGAGACGTAGGGACCGACAGGCCTGGAATGTTGTAAAATGTTACATCAGAGATGTTAGGTTGCCTAAGATTAGGATATATACCGCTATAGACGCATGTAATGTTACCACCGAGACGTAGGGACCGACACGCCAGGAATGTTGTCAAATATTACATACGAGATGTTAGGTGGCCTTAGGTTAGGATATATAACGTTATAGACGCATGTAATGTTACCACCGAGACGTAGGGACCGACACGCCTGGAATGTGGTAAAATGTTACATCCGAGATGTTAGGTTGCCTAAGATTAGGATATATACCGTTATAGACGCATGTAATGTTACCACCGAGAAGTAGGGTTCGACACGCCAGGAATGTAGTCAAATATTACATACGAGATGTTAGGTGGCTTTAGGTTAGGATATATAACGTTATAGACGCATGTAATGTTACCACCGAGACGTAGGGACCGACAGGCCTGGAATGTGGTAAAATGTTACATCCGAGATGTTAGGTTGCCTAAGATTAGGATATATACCGTTATAGACGCATGTAATGTTACCACCGAGACGTAGGGACCGACACGCCTGGAATGTTATCAAATGTTACATCCGAAATGTTAGGTGGCCTTAGGTTAGGATATATAACGTTATAGACGCATGTAATGTTACCACCGAGACGTAGGGACCGACACGCCTGGAATGTGGTAAAATGTTACATCCGAGATGTTAGGTTGCCTAAGATTAGGATATATACCGTTATAGACGCATGTAATGTTACCACCGAGACGTAGGGACCGACACGCCTGGAATGTGGTAAAATGTTACATCCGAGATGTTAGGTTGCCTAAGATTAGGATATATACCGTTATAGACGCATGTAATGTTACCACCGAGACGTAGGGACCGACATGCCTGGAATGTTGTCAAATGTTACATCCGAGATGTTAGGTTGCCTTAGGTTAGGATATATAACGTTATAGACGTATATACTGTTCCCACCGAGAAGTAGGGTTCGATACGCCAGGAATGTTGTCAAATATTACATACGAGATGTTAGGTGGCCTTAGGTTAGGATATATAACGTTATAGACGCATGTAATGTTACCACCGAGACGTAGGGACCGACACGCCTGGAATGTGGTAAAATGTTACATCCGAGATGTTAGGTTGCCTAAGATTAGGATATATACCGTTATAGACGCATGTAATGTTACCACCGAGAAGTAGGGTTCGACACGCCAGGAATGTTGTCAAATATTACATACGAGATGTTAGGTGGCTTTAGGTTAGGATATATAACGTTATAGACGCATGTAATGTTACCACCGAGACGTAGGGACCGACAGGCCTGGAATGTTGTAAAATGTTACATCAGAGATGTTAGGTTGCCTAAGATTAGGATATATACCGCTATAGACGCATGTAATGTTACCACCGAGAAGTAGGGTTCGATACGCCAGGAATGTTGTCAAATATTACATACGAGATGTTAGGTGGCCTTAGGTTAGGATATATAACGTTATAGACGCATGTAATGTTACCACCGAGACGTAGGGACCGACACGCCTGGAATGTGGTAAAATGTTACATCCGAGATGTTAGGTTGCCTAAGATTAGGATATATACCGTTATAGACGCATGTAATGTTACCACCGAGACGTAGGGACCGACACGCCTGGAATGTTATCAAATGTTACATCCGAGATGTTAGGTGGCCTTAGGTTAGGATATATAACGTTATAGACGCATGTAATGTTACCACCGAGACGTAGGGACCGACACGCCTGGAATGTGGTAAAATGTTACATCCGAGATGTTAGGTTGCCTAAGATTAGGATATATACCGTTATAGACGCATGTAATGTTACCACCGAGACGTAGGGACCGACACGCCTGGAATGTGGTAAAATGTTACATCCGAGATGTTAGGTTGCCTAAGATTAGGATATATACCGTTATAGACGCATGTAATGTTACCACCGAGACGTAGGGACCGACATGCCTGGAATGTTGTCAAATGTTACATCCGAGATGTTAGGTTGCCTTAGGTTAGGATATATAACGTTATAGACGTATATACTGTTCCCACCGAGAAGTAGGGTTCGATACGCCAGGAATGTTGTCAAATATTACATACGAGATGTTAGGTGGCCTTAGGTTAGGATATATAACGTTATAGACGCATGTAATGTTACCACCGAGACGTAGGGACCGACACGCCTGGAATGTGGTAAAATGTTACATCCGAGATGTTAGGTTGCCTAAGATTAGGATATATACCGTTATAGACGCATGTAATGTTACCACCGAGAAGTAGGGTTCGACACGCCAGGAATGTTGTCAAATATTACATACGACATGTTAGGTGGCTTTAGGTTAGGATATATAACGTTATAGACGCATGTAATGTTACCACCGAGACGTAGGGACCGACAGGCCTGGAATGTTGTAAAATGTTACATCAGAGATGTTAGGTTGCCTAAGATTAGGATATATACCGCTATAGACGCATGTAATGTTACCACCGAGACGTAGGGACCGACACGCCAGGAATGTTGTCAAATATTACATACGAGATGTTAGGTGGCTTTGGTTAGGATATATAACGTTATAGACGCATGTAATGTTACCACCGAGACGTAGGGACCGACACGCCTGGAATGTGGTAAAATGTTACATCCGAGATGTTAGGTTGCCTAAGATTAGGATATATACCGCTATAGACGCATGTAATGTTACCACCGAGACGTAGGGACCGACACGCCTGGAATGTGGTAAAATGTTACATCCGAGATATTAGGTTGCCTAAGATTAGGATATATACCGTTATAGACGCATGTAATGTTACCACCGAGACGTAGGGACCGACATGCCTGGAATGTTGTCAAATGTTACATCCGAGATGTTAGGTTGCCTTAGGTTAGGATATATAACGTTATAGACGTATATACTGTTCCCACCGAGAAGTAGGGTTCGATACGCCAGGAATGTTGTCAAATATTACATACGAGATGTTAGGTGGCCTTAGGTTAGGATGTATAACGTTATAGACGCATGTAATGTTACCACCGAGACGTAGGGACCGACACGCCTGGAATGTGGTAAAATGTTACATCCGAGATGTTAGGTTGCCTAAGATTAGGATATATACCGTTATAGACGCATGTAATGTTACCACCGAGAAGTAGGGTTCGACACGCCAGGAATGTAGTCAAATATTACATACGAGATGTTAGGTGGCTTTAGGTTAGGATATATAACGTTATAGACGCATGTAATGTTACCACCGAGACATAGGGGCCGACAGGCCTGGAATGTTGTAAAATGTTACATCAGAGATGTTAGGTTGCCTAAGATTAGGATATATACCGCTATAGACGCATGTAATGTTACCACCGAGACGTAGGGACCGACACGCCTGGAATGTTGTCAAATGTTACATCCGAGATCTTAGGTTGCCTTAGGTTAGGATATATGACGTTATAGACGTATATACCTTTCCCTCCGAGAAGTAGAGTTCGACAGGCCACGAATGTTGTCAAATATTGCATCCGAGAGGTTAGGTTGCCTTAGATAAGGATATACAACGTTATAGACGCATATAATGTTCCCACCGAGAAGTAGGGTCCGACACGCCTGGAATGATGTAGAATATTACATCCGAGATGTCAGGTTGCCTTAGGTTAGGATATATAACGTTATAGACGTACATACTGTTCCCTCCGAGAAGTAGGGTTCGACAGGCTAGGAATGTTGTCAAATGTTACATCCGAGATGTTAGGTTGCCTTAGGTTAGGATATATAACGTTATAGACGTATATACTGTTCCCACCGAGAAGTAGGGTTCGATACGCCAGGAATGTTGTCAAATATTACATACGAGATGTTAGGTGGCCTTAGGTTAGGATATATAACGTTATAGACGCATGTAATGTTACCACCGAGACGTAGGGACCGACAGGCCTGGAATGTTGTAAAATGTTACATCAGAGATGCTAGGTTGCCTAAGATTAGGATATATACCGCTATAGACGCATGTAATGTTACCACCGAGACGTAGGGACCGACACGCCAGGAATGTTGTCAAATATTACATACGAGATGTTAGGTGGCTTTGGTTAGGATATATAACGTTATAGACGCATGTAATGTTACCACCGAGACGTAGGGACCGACACGCCTGGAATGTGGTAAAATGTTACATCCGAGATGTTAGGTTGCCTAAGATTAGGATATATACCGTTATAGACGCATGTAATGTTACCACCGAGACGTAGGGTTCCAACACGCCTGGAATGTTGTCAAATGTTATATCCGAGATGTTAGGTTGCCTTAGGTTAGAATATATGACATTACAGACGTATATACTGTTCCCACCGAGAAGTAGGGTCCGACACGCCAGAAATGTTGTCAAATATTACATCAGACATGTTAGGTTGCCTTAGGTTAGGATATATAACGTTATAGACGTATATACTGTTACCTCCGAGAAGTAGGGTTCGACAGGCTAGGAATGTTGTCAAATATAGCATCCGAGAGGTTAGGTTGCCTTAGATAAGGATATATAACGTTATAGACGCATATAATGTTACCACCGAGACGTAGGGTTCCAACACGCCTGGAATGTGGTAAAATGTTACATCCGAGATGTTAGGTTGCCAAAGATTAGGATATATACCGTTATAGACACATGTAATGTTACCACCGAGACGTAGGGACCGACACGCCTGGAATGTTATCAAATGTTACATCCGAGATGTTAGGTTGCCTAAGATTAGGATATATACCGTTATAGACGCATGTAATGTTACCACCGAGACGTAGGGACCGACATGCCTGGAATGTTGTCAAATGTTACATCCGAGATGTTAGGTTGCCTTAGGTTAGGATATATAACGTTATAGACGTATATACTGTTCCCACCGAGAAGTAGGGTTCGATACGCCAGGAATGTTGTCAAATATTACATACGAGATGTTAGGTGGCCTTAGGTTAGGATATATAACGTTATAGACGCATGTAATGTTACCACCGAGACGTAGGGACCGACACGCCTGGAATGTGGTAAAATGTTACATCCGAGATGTTAGGTTGCCTAAGATTAGGATATATACCGTTATAGACGCATGTAATGTTACCACCGAGAAGTAGGGTTCGACACGCCAGGAATGTTGTCAAATATTACATACGAGATGTTAGGTGGCTTTAGGTTAGGATATATAACGTTATAGACGCATGTAATGTTACCACCGAGACGTAGGGACCGACAGGCCTGGAATGTTGTAAAATGTTACATCAGAGATGTTAGGTTGCCTAAGATTAGGATATATACCGCTATAGACGCATGTAATGTTACCACCGAGACGTAGGGACCGACACGCCAGGAATGTTGTCAAATATTACATACGAGATGTTAGGTGGCCTTAGGTTAGGATATATAACGTTATAGACGCATGTAATGTTACCACCGAGACGTAGGGACCGACACTCCTGGAATGTGGTAAAATGTTACATCCGAGATGTTAGGTTGCCTAAGATTAGGATATATACCGTTATAGACGCATGTAATGTTACCACCGAGAAGTAGGGTTCGACACGCCAGGAATGTAGTCAAATATTACATACGAGATGTTAGGTGGCTTTAGGTTAGGATATATAACGTTATAGACGCATGTAATGTTACCACCGAGACGTAGGGACCGACAGGCCTGGAATGTTGTAAAATGTTACATCAGAGATGTTAGGTTGCCTAAGATTAGGATATATACCGCTATAGACGCATGTAATGTTACCACCGAGACGTAGGGACCGACACGCCAGGAATGTCGTCAAATATTACATACGAGATGTTAGGTGGCTTTGGTTAGGATATATAACGTTATAGACGCATGTAATGTTACCACCGAGACGTAGGGACCGACACGCCTGGAATGCGGTAAAATGTTACATCCGAGATGTTAGGTTGCCTAAGATTAGGATATATACCGTTATAGACGCATGTAATGTTACCACCGAGACGTAGGGACCGACATGCCTGGAATGTTGTCAAATGTTACATCCGAGATGTTAGGTTGCCTTAGGTTAGGATATATAACGTTATAGACGTATATACTGTTCCCACCGAGAAGTAGGGTTCGATACGCCAGGAATGTTGTCAAATATTACATACGAGATGTTAGGTGGCCTTAGGTTAGGATATATAACGTTATAGACGCATGTAATGTTACCACCGAGACGTAGGGACCGACACGCCTGGAATGTGGTAAAATGTTACATCCGAGATGTTAGGTTGCCTAAGATTAGGATATATACCGTTATAGACGCATGTAATGTTACCACCGAGAAGTAGGGTTCGACACGCCAGGAATGTTGTCAAATATTACATACGAGATGTTAGGTGGCTTTAGGTTAGGATATATAACGTTATAGACGCATGTAATGTTACCACCGAGACGTAGGGACCGACAGGCCTGGAATGTTGTAAAATGTTACATCAGAGATGTTAGGTTGCCTAAGATTAGGATATATACCGCTATAGACGCATGTAATGTTACCACCGAGACGTAGGGACCGACACGCCAGGAATGTTGTCAAATATTACATACGAGATGTTAGGTTGCCTTAGGTTAGGATATATAACGTTATAGACGTATATACTGTTCCCACCGAGAAGTAGGGTTCGATACGCCAGGAATGTTGTCAAATATTACATACGAGATGTTAGGTGGCCTTAGGTTAGGATATATAACGTTATAGACGCATGTAATGTTACCACCGAGACGTAGGGACCGACACGCCTGGAATGTGGTAAAATGTTACATCCGAGATGTTAGGTTGCCTAAGATTAGGATATATACCGTTATAGACGCATGTAATGTTACCACCGAGACGTAGGGACCGACACGCCTGGAATGTTATCAAATGTTACATCCGAGATGTTAGGTGGCCTTAGGTTAGGATATATAACGTTATAGACGCATGTAATGTTACCACCGAGACGTAGGGACCGACACGCCTGGAATGTGGTAAAATGTTACATCCGAGATGTTAGGTTGCCTAAGATTAGGATATATACCGCTATAGACGCATGTAATGTTACCACCGAGACGTAGGGACCGACACGCCTGGAATGTGGTAAAATGTTACATCCGAGATGTTAGGTTGCCTAAGATTAGGATATATACCGTTATAGACGCATGTAATGTTACCACCGAGACGTAGGGACCGACATGCCTGGAATGTTGTCAAATGTTACATCCGAGATGTTAGGTTGCCTTAGGTTAGGATATATAACGTTATAGACGTATATACTGTTCCCACCGAGAAGTAGGGTTCGATACGCCAGGAATGTTGTCAAATATTACATACGAGATGTTAGGTGGCCTTAGGTTAGGATGTATAACGTTATAGACGCATGTAATGTTACCACCGAGACGTAGGGACCGACACGCCTGGAATGTGGTAAAATGTTACATCCGAGATGTTAGGTTGCCTAAGATTAGGATATATACCGTTATAGACGCATGTAATGTTACCACCGAGAAGTAGGGTTCGACACGCCAGGAATGTAGTCAAATATTACATACGAGATGTTAGGTGGCTTTAGGTTAGGATATATAACGTTATAGACGCATGTAATGTTACCACCGAGACATAGGGACCGACAGGCCTGGAATGTTGTAAAATGTTACATCAGAGATGTTAGGTTGCCTAAGATTAGGATATATACCGCTATAGACGCATGTAATGTTACCACCGAGACGTAGGGACCGACACGCCTGGAATGTTGTCAAATGTTACATCCGAGATCTTAGGTTGCCTTAGGTTAGGATATATGACGTTATAGACGTATATACCTTTCCCTCCGAGAAGTAGAGTTCGACAGGCCACGAATGTTGTCAAATATTGCATCCGAGAGGTTAGGTTGCCTTAGATAAGGATATACAACGTTATAGACGCATATAATGTTCCCACCGAGAAGTAGGGTCCGACACGCCTGGAATGATGTAGAATATTACATCCGAGATGTCAGGTTGCCTTAGGTTAGGATATATAACGTTATAGACGTACATACTGTTCCCTCCGAGAAGTAGGGTTCGACAGGCTAGGAATGTTGTCAAATATAGCATCCGAGAGGTTAGGTTGCCTTAGATAAGGATATATAACGTTATAGACGCATATAATGTTACCACCGAGACGTAGGGTTCCAACACGCCTGGAATGTGGTAAAATGTTACATCCGAGATGTTAGGTTGCCTAAGATTAGGATATATACCGTTATAGACGCATGTCATGTTACCACCGAGACGTAGGGACCGACATGCCTGGAATGTTGTCAAATGTTACATCCGAGATGTTAGGTTGCCTTAGGTTAGGATATATAACGTTATAGACGTATATACTGTTCCCACCGAGAAGTAGGGTTCGATACGCCAGGAATGTTGTCAAATATTACATACGAGATGTTAGGTGGCCTTAGGTTAGGATGTATAACGTTATAGACGCATGTAATGTTACCACCGAGACGTAGGGACCGACACGCCTGGAATGTGGTAAAATGTTACATCCGAGATGTTAGGTTGCCTAAGATTAGGATATATACCGTTATAGACGCATGTAATGTTACCACCGAGAAGTAGGGTTCGACACGCCAGGAATGTAGTCAAATATTACATACGAGATGTTAGGTGGCTTTAGGTTAGGATATATAACGTTATAGACGCATGTAATGTTACCACCGAGACATAGGGACCGACAGGCCTGGAATGTTGTAAAATGTTACATCAGAGATGTTAGGTTGCCTAAGATTAGGATATATACCGCTATAGACGCATGTAATGTTACCACCGAGACGTAGGGACCGACACGCCTGGAATGTTGTCAAATGTTACATCCGAGATCTTAGGTTGCCTTAGGTTAGGATATATGACGTTATAGACGTATATACCTTTCCCTCCGAGAAGTAGATTTCGACAGGCCACGAATGTTGTCAAATATTGCATCCGAGAGGTTAGGTTGCCTTAGATAAGGATATACAACGTTATAGACGCATATAATGTTCCCACCGAGAAGTAGGGTCCGACACGCCTGGAATGATGTAGAATATTACATCCGAGATGTCAGGTTGCCTTAGGTCAGGATATATAACGTTATAGACGTACATACTGTTCCCTCCGAGAAGTAGGGTTCGACAGGCTAGGAATGTTGTCAAATATAGCATCCGAGAGGTTAGGTTGCCTTAGATAAGGATATATAACGTTATAGACGCATATAATGTTACCACCGAGACGTAGGGTTCCAACACGCCTGGAATGTGGTAAAATGTTACATCCGAGATGTTAGGTTGCCTAAGATTAGGATATATACCGTTATAGACGCATGTAATGTTACCACCGAGACGTAGGGACCGACATGCCTGGAATGTTGTCAAATGTTACATCCGAGATGTTAGGTTGCCTTAGGTTAGGATATATAACGTTATAGACGTATATACTGTTCCCACCGAGAAGTAGGGTTCGATACGCCAGGAATGTTGTCAAATATTACATACGAGATGTTAGGTTGCCTTAGGTTAGGATATATAACGTTATAGACGCATGTAATGTTACCACCGAGACGTAGGGACCGACACGCCTGGAATGTGGTAAAATGTTACATCCGAGATGTTAGGTTGCCTAAGATTAGGATATATACCGTTATAGACGCATGTAATGTTACCACCGAGACGTAGGGTTCCAACACGCCTGGAATGTTGTCAAATGTTATATCCGAGATGTTAGGTTGCCTTAGGTTAGAATATATGACATTACAGACGTATATACTGTTCCCACCGAGAAGTAGGGTCCGACACGCCAGGAATGTTGTCAAATATTACATCAGACATGTTAGGTTGCCTTAGGTTAGGATATATAACGTTATAGACGTATATACTGTTCCCTCCGAGAAGTAGGGTTCGATACGCCAGGAATGTTGTCAAATATTACATACGAGATGTTAGGTGGCCTTAGGTTAGGATATATAACGTTATAGACGCATGTAATGTTACCACCGAGACGTAGGGACCGACACGCTTGGAATGTGGTAAAATGTTACATCCGAGATGTTAGGTTGCCTAAGATTAGGATATATACCGTTATAGACGCATGTAATGTTACCACCGAGACGTAGGGACCGACACGCCTGGAATGTGGTAAAATGTTACATCCGAGATGTTAGGTGGCTTTAGGTTAGGATATATAACGTTATAGACGCATGTAATGTTACCACCGAGACGTAGGGACCGACAGGCCTGGAATGTTGTAAAATGTTACATCAGAGATGTTAGGTTGCCTAAGATTAGGATATATACCGCTATAGACGCATGTGATGTTACCACCGAGACGTAGGGACCGACACGCCAGGAATGTTGTCAAATATTACATACGAGATGTTAGGTGGCTTTGGTTAGGATATATAACGTTATAGACGCATGTAATGTTACCACCGAGACGTAGGGACCGACACGCCTGGAATGTGGTAAAATGTTACATCCGAGATGTTAGGTTGCCTAAGATTAGGATATATACCGTTATAGACGCATGTAATGTTACCACCGAGACGTAGGGACCGACACGCCTGGAATGTTATCAAATGTTACATCCGAGATGTTAGGTTGCCTAAGGCTAGGATATATGACGTTATAGATGTATATGCTGTTCCCTCCGAGAAGTAGGGTTCGACAGGCCAGGAATGTTGTCAAATATTGCATTCGAGATGTTAGGTTGCCTAAGGTTAGGATATATAACGTTATAGACGCATGTAATGTTACCACCGAGACGTAGGGACCGACACGCCTGGAATGTTGTCAAATGTTACGTCCGAGATGTTAGGTTGTCTTAGGTTAGGATATATGACGTTACAGACGTATATACTGTTCCCTCCGAGATGTAGGGTTCGACAGGCCAGGAATGTTGTCAAATATTGCATTCGAGATGTTAGGTTGCCTAAGGTTAGGATATATAACGTTATAGACGCATGTAATGTTACCACCGAGACGTAGGGTCCGACACGCCTGGAATGATGTAGAATATTACATTCGAGATGTCAGGTTGCCTTAGGTTAGGATATATAACGTTATAGACGTATATACTGTTCCCTCCGAGAAGTAGGGTTCGACAGGCTAGGAATGTTGTCAAATATAGCATCCCAGATGTTAGGTTGCCTTAGATAAGGGTATATAACGTTATAGACGCATATAATGTTACCACCGAGACGTAGGGTTCCAACACGCCTGGAATGTTGTCAAATGTTATATCCGAGATGTTAGGTTGCCTTAGGTTAGAATATATGACATTACAGGCGTATATACTGTTCCCACCGAGAAGTAGGGTCCGACACGCCAGGAATGTTGTCAAATATTACATCAGACATGTTAGGTTGCCGTAGGTTAGGATATATAACGTTATAGACGTATATACTGTTCCCTCCGAGAAGTAGGGTTCGATACGCCAGGAATGTTGTCAAATATTACATACGAGATGTTAGGTGGCCTTAGGTTAGGATATATAACGTTATAGACGCATGTAATGTTCCCACCGAGAAGTAGGGACCGACACGCCTGGAATGTGGTAAAATGTTGCATCCGAGATGTTAGGTTGCCTAAGATTAGGATATATACCGCTATAGACGCATGTAATGTTACCACCGAGACGTAGGGACCGACACGCCTGGAATGTGGTAAAATGTTACATCCGAGATGTTAGGTTGCCTAAGATTAGGATATATACCGTTATAGACGCATGTAATGTTACCACCGAGACGTAGGGACCGACATGCCTGGAATGTTGTCAAATGTTACATCCGAGATGTTAGGTTCCCTTAGGTTAGGATATATAACGTTATAGACGTATATACTGTTCCCACCGAGAAGTAGGGTTCGATACGCCAGGAATGTTGTCAAATATTACATACGAGATGTTAGGTGGCCTTAGGTTAGGATATATAACGTTATAGACGCATGTAATGTTACCACCGAGACGTAGGGACTGACACGCCTGGAATGTGGTAAAATGTTACATCCGAGATGTTAGGTTGCCTAAGATTAGGATATATACCGCTATAGACGCATGTAATCTTACCACCGAGACGTAGGGACCGACACGCCTGGCATGTGGTAAAATGTTACATCCGAGATGTTAGGTTGCCTAAGATTAGGATATATACCGTTATAGACGCATGTAATGTTACCACCGAGACATAGGGACCGACATGCCTGGAATGTTGTCAAATGTTACATCCGAGATGTTAGGTTCCCTTAGGTTAGGATATATAACGTTATAGACGTATATACTGTTCCCACCGAGAAGTAGGGTTCGATACGCCAGGAATGTTGTCAAATATTACATACGAGATGTTAGGTGGCCTTAGGTTAGGATATATAACGTTATAGACGCATGTAATGTTACCACCGAGACGTAGGGACCGACACGCCTGGAATGTGGTAAAATGTTACATCCGAGATGTTAGGTTGCCTAAGATTAGGATATATACCGTTATAGACGCATGTAATGTTACCACCGAGAAGTAGGGTTCGACACGCCAGGAATGTAGTCAAATATTACATACGAGATGTTAGGTGGCTTTAGGTTAGGATATATAACGTTATAGACGCATGTAATGTTACCACCGAGACGTAGGGACCGACAGGCCTGGAATGTTGTAAAATGTTACATCAGAGATGTTAGGTTGCCTAAGATTAGGATATATACCGCTGTAGACGCATGTAATGTTACCACCGAGACGTAGGGACCGACACGCCAGGAATGTCGTCAAATATTACATACGAGATGTTAGGTGGCTTTGGTTAGGATATATAACGTTATAGACGCATGTAATGTTACCACCGAGACGTAGGGACCGACACGCCTGGAATGTGGCAAAATGTTACATCCGAGATGTTAGGTTGCCTAAGATTAGGATATATACCGTTATAGACGCATGTAATGTTACCACCGAGACGTAGGGACCGACACGCCTGGAATGTTATCAAATGTTACATCCGAGATGTTAGGTGGCCTTAGGTTAGGATATATAACGTTATAGACGCATGTAATGTTACCACCGAGACGTAGGGACCGACACGCCTGGAATGTGGTAAAATGTTACATCCGAGATGTTAGGTTGCCTAAGATTAGGATATATACCGTTATAGACGCATGTAATGTTACCACCGAGACGTAGGGACCGACACGCCTGGAATGTGGTAAAATGTTACATCCGAGATGTTAGGTTGCCTAAGATTAGGACATATACCGTTGTAGACGCATGTAATGTTACCACCGAGACGTAGGGACCGACATGCCTGGAATGTTGTCAAATGTTACATCCGAGATGTTAGGTTGCCTTAGGTTAGGATATATAACGTTATAGACGTATATACTGTTCCCACCGAGAAGTAGGGTTCGATACGCCAGGAATGTTGTCAAATATTACATACGAGATGTTAGGTGGCCTTAGGTTAGGATATATAACGTTATAGACGCATGTAATGTTACCACCGAGACGTAGGGACCGACACGCCTGGAATGTGGTAAAATGTTACATCCGAGATGTTAGGTTGCCTAAGATTAGGATATATACCGTTATAGACGCATGTAATGTTACCACCGAGAAGTAGGGTTCGACACGCCAGGAATGTAGTCAAATATTACATACGAGATGTTAGGTGGCTTTAGGTTAGGATATATAACGTTATAGACGCATGTAATGTTACCACCGAGACGTAGGGACCGACAGGCCTGGAATGTTGTAAAATGTTACATCAGAGATGTTAGGTTGCCTAAGATTAGGATATATACCGCTATAGACGCATGTAATGTTACCACCGAGACGTAGGGACCGACACGCCAGGAATGTCGTCAAATATTACATACGAGATGTTAGGTGGCTTTGGTTAGGATATATAACGTTATAGACGCATGTAATGTTACCACCGAGACGTAGGGACCGACACGCCTGGAATGTGGTAAAATGTTACATCCGAGATGTTAGGTTGCCTAAGATTAGGATATATACCGTTATAGACGCATGTAAAGTTACCACCGAGACGTAGGGACCGACACGCCTCGAATGTTATCAAATGTTACATCCGAGATGTTAGGTGGCCTTAGGTTAGGATATATAACGTTATAGACGCATGTAATGTTACCACCGAGACGTAGGGACCGACACGCCTGGAATGTGGTAAAATGTTACATCCGAGATGTTAGGTTGCCTAAGATTAGGATATATACCGTTATAGACGCATGTAATGTTACCACCGAGACGTAGGGACCGACATGCCTGGAATGTTGTCAAATGTTACATCCGAGATGTTAGGTTGCCTTAGGTTAGGATATATAACGTTATAGACGTATATACTGTTCCCACCGAGAAGTAGGGTTCGATACGCCAGGAATGTTGTCAAATATTACATACGAGATGTTAGGTGGCCTTAGGTTAGGATGTATAACGTTATAGACGCATGTAATGTTACCACCGAGACGTAGGGACCGACACGCCTGGAATGTGGTAAAATGTTACATCCGAGATGTTAGGTTGCCTAAGATTAGGATATATACCGTTATAGACGCATGTAATGTTACCACCGAGAAGTAGGGTTCGACACGCCAGGAATGTAGTCAAATATTACATACGAGATGTTAGGTGGCTTTAGGTTAGGATATATAACGTTATAGACGCATGTAATGTTACCACCGAGACATAGGGACCGACAGGCCTGTAATGTTGTAAAATGTTACATCAGAGATGTTAGGTTGCCTAAGATTAGGATATATACCGCTATAGACGCATGTAATGTTACCACCGAGACGTAGGGACCGACACGCCTGGAATGTTGTCAAATGTTACATCCGAGATCTTAGGTTGCCTTAGGTTAGGATATATGACGTTATAGACGTATATACCTTTCCCTCCGAGAAGTAGAGTTCGACAGGCCACGAATGTTGTCAAATATTGCATCCGAGAGGTTAGGTTGCCTTAGATAAGGATATACAACGTTATAGACGCATATAATGTTCCCACCGAGAAGTAGGGTCCGACACGCCTGGAATGATGTAGAATATTACATCCGAGATGTCAGGTTGCCTTAGGTTAGGATATATAACGTTATAGACGTACATACTGTTCCCTCCGAGAAGTAGGGTTCGACAGGCTAGGAATGTTGTCAAATATAGCATCCGAGAGGTTAGGTTGCCTTAGATAAGGATATATAACGTTATAGACGCATATACTGTTACCACCGAGACGTAGGGTTCCAACACGCCTGGAATGTGGTAAAATGTTACATCCGAGATGTTAGGTTGCCAAAGATTAGGATATATACCGTTATAGACGCATGTAATGTTACCACCGAGACGTAGGGACCGACACGCCTGGAATGTTATCAAATGTTACATCCGAGATGTTAGGTTGCCTAAGATTAGGATATATACCGTTATAGACGCATGTAATGTTACCACCGAGACGTAGGGACCGACATGCCTGGAATGTTGTCAAATGTTACATCCGAGATGTTAGGTTGCCTTAGGTTAGGATATATAACGTTATAGACGTATATACTGTTCCCACCGAGAAGTAGGGTTCGATACGCCAGGAATGTTGTCAAATATTACATACGAGATGTTAGGTGGCCTTAGGTTAGGATATATAACGTTATAGACGCATGTAATGTTACCACCGAGACGTAGGGACCGACACGCCTGGAATGTGGTAAAATGTTACATCCGAGATGTTAGGTTGCCTAAGATTAGGATATATACCGTTATAGACGCATGTAACGTTACCACCGAGAAGTAGGGTTCGACACGCCAGGAATGTTGTCAAATATTACATACGAGATGTTAGGTGGCTTTAGGTTAAGATATATAACGTTATAGACGCATGTAATGTTACCACCGAGACGTAGGGACCGACAGGCCTGGAATGTTGTAAAATGTTACATCAGAGATGTTAGGTTGCCTAAGATTAGGATATATACCGCTATAGACGCATGTAATGTTACCACCGAGACGTAGGGACCGACACGCCAGGAATGTTGTCAAATATTACATACGAGATGTTAGGTGGCTTTGGTTAGGATATATAACGTTATAGACGCATGTAATGTTACCACCGAGACGTAGGGACCGACACGCCTGGAATGTGGTAAAATGTTACATCCGAGATGTTAGGTTGCCTAAGATTAGGATATATACCGTTATAGACGCATGTAATGTTACCACCGAGACGTAGGGTTCCAACACGCCTGGAATGTTGTCAAATGTTATATCCGAGATGTTAGGTTGCCTTAGGTTAGAATATATGACATTACAGACGTATATACTGTTCCCACCGAGAAGTAGGGTCCGACACGCCGGGAATGTTGTCAAATATTACATCAGACATGTTAGGTTGCCTTAGGTTAGGATATATAACGTTATAGACGTATATACTGTTCCCTCCGAGAAGTAGGGTTCGATACGCCAGGAATGTTGTCAAATATTACATACGAGATGTTAGGTGGCCTTAGGTTAGGATATATAACGTTATAGACGCATGTAATGTTACCACCGAGACGTAGGGACCGACACGCTTGGAATGTGGTAAAATGTTACATCCGAGATGTTAGGTTGCCTAAGATTAGGATATATACCGTTATAGACGCATGTAATGTTACCACCGAGACGTAGGGACCGACACGCCTGGAATGTGGTAAAATGTTACATCCGAGATGTTAGGTTGCCTAAGATTAGGATATATACCGTTATAGACGCATGTAATGTTACCACCGAGAAGTAGGGACCGACAGGCCTGGAATGTTGTAAAATGTTACATCCGATATGTTAGGTTGCCTAAGATTAGGATATATACCGCTATAGACGCATGCAATGTTACCACCGAGACGTAGGGACCGACACGCCAGGAATGTTGTCAAATATTACATACGAGATGTTAGGTGGCCTTAGGTTAGGATATATAACGTTATAGACGCATGTAATGTTACCACCGAGACGTAGGGACCGACACGCCTGGAATGTTGTAAAATGTTACATCAGAGATGTTAGGTTGCCTAAGATTAGGATATATACCGCTATAGACGCATGTGATGTTACCACCGAGACGTAGGGACCGACACGCCAGGAATGTTGTCAAATATTACATACGAGATGTTAGGTGGCTTTGGTTAGGATATATAACGTTATAGACGCATGTAATGTTACCACCGAGACGTAGGGACCGACACGCCTGGAATGTGGTAAAATGTTACATCCGAGATGTTAGGTTGCCTAAGATTAGGATATATACCGTTATAGACGCATGTAATGTTACCACCGAGACGTAGGGTTCCAACACGCCTGGAATGTTGTCAAATGTTATATCCGAGATGTTAGGTTGCCTTAGGTTAGAATATATGACATTACAGACGTATATACTGTTCCCACCGAGAAGTAGGGTCCGACACGCCGGGAATGTTGTCAAATATTACATCAGACATGTTAGGTTGCCTTAGGTTAGGATATATAACGTTATAGACGTATATACTGTTCCCTCCGAGAAGTAGGGTTCGATACGCCAGGAATGTTGTCAAATATTACATACGAGATGTTAGGTGGCCTTAGGTTAGGATATGTAACGTTATAGACGCATGTAATGTTACCACCGAGACGTAGGGACCGACACGCTTGGAATGTGGTAAAATGTTACATCCGAGATGTTAGGTTGCCTAAGATTAGGATATATACCGTTATAGACGCATGTAATGTTACCACCGAGACGTAGGGACCGACACGCCTGGAATGTGGTAAAATGTTACATCCGAGATGTTAGGTTGCCTAAGATTAGGATATATACCGTTATAGACGCATGTAATGTTACCACCGAGACGTAGGGTTCCAACACGCCTGGAATGTTGTCAAATGTTATATCCGAGATGTTAGGTTGCCTTAGGTTAGAATATATGACATTACAGACGTATATACTGTTCCCACCGAGAAGTAGGGTCCGACACGCCGGGAATGTTGTCAAATATTACATCAGACATGTTAGGTTGCCTTAGGTTAGGATATATAACGTTATAGACGTATATACTGTTCCCTCCGAGAAGTAGGGTTCGATACGCCAGGAATGTTGTCAAATATTACATACGAGATGTTAGGTGGCCTTAGGTTAGGATATATAACGTTATAGACGCATGTAATGTTACCACCGAGACGTAGGGACCGACACGCTTGGAATGTGGTAAAATGTTACATCCGAGATGTTAGGTTGCCTAAGATTAGGATATATACCGTTATAGACGCATGTAATGTTACCACCGAGACGTAGGGACCGACACGCCTGGAATGTGGTAAAATGTTACATCCGAGATGTTAGGTTGCCTAAGATTAGGATATATACCGTTATAGACGCATGTAATGTTACCACCGAGAAGTAGGGACCGACAGGCCTGGAATGTTGTAAAATGTTACATCCGATATGTTAGGTTGCCTAAGATTAGGATATATACCGCTATAGACGCATGCAATGTTACCACCGAGACGTAGGGACCGACACGCGAGGAATGTTGTCAAATATTACATACGAGATGTTAGGTGGCCTTAGGTTAGGATATATAACGTTATAGACGCATGTAATGTTACCACCGAGACGTAGGGACCGACACGCCTGGAATGTTGTAAAATGTTACATCAGAGATGTTAGGTTGCCTAAGATTAGGATATATACCGCTATAGACGCATGTGATGTTACCACCGAGACGTAGGGACCGACACGCCAGGAATGTTGTCAAATATTACATACGAGATGTTAGGTGGCTTTGGTTAGGATATATAACGTTATAGACGCATGTAATGTTACCACCGAGACGTAGGGACCGACACGCCTGGAATGTGGTAAAATGTTACATCCGAGATGTTAGGTTGCCTAAGATTAGGATATATACCGTTATAGACGCATGTAATGTTACCACCGAGACGTAGGGTTCCAACACGCCTGGAATGTTGTCAAATGTTATATCCGAGATGTTAGGTTGCCTTAGGTTAGAATATATGACATTACAGACGTATATACTGTTCCCACCGAGAAGTAGGGTCCGACACGCCGGGAATGTTGTCAAATATTACATCAGACATGTTAGGTTGCCTTAGGTTAGGATATATAACGTTATAGACGTATATACTGTTCCCTCCGAGAAGTAGGGTTCGATACGCCAGGAATGTTGTCAAATATTACATACGAGATGTTAGGTGGCCTTAGGTTAGGATATATAACGTTATAGACGCATGTAATGTTACCACCGAGACGTAGGGACCGACACGCTTGGAATGTGGTAAAATGTTACATCCGAGATGTTAGGTTGCCTAAGATTAGGATATATACCGTTATAGACGCATGTAATGTTACCACCGAGACGTAGGGACCGACACGCCTGGAATGTGGTAAAATGTTACATCCGAGATGTTAGGTTGCCTAAGATTAGGATATATACCGTTATAGACGCATGTAATGTTACCACCGAGAAGTAGGGACCGACAGGCCTGGAATGTTGTAAAATGTTACATCCGATATGTTAGGTTGCCTAAGATTAGGATATATAACGCTATAGACGCATGCAATGTTACCACCGAGACGTAGGGACCGACACGCCAGGAATGTTGTCAAATATTACATACGAGATGTTAGGTGGCCTTAGGTTAGGATATATAACGTTATAGACGCATGTAATGTTACCACCGAGACGTAGGGACCGACACGCCTGGAATGTGGTAAAA
The DNA here is from genome assembly GCA_963969225.1 of Xylocopa violacea. Taxonomy (NCBI): domain Eukaryota; kingdom Metazoa; phylum Arthropoda; class Insecta; order Hymenoptera; family Apidae; genus Xylocopa; species Xylocopa violacea. The sequence goes on along the minus strand of CAXAJV010000194.1, from coordinate 814,046 downwards.
TGTTACATCCGAGATGTTAGGTTGCCTAAGATTAGGATATATACCGTTATAGACGCATGTAATGTTACCACCGAGAAGTAGGGTTCGACACGCCAGGAATGTTGTCAAATATTACATACGAGATGTTAGGTGGCTTTAGGTTAGGATATATAACGTTATAGACGCATGTAATGTTACCACCGAGACGTAGGGACCGACAGGCCTGGAATGTTGTAAAATGTTACATCAGAGATGTTAGGTTGCCTAAGATTAGGATATATACCGCTATAGACGCATGTGATGTTACCACCGAGACGTAGGGACCGACACGCCAGGAATGTTGTCAAATATTACATACGAGATGTTAGGTGGCTTTGGTTAGGATATATAACGTTATAGACGCATGTAATGTTACCACCGAGACGTAGGGACCGACACGCCTGGAATGTGGTAAAATGTTACATCCGAGATGTTAGGTTGCCTAAGATTAGGATATATACCGTTATAGACGCATGTAATGTTACCACCGAGACGTAGGGACCGACACGCCTGGAATGTTATCAAATGTTACATCCGAGATGTTAGGTTGCCTAAGGCTAGGATATATGACGTTATAGATGTATATGCTGTTCCCTCCGAGAAGTAGGGTTCGACAGGCCAGGAATGTTGTCAAATATTGCATTCGAGATGTTAGGTTGCCTAAGGTTAGGATATATAACGTTATAGACGCATGTAATGTTACCACCGAGACGTAGGGACCGACACGCCTGGAATGTTGTCAAATGTTACGTCCGAGATGTTAGGTTGTCTTAGGTTAGGATATATGACGTTACAGACGTATATACTGTTCCCTCCGAGATGTAGGGTTCGACAGGCCAGGAATGTTGTCAAATATTGCATTCGAGATGTTAGGTTGCCTAAGGTTAGGATATATAACGTTATAGACGCATGTAATGTTACCACCGAGACGTAGGGTCCGACACGCCTGGAATGATGTAGAATATTACATTCGAGATGTCAGGTTGCCTTAGGTTAGGATATATAACGTTATAGACGTATATACTGTTCCCTCCGAGAAGTAGGGTTCGACAGGCTAGGAATGTTGTCAAATATAGCATCCCAGATGTTAGGTTGCCTTAGATAAGGATATATAACGTTATAGACGCATATAATGTTACCACCGAGACGTAGGGTTCCAACACGCCTGGAATGTTGTCAAATGTTATATCCGAGATGTTAGGTTGCCTTAGGTTAGAATATATGACATTACAGGCGTATATACTGTTCCCACCGAGAAGTAGGGTCCGACACGCCAGGAATGTTGTCAAATATTACATCAGACATGTTAGGTTGCCGTAGGTTAGGATATATAACGTTATAGACGTATATACTGTTCCCTCCGAGAAGTAGGGTTCGACACGCCAGGAATGTTGTCAAATATTACATACGAGATGTTAGGTGGCTTTGGTTAGGATATATAACGTTATAGACGCATGTAATGTTACCACCGAGACGTAGGGACCGACACGCCTGGAATGTGGTAAAATGTTACATCCGAGATGTTAGGTTGCCTAAGATTAGGATATATACCGTTATAGACGCATGTAATGTTACCACCGAGACGTAGGGTTCCAACACGCCTGGAATGTTGTCAAATGTTATATCCGAGATGTTAGGTTCCCTTAGGTTAGAATATATGACATTACAGACGTATATACTGTTCCCACCGAGAAGTAGGGTCCGACACGCCGGGAATGTTGTCAAATATTACATCAGACATGTTAGGTTGCCTTAGGTTAGGATATATAACGTTATAGACGTATATACTGTTCCCTCCGAGAAGTAGGGTTCGATACGCCAGGAATGTTTTCAAATATTACATACGAGATATTAGGTGGCCTTAGGTTAGGATATATAACGTTATAGACGCATGTAATGTTACCACCGAGACGTAGGGACCGACACGCTTGGAATGTGGTAAAATGTTACATCCGAGATGTTAGGTTGCCTAAGATTAGGATATATACCGTTATAGACGCATGTAATGTTACCACCGAGACGTAGGGACCGACACGCCTGGAATGTGGTAAAATGTTACATCCGAGATGTTAGGTTGCCTAAGATTAGGATATATACCGTTATAGACGCATGTAATGTTACCACCGAGAAGTAGGGACCGACAGGCCTGGAATGTTGTAAAATGTTACATCCGATATGTTAGGTTGCCTAAGATTAGGATATATACCGCTATAGACGCATGCAATGTTACCACCGAGACGTAGGGACCGACACGCCAGGAATGTTGTCAAATATTACATACGAGATGTTAGGTGGCCTTAGGTTAGGATATATAACGTTATAGACGCATGTAATGTTACCACCGAGACGTAGGGACCGACACGCCTGGAATGTGGTAAAATGTTACATCCGAGATGTTAGGTTGCCTAAGATTAGGATATATACCGTTGTAGACGCATGTAATGTTACCACCGAGACGTAGGGACCGACATGCCTGGAATGTTGTCAAATGTTACATCCGAGATGTTAGGTTGCCTTAGGTTAGGATATATAACGTTATAGACGTATATACTGTTCCCACCGAGAAGTAGGGTTCGATACGCCAGGAATGTTGTCAAATATTACATACGAGATGTTAGGTGGCCTTAGGTTAGGATATATAACGTTATAGACGCATGTAATGTTACCACCGAGACGTAGGGACCGACACGCCTGGAATGTGGTAAAATGTTACATCCGAGATGTTAGGTTGCCTAAGATTAGGATATATACCGTTGTAGACGCATGTAATGTTACCACCGAGACGTAGGGACCGACATGCCTGGAATGTTGTCAAATGTTACATCCGAGATGTTAGGTTGCCTTAGGTTAGGATATATAACGTTATAGACGTATATACTGTTCCCACCGAGAAGTAGGGTTCGATACGCCAGGAATGTTGTCAAATATTACATACGAGATGTTAGGTGGCCTTAGGTTAGGATATATAACGTTATAGACGCATGTAATGTTACCACCGAGACGTAGGGACCGACACGCCTGGAATGTGGTAAAATGTTACATCCGAGATGTTAGGTTGCCTAAGATTAGGATATATACCGTTATAGACGCATGTAATGTTACCACCGAGAAGTAGGGTTCGACACGCCAGGAATGTAGTCAAATATTACATACGAGATGTTAGGTGGCTTTAGGTTAGGATATATAACGTTATAGACGCATGTAATGTTACCACCGAGACGTAGGGACCGACAGGCCTGGAATGTTGTAAAATGTTACATCAGAGATGTTAGGTTGCCTAAGATTAGGATATATACCGCTATAGACGCATGTAATGTTACCACCGAGACGTAGGGACCGACACGCCAGGAATGCCGTCAAATATTACATACGAGATGTTAGGTGGCTTTGGTTAGGATATATAACGTTATAGACGCATGTAATGTTACCACCGAGACGTAGGGACCGACACGCCTGGAATGTGGTAAAATGTTACATCCGAGATGTTAGGTTGCCTAAGATTAGGATATATACCGTTATAGACGCATGTAAGGTTACCACCGAGACGTAGGGACCGACACGCCTCGAATGTTATCAAATGTTACATCCGAGATGTTAGGTGGCCTTAGGTTAGGATATATAACGTTATAGACGCATGTAATGTTACCACCGAGACGTAGGAACCGACACGCCTGGAATGTGGTAAAATGTTACATCCGAGATGTTAGGTTGCCTAAGATTAGGATATATACCGTTATAGACGCATGTAATGTTACCACCGAGACGTAGGGACCGACATGCCTGGAATGTTGTCAAATGTTACATCCGAGATGTTAGGTTGCCTTAGGTTAGGATATATAACGTTATAGACGTATATACTGTTCCCACCGAGAAGTAGGGTTCGATACGCCAGGAATGTTGTCAAATATTACATACGAGATGTTAGGTGGCCTTAGGTTAGGATGTATAACGTTATAGACGCATGTAATGTTACCACCGAGACGTAGGGACCGACACGCCTGGAATGTGGTAAAATGTTACATCCGAGATGTTAGGTTGCCTAAGATTAGGATATATACCGTTATAGACGCATGTAATGTTACCACCGAGAAGTAGGGTTCGACACGCCAGGAATGTAGTCAAATATTACATACGAGATGTTAGGTGGCTTTAGGTTAGGATATATAACGTTATAGACGCATGTAATGTTACCACCGAGACATAGGGACCGACAGGCCTGGAATGTTGTAAAATGTTACATCAGAGATGTTAGGTTGCCTAAGATTAGGATATATACCGCTATAGACGCATGTAATGTTACCACCGAGACGTAGGGACCGACACGCCTGGAATGTTGTCAAATGTTACATCCGAGATCTTAGGTTGCCTTAGGTTAGGATATATGACGTTATAGACGTATATACCTTTCCCTCCGAGAAGTAGAGTTCGACAGGCCACGAATGTTGTCAAATATTGCATCCGAGAGGTTAGGTTGCCTTAGATAAGGATATACAACGTTATAGACGCATATAATGTTCCCACCGAGAAGTAGGGTCCGACACGCCTGGAATGATGTAGAATATTACATCCGAGATGTCAGGTTGCCTTAGGTTAGGATATATAACGTTATAGACGTACATACTGTTCCCTCCGAGAAGTAGGGTTCGACAGGCTAGGAATGTTGTCAAATATAGCATCCGAGAGGTTAGGTTGCCTTAGATAAGGATATATAACGTTATAGACGCATATACTGTTACCACCGAGACGTAGGGTTCCAACACGCCTGGAATGTGGTAAAATGTTACATCCGAGATGTTAGGTTGCCAAAGATTAGGATATATACCGTTATAGACGCATGTAATGTTACCACCGAGACGTAGGGACCGACACGCCTGGAATGTTATCAAATGTTACATCCGAGATGTTAGGTTGCCTAAGATTAGGATATATACCGTTATAGACGCATGTAATGTTACCACCGAGACGTAGGGACCGACATGCCTGGAATGTTGTCAAATGTTACATCCGAGATGTTAGGTTGCCTTAGGTTAGGATATATAACGTTATAGACGTATATACTGTTCCCACCGAGAAGTAGGGTTCGATACGCCAGGAATGTTGTCAAATATTACATACGAGATGTTAGGTGGCCTTAGGTTAGGATATATAACGTTATAGACGCATGTAATGTTACCACCGAGACGTAGGGACCGACACGCCTGGAATGTGGTAAAATGTTACATCCGAGATGTTAGGTTGCCTAAGATTAGGATATATACCGTTATAGACGCATGTAACGTTACCACCGAGAAGTAGGGTTCGACACGCCAGGAATGTTGTCAAATATTACATACGAGATGTTAGGTGGCTTTAGGTTAGGATATATAACGTTATAGACGCATGTAATGTTACCACCGAGACGTAGGGACCGACAGGCCTGGAATGTTGTAAAATGTTACATCAGAGATGTTAGGTTGCCTAAGATTAGGATATATACCGCTATAGACGCATGTAATGTTACCACCGAGACGTAGGGACCGACACGCCAGGAATGTTGTCAAATATTACATACGAGATGTTAGGTGGCTTTGGTTAGGATATATAACGTTATAGACGCATGTAATGTTACCACCGAGACGTAGGGACCGACACGCCTGGAATGTGGTAAAATGTTACATCCGAGATGTTAGGTTGCCTAAGATTAGGATATATACCGTTATAGACGCATGTAATGTTACCACCGAGACGTAGGGTTCCAACACGCCTGGAATGTTGTCAAATGTTATATCCGAGATGTTAGGTTGCCTTAGGTTAGAATATATGACATTACAGACGTATATACTGTTCCCACCGAGAAGTAGGGTCCGACACGCCGGGAATGTTGTCAAATATTACATCAGACATGTTAGGTTGCCTTAGGTTAGGATATATAACGTTATAGACGTATATACTGTTCCCTCCGAGAAGTAGGGTTCGATACGCCAGGAATGTTGTCAAATATTACATACGAGATGTTAGGTGGCCTTAGGTTAGGATATATAACGTTATAGACGCATGTAATGTTACCACCGAGACGTAGGGACCGACACGCTTGGAATGTGGTAAAATGTTACATCCGAGATGTTAGGTTGCCTAAGATTAGGATATATACCGTTATAGACGCATGTAATGTTACCACCGAGACGTAGGGACCGACACGCCTGGAATGTGGTAAAATGTTACATCCGAGATGTTAGGTTGCCTAAGATTAGGATATATACCGTTATAGACGCATGTAATGTTACCACCGAGAAGTAGGGACCGACAGGCCTGGAATGTTGTAAAATGTTACATCCGATATGTTAGGTTGCCTAAGATTAGGATATATACCGCTATAGACGCATGCAATGTTACCACCGAGACGTAGGGACCGACACGCCAGGAATGTTGTCAAATATTACATACGAGATGTTAGGTGGCCTTAGGTTAGGATATATAACGTTATAGACGCATGTAATGTTACCACCGAGACGTAGGGACCGACACGCCTGGAATGTGGTAAAATGTTACATCCGAGATGTTAGGTTGCCTAAGATTAGGATATATACCGTTATAGACGCATGTAATGTTACCACCGAGAAGTAGGGTTCGACACGCCAGGAATGTTGTCAAATATTACATACGAGATGTTAGGTGGCTTTAGGTTAGGATATATAACGTTATAGACGCATGTAATGTTACCACCGAGACGTAGGGACCGACAGGCCTGGAATGTTGTAAAATGTTACATCAGAGATGTTAGGTTGCCTAAGATTAGGATATATACCGCTATAGACGCATGTGATGTTACCACCGAGACGTAGGGACCGACACGCCAGGAATGTTGTCAAATATTACATACGAGATGTTAGGTGGCTTTGGTTAGGATATATAACGTTATAGACGCATGTAATGTTACCACCGAGACGTAGGGACCGACACGCCTGGAATGTGGTAAAATGTTACATCCGAGATGTTAGGTTGCCTAAGATTAGGATATATACCGTTATAGACGCATGTAATGTTACCACCGAGACGTAGGGACCGACACGCCTGGAATGTTATCAAATGTTACATCCGAGATGTTAGGTTGCCTAAGGCTAGGATATATGACGTTATAGATGTATATGCTGTTCCCTCCGAGAAGTAGGGTTCGACAGGCCAGGAATGTTGTCAAATATTGCATTCGGGATGTTAGGTTGCCTAAGGTTAGGATATATAACGTTATAGACGCATGTAATGTTACCACCGAGACGTAGGGACCGACACGCCTGGAATGTTGTCAAATGTTACGTCCGAGATGTTAGGTTGTCTTAGGTTAGGATATATGACGTTACAGACGTATATACTGTTCCCTCCGAGATGTAGGGTTCGACAGGCCAGGAATGTTGTCAAATATTGCATTCGAGATGTTAGGTTGCCTAAGGTTAGGATATATAACGTTATAGACGCATGTAATGTTACCACCGAGACGTAGGGTCGGACACGCCTGGAATGATGTAGAATATTACATTCGAGATGTCAGGTTGCCTTAGGTTAGGATATATAACGTTATAGACGTATATACTGTTCCCTCCGAGAAGTAGGGTTCGACAGGCTAGGAATGTTGTCAAATATAGCATCCCAGATGTTAGGTTGCCTTAGATAAGGATATATAACGTTATAGACGCATATAATGTTACCACCGAGACGTAGGGTTCCAACACGCCTGGAATGTTGTCAAATGTTATATCCGAGATGTTAGGTTGCCTTAGGTTAGAATATATGACATTACAGGCGTATATACTGTTCCCACCGAGAAGTAGGGTCCGACACGCCAGGAATGTTGTCAAATATTACATCAGACATGTTAGGTTGCCGTAGGTTAGGATATATAACGTTATAGACGTATATACTCTTCCCTCCGAGAAGTAGGGTTCGATACGCCAGGAATGTTGTCAAATATTACATACGAGATGTTAGGTGGCCTTAGGTTAGGATATATAACGTTATAGACGCATGTAATGTTCCCACCGAGAAGTAGGGACCGACACGCCTGGAATGTGGTAAAATGTTACATCCGAGATGTTAGGTTGCCTAAGATTAGGATATATACCGCTATAGACGCATGTAATGTTACCACCGAGACGTAGGGACCGACACGCCTGGAATGTGGTAAAATGTTACATCCGAGATGTTAGGTTGCCTAAGATTAGGATATATACCGTTATAGACGCATGTAATGTTACCACCGAGACGTAGGGACCGACACGCCTGGAATGTTATCAAATGTTACATCCGAGATGTTAGGTTGCCTAAGGCTAGGATATATGACGTTATAGATGTATATGCTGTTCCCTCCGAGAAGTAGGGTTCGACAGGCCAGGAATGTTGTCAAATATTGCATTCGAGATGTTCGGTTGCCTAAGGTTAGGATATATAACGTTATAGACGCATGTAATGTTACCACCGAGACGTAGGGACCGACACGCCTGGAATGTTGTCAAATGTTACGTCCGAGATGTTAGGTTGTCTTAGGTTAGGATATATGACGTTACAGACGTATATACTGTTCCCTCCGAGATGTAGGGTTCGACAGGCCAGGAATGTTGTCAAATATTGCATTCGAGATGTTAGGTTGCCTAAGGTTAGGATATATAACGTTATAGACGCATGTAATGTTACCACCGAGACGTAGGGTCGGACACGCCTGGAATGATGTAGAATATTACATTCGAGATGTCAGGTTGCCTTAGGTTAGGATATATAACGTTATAGACGTATATACTGTTCCCTCCGAGAAGTAGGGTTCGACAGGCTAGGAATGTTGTCAAATATAGCATCCCAGATGTTAGGTTGCCTTAGATAAGGATATATAACGTTATAGACGCATATAATGTTACCACCGAGACGTAGGGTTCCAACACGCCTGGAATGTTGTCAAATGTTATATCCGAGATGTTAGGTTGCCTTAGGTTAGAATATATGACATTACAGGCGTATATACTGTTCCCACCGAGAAGTAGGGTCCGACACGCCAGGAATGTTGTCAAATATTACATCAGACATGTTAGGTTGCCGTAGGTTAGGATATATAACGTTATAGACGTATATACTGTTCCCTCCGAGAAGTAGGGTTCGATACGCCAGGAATGTTGTCAAATATTACATACGAGATGTTAGGTGGCCTTAGGTTAGGATATATAACGTTATAGACGCATGTAATGTTCCCACCGAGAAGTAGGGACCGACACGCCTGGAATGTGGTAAAATGTTACATCCGAGATGTTAGGTTGCCTAAGATTAGGATATATACCGCTATAGACGCATGTAATGTTACCACCGAGACGTAGGGACCGACACGCCTGGAATGTGGTAAAATGTTACATCCGAGATGTTAGGTTGCCTAAGATTAGGATATATACCGTTATAGACGCATGTAATGTTACCACCGAGACGTAGGGACCGACATGCCTGGAATGTTGTCAAATGTTACATCCGAGATGTTAGGTTCCCTTAGGTTAGGACATATAACGTTATAGACGTATATACTGTTCCCACCGAGAAGTAGGGTTCGATACGCCAGGAATGTTGTCAAATATTACATACGAGATGTTAGGTGGCCTTAGGTTAGGATATATAACGTTATAGACGCATGTAATGTTACCACCGAGACGTAGGGACCGACACGCCTGGAATGTGGTAAAATGTTACATCCGAGATGTTAGGTTGCCTAAGATTAGGATATATACCGTTATAGACGCATGTAATGTTACCACCGAGAAGTAGGGTTCGACACGCCAGGAATGTAGTCAAATATTACATACGAGATGTTAGGTGGCTTTAGGTTAGGATATATAACGTTATAGACGCATGTAATGTTACCACCGAGACGTAGGGACCGACAGGCCTGGAATGTTGTAAAATGTTACATCAGAGATGTTAGGTTGCCTAAGATTAGGATATATACCGCTATAGACGCATGTAATGTTACCACCGAGACGTAGGGACCGACACGCCAGGAATGTCGTCAAATATTACATACGAGATGTTAGGTGGCTTTGGTTAGGATATATAACGTTATAGACGCATGTAATGTTACCACCGAGACGTAGGGACCGACACGCCTGGAATGTGGTAAAATGTTACATCCGAGATGTTAGGTTGCCTAAGATTAGGATATATACCGTTATAGACGCATGTAAAGTTACCACCGAGACGTAGGGACCGACACGCCTCGAATGTTATCAAATGTTACATCCGAGATGTTAGGTGGCCTTAGGTTAGGATATATAACGTTATAGACGCATGTAATGTTACCACCGAGACGTAGGGACCGACACGCCTGGAATGTGGTAAAATGTTACATCCGAGAGGTTAGGTTGCCTTAGATAAGGATATACAACGTTATAGACGCATATAATGTTCCCACCGAGAAGTAGGGTCCGACACGCCTGGAATGATGTAGAATATTACATCCGAGATGTCAGGTTGCCTTAGGTTAGGATATATAACGTTATAGACGTACATACTGTTCCCTCCGAGAAGTAGGGTTCGACAGGCTAGGAATGTTGTCAAATATAGCATCCGAGAGGTTAGGTTGCCTTAGATAAGGATATATAACGTTATAGACGCATATACTGTTACCACCGAGACGTAGGGTTCCAACACGCCTGGAATGTGGTAAAATGTTACATCCGAGATGTTAGGTTGCCAAAGATTAGGATATATACCGTTATAGACACATGTAATGTTACCACCGAGACGTAGGGACCGACACGCCTGGAATGTTATCAAATGTTACATCCGAGATGTTAGGTTGCCTAAGATTAGGATATATACCGTTATAGACGCATGTAATGTTACCACCGACACGTAGGGACCGACATGCCTGGAATGTTGTCAAATGTTACATCCGAGATGTTAGGTTGCCTTAGGTTAGGATATATAACGTTATAGACGTATATACTGTTCCCACCGAGAAGTAGGGTTCGATACGCCAGGAATGTTGTCAAATATTACATACGAGATGTTAGGTGGCCTTAGGTTAGGATATATAACGTTATAGACGCATGTAATGTTACCACCGAGACGTAGGGACCGACACGCCTGGAATGTGGTAAAATGTTACATCCGAGATGTTAGGTTGCCTAAGATTAGGATATATACCGTTATAGACGCATGTAACGTTACCACCGAGAAGTAGGGTTCGACACGCCAGGAATGTTGTCAAATATTACATACGAGATGTTAGGTGGCTTTAGGTTAGGATATATAACGTTATAGACGCATGTAATGTTACCACCGAGACGTAGGGACCGACAGGCCTGGAATGTTGTAAAATGTTACATCAGAGATGTTAGGTTGCCTAAGATTAGGATATATACCGCTATAGACGCATGTAATGTTACCACCGAGACGTAGGGACCGACACGCCAGGAATGTTGTCAAATATTACATACGAGATGTTAGGTGGCTTTGGTTAGGATATATAACGTTATAGACGCATGTAATGTTACCACCGAGACGTAGGGACCGACACGCCTGGAATGTGGTAAAATGTTACATCCGAGATGTTAGGTTGCCTAAGATTAGGATATATACCGTTATAGACGCATGTAACGTTACCACCGAGACGTAGGGTTCCAACACGCCTGGAATGTTGTCAAATGTTATATCCGAGATGTTAGGTTGCCTTAGGTTAGAATATATGACATTACAGACGTATATACTGTTCCCACCGAGAAGTAGGGTCCGACACGCCGGGAATGTTGTCAAATATTACATCAGACATGTTAGGTTGCCTTAGGTTAGGATATATAACGTTATAGACGTATATACTGTTCCCTCCGAGAAGTAGGGTTCGATACGCCAGGAATGTTGTCAAATATTACATACGAGATGTTAGGTGGCCTTAGGTTAGGATATATAACGTTATAGACGCATGTAATGTTACCACCGAGACGTAGGGACCGACACGCTTGGAATGTGGTAAAATGTTACATCCGAGATGTTAGGTTGCCTAAGATTAGGATATATACCGTTATAGACGCATGTAATGTTACCACCGAGACGTAGGGACCGACACGCCTGGAATGTGGTAAAATGTTACATCCGAGATGTTAGGTTGCCTAAGATTAGGATATATACCGTTATAGACGCATGTAATGTTACCACCGAGAAGTAGGGACCGACAGGCCTGGAATGTTGTAAAATGTTACATCCGATATGTTAGGTTGCCTAAGATTAGGATATATACCGCTATAGACGCATGCAATGTTACCACCGAGACGTAGGGACCGACACGCCAGGAATGTTGTCAAATATTACATACGAGATGTTAGGTGGCCTTAGGTTAGGATATATAACGTTATAGACGCATGTAATGTTACCACCGAGACGTAGGGACCGACACGCCTGGAATGTGGTAAAATGTTACATCCGAGATGTTAGGTTGCCTAAGATTAGGATATATACCGTTATAGACGCATGTAATGTTACCACCGAGAAGTAGGGTTCGACACGCCAGGAATGTTGTCAAATATTACATACGAGATGTTAGGTGGCTTTAGGTTAGGATATATAACGTTATAGACGCATGTAATGTTACCACCGAGACGTAGGGACCGACAGGCCTGGAATGTTGTAAAATGTTACATCAGAGATGTTAGGTTGCCTAAGATTAGGATATATACCGCTATAGACGCATGTGATGTTACCACCGAGACGTAGGGACCGACACGCCAGGAATGTTGTCAAATATTACATACGAGATGTTAGGTGGCTTTGGTTAGGATATATAACGTTATAGACGCATGTAATGTTACCACCGAGACGTAGGGACCGACACGCCTGGAATGTGGTAAAATGTTACATCCGAGATGTTAGGTTGCCTAAGATTAGGATATATACCGTTATAGACGCATGTAATGTTACCACCGAGACGTAGGGACCGACACGCCTGGAATGTTATCAAATGTTACATCCGAGATGTTAGGTTGCCTAAGGCTAGGATATATGACGTTATAGATGTATATGCTGTTCCCTCCGAGAAGTAGGGTTCGACAGGCCAGGAATGTTGTCAAATATTGCATTCGAGATGTTAGGTTGCCTAAGGTTAGGATATATAACGTTATAGACGCATGTAATGTTACCACCGAGACGTAGGGACCGACACGCCTGGAATGTTGTCAAATGTTACGTCCGAGATGTTAGGTTGTCTTAGGTTAGGATATATGACGTTACAGACGTATATACTGTTCCCTCCGAGATGTAGGGTTCGACAGGCCAGGAATGTTGTCAAATATTGCATTCGAGATGTTAGGTTGCCTAAGGTTAGGATATATAACGTTATAGACGCATGTAATGTTACCACCGAGACGTAGGGTCGGACACGCCTGGAATGATGTAGAATATTACATTCGAGATGTCAGGTTGCCTTAGGTTAGGATATATAACGTTATAGACGTATATACTGTTCCCTCCGAGATGTAGGGTTCGACAGGCTAGGAATGTTGTCAAATATAGCATCCCAGATGTTAGGTTGCCTTAGATAAGGATATATAACGTTATAGACGCATATAATGTTACCACCGAGACGTAGGGTTCCAACACGCCTGGAATGTTGTCAAATGTTATATCCGAGATGTTAGGTTGCCTTAGGTTAGAATATATGACATTACAGGCGTATATACTGTTCCCACCGAGAAGTAGGGTCCGACACGCCAGGAATGTTGTCAAATATTACATCAGACATGTTAGGTTGCCGTAGGTTAGGATATATAACGTTATAGACGTATATACTGTTCCCTCCGAGAAGTAGGGTTCGATACGCCAGGAATGTTGTCAAATATTACATACGAGATGTTAGGTGGCCTTAGGTTAGGATATATAACGTTATAGACGCATGTAATGTTCCCACCGAGAAGTAGGGACCGACACGCCTGGAATGTGGTAAAATGTTACATCTGAGATGTTAGGTTGCCTAAGATTAGGATATATACCGCTATAGACGCATGTAATGTTACCACCGAGACGTAGGGACCGACACGCCTGGAATGTGGTAAAATGTTACATCCGAGATGTTAGGTTGCCTAAGATTAGGATATATACCGTTATAGACGCATGTAATGTTACCACCGAGACGTAGGGACCGACATGCCTGGAATGTTGTCAAATGTTACATCCGAGATGTTAGGTTCCCTTAGGTTAGGATATATAACGTTATAGACGTATATACTGTTCCCACCGAGAAGTAGGGTTCGATACGCCGGGAATGTTGTCAAATATTACATACGAGATGTTAGGTGGCCTTAGGTTAGGATATATAACGTTATAGACGCATGTAATGTTACCACCGAGACGTAGGGACCGACACGCCTGGAATGTGGTAAAATGTTACATCCGAGATGTTAGGTTGCCTAAGATTAGGATATATACCGTTATAGACGCATGTAATGTTACCACCGAGAAGTAGGGTTCGACACGCCAGGAATGTAGTCAAATATTACATACGAGATGTTAGGTGGCTTTAGGTTAGGATATATAACGTTATAGACGCATGTAATGTTACCACCGAGACGTAGGGACCGACAGGCCCGGAATGTTGTAAAATGTTACATCAGAGATGTTAGGTTGCCTAAGATTAGGATATATACCGCTATAGACGCATGTAATGTTACCACCGAGACGTAGGGACCGACACGCCAGGAATATCGTCAAATATTACATACGAGATGTTAGGTGGCTTTGGTTAGGATATATAACGTTATAGACGCATGTAATGTTACCACCGAGACGTAGGGACCGACACGCCTGGAATGTGGTAAAATGTTACATCCGAGATGTTAGGTTGCCTAAGATTAGGATATATACCGTTATAGACGCATGTAAAGTTACCACCGAGACGTAGGGACCGACACGCCTCGAATGTTATCAAATGTTACATCCGAGATGTTAGGTGGCCTTAGGTTAGGATATATAACGTTATAGACGCATGTAATGTTACCACCGAGACGTAGGGACCGACACGCCTGGAATGTGGTAAAATGTTACATCCGAGATGTTAGGTTGCCTAAGATTAGGATATATACCGTTATAGACGCATGTAATGTTACCACCGAGACGTAGGGACCGACATGCCTGGAATGTTGTCAAATGTTACATCCGAGATGTTAGGTTGCCTTAG
The DNA here is from genome assembly GCA_963969225.1 of Xylocopa violacea. NCBI lineage: Eukaryota > Metazoa > Arthropoda > Insecta > Hymenoptera > Apidae > Xylocopa > Xylocopa violacea. The sequence continues at coordinate 798,865 of CAXAJV010000194.1, read as the reverse complement.
GCTAGGATATATAACGTTATAGACGTATATACTGTTCCCACCGAGAAGTAGGGTTCGATACGCCATGAATGTTGTCAAATATTACATACGAGATGTTAGGTGGCCTTAGGTTAGGATGTATAACGTTATAGACGCATGTAATGTTACCACCGAGACGTAGGGACCGACACGCCTGGAATGTGGTAAAATGTTACATCCGAGATGTTAGGTTGCCTAAGATTAGGATATATACCGTTATAGACGCATGTAATGTTACCACCGAGAAGTAGGGTTCGACACGCCAGGAATGTAGTCAAATATTACATACGAGATGTTAGGTGGCTTTAGGTTAGGATATATAACGTTATAGACGCATGTAATGTTACCACCGAGACATAGGGACCGACAGGCCTGGAATGTTGTAAAATGTTACATCAGAGATGTTAGGTTGCCTAAGATTAGGATATATACCGCTATAGACGCATGTAATGTTACCACCGAGACGTAGGGACCGACACGCCTGGAATGTTGTCAAATGTTACATCCGAGATCTTAGGTTGCCTTAGGTTAGGATATATGACGTTATAGACGTATATACCTTTCCCTCCGAGAAGTAGAGTTCGACAGGCCACGAATGTTGTCAAATATTGCATCCGAGAGGTTAGGTTGCCTTAGATAAGGATATACAACGTTATAGACGCATATAATGTTCCCACCGAGAAGTAGGGTCCGACACGCCTGGAATGATGTAGAATATTACATCCGAGATGTCAGGTTGCCTTAGGTTAGGATATATAACGTTATAGACGTACATACTGTTCCCTCCGAGAAGTAGGGTTCGACAGGCTAGGAATGTTGTCAAATATAGCATCCGAGAGGTTAGGTTGCCTTAGATAAGGATATATAACGTTATAGACGCATATACTGTTACCACCGAGACGTAGGGTTCCAACACGCCTGGAATGTGGTAAAATGTTACATCCGAGATGTTAGGTTGCCAAAGATTAGGATATATACCGTTATAGACGCATGTAATGTTACCACCGAGACGTAGGGACCGACACGCCTGGAATGTTATCAAATGTTACATCCGAGATGTTAGGTTGCCTAAGATTAGGATATATACCGTTATAGACGCATGTAATGTTACCACCGAGACGTAGGGACCGACATGCCTGGAATGTTGTCAAATGTTACATCCGAGATGTTAGGTTGCCTTAGGTTAGGATATATAACGTTATAGACGTATATACTGTTCCCACCGAGAAGTAGGGTTCGATACGCCAGGAATGTTGTCAAATATTACATACGAGATGTTAGGTGGCCTTAGGTTAGGATATATAACGTTATAGACGCATGTAATGTTCCCACCGAGAAGTAGGGACCGACACGCCTGGAATGTGGTAAAATGTTACATCCGAGATGTTAGGTTGCCTAAGATTAGGATATATACCGCTATAGACGCATGTAATGTTACCACCGAGACGTAGGGACCGACACGCCAGGAATGTTGTCAAATATTACATACGAGATGTTAGGTGGCTTTGGTTAGGATATATAACGTTATAGACGCATGTAATGTTACCACCGAGACGTAGGGACCGACACGCCTGGAATGTGGTAAAATGTAACATCCGAGATGTTAGGTTGCCTAAGATTAGGATATATACCGTTATAGACGCATGTAATGTTACCACCGAGACGTAGGGTTCCAACACGCCTGGAATGTTGTCAAATGTTATATCCGAGATGTTAGGTTGCCTTAGGTTAGAATATATGACATTACAGACGTATATACTGTTCCCACCGAGAAGTAGGGTCCGACACGCCGGGAATGTTGTCAAATATTACATCAGACATGTTAGGTTGCCTTAGGTTAGGATATATAACGTTATAGACGTATATACTGTTCCCTCCGAGAAGTAGGGTTCGATACGCCAGGAATGTTGTCAAATATTACATACGAGATGTTAGGTGGCCTTAGGTTAGGATATATAACGTTATAGACGCATGTAATGTTACCACCGAGACGTAGGGACCGACACGCTTGGAATGTGGTAAAATGTTACATCCGAGATGTTAGGTTGCCTAAGATTAGGATATATACCGTTATAGACGCATGTAATGTTACCACCGAGACGTAGGGACCGACACGCCTGGAATGTCGTAAAATGTTACATCCGAGATGTTAGGTTGCCTAAGATTAGGATATATACCGTTATAGACGCATGTAATGTTACCACCGAGAAGTAGGGACCGACAGGCCTGGAATGTTGTAAAATGTTACATCCGATATGTTAGGTTGCCTAAGATTAGGATATATACCGCTATAGACGCATGCAATGTTACCACCGAGACGTAGGGACCGACACGCCAGGAATGTTGTCAAATATTACATACGAGATGTTAGGTGGCCTTAGGTTAGGATATATAACGTTATAGACGCATGTAATGTTACCACCGAGACGTAGGGACCGACACGCCTGGAATGTGGTAAAATGTTACATCCGAGATGTTAGGTTGCCTAAGATTAGGATATATACCGTTATAGACGCATGTAATGTTACCACCGAGACGTAGGGTCGGACACGCCTGGAATGATGTAGAATATTACATTCGAGATGTCAGGCTGCCTTAGGTTAGGATATATAACGTTATAGACGTATATACTGTTCCCTCCGAGAAGTAGGGTTCGACAGGCTAGGAATGTTGTCAAATATAGCATCCCAGATGTTAGGTTGCCTTAGATAAGGATATATAACGTTATAGACGCATATAATGTTACCACCGAGACGTAGGGTTCCAACACGCCTGGAATGTTGTCAAATGTTGTATCCGAGATGTTAGGTTGCCTTAGGTTAGAATATATGACATTACAGGCGTATATACTGTTCCCACCGAGAAGTAGGGTCCGACACGCCAGGAATGTTGTCAAATATTACATCAGACATGTTAGGTTGCCGTAGGTTAGGATATATAACGTTATAGACGTATATACTGTTCCCTCCGAGAAGTAGGGTTCGATACGCCAGGAATGTTGTCAAATATTACATACGAGATGTTAGGTGGCCTTAGGTTAGGATATATAACGTTATAGACGCATGTAATGTTCCCACCGAGAAGTAGGGACCGACACGCCTGGAATGTGGTAAAATGTTACATCCGAGATGTTAGGTTGCCTAAGATTAGGATATATACCGCTATAGACGCATGTAATGTTACCACCGAGACGTAGGGACCGACACGCCTGGAATGTGGTAAAATGTTACATCCGAGATGTTAGGTTGCCTAAGATTAGGATATATACCGTTATAGACGCATGTAATGTTCCCACCGAGAAGTAGGGTTCGATACGCCAGGAATGTTGTCAAATATTACATACGAGATGTTAGGTGGCCTTAGGTTAGGATATATAACGTTATAGACGCATGTAATGTTACCACCGAGACGTAGGGACCGACACGCCTGGAATGTGGTAAAATGTTACATCCGAGATGTTAGGTTGCCTAAGATTAGGATATATACCGTTATAGACGCATGTAATGTTACCACCGAGAAGTAGGGTTCGACACGCCAGGAATGTAGTCAAATATTACATACGAGATGTTAGGTGGCTTTAGGTTAGGATATATAACGTTATAGACGCATGTAATGTTACCACCGAGACGTAGGGACCGACACGCCTGGAATGTGGTAAAATGTTACATCCGAGATGTTAGGTTGCCTAAGATTAGGATATATACCGTTATAGACGCATGTAATGTTACCACCGAGACGTAGGGACCGACACGCCAGGAATGTTGTCAAATATTACATACGAGATGTTAGGTGGCCTTAGGTTAGGATATATAACGTTATAGACGCATGTAATGTTACCACCGAGACGTAGGGACCGACACGCCTGGAATGTGGTAAAATGTTACATCCGAGATGTTAGGTTGCCTAAGATTAGGATATATACCGTTATAGACGCATGTAATGTTACCAAGCGAGAAGTAGGGTTCGACACGCCAGGAATGTAGTCAAATATTACATACGAGATGTTAGGTGGCTTTAGGTTAGGATATATAACGTTATAGACGCATGTAATGTTACCACCGAGACGTAGGGACCGACAGGCCTGGAATGTTGTAAAATGTTACATCAGAGATGTTAGGTTGCCTAAGATTAGGATATATACCGCTATAGACGCATGTAATGTTACCACCGAGACGTAGGGACCGACACGCCAGGAATGTCGTCAAATATTACATACGAGATGTTAGGTGGCTTTGGTTAGGATATATAACGTTATAGACGCATGTAATGTTACCACCGTGACGTAGGGACCGACACGCCTGGAATGTGGTAAAATGTTACATCCGAGATGTTAGGTTGCCTAAGATTAGGATATATACCGTTATAGACGCATGTAATGTTACCACCGAGACGTAGGGACCGACACGCCTCGAATGTTATCAAATGTTACATCCGAGATGTTAGGTGGCCTTAGGTTAGGATATATAACGTTATAGACGCATGTAATGTTACCACCGAGACGTAGGGACCGACACGCCTGGAATGTGGTAAAATGTTACATCCGAGATGTTAGGTTGCCTAAGATTAGGATATATACCGTTATAGACGCATGTAATGTTACCACCGAGACGTAGGGACCGACATGCCTGGAATGTTGTCAAATGTTACACCCGAGATGTTAGGTTGCCTTAGGTTAGGATATATAACGTTATAGACGTACATACTGTTCCCTCCGAGAAGTAGGGTTCGACAGGCTAGGAATGTTGTCAAATATAGCATCCGAGAGGTTAGGTTGCCTTAGATAAGGATATATAACGTTATAGACGCAAGTAATGTTACCACCGAGACGTAGGGTTCCAACACGCCTGGAATGTGGTAAAATGTTACATCCGAGATGTTAGGTTGCCAAAGATTAGGATATATACCGTTATAGACGCATGTAATGTTACCACCGAGACGTAGGGACCGACACGCCTGGAATGTTATCAAATGTTACATCCGAGATGTTAGGTTGCCTAAGGCTAGGATATATGACGTTATAGATGTATATGCTGTTCCCTCCGAGAAGTAGGGTTCGACAGGCCAGGAATGTTGTCAAATATTGCATTGGAGATGTTAGGTTGCCTAAGGTTAGGATATATAACGTTATAGACGCATGTAATGTTACCACCGAGACGTAGGGACCGACACGCCTGGAATGTTGTCAAATGTAACGTCCGAGATGTTAGGTTGTCTTAGGTTAGGATATATGACGTTACAGACGTATGTACTGTTCCCTCCGAGATGTAGGGTTCTCCAGGCCAGGAATGTTGTGAAATATTTCATCCGAGATATTAGGTTGCCTTAGATTAGGATATATGACGTTATAGATGTATATGCTGTTCCCTCCGAGAATTAGGGTTCGACAGGCCAGGAATGTTGTCAAATATTGCATCCGAGATGTTAGGTTGCCTAAGGTTAGGATATATAACGTTATAGACGCATGTAATGTTACCACCGAGACGTAGGGACCGACACGCCAGGAATGATGTCAAATATTACATACGAGATGTTAGGTTGCCTAAGATTAGGATATATACCGTTATAGACGCATGTAATGTTACCACCGAGACGTAGGGACCGACACGCCTGGAATGTGGTAAAATGTTACATCCGAGATGTTAGGTTGCCTAAGATTAGGATATATACCGTTATAGACGCATGTAATGTTACCACCGAGACGTAGGGACCGACATGCCTGGAATGTTGTCAAATGTTACATCCGAGATGTTAGGTTGCCTTAGGTTAGGATATATAACGTTATAGACGTATATACTGTTCCCACCGAGAAGTAGGGTTCGGCAGGCCACGAATGTTGTCAAATATTGCATCCGAGATGTTAGGTTGCCTTAGATTAGGATATATACCGTTATAGACGTATATACTGTTCCCTCCGAGCAGTAGAGTTCGACAGGCCAGGAATGTTGTCAAATATTGCATCCGAGATGTTAAGTTGCCTTAGATTAGGATATGCAACGTTATAGACGCATATAATGGTCCCACCGAGAAGTAGGGTCCGACACGCCTGGAAGGTTGTAGAATATTACATCCGAGATGTTAGGTTGCCTTAGGTTAGGATATATAACGTTATAGACGTACATACTGTTCCCTCCGAGAAGTAGGGTTCGACAGGCCAGGAATGTTGTCAAATTTTGCATCCGAGATGTTAGATTGCCTTAGATTACGATATCGACCGTTATGGACGAATATAATATTCCCACCGAAAAGTATGTACCGACACGCCAGGAATATTGTATAATATTACGTCTGAGATAATAGGTTGCCTTAGATTAGGATATACAACGTTATAGTCTCATATAATGTTCCCACCGAGAAGTAGGGTCCGACATGCCTGGAATGATGTAGAATATTACATCCGAGATGTCAGGTTGCCTCCGGTTAGGATATATAACGTTATAGACGTATATACTGTTCCCTCCGAGAAGTAGGGTTCGACAGGCTAGGAATGTTGTCAAATATTGCATCCGAGATGTTAGGTTGCCTTAGATAAGGATATATAACGTAACAGACGCATATAATGTTACCACCGAGACGTAGGGACCGACATGCCTGGAATGTTGTCAAATGTTACATCCGAGATGTTAGGTTGCCTTAGGTTAGGATATATGACGTTATAGACGTATATACTGTTCCCTCCGAGAAGTAGGGTTCGACCGGCCAGGAATGTTGTCAAATATTGCATCCGAGATGTTAGGTTGCCTTAGATTAGGAAATATACCGTTATAGACGCATGTAATGTTACCACCGAGACGTAGGGACCGACAGGCCTGGAATGTTGTAAAATGTTACATCCGAGATGTTAGGTTGCCTAAGGTTAGGATATATACCGCTATAGACGCATGTAATGTTACCACCGAGACGTAGGGACCGACACGCCTGGAATGTGGTAAAATGTTACATCCGAGATGTTAGGTTGCCTAAGATTAGGATATATACCGTTATAGACGCATGTAATGTTACCACCGAGACGTAGGGACCGACACGCCCGGAATGTTATCAAATGTTACATCCGAGATGTTAGGTTGCCTAAGGCTAGGATATATGACGTTATAGATGTATATGCTGTTCCCTCCGAGAAGTAGGGTTCGACAGGCCAGGAATGTTGTCAAATATTGCATCTGAGATGTTAGGTTGCCTAAGGTTTGGATATATAACGTTATAGACGCATGTAATGTTACCACCGAGACGTAGGGACCGACACGCCTGGAATGTTGTCAAATGTTACATTCGAGATGTTAGGTTGTCTTAGGTTAGGATATATGACGTTACAGACGTATATACTGTTCCCTCCGAGATGTAGGGTTCGACAGGCCAGGAATGTTGTGAAATATTTCATCCGAGATGTTAGGTTGCCTTAGATTAGGACATATGACGTTATAGATGTATATGCTGTTCCCTCCTAGAAGTAGGCTTCGACAGGCCAGGAATGTTGTCAAATATTGCATCCGAGATGTTAGGTTGCCTAAGGTTAGGATATATAACGTTATAGACCCATGTAATGTTACCACCGAGACGTAGGGACCGACACGCTTGGAATGTGGGAAAATGTTACATCCGAGATGTTAGGTTGCCTAAGATTAGGATATATACCGTTATAGACGCATGTAATGTTACCACCGAGACGTAGGGACCGACATGCCTGGAATGTTGTCAAATGTTACATCCGAGATGTTAGGTTGCCTTAGGTTAGGATATATAACGTTATAGACGTATATACTGTTCCCACCGAGAAGTAGGGTTCGGCAGGCCACGAATGTTGTCAAATATTGCATCCGAGATGTTAGGTTGCCTTAGATTAGGATATATACCGTTATAGACGTATATACTGTTCCCTCCGAGCAGTAGAGTTCGACAGGCCAGGAATGTCGTCAAATATTGCATCCGAGATGTTAAGTTGCCTTAGATTAGGATATGCAACGTTATAGACGCATATAATGGTCCCACCGAGAAGTAGGGTCCGACACGCCTGGAAGGTTGTAGAATATTACATCCGAGATGTTAGGTTGCCTTAGGTTAGGATATATAACGTTATAGACGTACATACTGTTCCCTCCGAGAAGTAGGGTTCGACAGGCCAGGAATGTTGTCAAATTTTGCATCCGAGATGTTAGATTGCCTTAGATTACGATATCGACCGTTATGGACGAATATAATATTCCCACCGAAAAGTATGTACCGACACGCCAGGAATATTGTATAATATTACGTCTGAGATAATAGGTTGCCTTAGATTAGGATATACAACGTTATAGTCTCATATAATGTTCCCACCGAGAAGTAGGGTCCGACATGCCTGGAATGATGTAGAATATTACATCCGAGATGTCAGGTTGCCTCCGGTTAGGATATATAACGTTATAGACGTATATACTGTTCCCTCCGAGAAGTAGGGTTCGACAGGCTAGGAATGTTGTCAAATATTGCATCCGAGATGTTAGGTTGCCTTAGATAAGGATATATAACGTAACAGACGCATATAATGTTACCACCGAGACGTAGGCACCGACATGCCTGGAATGTTGTCAAATGTTACATCCGAGATGTTAGGTTGCCTTAGGTTAGGATATATGACGTTATAGACGTATATACTGTTCCCTCCGAGAAGTAGGGTTCGACCGGCCAGGAATGTTGTCAAATATTGCATCCGAGATGTTAGGTTGCCTTAGATTAGGAAATATACCGTTATAGACGCATGTAATGTTACCACCGAGACGTAGGGACCGACAGGCCTGGAATGTTGTAAAATGTTACATCCGAGATGTTAGGTTGCCTAAGGTTAGGATATATACCGCTATAGACGCATGTAATGTTACCACCGAGACGTAGGGACCGACACGCCTGGAATGTGGTAAAATGTTACATCCGAGATGTTAGGTTGCCTAAGATTAGGATATATACCGTTATAGACGCATGTAATGTTACCACCGAGACGTAGGGACCGACACGCCCGGAATGTTATCAAATGTTACATCCGAGATGTTAGGTTGCCTAAGGCTAGGATATATGACGTTATAGATGTATATGCTGTTCCCTCCTAGAAGTAGGCTTCGACAGGCCAGGAATGTTGTCAAATATTGCATCCGAGATGTTAGGTTGCCTAAGGTTAGGATATATAACGTTATAGACCCATGTAATGTTACCACCGAGACGTAGGGACCGACACGCTTGGAATGTGGGAAAATGTTACATCCGAGATGTTAGGTTGCCTAAGATTAGGATATATACCGTTATAGACGCATGTAATGTTACCACCGAGACGTAGGGACCGACACGCCTGGAATGTGGTAAAATGTTACATCCGAGATGTTAGGTTGCCTAAGATTAGGATATATACCGTTATAGACGCAATGTAATGTTACCACCGAGAAGTAGGGACCGACAGGCCTGGAATGTTGTAAAATGTTACATCCGATATGTTAGGTTGCCTAAGATTAGGATATATACCGCTATAGACGCATGTAATGTTACCACCGAGACGTAGGGACCGACACGCCAGGAATGTTGTCAAATATTACATACGAGATGTTAGGTGGCCTTAGGTTAGGATATATAACGTTATAGACGCATGTAATGTTACCACTGAGACGTAGGGACCGACACGCCTGGAATGTGGTAAAATGTTACATCCGAGATGTTAGGTTGCCTAAGATTAGGATATATACCGTTATAGACGCATGTAATGTTACCACCGAGACGTAGGGACCGACACGCCTGGAATGTGGTAAAATGTTACATCCGAGATGTTGGGTTGCCTAAGATTAGGACATATACCGTTATAGACGCATGTAATGTTACCACCGAGACGTAGGGACCGACATGCCTGGAATGTTGTCAGATGTTACATCCGAGATGTTAGGTTGCCTTAGGTTAGGATATATGACGTTATAGACGTATATACTGTTCCCTCCGAGAAGTAGGGTTCGACAGGCCAGGAATGTTGTCAAATATTGCATCCGAGATGTTAGGTTGCCTTAGATTAGGAAATATACCGTTATAGACGCATGTAAGGTTACCACCGAGACGTAGGGTCCGACACGCCTGGAATGTTGTCAAATGTTACATCCGAGATCTTAGGTTCCTTAGGTTAGGATATATGACGTTATAGACGTATATACTTTTCCCTCCGAGAAGTAGGGTTCGACAGGCCACGAATGTTGTCAAATATTGCATCCGAGAGGTTACGTTGCCTTAGATAAGGATATACAACGTTATAGACGCATATAATGTTCCCACCGAGAAGTAGGGTCCGACACGCCTGGAAGGTTGTAGAATATTACATCCGAGATGTCAGGTTGCCTTAGGTTAGGATATATAACGTTATAGACGTATATACTGTTCCCTCCGAGAAGTAGGGTTCGACAGGCTAGGAATGTTGTCAAATATAGCATCCGAGATGTTAGGTTGCCTTAGATAAGGATATATAACGTTATAGACGCATATAATGTTACCACCGAGACGTAGGTTTCCAACACGCCTGGAATGTTGTCAAATGTTATATCCGAGATGTTAGGTTGCCTTAGGTTAGAATATATGACATTACAGACGTATATACAGTTCCCACCGAGAAGTAGGGTCCGACACGCCAGGAATGTTGTCAAATATTACATCAGACATGTTAGGTTGCCTTAGGTTAGGATATATAACGTTATAGACGTATATACTGTTCCCTCCGAGAAGTAGGGTTCGATACGCCAGGAATGTTGTCAAATATTACATACGAGATGTTAGGTGGCCTTAGGTTAGGATATATAACGTTATAGACGCATGTAATGTTCCCACCGAGAAGTAGGGACCGACACGCCTGGAATGTGGTAAAATGTTACATCCGAGATGTTAGGTTGCCTAAGATTAGGATATATACCGCTATAGACGCATGTAATGTTACCACCGAGACGTAGGGACCGACACGCCTGGAATGTGGTAAAATGTTACATCCGAGATGTTAGGTTGCCTAAGATTAGGATATATACCGTTATAGACGCATGTAATGTTACCACCGAGACGTAGGGACCGACATGCCTGGAATGTTGTCAAATGTTACATCCGAGATGTTAGGTTGCCTTAGGTTAGGATATATAACGTTATAGACGTATATACTGTTCCCACCGAGAAGTAGGTTTCGATACGCCAGGAATGTTGTCAAATATTACATACGAGATGTTAGGTGGCCTTAGGTTAGGATATATAACGTTATAGACGCATGTAATGTTACCACCGAGACGTAGGGACCGACACGCCTGGAATGAGGTAAAATGTTACATCCGAGATGTTAGGTTGCCTAAGATTAGGATATATACCGTTATAGACGCATGTAATGTTACCACCGAGAAGTAGGGTTCGACACGCCAGGAATGTAGTCAAATATTACATACGAGATGTTAGGTGGCTTTAGGTTAGGATATATAACGTTATAGACGCATGTAATGTTACCACCGAGACGTAGGGACCGACAGGCCTGGAATGTTGTAAAATGTTACATCAGAGATGTTAGGTTGCCTAAGATTAGGATATATACCGCTATAGACGCATGTAATGTTACCACCGAGACGTAGGGACCGACACGCCAGGAATGTCGTCAAATATTACATACGAGATGTTAGGTGGCTTTGGTTAGGATATATAACGTTATAGACGCATGTAATGTTACCACCGAGACGTAGGGACCGACACGCCTGGAATGTGGTAAAATGTTACATCCGAGATGTTAGGTTGCCTAAGATTAGGATATATACCGTTATAGACGCATGTAATGTTACCACCGAGACGTAGGGACCGACACGCCTGGAATGTTATCAAATGTTACATCCGAGATGTTAGGTGGCCTTAGGTTAGGATATATAACGTTATAGACGCATGTAATGTTACCACCGAGACGTAGGGACCGACACGCCTGGAATGTGGTAAAATGTTACATCCGAGATGTTAGGTTGCCTAAGATTAGGATATATACCGTTATAGACGCATGTAATGTTACCACCGAGACGTAGGGACCGACACGCCTGGAATGTGGTAAAATGTTACATCCGAGATGTTAGGTTGCCTAAGATTAGGATATATACCGTTATAGACGCATGTAATGTTACCACTGAGACGTAGGGACCGACACGCCTGGAATGTTATCAAATGTTAAATCCGAGATGTTAGGTTGCCTAAGGCTAGGATATATGACGTTATAGATGTATATGCTGTTCCCTCCGAGAAGTAGGGTTCGACAGGCCAGGAATGTTGTCAAGTATTGCATTCGAGATGTTAGGTTGCCTAAGGTTAGGATATATAACGTTATAGACGCATGTAATGTTACCACCGAGACGTAGGGACCGACACGCCTGGAATGTGGTAAAATGTTACATCCGAGATGTTAGGTTGCCTAAGATTAGGATATATACCGTTATAGACGCATGTAAAGTTACCACCGAGAAGTAGGGACCGACAGGCCTGGAATGCTGTAAAATGTTACATCCGATATGTTAGGTTGCCTAAGATTAGGATATATACCGCTATAGACGCATGTAATGTTACCACCGAGACGTAGGGACCGACACGCCAGGAATGTTGTCAAATATTACATACGAGATGTTAGGTGGCCTTAGGTTAGGATATATAACGTTATAGACGCATGTAATGTTACCACCGAGACGTAGGGACCGACACGCCTGGAATGTGGTAAAATGTTACATCCGAGATGTTAGGTTGCCTAAGATTAGGATATATATCGTTATAGACGCATGTAATGTTACCACCGAGACGTAGGGACCGACACGCCTGGAATGTGGTAAAATGTTACATCCGAGATGTTAGGTTGCCTAAGATTAGGATATATACCGTTATAGACGCATGTAATGTTACCACCGAGACGTAGGGACCGACATGCCTGGAATGTTGTCAAATGTTACATCCGAGATGTTAGGTTGCCTTAGGTTAGGATATATGACGTTATAGACGTATATACTGTTCCCTCCGAGAAGTAGGGTTCGACAGGCCAGGAATGTTGTCAAATATTGCATCCGAGATGTTAGGTTGCCTTAGATTAGGAAATATACCGTTATAGACGCATGTAAGGTTACCACCGAGACGTAGGGACCGACACGCCTGGAATGTTGTCAAATGTTACATCCGAGATGTTAGGTTGCCTTAGGTTAGGATATATGACGTTATAGACGTATATACTTTTCCCTCCGAGAAGTAGGGTTCGACAGGCCACGAATGTTGTCAAATATTGCATCCGAGATGTTAGGTTGCCTTAGATTAGGATATATACCGTTATAGACGTATATACTGTTCCCTCCGAGCAGTAGAGTTCGACAGGCCAGGAATGTTGTCAAATATTGCATCCGAGATGTTAGGTTGCCTAAGATTAGGATATGCAACGTTATAGACGCATATAATGTTCCCACCGAGAAGTAGGGTCCGACACGCCTGGAAGGTTGTAGAATATTACATCCGAGATGTTAGGTTGCCTTAGGTTATGATATATAACGTTATAGACGTACATACTGTTCCCTCCGACAAGTAGGGTTCGACAGGCCAGGAATGTTGTCAAATTTTGCATCCGAGATGTTAGATTGCCTTAGATTACGATATCGACCGTTATGGACGAATATAATATTCCCACCGAAAAGTATGTACCGACACGCCAGGAATATTGTATAATATTACGTCTGAGATAATAGGTTGCCTTAGATTAGGATATACAACGTTATAGACTCATATAATGTTCCCACCGAGAAGTAGGGTCCGACATGCCTGGAATGATGTAGAATATTACATCCGAGATGTCAGGTTGCCTCCGGTTAGGATATATAACGTTATAGACGTATATACTGTTCCCTCCGAGAAGTAGGGTTCGACAGGCTAGGAATGTTGTCAAATATTGCATCCGAGATGTTAGGTTGCCTTAGATAAGGATATATAACGTAACAGACGCATATAATGTTACCACCGAGACGTAGGGACCGACATGCCTGGAATGTTGTCAAATGTTACATCCGAGATGTTAGGTTGCCTTAGGTTAGGATATATGACGTTATAGACGTATATACTGTTCCCTCCGAGAAGTAGGGTTCGACAGGCCAGGAATGTTGTCAAATATTGCATCCGAGATGTTAGGTTGCCTTAGATTAGGAAATATACCGTTATAGACGCATGTAATGTTACCACCGAGACGTAGGGACCGACACGCCTGGAATGTTGTCAAATGTTACATCCGAGATCTTAGATTGCCTTAGGTTAGGATATATGACGTTATAGACGTATATACCTTTCCCTCCGAGAAGTAGAGTTCGACAGGCCACGAATGTTGTCAAATATTGCATCCGAGAGGTTAGGTTGCCTTAGATAAGGATATACAACGTTATAGACGCATATAATGTTCCCACCGAGAAGTAGGGTCCGACACGCCTGGAAGGTTGTAGAATATTACATCCGAGATGTCAGGTTGCCTTAGGTTAGGATATATAACGTTATAGACGTATATACTGTTCCCTCCGAGAAGTAGGGTTCGACAGGCTAGGAATGTTGTCAAATATAGCATCCGAGATGTTAGGTTGCCTTAGATAAGGATATATAACGTTAAAGACGAATATAATGATACCACCGAGACGTAGGGTTCCAACACGCCTGGAATGTTGTCAAATGTTATATCCGAGATGTTAGGTTGCCTTAGGTTAGAATATATGACATTACAGACGTATATACTGTTCCCACCGAGAAGTAGGGTCCGACACGCCAGGAATGTTGTCAAATATTACATCCGACATGTTAGGTTGCCTTAGGTTAGGATATATAACGTTATAGACGTATATACTGTTCCCTCCGAGAAGTAGGGTTCGATACGCCAGGAATGTTGTCAAATATTACATACGAGATGTTAAGTGGCCTTAGGTTAGGATGTATAACGTTATAGACGCATGTAATGTTCCCACCGAGAAGTAGGGACCGACACGCCTGGAATGTGGTAAAATGTTACATCCGAGATGTTAGGTTGCCTAAGATTAGGATATATACCGTTATAGACGCATGTAATGTTACCACCGAGAAGTAGGGTTCGACACGCCAGGAATGTTGTCAAATATTACATACGAGATGTTAGGTGGCCTTAGGTTAGGATATATAATGTTATAGACGCATGTAATGTTACCACCGAGACGTAGGGACCGACAGGCCTGGAATGTTTGAAAAATGTTACATCCGAGATGTTAGGTTGCCTAAGATTAGGATATATACCGCTATAGACGCATGTAATGTTACCACCGAGACGTAGGGACCGACACGCCAGGAATGTTGTCAAATATTACATACGAGATGTTAGGTGGCTTTGGTTAGGATATATAACGTTATAGACGCATGTAATGTTACCACCGAGACGTAGGGACCGACACGCCTGGAATGTGGTAAAATGTTACATCCGAGATGTTAGGTTGCCTAAGATTAGGATATATACCGTTATAGACGCATGTAATGTTACCACCGAGACGTAGGGACCGACACGCCCGGAATTGCTATCAAATGTTACATCCGAGATGTTAGGTTGTCTTAGGTTAGGATATATGACGTTATAGATGTATATGCTGTTCCCTCCTAGAAGTAGGCTTCGACAGGCCAGGAATGTTGTCAAATATTACATACGAGATGTTAGGTGGCTTTGGTTAGGATATATAACGTTATAGACGCATGTAATGTTACCACCGAGACGTAGGGACCGACACGCCTGGAATGTGGTAAAATGTTACATCCGAGATGTTAGGTTGCCTAAGATTAGGATATATACCGTTATAGACGCATGTAATGTTACCACCGAGACGTAGGGACCGACACGCCCGGAATTGCTATCAAATGTTACATCCGAGATGTTAGGTTGTCTTAGGTTAGGATATATGACGTTATAGATGTATATGCTGTTCCCTCCTAGAAGTAGGCTTCGACAGGCCAGGAATGTTGTCAAATATTGCATCCGAGATGTTAGGTTGCCTAAGATTAGGATATATACCGTTATAGACGCATGTAATGTTACCACCGAGAAGTAGGGCCAGACAGGCCTGGAATGTTGTAAAATGTTACATCCGATATGTTAGGTTGCCTAAGATTAGGATATATACCGCTATAGACGCATGTAATGTTACCACCGAGACTTTGGGACCGACACGCCTGGAATGTGGTAAAATGTTACATCCGAGATGTTAGGTTGCCTAAGATTAGGATATATACCGTTATAGACGCATGTAAAGTTACCGCCGAGAAGTAGGGACCGACAGGCCTGGAATGCTGTAAAATGTTACATCCGATATGTTAGGTTGCCTAAGATTAGGATATATACCGCTATAGACGCATGTAATGTTACCACCGAAACGTAGGGACCGACACGCCAGGAATGTTGTCAAATATTACATACGAGATGTTAGGTGGCCTTAGGTTAGGATATATAACGTTATAGACGCATGTAATGTTACCACCGAGACGTAGGGACCGACACGCCTGGAATGTGGTAAAATGTTACATCCGAGATGTTAGGTTGCCTAAGATTAGGATATATACCGTTATAGACGCATGTAATGTTACCACCGAGACGTAGGGACCGACACGCCCGAAATGCTATCAAATGTTACATCCGAGATGTTAGGTTGCCTAAGGCTATGATATATAACGTTATAGATGTATATGCTGTTCCCTCCGAGAAGTAGGGTTCGACAAGCCAGGAATGTTGTCAAATATTGCATCTGAGATGTTAGGTTGCCTAAGGTTAGGATATATAACGTTATAGACGCATGTAATCTTACCACCGAGACGTAGGGACCGACACGCCTGGAATGTTGTCAAATGTTACATTCGAGATGTTAGGTTGTCTTAGGTTAGGATATATGACGTTATAGATGTATATGCTGTTCCCTCCTAGAAGTAGGCTTCGACAGGCCAGGAATGTTGTCAAATATTGCATCCGAGATGTTAGGTTGCCTTAGGTTAGGATATATAACGTTATAGACGTATATACTGTTCCCTCCGAGAAGTAGGGTTCGATACGCCAGGAATGTTGTCAAATATTACATACGAGATGTTAAGTGGCCTTAGGTTAGGATGTATAACGTTATAGACGCATGTAATGTTCCCACCGAGAAGTAGGGACCGACACGCCTGGAATATGGTAAAATGTTACATCCGAGATGTTAGGTTGCCTAAGATTAGGATATATACCGTTATAGACGCATGTAATGTTACCACCGAGAAGTAGGGTTCGACACGCCAGGAATGTTGTCAAATATTACATACGAGATGTTAGGTGGCCTTAGGTTAGGATATATAATGTTATAGACGCATGTAATGTTACCACCGAGACGTAGGGACCGACAGGCCTGGAATGTTTGAAAAATGTTACATCCGAGATGTTAGGTTGCCTAAGATTAGGATATATACCGCTATAGACGCATGTAATGTTACCACCGAGACGTAGGGACCGACACGCCAGGAATGTTGTCAAATATTACATACGAGATGTTAGGTGGCTTTGGTTAGGATATATAACGTTATAGACGCATGTAATGTTACCACCGAGACGTAGGGACCGACACGCCTGGAATGTGGTAAAATGTTACATCCGAGATGTTAGGTTGACTAAGATTAGGATATATACCGTTATAGACGCATGTAATGTTACCACCGAGACGTAGGGACCGACACGCCCGGAATTGCTATCAAATGTTACATCCGAGATGTTAGGTTGCCTAAGGCTAGGATATATAACGTTATAGATGTATATGCTGTTCCCTCCGAGAAGTAGGGTTCGACAGGCCAGGAATGTTGTCAAATATTGCATCTGAGATGTTAGGTTGCCTAAGGTTAGGATATATAACGTTATAGACGCATGTAATGTTACCACCGAGACGTAGGGACCGACACGCCTGGAATGTTGTCAAATGTTACATTCGAGATGTTAGGTTGTCTTAGGTTAGGATATATGACGTTATAGATGTATATGCTGTTCCCTCCTAGAAGTAGGCTTCGACAGGCCAGGAATGTTGTCAAATATTGCATCCGAGATGTTAGGTTGCCTAAGATTAGGATATATACCGTTATAGACGCATGTAATGTTACCACCGAGAAGTAGGGCCAGACAGGCCTGGAATGTTGTAAAATGTTACATCCGATATGTTAGGTTGCCTAAGATTAGGATATATACCGCTATAGACGCATGTAATGTTACCACCGAGACGTAGGGACCGACACGCCTGGAATGTGGTAAAATGTTACATCCGAGATGTTAGGTTGCCTAAGATTAGGATATATACCGTTATAGACGCATGTAAAGTTACCGCCGAGAAGTAGGGACCCACAGGCCTGGAATGCTGTAAAATGTTACATCCGATATGTTAGGTTGCCTAAGATTAGGATATATACCGCTATAGACGCATGTAATGTTACCACCGAAACGTAGGGACCGACACGCCAGGAATGTTGTCAAATATTACATACGAGATGTTAGGTGGCCTTAGGTTAGGATATATAACGTTATAGACGCATGTAATGTTACCACCGAGACGTAGGGACCGACACGCCTGGAATGTGGTAAAATGTTACATCCGAGATGTTAGGTTGCCTAAGATTAGGATATATACCGTTATAGACGCATGTAATGTTACCACCGAGACGTAGGGACCGACACGCCCGGAATGCTATCAAATGTTACATCCGAGATGTTAGGTTGCCTAAGGCTAGGATATATAACGTTATAGATGTATATGCTGTTCCCTCCGAGAAGTAGGGTTCGACAAGCCAGGAATGTTGTCAAATATTGCATCTGAGATGTTAGGTTGCCTAAGGTTAGGATATATAACGTTATAGACGCATGTAATCTTACCACCGAGACGTAGGGACCGACACGCCTGGAATGTTGTCAAATGTTACATTCGAGATGTTAGGTTGTCTTAGGTTAGGATATATGACGTTATAGATGTATATGCTGTTCCCTCCTAGAAGTAGGCTTCGACAGGCCAGGAATGTTGTCAAATATTGCATCCGAGATGTTAGGTTGCCTAAGGTTAGGATATATAACGTTATAGACGCATGTAATGTTACCACCGAGACGTAGGGACCGACACGCCTGGAATGTGGTAAAATGTTACATCCGAGATGTTAGGTTGCCTAAGATTAGGATATATACCGTTATAGACGCATGTAATGTTACCACCGAAACGTAGGGACCGCCACGCCTGGAATGTGGTAAAATGTTGCATCCGAGATGTTAGGTTGCCTAAGATTAGGATATATACCGTTATAGACGCATGTAATGTTACCACCGAGAAGTAGGGCCAGACAGGCCTGGAATGTTGTAAAATGATACATCCGATATGTTAGGTTGCCTAAGATTAGGATATATACCGCTATAGACGCATGTAATGTTACCACCGAGACGTAGGGACCGACACGCCTGGAATGTGGTAAAATGTTACATCCGAGATGTTAGGTTGCCTAAGATTAGGATATATACCGTTATAGACGCATGTAAAGTTACCACCGAGAAGTAGGGACCGACAGGCCTGGAACGCTGTAAAATGTTACATCCGATATGTTAGGTTGCCTAAGATTAGGATATATACCGCTATAGACGCATGTAATGTTACCACCGAGACGTAGGTACCGACACGCCAGGAATGTTGTCAAATATTACATACGAGATGTTAGGTGGCCTTAGGTTAGGATATATAACGTTATAGACGCATGTAATGTTACCACCGAGACGTAGGGACCGACACGCCTGGAATGTGGTAAAATGTTACATCCGAGATGTTAGGTTGCCTAAGATTAGGATATATACCGTTATAGACGCATGTAATGTTACCACCGAGACGTAGGGACCGACACGCCTGGAATGTGGTAAAATGTTACATCCGAGATGTTAGGTTGCCTAAGATTAGGATATATACCGTTATAGACGCATGTAATGTTACCACCGAGACGTAGGGACCGACATGCCTGGAATGTTGTCAAATGTTACATCCGAGATGTTAGGTTGCCTTAGGTTAGGATATATGACGTTATAGACGTATATACTGTTCCCTCCGAGAAGTAGGGTTCGACAGGCCAGGAATGTTGTCAAATATTGCATCCGAGATGTTGGGTTGCCTTAGATTAGGAAATATACCGTTATAGACGCATGTAAGGTTACCACCGAGACGTAGGGACCGACACGCCTGGAATGTTGTCAAATGTTACATCCGAGATGTTAGGTTGCCTTAGGTTAGGATATATGACGTTATAGACGTATATACTGTTCTCTCCGAGAAGTAGGGTTCGACAGGCTAGGAATGTTGTCAAATATTGCATCCGAGATGTTAGGTTGCCTTAGATAAGGATATATAACGTAACAGACGCATATAATGTTACCACCGAGACGTAGGGACCGACATGCCTGGAATGTTGTCAAATGTTACATTCGAGATGTTAGGTTGCCTTAGGTTAGGATATATGACGTTATAGACGTATATACTGTTCCCTCCGAGAAGTAGGGTTCGACAGGCCAGGAATGTTGTCAAATATTGCATCCGAGATGTTAGGTTGCCTTAGATTAGGAAATATACCGTTATAGACGCATGTAATGTTACCACCGAGACGTAGGGACCGACACGCCTGGAATGTTGTCAAATGTTACATCCGAGATCTTAGGTTGCCTTAGGTTAGGATATATGACGTTATAGACGTATATACCTTTCCCTCCGAGAAGTAGAGTTCGACAGGCCACGAATGTTGTCAAATATTGCATCCGAGAGGTTAGGTTGCCTTAGATAAGGATATACAACGTTATAGACGCATATAATGTTCCCACCGAGAAGTAGGGTCCGACACGCCAGGAATGTTGTCAAATATTACATCCGACATGTTAGGTTGCCTTAGGTTAGGATATATAACGTTATAGACGTATATACTGTTCCCTCCGAGAAGTAGGGTTCGATACGCCAGGAATCTTGTCAAATATTACATACGAGATGTTAGGTGGCCTTAGGTTAGGATATATAACGTTATAGACGCATGTAATGTTCACACCGAGAAGTCGGGACCGACACGCCTGGAATGTGGTAAAATGTTACATCCGAGATGTTAGGTTGCCTAAGATTAGGATATATACCGTTATAGACGCATGTAATGTTACCACCGAGAAGTAGGGTTCGACACGCCAGGAATGTTGTCAAATATTACATACGAGATGTTAGGTGGCCTTAGGTTAGGATATATAACGTTATACACGCATGTAATGTTACCACCGAGACGTAGGGACCGACAGGCCTGGAATGTTGTAAAATGTTACATTCGAGATGTTAGGTTGCCTAAGATTAGGATATATACCGCTATAGACGCATGTAATGTTACCACCGAGACGTAGGGACCGACACGCCAGGAATGTTGTCAAATATTACATACGAGATGTTAGGTGGCTTTGGTTAGGATATATAACGTTATAGACGCATGTAATGTTACCACCGAGACGTAGGGACCGACACGCCTGGAATGTGGTAAAATGTTACATCCGAGATGTTAGGTTGCCTAAGATTAGGATATATACCGTTATAGACGCATGTAATGTTACCACCGAGACGTAGGGACCGACACGCCCGGAATGCTATCAAATGTTACATCCGAGATGTTAGGTTGCCTAAGGCTAGGATATATGACGTTATAGATGTATATGCTGTTCCCTCCGAGAAGTAGGGTTCGACAGGCCAGGAATGTTGTCAAATATTGCATCTGAGATGTTAGGTTGCCTAAGGTTAGGATATATAACGTTATAGACGCATGTAATGTTACCACCGAGACGTAGGGACCGACACGCCTGGAATGTTGTCAAATGTTACATTCGAGATGTTAGGTTGTCTTAGGTTAGGATATATGACGTTACAGACGTATATACTGTTCCCTCCGAGATGTAGGGTTCGACAGGCCAGGAATGTTGTGAAATATTTCATCCGAGATGTTAGGTTGCCTTAGATTAGGATATATGACGTTATAGATGTATATGCTGTTCCCTCCTAGAAGTAGGCTTCGACAGGCCAGGAATGTTGTCAAATATTGCATCCGAGATGTTAGGTTGCCTAAGGTTAGGATATATACCGCTATAGACGCATGTAATGTTACCACCGAGACGTAGGGACCGACACGCCTGGAATGTGGTAAAATGTTACATCCGAGATGTTAGGTTGCCTAAGATTAGGATATATACCGTTATAGACGGATGTAATGTTACCACCGAGAAGTAGGGACCGACAGGCCTGGAATGTTGTAAAATGTTACATCCGATATGTTACGTTGCCTAAGATTAGGATATATACCGCTATAGACGCATGTAATGTTACCACCGAGACGTAGGGACCGACACGCCTGGAATGTTATCAAATGTTACATCCGAGATGTTAGGTTGCCTAAGGCTAGGATATATGACGTTATAGATGTATATGCTGTTCCCTCCGAGAAGTAGGGTTCGACAGGCCAGGAATATTGTCAAATATTGCATTCGAGATGTTAGGTTGCCTAAGGTTAGGATATATAACGTTATAGACGCATGTAATGTTACCACCGAGACGTAGGGACCGACACGCCTGGCATGTTGTCAAATGTTACGTCTGAGATGTTAGGTTGTCTTAGGTTAGGATATATGACGTTACAGACGTATATACTGTTCCCTCAGAGATGTAGGGTTCTACAGGCCAGGAATGTTGTGAAATATTTCATCCGAGATGTTAGGTTGCCTTAGATTAGGATATGTGACGTTATAGACGTATAAGCTGTTCCCTCCGAGAAGTAGGGTTCGACAGGCCAGGAATGTTGTCAAATATTGCATCCGAGATGTTAGGTTGCCTAAGGTTAGGATATATAACGTTATAGACGCATGTAATGTTACCACCGAGACGTAGGGACCGACACTCCTGGAATGTGGTAAAATGTTACATCCGAGATGTTAGGTTGCCCAAGATTAGGATATATACCGTTATAGACGCAAGTAATGTTACCACCGAGACGTAGGGACCGACACGCCTGGAATGTGGTAAAATGTTGCATCCGAGATGTTAGGTTGCCTAAGATTAGGATATATACCGCTATAGACGCATGTAATGTTACCACCGAGACGTAGGGACCGACACGCCTGGAATGTGGTAAAATGTTACATCCGAGATGTTAGGTTGCCTAAGATTAGGATATATACCGCTATAGACGCATGTAATGTTACCACCTAGACGTAGGGACCGACACGCCAGGAATGTTGTCAAATATTACATACGAGATGTTAGGTGGCCTTAGGTTAGGATATATAACGTTATAGACGCATGTAATGTTACCACCGAGACGTAGGGACCGACACGCCTGGAATGTGGTAAAATGTTACATCCGAGATGTTAGGTTGCCTAAGATTAGGATATATACCGTTATAGACGCATGTAATGTTACCACCGAGACGTAGGGACCGACACGCCTGGAATGTTGTCAAATGTTACATCCGAGATGTTAGGTTGCCTTAGGCTAGGATATATGACGTTATAGATGTATATGCTGTTCCCTCCGAGAAGTAGGGTTCGACAGGCCAGGAATGTTGTCAAATATTGCATCCGAGATGTTAGGTTGCCTAAGGCTAGGATATATAACGTTATAGACGCATGTAATGTTACCACCGAGACGTAGGGACCGACACGCCTGGAATGTGGTAAAATGTTACATCCGAAATGTTAGGTTGCCTAAGATTAGGATATATACCGTTATAGACGCATATAATGTTACCACCGAGAAGTAGGGTCCGACACGCCTGGAAGGTTGTAGAATATTATATCCGAGATGTTAGGTTGCCCTAGGTTAGGATATATAACGTTATAGACGTATATACTGTTCCCTCCGAGAAGTAGGGTTCGACAGGCCAGGAATGTTGTCAAATGTTACATCCGAGATGTTAGGTTGCCTTAGGCTAGGATATATGACGTTATAGATGTATATGCTGTTCCCTCCGAGAAGTAGGTTTCGACAGGCCAGGAATGTTGTCAAATATTGCATCCGAGATGCTAGGTTGCCTTAGATTAGGATATGCAACGTTATAGACGCATACAGTGTTCCCATCGAGAAGTAGGGTCCGACACGCCTGGAAGGTTGTAGAATATTACATCCGAGATGTTAGGTTGCCTTAGGTTAGGATATATAACGTTATAGACGTACATACTGTTCCCTCCGAGAAGTAGGGTTCGACAGGCCAGGAATGTTGTCAAATATTGCATCCGAGATGTTAGATTGCCTTAGATTACGATATCGACCGTTATGGACGCATATAATATTCCCACCGAAAAGTATGCACCGACACGCCAGGAATATTGCAAAATATTACGTCTGAGATAATAGGTTGCCTTAGATTAGGATATACAACCTTATAGACGCATATAATGTTCCCACCGAGAAGTAGGGTCCGACACGCCTGGAATGATGTAGAATATTACATCCGAGATGTCAGGTTGCCTTAGGTTAGGATATATAACGTTATAGACGTATATACTGTTCAGTCCGAGAAGTAGGGTTCGACAGGCTAAGAATGTTGTCAAATATTGCATCCGAGGTGTTAGGTTGCCTTAGATAAGGATATATAACGTTATAGACGCATATAATACTACCACCGAGACGTAGGGACCGACATGCCTGGAATGTTGTCAAATGTTACATCCGAGATGTTAGGTTGCCTTAGGTTAGGATATATGACGTTATAGACGTATATACTGTTCCCTCCGAGAAGTAGGGTTCGACAGGCCAGGAATGTTGTCAAATATTGCATCCGAGATGTTAGGTTGCCTTAGATCAGGAAATATACCGTTATAGACGCATGTAATGTTACCACCGAGACGTAGGGTTCGACAGGCTAGGAATGTTGTCAAATATTGCATCGGAGATGTTAGGTTGCCTTAGATAAGGATATATAACGTTATAGACGCATATAATGTTACCACCGAGACGTAGGACCAACATGCCTGGAATGTTGTCAAATGTTACATCCGAGATGTTAGGTTGCCTTAGGTTAGGATATATAACGTTATAGACGTATATACTGTTCAGTCCGAGAAGTAGGGTTCGACAGGCTAAGAATGTTGTCAAATATTGCATCCGAGGTGTTAGGTTGCCTTAGATAAGGATATATAACGTTATAGACGCATATAATGTTACCACCGAGACGTAGGGACCGACATGCCTGGAATGTTGTCAAATGTTACATCCGAGATGTTAGGTTGCCTTAGGTTAGGATATATGACGTTATAGACGTATATACTGTTCCGTCCGAGAAGTAGGGTTCGACAGGCCAGGAATGTTGTCAAATATTGCATCCGAGATATTAGGTTGCCTTAGATCAGGAAATATACCGTTATAGACGCATGTAATGTTACCACCGAGACGTAGGGTTCGACAGGCTAGGAATGTTGTCAAATATTGCATCGGAGATGTTAGGTTGCCTTCGATAAGGATATATAACGTTATAGACGCATATAATGTTACCACCGAGACGTAGGACCAACATGCCTGGAATGTTGTCAAATGTTACATCCGAGATGTTAGGTTGCCTTAGGTTAGGATATATAACGTTATAGACGTATATACTGTTCCCTCCGAGAAGTAGGGTTCGACAGGCCAGGAATGTTGTCAAATATTGCATCCGAGATGTTAGGTTGCGTTAGGTTAGGATATATAACGTTATAGACGCATATAATGTTACCACCGAGAAGTAGGGTCCGACACGCCTGGAAGGTTGTAGAATATTACATCCGAGATGTTAGTTTGCCTTAGGTTAGGGTATATAACGTTATAGACGTACATAATGTTCCCTCCGAGAAGTAGGGTTCGACAGGCAAGGAATGTTGTCAAATATTGCATCCGAGATGTTAGGTTGCCTTAGATTAGGATATGCAACGTTATAGACGCATATAATGTTACCACCGAGAAGTAGGCTCCGACACGCCTGGAACGTTGTAGAATATTGCATCCGAGATGTTAGATTGCCTTAGATTACGATATCGACCGTTATGGACGCATATAATATTCCCACCGAAAAGTATGCACCGACACGCGAGGAATATTGTAAAATATTACGTCTGACATAATAGGTTGCCTTAGATTAGGATATACAACGTTATAGACTCATATAATGTTCCCACCGAGAAGTAGGGTCCGACACGCCTTGAATGATGTTGAATATTACATCCGAGATGTCAGGTTGCCTTCGGTTAGGATATATAACGTTATAGACTTATATACTGTTCCCTCCGAGAAGTAGGGTTCGACAGGCCAGGAATGTTGTCAAATATTGCATCCGAGATGTTAGGTTGCCTTAGATTAGGATATATACCGCTATAGACGTATATACTGTTCCCTCCGAGATGTAGGGTTCGACAGGCCAGGAATGTTGTCAAATATTGCATCCGAGATGTTAGGTTGCCTTAGATTAGGATATACAACGTTATAGACGCATATAATGTTCCCACCGAGAAGTAGGGTCCAACACGCCTGGAATGTTGCAGAATAATATATCCGAGATGTCATGTTGCCTTAGGTTAGGATATATAACGTTATAGACGTATATAGTGTTCCCTCCGAGAAGTAGGGTTCGACAGGCCAGGAATGTTGTCAAATATTGCATCCGAGATGTTAGGTTGCCTTAGATAAGGATATATAACGATATAGACGCATATAATGTTACCACCGAGACGTAGGGACCGACATGCCTGGAATGTTGTCAAATGTTACATCCTAGATGTTAGGTTGCCTTAGGTTAGGATAAATAACGTTATAGACGTATATACTGTTCCCTCCGAGAAGTATTGTTCGACAGGCCAGGAATGTTGTCAAATTATGCATCCGAGATGTTAGGTTGCCTTAGGTTGGGATATATAACGTTATAGACGCATGTAACGTTACCACCGAGACGTAGGGACCGACACGCCTGGAATGTTGTCAAATCTTACATCCGAGATGTTAGGTTGCCTTAGGTTAGGATTTATGACGTTATAGACGTATATGCTGTTCCCTCCGAGAAGTAGGGTTCGACAGGCCAGGAATGTTGTCAAATATTGCATCCGAAATGTTAGGTTGCCTTAGGTTAGCATATATGACGTTATAGACGCACGTAATGTTACCAGCGAGACGTAGGGTTCCAACACGCCTGGAATGTTGTCAAATGTTATATCCGAGATGTTAGGTTGCGTTAGGTTAGGATATATAACGTTATAGACGTATATACTGTTCCCACCGAGAAGTAGGGTTCGACACGACAGGAATGTTGTCAAATATTACATACGAGATGTTAGTTGGCCTTAGGTTAGGATATATAACGTTATAGACGCTGGTAATGTTACCACCGAGACGTAGGGACCGACACGCCTGGAATGTGGTAAAATGTTGCATCCGAGATGTTAGGTTGCCTAAGATTAGGATATATACCGTTATAGACGCATGTAATGTTACCACCGAGACGTAGGGACCGACACGCCTGGAATGTTGTCAAATGTTACATCCGAGATGTTAGGTTGCCTTAGGCTAGGATATATGACGTTATAGATGTATATGCTGTTCCCTCCGAGAAGTAGGGTTCGACAGGCTAAGAATGTTGTCAAATATTGCATCCGAGGTGTTAGGTTGCCTTAGATAAGGATATATAACGTTATAGACGCATATAATGTTACCACCGAGACGTAGGGACCGACATGCCTGGAATGTTGTCAAATGTTACATCCGAGTTGTTAGGTTGCCTTAGGTTAGGATATATGACGTTATAGACGTATATACTGTTCCCTCCGAGAAGTAGGGTTCGACAGGCCAGGAATGTTGTCAAATATTGCATCCGAGATGTTAGGTTGCCTTAGATCAGGAAATATACCGTTATAGACGCATGTAATGTTACCACCGAGACTTAGGGTTCGACAGGCTAGGAATGTTGTCAAATATTGCATCGGAGATGTTAGGTTGCCTTAGATAAGGATATATAACGTTATAGACGCATATAATGTTACCACCGAGACGTAGGAACAACATGCCTGGAATGTTGTCAAATGTTACATCCGAGATGTTAGGTTGCCTTAGGTTAGGATATATAACGTTATAGACGTATATACTGTTCCCTCCGAGAAGTATTGTTCGACAGGCCAGGAATGTTGTCAAATATTGCATCCGAGATGTTAGGTTGCCTTAGGTTAGGATATATAACGTTATAGACGCATATAATGTTACCACCGAGATGTAGGGTCCGACACGCCTGGAAGGTTGTAGAATATTACATCCGAGATGTTAGTTTGCCTTAGGTTAGGATATATAACGTTATAGACGTACATACTGTTCCCTCCGAGAAGTAGGGTTCGACAGGCAAGGAATGTTGTCAAATATTGCATCCGAGATGTTAGGTTGCCTTAGATTAGGATATGCAACGTTCTAGACGCATATAATGTTACCACCGAGAAGTAGGCTCCGACACGCCTGGAACGTTGTAGAATATTGCATCCGAGATGTTAGATTGCCTTAGATTACGATATCGACCGTTATGGACGCATATAATATTCCCACCGAAAAGTATGCACCGACACGCGAGGAATATTGTAAAATATTACGTCTGAGATAATAGGTTGCCTTAGATTAGGATATACAACGTTATAGACTCATATAATGTTCCCACCGAGAAGTAGGGTCCGACACGCCTTGAATGATGTTGAATATTACATCCGAGATGTCAGGTTGCCTTCGGTTAGGATATATAACGTTATAGACTTATATACTGTTCCCTCCGAGAAGTAGGGTTCGACAGGCCAGGAATGTTGTCAAATATTGCATCCGAGATGTTAGGTTGCCTTAGATTAGGATATATACCGCTATAGACGTATATACTGTTCCCTCCGAGATGTAGGGTTCGACAGGCCAGGAATGTTGTCAAATATTGCATCCGAGATGTTAGGTTGCCTTAGATTAGGATATACAACGTTATAGACGCATATAATGTTCCTACCGAGAAGTAGGGTCCGACACGCCTGGAATGTTGCAGAATAATATATCCGAGATGTCATGTTGCCTTAGGTTAGGATATATATAACGTTATAGACGTATATAGTGTTCCCTCCGAGAAGTAGGGTTCGACAGGCCAGGAATGTTGTCAAATATTGCATCCGAGATGTTAGGTTGCCTTAGATAAGGATATATAACGTTATAGACGCATATAATGTTACCACCGAGACGTAGGGACCGACATGCCTGGAATGTTGTCAAATGTTACATCCTAGATGTTAGGTTGCCTTAGGTTAGGATAAATAACGTTATAGACGTATATACTGTTCCCTCCGAGAAGTATTGTTCGACAGGCCAGGAATGTTGTCAAATTATGCATCCGAGATGTTAGGTTGCCTTAGGTTAGGATATATAACGTTATAGACGCATGTAACGTTACCACCGAGACGTCGGGACCGACACGCCTGGAATGTTGTCAAATCTTACATCCGAGATGTTAGGTTGCCTTAGGTTAGGATTTATGACGTTATAGACGTATATGCTGTTCCCTCCGAGAAGTAGGGTTCGACAGGCCAGGAATGTTGTCAAATATTGCATCCGAAATGTTAGGTTGCCTTAGGTTAGCATATATGACGTTATAGACGCACGTAATGTTACCAGCGAGACGTAGGGTTCCAACACGCCTGGAATGTTGTCAAATGTTATATCCGAGATGTTAGGTTGCGTTAGGTTAGGATATATAACGTTATAGACGTATATACTGTTCCCACCGAGAAGTAGGGTTCGACACGCCAGGAATGTTGTCAAATATTACATACGAGATGTTAGTTGGCCTTAGGTTAGGATATATAACGTTATAGACGCTGGTAATGTTACCACCGAGACGTAGGGACCGACACGCCTGGAATGTGGTCAAATGTTACATCCGAGATGTTAGGTTGCCTAAGATTAGGATATATACCGTTATAGACGCATGTAATGTTACCACCGAGACGTAGGGACCGACACGCCTGGAATGTTGTCAAATGTTACATCCGAGATGTTAGGTTGCCTTAGGCTAGGATATATGACATAATAGATGTATATGCTGTTCCCTCCGAGAAGTAGGGTTCGACAGGCTAAGAATGTTGTCAAATATTGCATCCGAGGTGTTAGGTTGCCTTAGATAAGGATATATAACGTTATAGACGCATATAATGTTACCACCGAGACGTAGGGACCGACAGGCCAGGAATGTTGTCAAATTATGCATCCGAGATGTTAGGTTGCCTTAGGTTAGGATATATAACGTTATAGACGCATGTAACGTTACCACCGAGACGTAGGGACCGACACGCCTGGAATGTTGTCAAATCTTACATCCGAGATGTTAGGTTGCCTTAGGTTAGGATTTATGACGTTATAGACGTATATGCTGTTCCCTCCGAGAAGTAGGTTTCGACAGGCCAGGAATGTTGTCAAATATTGCATCCGAAATGTTAGGTTGCCTTAGGTTAGCATATATGACGTTATAGACGCACGTAATGTTACCAGCGAGACGTAGGGTTCCAACACGCCTGGAATGTTGTCAAATGTTATATCCGAGATGTTAGGTTGCCTTAGGTTAGGATATATAATGTTATAGACGTATATACTGTTCCCTCCGAGAAGTAGGGTTCGACAGGCCAGGAATGTTGTCAAATATTGCATCCGAGATGTTAGGTTGCCTTAGATAAGGATATATAACGTTATAGACGCATATAATGTTACCACCGAGACGTAGGGACCGACATGCCTGGAATGTTGTCAAATGTTACATCCTAGATGTTAGGTTGCCTTAGGTTAGGATAAATAACGTTATAGACGTATATACTGTTCCCTCCGAGAAGTATTGTTCGACAGGCCAGGAATGTTGTCAAATTATGCATCCGAGATGTTAGGTTGCCTTAGGTTAGGATATATAACGTTATAGACGCATGTAACGTTACCACCGAGACGTAGGGACCGACACGCCTGGAATGTTGTCAAATCTTACATCCGAGATGTTAGGTTGCTTTAGGTTAGGATTTATGACGTTATAGACGTATATGCTGTTCCCTCCGAGAAGTAGGGTTCGACAGGCCAGGAATGTTGTCAAATATTGCATCCGAAATGTTAGGTTGCCTTAGGTTAGCATATATGACGTTATAGACGCACGTAATGTTACCAGCGAGACGTAGGGTTCCAACACGCCTGGAATGTTGTCAAATGTTATATCCGAGATGTTAGGTTGCCTAAGATTAGGATATATACCGTTATAGACGCATGTAATGTTACCACCGAGAAGTAGGGTTCGACACGCCAGGAATGTGGTAAAATGTTACATCCGAGATGTTAGTTGGCCTTAGGTTAGGATATATAACGTTATAGACGCTGGTAATGTTACCACCGAGACGTAGGGACCGACACGCCTGGAATGTGGTAAAATGTTACATCCGAGATGTTAGGTTGCCTAAGATTAGGATATATACCGTTATAGACGCATGTAATGTTACCACCGAGACGTAGGGACCGACACGCCTGGAATGTTGTCAAATGTTACATCCGAGATGTTAGGTTGCCTTAGGCTAGGATATATGACGTTATAGATGTATATGCTGTTCCGTCCGAGAAGTAGGGTTCGACAGGCTAAGAATGTTGTCAAATATTGCATCCGAGGTGTTAGGTTGCCTTAGATAAGGATATATAACGTTATAGACGCATATAATGTTACCACCGAGACGTAGGGACCGACATGCCTGGAATGTTGTCAAATGTTACATC
Source organism: Xylocopa violacea (assembly GCA_963969225.1). NCBI lineage: Eukaryota > Metazoa > Arthropoda > Insecta > Hymenoptera > Apidae > Xylocopa > Xylocopa violacea. The sequence continues at coordinate 767,050 of CAXAJV010000194.1, read as the reverse complement.
CGAGTTGTTAGGTTGCCTTAGGTTAGGATATATGACGTTATAGACGTATATACTGTTCCCTCCGAGAAGTAGGGTTCGACAGGCCAGGAATGTTGTCAAATATTGCATCCGAGATGTTAGGTTGCCTTAGATCAGGAAATATACCGTTATAGACGCATGTAATGTTACCACCGAGACGTAGGGTTCGACAGGCTAGGAATGTTGTCAAATATTGCATCGGAGATGTTAGGTTGCCTTAGATAAGGATATATAACGTTATAGACGCATATAATGTTACCACCGAGACGTAGGACCAACATGCCTGGAATGTTGTCAAATGTTACATCCGAGATGTTAGGTTGCCTTAGGTTAGGATATATAACGTTATAGACGTATATACTGTTCCCTCCGAGAAGTATTGTTCGACAGGCCAGGAATGTTGTCAAATATTGCATCCGAGATGTTAGGTTGCCTTAGGTTAGGATATATAACGTTATAGACGCATATAATGTTACCACCGAGAAGTAGGGTCCGACACGCCTGGAAGGTTGTAGAATATTACATCCGAGATGTTAGTTTGCCTTAGGTTAGGATATATAACGTTATAGACGTACATACTGTTCCCTCCGAGAAGTAGGGTTCGACAGGCAAGGAATGTTGTCAAATATTGCATCCGAGATGTTAGGTTGCCTTAGATTAGGATATGCAACGTTATAGACGCATATAATGTTACCACCGAGAAGTAGGCTCCGACACGCCTGGAACGTTGTAGAATATTGCATCCGAGATGTTAGATTGCCTTAGATTACGATATCGACCGTTATGGACGCATATAATATTCCCACCGAAAAGTATGCACCGACACGCGAGGAATATTGTAAAATATTACGTCTGAGATAATAGGTTGCCTTAGATTAGGATATACAACGTTATAGACTCATATAATGTTCCCACCGAGAAGTAGGGTCCGACACGCCTTGAATGATGTTGAATATTACATCCGAGATGTCAGGTTGCCTTCGGTTAGGATATATAACGTTATAGACTTATATACTGTTCCCTCCGAGAAGTAGGGTTCGACAGGCCAGGAATGTTGTCAAATATTGCATCCGAGATGTTAGGTTGCCTTAGATTAGGATATATACCGCTATAGACGTATATACTGTTCCCTCCGAGATGTAGGGTTCGACAGGCCAGGAATGTTGTCAAATATTGCATCCGAGATGTTAGGTTGCCTTAGATTAGGATATACAACGTTATAGACGCATATAATGTTCCTACCGAGAAGTAGGGTCCGACACGCCTGGAATGTTGCAGAATAATATATCCGAGATGTCATGTTGCCTTAGGTTAGGATATATATAACGTTATAGACGTATATAGTGTTCCCTCCGAGAAGTAGGGTTCGACAGGCCAGGAATGTTGTCAAATATTGCATCCGAGATGTTAGGTTGCCTTAGATAAGGATATATAACGTTATAGACGCATATAATGTTACCACCGAGACGTAGGGACCGACATGCCTGGAATGTTGTCAAATGTTACATCCTAGATGTTAGGTTGCCTTAGGTTAGGATAAATAACGTTATAGACGTATATACTGTTCCCTCCGAGAAGTATTGTTCGACAGGCCAGGAATGTTGTCAAATTATGCATCCGAGATGTTAGGTTGCCTTAGGTTAGGATATATAACGTTATAGACGCATGTAACGATACCACCGAGACGTAGGGACCGACACGCCTGGAATGTTGTCAAATCTTACATCCGAGATGTTAGGTTGCCTTAGGTTAGGATTTATGACGTTATAGACGTATATGCTGTTCCCTCCGAGAAGTAGGGTTCGACAGGCCAGGAATGTTGTCAAATATTGCATCCGAAATGTTAGGTTGCCTTAGGTTAGCATATATGACGTTATAGACGCACGTAATGTTACCAGCGAGACGTAGGGTTCCAACACGCCTGGAATGTTGTCAAATGTTATATCCGAGATGTTAGGTTGCGTTAGGTTAGGATATATAACGTTATAGACGTATATACTGTTCCCACCGAGAAGTAGGGTTCGACACGCCAGGAATGTTGTCAAATATTACATACGAGATGTTAGTTGGCCTTAGGTTAGGATATATAACGTTATAGACGCTGGTAATGTTACCACCGAGACGTAGGGACCGACACGCCTGGAATGTGGTAAAATGTTACATCCGAGATGTTAGGTTGCCTAAGATTAGGATATATACCGTTATAGACGCATGTAATGTTACCACCGAGACGTAGGGACCGACACGCCTGGAATGTTGTCAAATGTTACATCCGAGATGTTAGGTTGCCTTAGGCTAGGATATATGACGTTATAGATGTATATGCTGTTCCCTCCGAGAAGTAGGGTTCGACAGGCCAGGAATGTTGTCAAATATTGCATCCGAGATGTTAGGTTGCCTTAGGTAAGCATATACAACGTTATAGACGCATATAATGTTCCCACCGAGAAGTAGGGTCCGACACGCCTGGAATGTTGTAGAATAATATATCCGAGATGTCAGGTTGCCTTAGGTTAGGATATATAACGTTATAGACGTATATACTGTTCCCTCCGAGAAGTATTGTTCGACAGGCCAGGAATGTTGTCAAATATTGCATCCGAGATGTTAGGTTGCCTTAGGTTAGGATATATAACGTTATAGACGCATGTAACGTTACCACCGAGACGTAGGGACCGACACGCCTGGAAAGTTGTCAAATGTTACATCCGAGATGTTAGGTTGCCTTAGGTTAGGATATATGACGTTATAGACGTATATGCTGTTCCCTCCGAGATGTAGGGTTCGACAGGCCAGGAATGTTGTCAAATATTGCATCCGAGATGTTAGGTTGCCTTAGATTAGGATATACAACGTTATAGACGCATATAATGTTCCTACCGAGAAGTAGGGTCCGACACGCCTGGAATGTTGCAGAATAATATATCCGAGATGTCATGTTGCCTTAGGTTAGGATATATATAACGTTATAGACGTATATAGTGTTCCCTCCGAGAAGTAGGGTTCGACAGGCCAGGAATGTTGTCAAATATTGCATCCGAGATGTTAGGTTGCCTTAGATAAGGATATATAACGTTATAGACGCATATAATGTTACCACCGAGACGTAGGGACCGACATGCCTGGAATGTTGTCAAATGTTACATCCTAGATGTTAGGTTGCCTTAGGTTAGGATAAATAACGTTATAGACGTATATACTGTTCCCTCCGAGAAGTATTGTTCGACAGGCCAGGAATGTTGTCAAATTATGCATCCGAGATGTTAGGTTGCCTTAGGTTAGGATATATAACGTTATAGACGCATGTAACGTTACCACCGAGACGTAGGGACCGACACGCCTGGAATGTTGTCAAATCTTACATCCGAGATGTTAGGTTGCTTTAGGTTAGGATTTATGACGTTATAGACGTATATGCTGTTCCCTCCGAGAAGTAGGGTTCGACAGGCCAGGAATGTTGTCAAATATTGCATCCGAAATGTTAGGTTGCCTTAGGTTAGCATATATGACGTTATAGACGCACGTAATGTTACCAGCGAGACGTAGGGTTCCAACACGCCTGGAATGTTGTCAAATGTTATATCCGAGATGTTAGGTTGCCTAAGATTAGGATATATACCGTTATAGACGCATGTAATGTTACCACCGAGAAGTAGGGTTCGACACGCCAGGAATGTGGTAAAATGTTACATCCGAGATGTTAGTTGGCCTTAGGTTAGGATATATAACGTTATAGACGCTGGTAATGTTACCACCGAGACGTAGGGACCGACACGCCTGGAATGTGGTAAAATGTTACATCCGAGATGTTAGGTTGCCTAAGATTAGGATATATACCGTTATAGACGCATGTAATGTTACCACCGAGACGTAGGGACCGACACGCCTGGAATGTTGTCAAATGTTACATCCGAGATGTTAGGTTGCCTTAGGCTAGGATATATGACGTTATAGATGTATATGCTGTTCCGTCCGAGAAGTAGGGTTCGACAGGCTAAGAATGTTGTCAAATATTGCATCCGAGGTGTTAGGTTGCCTTAGATAAGGATATATAACGTTATAGACGCATATAATGTTACCACCGAGACGTAGGGACCGACATGCCTGGAATGTTGTCAAATGTTACATCCGAGTTGTTAGGTTGCCTTAGGTTAGGATATATGACGTTATAGACGTATATACTGTTCCCTCCGAGAAGTAGGGTTCGACAGGCCAGGAATGTTGTCAAATATTGCATCCGAGATGTTAGGTTGCCTTAGATCAGGAAATATACCGTTATAGACGCATGTAATGTTACCACCGAGACGTAGGGTTCGACAGGCTAGGAATGTTGTCAAATATTGCATCGGAGATGTTAGGTTGCCTTAGATAAGGATATATAACGTTATAGACGCATATAATGTTACCACCGAGACGTAGGACCAACATGCCTGGAATGTTGTCAAATGTTACATCCGAGATGTTAGGTTGCCTTAGGTTAGGATATATAACGTTATAGACGTATATACTGTTCCCTCCGAGAAGTATTGTTCGACAGGCCAGGAATGTTGTCAAATATTGCATCCGAGATGTTAGGTTGCCTTAGGTTAGGATATATAACGTTATAGACGCATATAATGTTACCACCGAGAAGTAGGGTCCGACACGCCTGGAAGGTTGTAGAATATTACATCCGAGATGTTAGTTTGCCTTAGGTTAGGATATATAACGTTATAGACGTACATACTGTTCCCTCCGAGAAGTAGGGTTCGACAGGCAAGGAATGTTGTCAAATATTGCATCCGAGATGTTAGGTTGCCTTAGATTAGGATATGCAACGTTATAGACGCATATAATGTTACCACCGAGAAGTAGGCTCCGACACGCCTGGAACGTTGTAGAATATTGCATCCGAGATGTTAGATTGCCTTAGATTACGATATCGACCGTTATGGACGCATATAATATTCCCACCGAAAGGTATGCACCGACACGCGAGGAATATTGTAAAATATTACGTCTGAGATAATAGGTTGCCTTAGATTAGGATATACAACGTTATAGACTCATATAATGTTCCCACCGAGAAGTAGGGTCCGACACGCCTTGAATGATGTTGAATATTACATCCGAGATGTCAGGTTGCCTTCGGTTAGGATATATAACGTTATAGACTTATATACTGTTCCCTCCGAGAAGTAGGGTTCGACAGGCCAGGAATGTTGTCAAATATTGCATCCGAGATGTTAGGTTGCCTTAGATTAGGATATATACCGCTATAGACGTATATACTGTTCCCTCCGAGATGTAGGGTTCGACAGGCCAGGAATGTTGTCAAATATTGCATCCGAGATGTTAGGTTGCCTTAGATTAGGATATACAACGTTATAGACGCATATAATGTTCCTACCGAGAAGTAGGGTCCGACACGCCTGGAATGTTGCAGAATAATATATCCGAGATGTCATGTTGCCTTAGGTTAGGATATATATAACGTTATAGACGTATATAGTGTTCCCTCCGAGAAGTAGGGTTCGACAGGCCAGGAATGTTGTCAAATATTGCATCCGAGATGTTAGGTTGCCTTAGATAAGGATATATAACGTTATAGACGCATATAATGTTACCACCGAGACGTAGGGACCGACATGCCTGGAATGTTGTCAAATGTTACATCCTAGATGTTAGGTTGCCTTAGGTTAGGATAAATAACGTTATAGACGTATATACTGTTCCCTCCGAGAAGTATTGTTCGACAGGCCAGGAATGTTGTCAAATTATGCATCCGAGATGTTAGGTTGCCTTAGGTTAGGATATATAACGTTATAGACGCATGTAACGATACCACCGAGACGTAGGGACCGACACGCCTGGAATGTTGTCAAATCTTACATCCGAGATGTTAGGTTGCCTTAGGTTAGGATTTATGACGTTATAGACGTATATGCTGTTCCCTCCGAGAAGTAGGGTTCGACAGGCCAGGAATGTTGTCAAATATTGCATCCGAAATGTTAGGTTGCCTTAGGTTAGCATATATGACGTTATAGACGCACGTAATGTTACCAGCGAGACGTAGGGTTCCAACACGCCTGGAATGTTGTCAAATGTTATATCCGAGATGTTAGGTTGCGTTAGGTTAGGATATATAACGTTATAGACGTATATACTGTTCCCACCGAGAAGTAGGGTTCGACACGCCAGGAATGTTGTCAAATATTACATACGAGATGTTAGTTGGCCTTAGGTTAGGATATATAACGTTATAGACGCTGGTAATGTTACCACCGAGACGTAGGGACCGACACGCCTGGAATGTGGTAAAATGTTACATCCGAGATGTTAGGTTGCCTAAGATTAGGATATATACCGTTATAGACGCATGTAATGTTACCACCGAGACGTAGGGACCGACACGCCTGGAATGTTGTCAAATGTTACATCCGAGATGTTAGGTTGCCTTAGGCTAGGATATATGACGTTATAGATGTATATGCTGTTCCCTCCGAGAAGTAGGGTTCGACAGGCCAGGAATGTTGTCAAATATTGCATCCGAGATGTTAGGTTGCCTTAGGTAAGCATATACAACGTTATAGACGCATATAATGTTCCCACCGAGAAGTAGGGTCCGACACGCCTGGAATGTTGTAGAATAATATATCCGAGATGTCAGGTTGCCTTAGGTTAGGATATATAACGTTATAGACGTATATACTGTTCCCTCCGAGAAGTATTGTTCGACAGGCCAGGAATGTTGTCAAATATTGCATCCGAGATGTTAGGTTGCCTTAGGTTAGGATATATAACGTTATAGACGCATGTAACGTTACCACCGAGACGTAGGGACCGACACGCCTGGAAAGTTGTCAAATGTTACATCCGAGATGTTAGGTTGCCTTAGGTTAGGATATATGACGTTATAGACGTATATGCTGTTCCCTCCGAGATGTAGGGTTCGACAGGCCAGGAATGTTGTCAAATATTGCATCCGAGATGTTAGGTTGCCTTAGATTAGGATATACAACGTTATAGACGCATATAATGTTCCTACCGAGAAGTAGGGTCCGACACGCCTGGAATGTTGCAGAATAATATATCCGAGATGTCATGTTGCCTTAGGTTAGGATATATATAACGTTATAGACGTATATAGTGTTCCCTCCGAGAAGTAGGGTTCGACAGGCCAGGAATGTTGTCAAATATTGCATCCGAGATGTTAGGTTGCCTTAGATAAGGATATATAACGTTATAGACGCATATAATGTTACCACCGAGACGTAGGGACCGACATGCCTGGAATGTTGTCAAATGTTACATCCTAGATGTTAGGTTGCCTTAGGTTAGGATAAATAACGTTATAGACGTATATACTGTTCCCTCCGAGAAGTATTGTTCGACAGGCCAGGAATGTTGTCAAATTATGCATCCGAGATGTTAGGTTGCCTTAGGTTAGGATATATAACGTTATAGACGCATGTAACGATACCACCGAGACGTAGGGACCGACACGCCTGGAATGTTGTCAAATCTTACATCCGAGATGTTAGGTTGCCTTAGGTTAGGATTTATGACGTTATAGACGTATATGCTGTTCCCTCCGAGAAGTAGGGTTCGACAGGCCAGGAATGTTGTCAAATATTGCATCCGAAATGTTAGGTTGCCTTAGGTTAGCATATATGACGTTATAGACGCACGTAATGTTACCAGCGAGACGTAGGGTTCCAACACGCCTGGAATGTTGTCAAATGTTATATCCGAGATGTTAGGTTGCGTTAGGTTAGGATATATAACGTTATAGACGTATATACTGTTCCCACCGAGAAGTAGGGTTCGACACGCCAGGAATGTTGTCAAATATTACATACGAGATGTTAGTTGGCCTTAGGTTAGGATATATAACGTTATAGACGCTGGTAATGTTACCACCGAGACGTAGGGACCGACACGCCTGGAATGTGGTAAAATGTTACATCCGAGATGTTAGGTTGCCTAAGATTAGGATATATACCGTTATAGACGCATGTAATGTTACCACCGAGACGTAGGGACCGACACGCCTGGAATGTTGTCAAATGTTACATCCGAGATGTTAGGTTGCCTTAGGCTAGGATATATGACGTTATAGATGTATATGCTGTTCCCTCCGAGAAGTAGGGTTCGACAGGCCAGGAATGTTGTCAAATATTGCATCCGAGATGTTAGGTTGCCTTAGGTAAGCATATACAACGTTATAGACGCATATAATGTTCCCACCGAGAAGTAGGGTCCGACACGCCTGGAATGTTGTAGAATAATATATCCGAGATGTCAGGTTGCCTTAGGTTAGGATATATAACGTTATAGACGTATATACTGTTCCCTCCGAGAAGTATTGTTCGACAGGCCAGGAATGTTGTCAAATATTGCATCCGAGATGTTAGGTTGCCTTAGGTTAGGATATATAACGTTATAGACGCATGTAACGTTACCACCGAGACGTAGGGACCGACACGCCTGGAAAGTTGTCAAATGTTACATCCGAGATGTTAGGTTGCCTTAGGTTAGGATATATGACGTTATAGACGTATATGCTGTTCCCTCCGAGATGTAGGGTTCGACAGGCCAGGAATGTTGTCAAATATTGCATCCGAGATGTTAGGTTGCCTTAGGTTAGCATATATAACGTTATAGACGCACGTAATGTTACCAGCGAGATGTCGGGTTCCACAGGCCAGGAATGTTGTCAAATATTGCATCCGAGATGCTAGGTTGCCTTAGATTAGGATATGCAACGTTATAGACGCATATAATGTTACCACCGAGAAGTAGGGTCCGACACGCCTGGAAGGTTGTAGAATATTACATCCGAGATGTTAGGTTGCCTTAGGTTAGGATATATAACGTTATAGACGTACATACTGTTCCCTTCCGAGAAGTAGGGTTCGACAGGCAAGGAATGTTGTCAAATATTGCATCCGAGATGTTAGGTTGCCTTAGATTAGGATATGCAACGTTATAGACGCATATAATGTTACCACCGAGAAGTAGGCTCCGACACGCCTGGAAGGTTGTAGAATATTGCATCCGAGATGTTAGATTGCCTTAGATTACGATATCGACCGTTATGGACGCATATAATATTCCCACCGAAAAGTATGCACCGACACGCGAGGAATATTGTAAAATATGACGTCTGAGATAATAGGTTGCCTTAGATTAGGATATACAACGTTATATACTCATATAATGTTCCCACCGAGAAGTAGGGTCCGACACGCCTTGAATGATGTTGAATATTACATCCGAGATGTTAGGTTGCCTTCGGTTAGGATATATAACGTTATAGACGCATGTAATGTTACCACCGAGACGTAGGGTTCGACAGGCTAGGAATGTTGTCAAATATTGCTTCCGAGATGTTAGGTTGCCTTAGGATAGGATATATAACGTTATAGACGTATATACTGTTCCCTCCGAGAAGTATTGTTCGACAGGCCAGGAATGTTGTCAAATATTGCATCCGAGATGTTTCGTTGCCTTAGGTTAGGATATATAACGTTATAGACGCATGTAACGTTACCACCGAGACGTAGGGACCGACACGCCTGGAATGTTGTCAAATGTTACATCCGAGATGTTAGGTTGCCTTAGGTTAGGATATATGACGTTATAGACGTATATGCTGTTCACTCCGAGAAGTAGGGTTCGACAGGCCAGGAATGTTGTCAAATATTGCATCCGAGATGTTAGGTTGCCTTAGGTTAGCATATATAACGTTATAGACGCACGTAATGTTACCAGCGAGACGTAGGGTTCCAACACGCCTGGAATGTTGTCAAATGTTATATCCGAGATGTTAGGTTGCCTTAGGTTAGGATATATAACGTTATAGACGTATATACTGTTCCCACCGAGACGTAGGGACCGACACACCTGGAATGTGGTAAAATGTTACATCCGAGATGTTAGGTTGCCTAAGATTAGGATATATACCGTTATAGACGCATGTAATGTTACCACCGAGACGTAGGGACCGACACGCCTGGAATGTTGTCAAATGTTACATCCGAGATGTTAGGTTGCCTTAGGCTAGGATATATGACGTTATAGATGTATATGCTGTTCCCACCGAGAAGTAGGGTTCGACACGCCAGGAATGTTGTCAAATATTACATACGAGATGTTAGTTGGGCTTAGGTTAGGATATATAACGTTATAGACGCATGTAATGTTACCACCGAGACGTAGAGACCGACACGCCTGGAATGTGGTAAAATGTTACATCCGAGATGTTAGGTTGCCTAAGATTAGGATATATACCGTTATAGACGCATGTAATGTTACCACCGAGACGTAGGGACCGACACGCCTGGAATGTTGTCAAATGTTACATCCGAGATGTTAGGTTGCCTTAGGCTAGGATATACTACGTTATAGACGCATATAATGTTCCCTCCGAGATGTCGGGTTCGACAGGCCAGGAATGTTGTCACATATTTCATCCGAGATGTTAGGTTGCCTTAGGTTAGCATATATAACGTTATAGACGCACGTAATGTTACCAGCGAGACGTAGGGTTCCAACACGCCTGGAATGTTGTCAAATGTTATATCCGAGATGTTAGGTTGCCTTAGGTTAGGATATATAACGTTATAGACGTATATACTGTTCCCACCGAGAAGTAGGGTTCGACACGCCAGGAATGTTGTCAAATATTACATACGAGATGTTAGTTGGGCTTAGGTTAGGATATATAACGTTATAGACGCATGTAATGTTACCACCGAGAAGTATTGTTCGACAGGCCAGGAGTGTTGTCAAATATTGCATCCGAGATGTTAGGTTGCCTTAGGTTAGGATATATAACGTTATAGACGCATGTAACGTTACCACCGAGACGTAGGGACCGACACGCCTGGAATGTTGTCAAATGTTACATCCGAGATGTTAGGTTGCCTTAGGTTAGGATATATGACGTTATAGACGTATATGCTGTTCACTCCGAGAAGTAGGGTTCGACAGGCCAGGAATGTTGTCAAATATTGCATCCGAGATGTTAGGTTGCCTTAGGTTAGGATATACTACGTTATAGACGCATATAATGTTCTCACCGAGAAGTAGGGTCCGACACGCCTGGAATGTTGTAGAATAATATATCCGAGATGTCAGGTTACCTTAGGTTAGGATATATAACGTTATAGACGTATATACTGTTCCCTCCGAGAAGTAGGGTTCGACAGGCCAGGAATGTTGTCAAATATTGCATCCGAGATGTTAGGTTGCCTTAGGTTAGGATATATAACGTTATAGACGCATGTAACGTTACCACCGAGACGTAGGGACCGACACGCCTGAAATGTTGTCAAATGTTACATCCGAGATGTTAGGTTGCCTAAGATTAGGATATATAACGTTATAGATGCATGTAACGTTACCACCGAGACGTAGGGACCGACACGCCTGGAATGTTGTCAAATCTTACATCCGAGATGTTAGGTTGCCTTAGGTTAGGATTTATGACGTTATAGACGTATATGCTGTTCCCTCCGAGAAGTAGGGTTCGACAGGCCAGGAATGTTGTCAAATATTGCATCCGAAATGTTAGGTTGCCTTAGGTTAGCATATATGACGTTATAGACGCACGTAATGTTACCAGCGAGACGTAGGGTTCCAACACGCCTGGAATGTTGTCAAATGTTATATCCGAGATGTTAGGTTGCGTTAGGTTAGGATATATAACGTTATAGACGTATATACTGTTCCCACCGAGAAGTAGGGTTCGACACGCCAGGAATGTTGTCAAATATTACATACGAGATGTTAGTTGGCCTTAGGTTAGGATATATAACGTTATAGACGCTGGTAATGTTACCACCGAGACGTAGGGACCGACACGCCTGGAATGTGGTAAAATGTTACATCCGAGATGTTAGGTTGCCTAAAATTAGGATATATACCGTTATAGACGCATGTAATGTTACCACCGAGACGTAGGGACCGACACGCCTGGAATGTTGTCAAATGTGACATCCGAGATGTTAGGTTGCCTTAGGCTAGGATATATGACGTTATAGATGTATATGCTGTTCCCTCCGAGAAGTAGGGTTCGACAGGCCAGGAATGTTGTCAAATATTGCATCCGAGATGTTAGGTTGCCTTAGGTAAGCATATACAACGTTATAGACGCATATAATGTTCCCACCGAGAAGTAGGGTCCGACACGCCTGGAATGTTGTAGAATAATATATCCGAGATGTCAGGTTGCCTTAGGTTAGGATATATGACGTTATAGACGTATATGCTGTTCACTCCGAGAAGTAGGGTTCGACAGGCCAGGAATGTTGTCAAATATTGCATCCGAGATGTTAGGTTGCCTTAGGTTAGCATATATAACGTTATAGACGCACGTAATGTTACCAGCGAGACGTAGGGTTCCAACACGCCTGGAATGTTGTCAAATGTTATATCCGAGATGTTAGGTTGCCTTAGGTTAGGATATATAACGTTATAGACGTATATACTGTTCCCACCGAGAAGTAGGGTCCGACACGCCTGGAATGTTGTAGAATAATATATCCGAGATGTCAGGTTGCCTTAGGTTAGGATATATGACGTTATAGACGTATATGCTGTTCACTCCGAGAAGTAGGGTTCGACAGGCCAGGAATGTTGTCAAATATTGCATCCGAGATGTTAGGTTGCCTTAGGTTAGCATATATAACGTTATAGACGCATGTAACGTTACCACCGAGACGTAAGGACCGACACGCCTGGAATGTTGTCAAATATTGCATCCGAGATGTTAGGTTGCCTTAGGTTAGCATATATAACGTTATAGACGCACGTAATGTTACCAGCGAGACGTAGGGTTCCAACACGCCTGGAATGTTGTCAAATGTTATATCCGAGATGTTAGGTTGCCTTAGGTTAGGATATATAACGTTATAGACGTATATACTGTTCCCACCGAGACGTAGGGACCGACACGCCTGGAATGTGGTAAAATGTTACATCCGAGATGTTAGGTTGCCTAAGATTAGGATATATACCGTTATAGACGCATGTAATGTTACCACCGAGACGTAGCGACCGACACGCCTGGAATGCTGTCAAATGTTACATCCGGGATGTTAGGTTGTCTTAGGTTAGGATATATGACGTTACAGACGTATATACTGTTCCCTCCGAGATGTCGGGTTCGACAGGCCAGGAATGTTGTCAAATATTACATACGAGATGTTAGTTGGGCTTAGGTTAGGATATATAACGTTATAGACGCATGTAATGTTACCACCGAGACGTAGAGACCGACACGCCTGGAATGTGGTAAAATGTTACATCCGAGATGTTAGGTTGCCTAAGATTAGGATATATAACGTTATAGACGCATGTAACGTTACCACCGAGACGTAGGGACCGACACGCCTGGAATGTTGTCAAATCTTACATCCGAGATGTTACGTTGCCTTATGTTAGGATTTATGACGTTATAGACGTATATGCTGTTCCCTCCGAGAAGTAGGGTTCGACAGGCCAGGAATGTTGTCAAATATTGCATCCGAAATGTTAGGTTGCCTTAGGTTAGCATATATGACGTTATAGACGCACGTAATGTTACCAGCGAGACGTAGGGTTCCAACACGCCTGGAATGTTGTCAAATGTTATATCCGAGATGTTAGGTTGCCTTAGGTTAGGATATATAACGTTATAGACGTATATACTGTTCCCACCGAGACGTAGGGACCGACACGCCTGGAATGTGGTAAAATGTTACATCCGAGATGTTAGGTTGCCTAAGATTAGGATATATACCGTTATAGACGCATGTAATGTTACCACCGAGACGTAGCGACCGACACGCCTGGAATGCTGTCAAATGTTACATCCGGGATGTTAGGTTGTCTTAGGTTAGGATATATGACGTTACAGACGTATATACTGTTCCCTCCGAGATGTCGGGTTCGACAGGCCAGGAATGTTGTCACATATTTCATCCGAGATGTTAGGTTGCCTTAGATTAGGATATATACCGTTATAGATGTATATACTGTTCCCTCCGAGCAGTAGGGTTCGACAGGCCAGGAATGTTGTCAAATATTGCATCCGAGATGTTAGGTTGCCTTAGGTTAGCATATATAACGTTATAGACGCACGTAATGTTACCAGCGAGACGTAGGGTTCCAACACGCCTGGAATGTTGTCAAATGTTATATCCGAGATGTTAGGTTGCCTTAGGTTAGGATATATAACGTTATAGACGTATATACTGTTCCCACCGAGAAGTAGGGTTCGACACGCCAGGAATGTTGTCAAATATTACATACGAGATGTTAGTTGGGCTTAGGTTAGGATATATAACGTTATAGACGCATGTAATGTTACCACCGAGACGTAGAGACCGACACGCCTGGAATGTGGTAAAATGTTACATCCGAGATGTTAGGTTGCCTAAGATTAGGATATATAACGTTATAGATGCATGTAACGTTACCACCGAGACGTAGGGACCGACACGCCTGGAATGTTGTCAAATCTTACATCCGAGATGTTAGGTTGCCTTAGGTTAGGATTTATGACGTTATAGACGTATATGCTGTTCCCTCCGAGAAGTAGGGTTCGACAGGCCAGGAATGTTATCAAATATTGCATCCGAAATGTTAGGTTGCCTTAGGTTAGCATATATGACGTTATAGACGCACGTAATGTTACCAGCGAGACGTAGGGTTCCAACACGCCTGGAATGTTGTCAAATGTTATATCCGAGATGTTAGGTTGCGTTAGGTTAGGATATATAACGTTATAGACGTATATACTGTTCCCACCGAGAAGTAGGGTTCGACACGCCAGGAATGTTGTCAAATATTACATACGAGATGTTAGTTGGCCTTAGGTTAGGATATATAACGTTATAGACGCTGGTAATGTTACCACCGAGACGTAGGGACCGAAACGCCTAGAATGTGGTAAAATGTTACATCCGAGATGTTAGGTTGCCTAAAATTAGGATATATACCGTTATAGACGCATGTAATGTTACCACCGAGACGTAGGGACCGACACGCCTGGAATGTTGTCAAATGTGACATCCGAGATGTTAGGTTGCCTAAGATTAGGATATATAACGTTATAGATGCATGTAACGTTACCACCGAGACGTAGGGACCGACACGCCTGGAATGTTGTCAAATCTTACATCCGAGATGTTAGGTTGCCTTAGGTTAGGATTTATGACGTTATAGACGTATATGCTGTTCCCTCCGAGAAGTAGGGTTCGACAGGCCAGGAATGTTATCAAATATTGCATCCGAAATGTTAGGTTGCCTTAGGTTAGCATATATGACGTTATAGACGCACGTAATGTTACCAGCGAGACGTAGGGTTCCAACACGCCTGGAATGTTGTCAAATGTTATATCCGAGATGTTAGGTTGCGTTAGGTTAGGATATATAACGTTATAGACGTATATACTGTTCCCACCGAGAAGTAGGGTTCGACACGCCAGGAATGTTGTCAAATATTACATACGAGATGTTAGTTGGCCTTAGGTTAGGATATATAACGTTATAGACGCTGGTAATGTTACCACCGAGACGTAGGGACCGACACGCCTAGAATGTGGTAAAATGTTACATCCGAGATGTTAGGTTGCCTAAAATTAGGATATATACCGTTATAGACGCATGTAATGTTACCACCGAGACGTAGGGACCGACACGCCTGGAATGTTGTCAAATGTGACATCCGAGATGTTAGGTTGCCTTAGGCTAGGATATATGACGTTATAGATGTATATGCTGTTCCCTCCGAGAAGTAGGGTTCGACAGGCCAGGAATGTTGTCAAATATTGCATCCGAGATGTTAGGTTGCCTTAGGTAAGCATATACAACGTTATAGACGCATATAATGTTCCCACCGAGAAGTAGGGTCCGACACGCCTGGAATGTTGTAGAATAATATATCCGAGATGTCAGGTTGCCTTAGGTTAGGATATATAACGTTATAGACGTATATACTGTTCCCTCCGAGAAGTATTGTTCGACAGGCCAGGAATGTTGTCAAATATTGCATCCGAGATGTTAGGTTGCCTTAGGTTAGGATATATAACGTTATAGACGCATGTAACGTTACCACCGAGACGTAGGGACCGACACGCCTGGAAAGTTGTCAAATGTTACATCCGAGATGTTAGGTTGCCTTAGGTTAGGATATATGACGTTATAGACGTATATGCTGTTCCCTCCGAGATGTAGGGTTCGACAGGCCAGGAATGTTGTCAAATATTGCATCCGAGATGTTAGGTTGCCTTAGGTTAGCATATATAACGTTATAGACGCACGTAATGTTACCAGCGATATGTCGGGTTCCACAGGCCAGGAATGTTGTCAAATATTGCATCCGAGATGCTAGGTTGCCTTAGACTAGGATATGCAACGTTATAGGCGCATATAATGTTACCATCGAGAAGTAGGGTCCGACACGCCTGGAAGGTTGTAGAATATTACATCCGAGATGTTAGGTTGCCTTAGGTTAGGATATATAACGTTATAGACGTACATACTGTTCCCTTCCGAGAAGTAGGGTTCGACAGGCAAGGAATGTTGTCAAATATTGCATCCGAGATGTTAGGTTGCCTTAGATTAGGATATGCAACGTTATAGACGCATATAATGTTACCACCGAGAAGTAGGCTCCGACACGCCTGGAAGGTTGTAGAATATTGCATCCGAGATGTTAGATTGCCTTAGATTACGATATCGACCGTTATGGACGCATATAATATTCCCACCGAAAAGTATGCACCGACACGCGAGGAATATTGTAAAATATTACGTCTGAGATAATAGGTTGCCTTAGATTAGGATATACAACGTTATATACTCATATAATGTTCCCACCGAGAAGTAGGGTCCGACACGCCTGGAATGTTGTAGAATAATATATCCGAGATGTCAGGTTGCCTTAGGTTAGGATATATAACGTTATAAACGTATATACTGTTCCCTCCGAGAAGTAGGGTTCGACAGGCCAGGAATGTTGTCAAATATTGCATCCGAGATGTTAGGTTGCCTTAGGTTAGGATATATAACGTTATAGACGCATGTAATATTACCACCGAGACGTAGGGACCGACACGCCTGGAATGTTGTCAAATGTTACATCCGAGATGTTAGGTTGCCTTAGGTTAGGATATGTGACGTTATAGACGTATATACTGTTCCCTCCGAGAAGTAGGGTTCGACAGGCCAGGAATGTTGTCAAATATTGCATCCGAGATGTTAGGTTGCCTTAGATCAGGAAATATACCGTTATAGACGCATGTAATGTTACCACCGAGACGTAGGGTTCGACAGGCTAGGAATGTTGTCAAATATTGCATCCGAGATGTTAGGTTGCCTTAGATAAGGATATATAACGTTATAGACGCATATAATGTTACCACCGAGACGTAGGACCAACATGTCTGGAATGTTGTCAAATGTTACATCCGAGATGTTAGGTTGCCTTAGGCTAGGATATATGACGTTATAGATGTATATGCTGTTCCCTCCGAGAAGTAGGGTTCGACAGGCCAGGAATGCTGTCAAATATTGCATCCGAGATGTTAGGTTGCCTTAGGTTAGGATATACAACGTTATAGACGCATATAATGTTCTCACCGAGAAGTAGGGTCCGACACGCCTGGAATGTTGTAGAATAATATATCCGAGATGTCAGGTTGCCTTAGGTTAGGATATATGACGTTATAGACGTATATGCTGTTCACTCCGAGAAGTAGGGTTCGACAGGCCAGGAATGTTGTCAAATATTGCATCCGAGATGTTAGGTTGCCTTAGGTTAGCATATATAACGTTATAGACGCATGTAACGTTACCACCGAGACGTAAGGACCGACACGCCTGGAATGTTGTCAAATATTGCATCCGAGATGTTAGGTTGCCTTAGGTTAGCATATATAACGTTATAGACGCACGTAATGTTACCAGCGAGACGTAGGGTTCCAACACGCCTGGAATGTTGTCAAATGTTATATCCGAGATGTTAGGTTGCCTTAGGTTAGGATATATAACGTTATAGACGTATATACTGTTCCCACCGAGACGTAGGGACCGACACGCCTGGAATGTGGTAAAATGTTACATCCGAGATGTTAGGTTGCCTAAGATTAGGATATATACCGTTATAGACGCATGTAATGTTACCACCGAGACGTAGCGACCGACACGCCTGGAATGCTGTCAAATGTTACATCCGGGATGTTAGGTTGTCTTAGGTTAGGATATATGACGTTACAGACGTATATACTGTTCCCTCCGAGATGTCGGGTTCGACAGGCCAGGAATGTTGTCAAATATTACATACGAGATGTTAGTTGGGCTTAGGTTAGGATATATAACGTTATAGACGCATGTAATGTTACCACCGAGACGTAGAGACCGACACGCCTGGAATGTGGTAAAATGTTACATCCGAGATGTTAGGTTGCCTAAGATTAGGATATATAACGTTATAGACGCATGTAACGTTACCACCGAGACGTAGGGACCGACACGCCTGGAATGTTGTCAAATCTTACATCCGAGATGTTAGGTTGCCTTATGTTAGGATTTATGACGTTATAGACGTATATGCTGTTCCCTCCGAGAAGTAGGGTTCGACAGGCCAGGAATGTTGTCAAATATTGCATCCGAAATGTTAGGTTGCCTTAGGTTAGCATATATGACGTTATAGACGCACGTAATGTTACCAGCGAGACGTAGGGTTCCAACACGCCTGGAATGTTGTCAAATGTTATATCCGAGATGTTAGGTTGCCTTAGGTTAGGATATATAACGTTATAGACGTATATACTGTTCCCACCGAGACGTAGGGACCGACACGCCTGGAATGTGGTAAAATGTTACATCCGAGATGTTAGGTTGCCTAAGATTAGGATATATACCGTTATAGACGCATGTAATGTTACCACCGAGACGTAGCGACCGACACGCCTGGAATGCTGTCAAATGTTACATCCGGGATGTTAGGTTGTCTTAGGTTAGGATATATGACGTTACAGACGTATATACTGTTCCCTCCGAGATGTCGGGTTCGACAGGCCAGGAATGTTGTCACATATTTCATCCGAGATGTTAGGTTGCCTTAGATTAGGATATATACCGTTATAGATGTATATACTGTTCCCTCCGAGCAGTAGGGTTCGACAGGCCAGGAATGTTGTCAAATATTGCATCCGAGATGTTAGGTTGCCTTAGGTTAGCATATATAACGTTATAGACGCACGTAATGTTACCAGCGAGACGTAGGGTTCCAACACGCCTGGAATGTTGTCAAATGTTATATCCGAGATGTTAGGTTGCCTTAGGTTAGGATATATAACGTTATAGACGTATATACTGTTCCCACCGAGAAGTAGGGTTCGACACGCCAGGAATGTTGTCAAATATTACATACGAGATGTTAGTTGGGCTTAGGTTAGGATATATAACGTTATAGACGCATGTAATGTTACCACCGAGACGTAGAGACCGACACGCCTGGAATGTGGTAAAATGTTACATCCGAGATGTTAGGTTGCCTAAGATTAGGATATATAACGTTATAGATGCATGTAACGTTACCACCGAGACGTAGGGACCGACACGCCTGGAATGTTGTCAAATCTTACATCCGAGATGTTAGGTTGCCTTAGGTTAGGATTTATGACGTTATAGACGTATATGCTGTTCCCTCCGAGAAGTAGGGTTCGACAGGCCAGGAATGTTATCAAATATTGCATCCGAAATGTTAGGTTGCCTTAGGTTAGCATATATGACGTTATAGACGCACGTAATGTTACCAGCGAGACGTAGGGTTCCAACACGCCTGGAATGTTGTCAAATGTTATATCCGAGATGTTAGGTTGCGTTAGGTTAGGATATATAACGTTATAGACGTATATACTGTTCCCACCGAGAAGTAGGGTTCGACACGCCAGGAATGTTGTCAAATATTACATACGAGATGTTAGTTGGCCTTAGGTTAGGATATATAACGTTATAGACGCTGGTAATGTTACCACCGAGACGTAGGGACCGACACGCCTAGAATGTGGTAAAATGTTACATCCGAGATGTTAGGTTGCCTAAAATTAGGATATATACCGTTATAGACGCATGTAATGTTACCACCGAGACGTAGGGACCGACACGCCTGGAATGTTGTCAAATGTGACATCCGAGATGTTAGGTTGCCTAAGATTAGGATATATAACGTTATAGATGCATGTAACGTTACCACCGAGACGTAGGGACCGACACGCCTGGAATGTTGTCAAATCTTACATCCGAGATGTTAGGTTGCCTTAGGTTAGGATTTATGACGTTATAGACGTATATGCTGTTCCCTCCGAGAAGTAGGGTTCGACAGGCCAGGAATGTTATCAAATATTGCATCCGAAATGTTAGGTTGCCTTAGGTTAGCATATATGACGTTATAGACGCACGTAATGTTACCAGCGAGACGTAGGGTTCCAACACGCCTGGAATGTTGTCAAATGTTATATCCGAGATGTTAGGTTGCGTTAGGTTAGGATATATAACGTTATAGACGTATATACTGTTCCCACCGAGAAGTAGGGTTCGACACGCCAGGAATGTTGTCAAATATTACATACGAGATGTTAGTTGGCCTTAGGTTAGGATATATAACGTTATAGACGCTGGTAATGTTACCACCGAGACGTAGGGACCGACACGCCTAGAATGTGGTAAAATGTTACATCCGAGATGTTAGGTTGCCTAAAATTAGGATATATAACGTTATAGACGCATGTAATGTTACCACCGAGACGTAGGGACCGACACGCCTGGAATGTTGTCAAATGTGACATCCGAGATGTTAGGTTGCCTTAGGCTAGGATATATGACGTTATAGATGTATATGCTGTTCCCTCCGAGAAGTAGGGTTCGACAGGCCAGGAATGTTGTCAAATATTGCATCCGAGATGTTAGGTTGCCTTAGGTAAGCATATACAACGTTATAGACGCATATAATGTTCCCACCGAGAAGTAGGGTCCGACACGCCTGGAATGTTGTAGAATAATATATCCGAGATGTCAGGTTGCCTTAGGTTAGGATATATAACGTTATAGACGTATATACTGTTCCCTCCGAGAAGTATTGTTCGACAGGCCAGGAATGTTGTCAAATATTGCATCCGAGATGTTAGGTTGCCTTAGGTTAGGATATATAACGTTATAGACGCATGTAACGTTACCACCGAGACGTAGGGACCGACACGCCTGGAAAGTTGTCAAATGTTACATCCGAGATGTTAGGTTGCCTTAGGTTAGGATATATGACGTTATAGACGTATATGCTGTTCCCTCCGAGATGTAGGGTTCGACAGGCCAGGAATGTTGTCAAATATTGCATCCGAGATGTTAGGTTGCCTTAGGTTAGCATATATAACGTTATAGACGCACGTAATGTTACCAGCGATATGTCGGGTTCCACAGGCCAGGAATG
This sequence comes from Xylocopa violacea, assembly GCA_963969225.1. Taxonomy (NCBI): domain Eukaryota; kingdom Metazoa; phylum Arthropoda; class Insecta; order Hymenoptera; family Apidae; genus Xylocopa; species Xylocopa violacea. Next base: position 745,569 of record CAXAJV010000194.1, on the reverse strand, counting down.
TTGTCAAATATTGCATCCGAGATGCTAGGTTGCCTTAGACTAGGATATGCAACGTTATAGACGCATATAATGTTACCATCGAGAAGTAGGGTCCGACACGCCTGGAAGGTTGTAGAATATTACATCCGAGATGTTAGGTTGCCTTAGGTTAGGATATATAACGTTATAGACGTACATACTGTTCCCTTCCGAGAAGTAGGGTTCGACAGGCAAGGAATGTTGTCAAATATTGCATCCGAGATGTTAGGTTGCCTTAGATTAGGATATGCAACGTTATAGACGCATATAATGTTACCACCGAGAAGTAGGCTCCGACACGCCTGGAAGGTTGTAGAATATTGCATCCGAGATGTTAGATTGCCTTAGATTACGATATCGACCGTTATGGACGCATATAATATTCCCACCGAAAAGTATGCACCGACACGCGAGGAATATTGTAAAATATTACGTCTGAGATAATAGGTTGCCTTAGATTAGGATATACAACGTTATATACTCATATAATGTTCCCACCGAGAAGTAGGGTCCGACACGCCTGGAATGTTGTAGAATAATATATCCGAGATGTCAGGTTGCCTTAGGTTAGGATATATAACGTTATAAACGTATATACTGTTCCCTCCGAGAAGTAGGGTTCGACAGGCCAGGAATGTTGTCAAATATTGCATCCGAGATGTTAGGTTGCCTTAGGTTAGGATATATAACGTTATAGACGCATGTAATATTACCACCGAGACGTAGGGACCGACACGCCTGGAATGTTGTCAAATGTTACATCCGAGATGTTAGGTTGCCTTAGGTTAGGATATGTGACGTTATAGACGTATATACTGTTCCCTCCGAGAAGTAGGGTTCGACAGGCCAGGAATGTTGTCAAATATTGCATCCGAGATGTTAGGTTGCCTTAGATCAGGAAATATACCGTTATAGACGCATGTAATGTTACCACCGAGACGTAGGGTTCGACAGGCTAGGAATGTTGTCAAATATTGCATCCGAGATGTTAGGTTGCCTTAGATAAGGATATATAACGTTATAGACGCATATAATGTTACCACCGAGACGTAGGACCAACATGTCTGGAATGTTGTCAAATGTTACATCCGAGATGTTAGGTTGCCTTAGGCTAGGATATATGACGTTATAGATGTATATGCTGTTCCCTCCGAGAAGTAGGGTTCGACAGGCCAGGAATGCTGTCAAATATTGCATCCGAGATGTTAGGTTGCCTTAGGTTAGGATATACAACGTTATAGACGCATATAATGTTCTCACCGAGAAGTAGGGTCCGACACGCCTGGAATGTTGTAGAATAATATATCCGAGATGTCAGGTTGCCTTAGGTTAGGATATATAACGTTATAGACGTATATACTGTTCCCTCCGAGAAGTAGGGTTCGACAGGCCAGGAATGTTGTCAAATATTGCATCCGAGATGTTAGGTTGCCTTAGATAAGGATATATAACGTTATAGACGCATATAATGTTACCACCGAGACGTAGGACCAACATGTCTGGAATGTTGTCAAATGTTACATCCAAGATGTTAGGTTGCCTTAGGTTAGGATATATAACGTTATAGACGTATATACTGTTCCCTCCGAGAAGTATTGTTCGACAGGCCAGAAATGTTGTCAAATATTGCATCCGAGATGTTAGGTTGCCTTAGGTTAGGATATATAACGTTATAGACGCATGTAACGTTACCACCGAGACCTAGGGACCGACACGCCTGGAATGTTGTCAAATGTTACATCCGAGATGTTAGGTTGCCTTAGGTTAGGATATATGACGTTATAAACGTATATGCTGTTCACTCCGAGAAGTAGGGTTCGACTGGCCAGGAATGTTGTCAAATATTGCATCCGAGATGTTAGGTTGCCTTAGGTTAGCATATGTAACGTTATAGACGCACGTAATGTTACCAGCGAGACGTAGGGTTCCAACACGCCTGGAATGTTGTCAAATGTTATATCCGAGATGTTAGGTTGCCTTAGGTTAGGATATATAACGTTATAGACGTATATACTGTTCCCACCGAGTCGTAGGGACCGACACGCCTGGAATGTGGTAAAATGTTACATCCGAGATGTTAGGTTGCCTAAGATTAGGATATATACCGTTATAGACGCATGTAATGTTACCACCGGGACGTAGGGACCGACACGCCTGGAATGTTGTCACATGTTACATCCGAGATGTTACGTTGCCTTAGACTAGGATATATGACGTTATAGATGTATATGCTGTTCCCTCCGAGATGTAGGGTTCGACAGGCCAGGAATGTTGTTAAATATTGCATCCGAGATATTAGGTTGCCTTAGGTTAGGATATATAACGTTATAGACGCATGTAATGTTACCACCGAGACGTAGGGACCGACACGCCTGGAATGCTGTCAAATGTTACATCCGGGATGTTAGGTTGTCTTAGGTTAGGATATATGACGTTACAGACGTATATACTGTTCCCTCCGAGATGTCGGGTTCGACAGGCCAGGAATGTTGTCACATATTTCATCCGAGATGTTAGGTTGCCTTAGATTAGGATATATACCGTTATAGATGTATATACTGTTCCCTCCGAGCAGTAGGGTTCGACAGGCCAGGAATGTTGTCAAATATTGCATCCGAGATGTTAGGTTGCCTTAGGTTAGCATATATAACGTTATAGACGCACGTAATGTTACCAGCGAGACGTAGGGTTCCAACACGCCTGGAATGTTGTCAAATGTTATATCCGAGATGTTAGGTTGCCTTAGGTTAGGATATATAACGTTATAGACGTATATACTGTTCCCACCGAGAAGTAGGGTTCGACACGCCAGGAATGTTGTCAAATATTACATACGAGAAGTTAGTTGGGCTTAGGTTAGGATATATAACGTTATAGACGCATGTAATGTTACCACCGAGACGTAGGGACCGACACGCCTGGAATGTGGTAAAATGTTACATCCGAGATGTTAGGTTGCCTAAGATTAGGATATATACCGTTATAGACGCATGTAATGTTACCACCGAGACGTAGGGACCAACACGCCTGGAATGTTGTCAAATGTTACATCCGAGATGTTAGGTTGCCTTAGGCTAGGATATATGACGTTATAGATGTATATGCTGTTCCCTCCGAGAAGTAGGGTTCGACAGGCCAGGAATGTTGTCAAATATTGCATCCGAGATGTTAGGTTGCCTTAGGTTAGGATATACAACGTTATAGACGCATATAATGTTCTCACCGAGAAGTAGGGTCCGACACGCCTGGAATGTTGTAGAATAATATATCCGAGATGTCAGGTTGCCTTAGGTTAGGATATATAACGTTATAGACGTATATACTGTTCCCTCCGAGAAGTAGAGTTCGACAGGCCAGGAATGTTGTCAAATATTGCATCCGAGATGTTAGGTTGCCTTAGATAAGGATGTATAACGTTATAGACGCATATAATGTTACCACCGAGACGTAGGACCAACATGTCTGGAATGTTGTCAAATGTTACATCCGAGATGTTAGGTTGCCTTAGGTTAGGATATATAACGTTATAGACGTATATACTGTTCCCTCCGAGAAGTATTGTTCGACAGGCCAGGAATGTTGTCAAATATTGCATCCGAGATGTTAGGTTGCCTTAGGTTAGGATATATAACGTTATAGACGCATGTAACGTTACCACCGAGACGTAGGGACCGACACGCCTGGAATGTTGTCAAATGTTACATCCGAGATGTTAGGTTGCCTTAGGTTAGGATATATGACGTTATAAACGTATATGCTGTTCACTCCGAGAAGTAGGGTTCGACAGGCCAGGAATGTTGTCAAATATTGCATCCGAGATGTTAGGTTGCCTTAGGTTAGCATATATAACGTTATAGACGCACGTAATGTTACCAGCGAGACGTAGGGTTCCAACACGCCTGGAATGTTGTCAAATGTTATATCCGAGATGTTAGGTTGCCTTAGGTTAGGATATATAACGTTATAGACGTATATACTGTTCCCACCGAGTCGTAGGGACCGACACGCCTGGAATGTGGTAAAATGTTACATCCGAGATGTTAGGTTGCCTAAGATTAGGATATATACCGTTATAGACGCATGTAATGTTACCACCGAGACGTAGGGACCGACACGCCTGGAATGTTGTCAAATGTTACATCCGAGAAGTTAGGTTGCCTTAGGCTAGGATATATGACGTTATAGATGTATATGCTGTTCCCTCCGAGATGTAGGTTTCGACAGGCCAGGAATGTTGTCAAATATTGCATCCGAGATATTAGGTTGCCTTAGGTTAGGATATATAACGTTATAGACGCATGTAATGTTACCACCGAGACGTAGGGACCGACACGCCTGGAATGCTGTCAAATGTTACATCCGGGATGTTAGGTTGTCTTAGGTTAGGATATATGACGTTACAGACGTATATACTGTTCCTTCCGAGATGTCGGGTTCGACAGGCCAGGAATGTTGTCACATATTTCATCCGAGATGTTAGGTTGCCTTAGATTAGGATATATACCGTTATAGATGTATATACTGTTCCCTCCGAGCAGTAGGGTTCGACAGGCCAGGAATGTTGTCAAATATTGCATCCGAGATGTTAGGTTGCCTTAGGTTAGCATATATAACGTTATAGACGCACGTAATGTTACCAGCGAGACGTAGGGTTCCAACACGCCTGGAATGTTGTCAAATGTTATATCCGAGATGTTAGGTTGCCTTAGGTTAGGATATATAACATTATAGACGTATATACTGTTCCCACCGAGAAGTAGGGTTCGACACGTCAGGAATGTTGTCAAATATTACATACGAGATGTTAGTTGGCCTTAGGTTAGGATATATAACGTTATAGACGCATATAATGTTACCACCGAGACGTAGGGACCGACATGCCTGGAATGTTGTCAAATGTAACATCCGAGAAGTTAGGTTGCCTTAGGCTAGGATATATGACGTTATAGATGTATATGCTGTTCCCTCCGAGATGTAGGTTTCGACAGGCCAGGAATGTTGTCAAATATTGCATCCGAGATATTAGGTTGCCTTAGGTTAGGATATATAACGTTATAGACGCATGTAATGTTACCACCGAGACGTAGGGACCGACACGCCTGGAATGTTGTCAAATGTGACATCCGAGATGTTAGGTTGCCTAAGATTAGGATATATAACGTTATAGATGCATGTAACGTTACCACCGAGACGTAGGGACCGACACGCCTGGAATGTTGTCAAATCTTACATCCGAGATGTTAGGTTGCCTTAGGTTAGGATTTATGACGTTATAGACGTATATGCTGTTCCCTCCGAGAAGTAGGGTTCGACAGGCCAGGAATGTTATCAAATATTGCATCCGAAATGTTAGGTTGCCTTAGGTTAGCATATATGACGTTATAGACGCACGTAATGTTACCAGCGAGACGTAGGGTTCCAACACGCCTGGAATGTTGTCAAATGTTATATCCGAGATGTTAGGTTGCGTTAGGTTAGGATATATAACGTTATAGACGTATATACTGTTCCCACCGAGAAGTAGGGTTCGACACGCCAGGAATGTTGTCAAATATTACATACGAGATGTTAGTTGGCCTTAGGTTAGGATATATAACGTTATAGACGCTGGTAATGTTACCACCGAGACGTAGGGACCGACACGCCTAGAATGTGGTAAAATGTTACATCCGAGATGTTAGGTTGCCTAAAATTAGGATATATAACGTTATAGACGCATGTAATGTTACCACCGAGACGTAGGGACCGACACGCCTGGAATGTTGTCAAATGTGACATCCGAGATGTTAGGTTGCCTTAGGCTAGGATATATGACGTTATAGATGTATATGCTGTTCCCTCCGAGAAGTAGGGTTCGACAGGCCAGGAATGTTGTCAAATATTGCATCCGAGATGTTAGGTTGCCTTAGGTAAGCATATACAACGTTATAGACGCATATAATGTTCCCACCGAGAAGTAGGGTCCGACACGCCTGGAATGTTGTAGAATAATATATCCGAGATGTCAGGTTGCCTTAGGTTAGGATATATAACGTTATAGACGTATATACTGTTCCCTCCGAGAAGTATTGTTCGACAGGCCAGGAATGTTGTCAAATATTGCATCCGAGATGTTAGGTTGCCTTAGGTTAGGATATATAACGTTATAGACGCATGTAACGTTACCACCGAGACGTAGGGACCGACACGCCTGGAAAGTTGTCAAATGTTACATCCGAGATGTTAGGTTGCCTTAGGTTAGGATATATGACGTTATAGACGTATATGCTGTTCCCTCCGAGATGTAGGGTTCGACAGGCCAGGAATGTTGTCAAATATTGCATCCGAGATGTTAGGTTGCCTTAGGTTAGCATATATAACGTTATAGACGCACGTAATGTTACCAGCGATATGTCGGGTTCCACAGGCCAGGAATGTTGTCAAATATTGCATCCGAGATGCTAGGTTGCCTTAGACTAGGATATGCAACGTTATAGACGCATATAATGTTACCATCGAGAAGTAGGGTCCGACACGCCTGGAAGGTTGTAGAATATTACATCCGAGATGTTAGGTTGCCTTAGGTTAGGATATATAACGTTATAGACGTACATACTGTTCCCTTCCGAGAAGTAGGGTTCGACAGGCAAGGAATGTTGTCAAATATTGCATCCGAGATGTTAGGTTGCCTTAGATTAGGATATGCAACGTTATAGACGCATATAATGTTACCACCGAGAAGTAGGCTCCGACACGCCTGGAAGGTTGTAGAATATTGCATCCGAGATGTTAGATTGCCTTAGATTACGATATCGACCGTTATGGACGCATATAATATTCCCACCGAAAAGTATGCACCGACACGCGAGGAATATTGTAAAATATTACGTCTGAGATAATAGGTTGCCTTAGATTAGGATATACAACGTTATATACTCATATAATGTTCCCACCGAGAAGTAGGGTCCGACACGCCTGGAATGTTGTAGAATAATATATCCGAGATGTCAGGTTGCCTTAGGTTAGGATATATAACGTTATAAACGTATATACTGTTCCCTCCGAGAAGTAGGGTTCGACAGGCCAGGAATGTTGTCAAATATTGCATCCGAGATGTTAGGTTGCCTTAGGTTAGGATATATAACGTTATAGACGCATGTAATATTACCACCGAGACGTAGGGACCGACACGCCTGGAATGTTGTCAAATGTTACATCCGAGATGTTAGGTTGCCTTAGGTTAGGATATGTGACGTTATAGACGTATATACTGTTCCCTCCGAGAAGTAGGGTTCGACAGGCCAGGAATGTTGTCAAATATTGCATCCGAGATGTTAGGTTGCCTTAGATCAGGAAATATACCGTTATAGACGCATGTAATGTTACCACCGAGACGTAGGGTTCGACAGGCTAGGAATGTTGTCAAATATTGCATCCGAGATGTTAGGTTGCCTTAGATAAGGATATATAACGTTATAGACGCATATAATGTTACCACCGAGACGTAGGACCAACATGTCTGGAATGTTGTCAAATGTTACATCCGAGATGTTAGGTTGCCTTAGGCTAGGATATATGACGTTATAGATGTATATGCTGTTCCCTCCGAGAAGTAGGGTTCGACAGGCCAGGAATGCTGTCAAATATTGCATCCGAGATGTTAGGTTGCCTTAGGTTAGGATATACAACGTTATAGACGCATATAATGTTCTCACCGAGAAGTAGGGTCCGACACGCCTGGAATGTTGTAGAATAATATATCCGAGATGTCAGGTTGCCTTAGGTTAGGATATATAACGTTATAGACGTATATACTGTTCCCTCCGAGAAGTAGGGTTCGACAGGCCAGGAATGTTGTCAAATATTGCATCCGAGATGTTAGGTTGCCTTAGATAAGGATATATAACGTTATAGACGCATATAATGTTACCACCGAGACGTAGGACCAACATGTCTGGAATGTTGTCAAATGTTACATCCAAGATGTTAGGTTGCCTTAGGTTAGGATATATAACGTTATAGACGTATATACTGTTCCCTCCGAGAAGTATTGTTCGACAGGCCAGAAATGTTGTCAAATATTGCATCCGAGATGTTAGGTTGCCTTAGGTTAGGATATATAACGTTATAGACGCATGTAACGTTACCACCGAGACCTAGGGACCGACACGCCTGGAATGTTGTCAAATGTTACATCCGAGATGTTAGGTTGCCTTAGGTTAGGATATATGACGTTATAAACGTATATGCTGTTCACTCCGAGAAGTAGGGTTCGACTGGCCAGGAATGTTGTCAAATATTGCATCCGAGATGTTAGGTTGCCTTAGGTTAGCATATGTAACGTTATAGACGCACGTAATGTTACCAGCGAGACGTAGGGTTCCAACACGCCTGGAATGTTGTCAAATGTTATATCCGAGATGTTAGGTTGCCTTAGGTTAGGATATATAACGTTATAGACGTATATACTGTTCCCACCGAGTCGTAGGGACCGACACGCCTGGAATGTGGTAAAATGTTACATCCGAGATGTTAGGTTGCCTAAGATTAGGATATATACCGTTATAGACGCATGTAATGTTACCACCGGGACGTAGGGACCGACACGCCTGGAATGTTGTCACATGTTACATCCGAGATGTTACGTTGCCTTAGACTAGGATATATGACGTTATAGATGTATATGCTGTTCCCTCCGAGATGTAGGGTTCGACAGGCCAGGAATGTTGTTAAATATTGCATCCGAGATATTAGGTTGCCTTAGGTTAGGATATATAACGTTATAGACGCATGTAATGTTACCACCGAGACGTAGGGACCGACACGCCTGGAATGCTGTCAAATGTTACATCCGGGATGTTAGGTTGTCTTAGGTTAGGATATATGACGTTACAGACGTATATACTGTTCCCTCCGAGATGTCGGGTTCGACAGGCCAGGAATGTTGTCACATATTTCATCCGAGATGTTAGGTTGCCTTAGATTAGGATATATACCGTTATAGATGTATATACTGTTCCCTCCGAGCAGTAGGGTTCGACAGGCCAGGAATGTTGTCAAATATTGCATCCGAGATGTTAGGTTGCCTTAGGTTAGCATATATAACGTTATAGACGCACGTAATGTTACCAGCGAGACGTAGGGTTCCAACACGCCTGGAATGTTGTCAAATGTTATATCCGAGATGTTAGGTTGCCTTAGGTTAGGATATATAACGTTATAGACGTATATACTGTTCCCACCGAGAAGTAGGGTTCGACACGCCAGGAATGTTGTCAAATATTACATACGAGAAGTTAGTTGGGCTTAGGTTAGGATATATAACGTTATAGACGCATGTAATGTTACCACCGAGACGTAGGGACCGACACGCCTGGAATGTGGTAAAATGTTACATCCGAGATGTTAGGTTGCCTAAGATTAGGATATATACCGTTATAGACGCATGTAATGTTACCACCGAGACGTAGGGACCAACACGCCTGGAATGTTGTCAAATGTTACATCCGAGATGTTAGGTTGCCTTAGGCTAGGATATATGACGTTATAGATGTATATGCTGTTCCCTCCGAGAAGTAGGGTTCGACAGGCCAGGAATGTTGTCAAATATTGCATCCGAGATGTTAGGTTGCCTTAGGTTAGGATATACAACGTTATAGACGCATATAATGTTCTCACCGAGAAGTAGGGTCCGACACGCCTGGAATGTTGTAGAATAATATATCCGAGATGTCAGGTTGCCTTAGGTTAGGATATATAACGTTATAGACGTATATACTGTTCCCTCCGAGAAGTAGAGTTCGACAGGCCAGGAATGTTGTCAAATATTGCATCCGAGATGTTAGGTTGCCTTAGATAAGGATGTATAACGTTATAGACGCATATAATGTTACCACCGAGACGTAGGACCAACATGTCTGGAATGTTGTCAAATGTTACATCCGAGATGTTAGGTTGCCTTAGGTTAGGATATATGACGTTATAAACGTATATGCTGTTCACTCCGAGAAGTAGGGTTCGACAGGCCAGGAATGTTGTCAAATATTGCATCCGAGATGTTAGGTTGCCTTAGGTTAGCATATATAACGTTATAGACGCACGTAATGTTACCAGCGAGACGTAGGGTTCCAACACGCCTGGAATGTTGTCAAATGTTATATCCGAGATGTTAGGTTGCCTTAGGTTAGGATATATAACGTTATAGACGTATATACTGTTCCCACCGAGTCGTAGGGACCGACACGCCTGGAATGTGGTAAAATGTTACATCCGAGATGTTAGGTTGCCTAAGATTAGGATATATACCGTTATAGACGCATGTAATGTTACCACCGAGACGTAGGGACCGACACGCCTGGAATGTTGTCAAATGTTACATCCGAGAAGTTAGGTTGCCTTAGGCTAGGATATATGACGTTATAGATGTATATGCTGTTCCCTCCGAGATGTAGGTTTCGACAGGCCAGGAATGTTGTCAAATATTGCATCCGAGATATTAGGTTGCCTTAGGTTAGGATATATAACGTTATAGACGCATGTAATGTTACCACCGAGACGTAGGGACCGACACGCCTGGAATGCTGTCAAATGTTACATCCGGGATGTTAGGTTGTCTTAGGTTAGGATATATGACGTTACAGACGTATATACTGTTCCTTCCGAGATGTCGGGTTCGACAGGCCAGGAATGTTGTCACATATTTCATCCGAGATGTTAGGTTGCCTTAGATTAGGATATATACCGTTATAGATGTATATACTGTTCCCTCCGAGCAGTAGGGTTCGACAGGCCAGGAATGTTGTCAAATATTGCATCCGAGATGTTAGGTTGCCTTAGGTTAGCATATATAACGTTATAGACGCACGTAATGTTACCAGCGAGACGTAGGGTTCCAACACGCCTGGAATGTTGTCAAATGTTATATCCGAGATGTTAGGTTGCCTTAGGTTAGGATATATAACATTATAGACGTATATACTGTTCCCACCGAGAAGTAGGGTTCGACACGTCAGGAATGTTGTCAAATATTACATACGAGATGTTAGTTGGCCTTAGGTTAGGATATATAACGTTATAGACGCATATAATGTTACCACCGAGACGTAGGGACCGACATGCCTGGAATGTTGTCAAATGTAACATCCGAGAAGTTAGGTTGCCTTAGGCTAGGATATATGACGTTATAGATGTATATGCTGTTCCCTCCGAGATGTAGGTTTCGACAGGCCAGGAATGTTGTCAAATATTGCATCCGAGATATTAGGTTGCCTTAGGTTAGGATATATAACGTTATAGACGCATGTAATGTTACCACCGAGACGTAGGGACCGACACGCCTGGAATGTTGTCAAATGTGACATCCGAGATGTTAGGTTGCCTAAGATTAGGATATATAACGTTATAGATGCATGTAACGTTACCACCGAGACGTAGGGACCGACACGCCTGGAATGTTGTCAAATCTTACATCCGAGATGTTAGGTTGCCTTAGGTTAGGATTTATGACGTTATAGACGTATATGCTGTTCCCTCCGAGAAGTAGGGTTCGACAGGCCAGGAATGTTATCAAATATTGCATCCGAAATGTTAGGTTGCCTTAGGTTAGCATATATGACGTTATAGACGCACGTAATGTTACCAGCGAGACGTAGGGTTCCAACACGCCTGGAATGTTGTCAAATGTTATATCCGAGATGTTAGGTTGCGTTAGGTTAGGATATATAACGTTATAGACGTATATACTGTTCCCACCGAGAAGTAGGGTTCGACACGCCAGGAATGTTGTCAAATATTACATACGAGATGTTAGTTGGCCTTAGGTTAGGATATATAACGTTATAGACGCTGGTAATGTTACCACCGAGACGTAGGGACCGACACGCCTAGAATGTGGTAAAATGTTACATCCGAGATGTTAGGTTGCCTAAAATTAGGATATATAACGTTATAGACGCATGTAATGTTACCACCGAGACGTAGGGACCGACACGCCTGGAATGTTGTCAAATGTGACATCCGAGATGTTAGGTTGCCTTAGGCTAGGATATATGACGTTATAGATGTATATGCTGTTCCCTCCGAGAAGTAGGGTTCGACAGGCCAGGAATGTTGTCAAATATTGCATCCGAGATGTTAGGTTGCCTTAGGTAAGCATATACAACGTTATAGACGCATATAATGTTCCCACCGAGAAGTAGGGTCCGACACGCCTGGAATGTTGTAGAATAATATATCCGAGATGTCAGGTTGCCTTAGGTTAGGATATATAACGTTATAGACGTATATACTGTTCCCTCCGAGAAGTATTGTTCGACAGGCCAGGAATGTTGTCAAATATTGCATCCGAGATGTTAGGTTGCCTTAGGTTAGGATATATAACGTTATAGACGCATGTAACGTTACCACCGAGACGTAGGGACCGACACGCCTGGAAAGTTGTCAAATGTTACATCCGAGATGTTAGGTTGCCTTAGGTTAGGATATATGACGTTATAGACGTATATGCTGTTCCCTCCGAGATGTAGGGTTCGACAGGCCAGGAATGTTGTCAAATATTGCATCCGAGATGTTAGGTTGCCTTAGGTTAGCATATATAACGTTATAGACGCACGTAATGTTACCAGCGATATGTCGGGTTCCACAGGCCAGGAATGTTGTCAAATATTGCATCCGAGATGCTAGGTTGCCTTAGACTAGGATATGCAACGTTATAGACGCATATAATGTTACCATCGAGAAGTAGGGTCCGACACGCCTGGAAGGTTGTAGAATATTACATCCGAGATGTTAGGTTGCCTTAGGTTAGGATATATAACGTTATAGACGTACATACTGTTCCCTTCCGAGAAGTAGGGTTCGACAGGCAAGGAATGTTGTCAAATATTGCATCCGAGATGTTAGGTTGCCTTAGATTAGGATATGCAACGTTATAGACGCATATAATGTTACCACCGAGAAGTAGGCTCCGACACGCCTGGAAGGTTGTAGAATATTGCATCCGAGATGTTAGATTGCCTTAGATTACGATATCGACCGTTATGGACGCATATAATATTCCCACCGAAAAGTATGCACCGACACGCGAGGAATATTGTAAAATATTACGTCTGAGATAATAGGTTGCCTTAGATTAGGATATACAACGTTATATACTCATATAATGTTCCCACCGAGAAGTAGGGTCCGACACGCCTGGAATGTTGTAGAATAATATATCCGAGATGTCAGGTTGCCTTAGGTTAGGATATATAACGTTATAAACGTATATACTGTTCCCTCCGAGAAGTAGGGTTCGACAGGCCAGGAATGTTGTCAAATATTGCATCCGAGATGTTAGGTTGCCTTAGGTTAGGATATATAACGTTATAGACGCATGTAATATTACCACCGAGACGTAGGGACCGACACGCCTGGAATGTTGTCAAATGTTACATCCGAGATGTTAGGTTGCCTTAGGTTAGGATATGTGACGTTATAGACGTATATACTGTTCCCTCCGAGAAGTAGGGTTCGACAGGCCAGGAATGTTGTCAAATATTGCATCCGAGATGTTAGGTTGCCTTAGATCAGGAAATATACCGTTATAGACGCATGTAATGTTACCACCGAGACGTAGGGTTCGACAGGCTAGGAATGTTGTCAAATATTGCATCCGAGATGTTAGGTTGCCTTAGATAAGGATATATAACGTTATAGACGCATATAATGTTACCACCGAGACGTAGGACCAACATGTCTGGAATGTTGTCAAATGTTACATCCGAGATGTTAGGTTGCCTTAGGCTAGGATATATGACGTTATAGATGTATATGCTGTTCCCTCCGAGAAGTAGGGTTCGACAGGCCAGGAATGCTGTCAAATATTGCATCCGAGATGTTAGGTTGCCTTAGGTTAGGATATACAACGTTATAGACGCATATAATGTTCTCACCGAGAAGTAGGGTCCGACACGCCTGGAATGTTGTAGAATAATATATCCGAGATGTCAGGTTGCCTTAGGTTAGGATATATAACGTTATAGACGTATATACTGTTCCCTCCGAGAAGTAGGGTTCGACAGGCCAGGAATGTTGTCAAATATTGCATCCGAGATGTTAGGTTGCCTTAGATAAGGATATATAACGTTATAGACGCATATAATGTTACCACCGAGACGTAGGACCAACATGTCTGGAATGTTGTCAAATGTTACATCCAAGATGTTAGGTTGCCTTAGGTTAGGATATATAACGTTATAGACGTATATACTGTTCCCTCCGAGAAGTATTGTTCGACAGGCCAGAAATGTTGTCAAATATTGCATCCGAGATGTTAGGTTGCCTTAGGTTAGGATATATAACGTTATAGACGCATGTAACGTTACCACCGAGACCTAGGGACCGACACGCCTGGAATGTTGTCAAATGTTACATCCGAGATGTTAGGTTGCCTTAGGTTAGGATATATGACGTTATAAACGTATATGCTGTTCACTCCGAGAAGTAGGGTTCGACTGGCCAGGAATGTTGTCAAATATTGCATCCGAGATGTTAGGTTGCCTTAGGTTAGCATATGTAACGTTATAGACGCACGTAATGTTACCAGCGAGACGTAGGGTTCCAACACGCCTGGAATGTTGTCAAATGTTATATCCGAGATGTTAGGTTGCCTTAGGTTAGGATATATAACGTTATAGACGTATATACTGTTCCCACCGAGTCGTAGGGACCGACACGCCTGGAATGTGGTAAAATGTTACATCCGAGATGTTAGGTTGCCTAAGATTAGGATATATACCGTTATAGACGCATGTAATGTTACCACCGGGACGTAGGGACCGACACGCCTGGAATGTTGTCACATGTTACATCCGAGATGTTACGTTGCCTTAGACTAGGATATATGACGTTATAGATGTATATGCTGTTCCCTCCGAGATGTAGGGTTCGACAGGCCAGGAATGTTGTTAAATATTGCATCCGAGATATTAGGTTGCCTTAGGTTAGGATATATAACGTTATAGACGCATGTAATGTTACCACCGAGACGTAGGGACCGACACGCCTGGAATGCTGTCAAATGTTACATCCGGGATGTTAGGTTGTCTTAGGTTAGGATATATGACGTTACAGACGTATATACTGTTCCCTCCGAGATGTCGGGTTCGACAGGCCAGGAATGTTGTCACATATTTCATCCGAGATGTTAGGTTGCCTTAGATTAGGATATATACCGTTATAGATGTATATACTGTTCCCTCCGAGCAGTAGGGTTCGACAGGCCAGGAATGTTGTCAAATATTGCATCCGAGATGTTAGGTTGCCTTAGGTTAGCATATATAACGTTATAGACGCACGTAATGTTACCAGCGAGACGTAGGGTTCCAACACGCCTGGAATGTTGTCAAATGTTATATCCGAGATGTTAGGTTGCCTTAGGTTAGGATATATAACGTTATAGACGTATATACTGTTCCCACCGAGAAGTAGGGTTCGACACGCCAGGAATGTTGTCAAATATTACATACGAGAAGTTAGTTGGGCTTAGGTTAGGATATATAACGTTATAGACGCATGTAATGTTACCACCGAGACGTAGGGACCGACACGCCTGGAATGTGGTAAAATGTTACATCCGAGATGTTAGGTTGCCTAAGATTAGGATATATACCGTTATAGACGCATGTAATGTTACCACCGAGACGTAGGGACCAACACGCCTGGAATGTTGTCAAATGTTACATCCGAGATGTTAGGTTGCCTTAGGCTAGGATATATGACGTTATAGATGTATATGCTGTTCCCTCCGAGAAGTAGGGTTCGACAGGCCAGGAATGTTGTCAAATATTGCATCCGAGATGTTAGGTTGCCTTAGGTTAGGATATACAACGTTATAGACGCATATAATGTTCTCACCGAGAAGTAGGGTCCGACACGCCTGGAATGTTGTAGAATAATATATCCGAGATGTCAGGTTGCCTTAGGTTAGGATATATAACGTTATAGACGTATATACTGTTCCCTCCGAGAAGTAGAGTTCGACAGGCCAGGAATGTTGTCAAATATTGCATCCGAGATGTTAGGTTGCCTTAGATAAGGATGTATAACGTTATAGACGCATATAATGTTACCACCGAGACGTAGGACCAACATGTCTGGAATGTTGTCAAATGTTACATCCGAGATGTTAGGTTGCCTTAGGTTAGGATATATAACGTTATAGACGTATATACTGTTCCCTCCGAGAAGTATTGTTCGACAGGCCAGGAATGTTGTCAAATATTGCATCCGAGATGTTAGGTTGCCTTAGGTTAGGATATATAACGTTATAGACGCATGTAACGTTACCACCGAGACGTAGGGACCGACACGCCTGGAATGTTGTCAAATGTTACATCCGAGATGTTAGGTTGCCTTAGGTTAGGATATATGACGTTATAAACGTATATGCTGTTCACTCCGAGAAGTAGGGTTCGACAGGCCAGGAATGTTGTCAAATATTGCATCCGAGATGTTAGGTTGCCTTAGGTTAGCATATATAACGTTATAGACGCACGTAATGTTACCAGCGAGACGTAGGGTTCCAACACGCCTGGAATGTTGTCAAATGTTATATCCGAGATGTTAGGTTGCCTTAGGTTAGGATATATAACGTTATAGACGTATATACTGTTCCCACCGAGTCGTAGGGACCGACACGCCTGGAATGTGGTAAAATGTTACATCCGAGATGTTAGGTTGCCTAAGATTAGGATATATACCGTTATAGACGCATGTAATGTTACCACCGAGACGTAGGGACCGACACGCCTGGAATGTTGTCAAATGTTACATCCGAGAAGTTAGGTTGCCTTAGGCTAGGATATATGACGTTATAGATGTATATGCTGTTCCCTCCGAGATGTAGGTTTCGACAGGCCAGGAATGTTGTCAAATATTGCATCCGAGATATTAGGTTGCCTTAGGTTAGGATATATAACGTTATAGACGCATGTAATGTTACCACCGAGACGTAGGGACCGACACGCCTGGAATGCTGTCAAATGTTACATCCGGGATGTTAGGTTGTCTTAGGTTAGGATATATGACGTTACAGACGTATATACTGTTCCTTCCGAGATGTCGGGTTCGACAGGCCAGGAATGTTGTCACATATTTCATCCGAGATGTTAGGTTGCCTTAGATTAGGATATATACCGTTATAGATGTATATACTGTTCCCTCCGAGCAGTAGGGTTCGACAGGCCAGGAATGTTGTCAAATATTGCATCCGAGATGTTAGGTTGCCTTAGGTTAGCATATATAACGTTATAGACGCACGTAATGTTACCAGCGAGACGTAGGGTTCCAACACGCCTGGAATGTTGTCAAATGTTATATCCGAGATGTTAGGTTGCCTTAGGTTAGGATATATAACATTATAGACGTATATACTGTTCCCACCGAGAAGTAGGGTTCGACACGTCAGGAATGTTGTCAAATATTACATACGAGATGTTAGTTGGCCTTAGGTTAGGATATATAACGTTATAGACGCATATAATGTTACCACCGAGACGTAGGGACCGACATGCCTGGAATGTTGTCAAATGTAACATCCGAGATGTTAGGTTGCCTTAGGTTAGGATATATGACGTTGTAGACGTATATACTGTTCCCTCCGAGAAGTAGGGTTCGACAGGCCAGGAATGTTGTCAAATATTGCATCCGAGATGTTAGATTGCCTTAGATAAGGATATATAAAGTTATAGACGCATATAATGTTGCCACCGAGACGTAGGGACCGACACGCCTGGAATGTTGTCAAATCTTACATCCGAGATGTTAGGTTGCCTTAGGTTAGGATTTATGACGTTATAGACGTATATGCTGTTCCCTCCGAGAAGTAGGGTTCGACAGGCCAGGAATGTTGTCAAATATTGCATCCGAAATGTTAGGTTGCCTTAGGTTAGCATATATGACGTTATAGACGCACGTAATGTTACCAGCGAGACGTAGGGTTCCAACACGCCTGGAATGTTGTCAAATGTTATATCCGAGATGTTAGGTTGCGTTAGGTTAGGATATATAACGTTATAGACGTATATACTGTTCCCACGGAGAAGTAGGGTTCGACACGCCAGGAATGTTGTCAAGTATTACATACGAGATGTTAGTTGGCCTTAGGTTAGGATATATATCGTTATAGACGCTGGTAATGTTACCACCGAGACGTAGGGACCGACACGCCTGGAATGTGGTAAAATGTTACATCCGAGATGTTAGGTTGCCTAAGATTAGGATATATACCGTTATAGACGCATGTAATGTTACCACCGAGACGTAGGGACCGACACGCCTGGAATGTTGTCAAATGTTACATCCGAGATGTTAGGTTGCCTTAGGCTAGGATATATGACGTTATAGATGTATATGCTGTTCCCTCCGAGAAGTAGGGTTCGACAGGCCAGGAATGTTGTCAAATATTGCATCCGAGATGTTAGGTTGCCTTAGGTAAGGATATACAACGTTATAGACGCATATAATGTTCCCACCGAGAAGTAGGGTCCGACACGCCTGGAATGTTGTAGAATAATATATCCGAGATGTCAGGTTGCCTTAGGTTAGGATATATAACGTTATAGACGTATATACTGTTCCCTCCGAGAAGTATTGTTCGACAGGCCAGGAATGTTGTCAAATATTGCATCCGAGATGTTAGGTTGCCTTAGGTTAGGATATATAACGTTATAGACGCATGTAACGTTACCACCGAGGCGTAGGGACCGACACGCCTGGAAAGTTGTCAAATGTTACATCCGAGATGTTAGGTTGCCTTAGGTTCGGATATATGACGTTATAGACGTATATGCTGTTCCCTCCGAGATGTAGGGTTCGACAGGCCAGGAATGTTGTCAAATATTGCATCCGAGATGTTAGGTTGCCTTAGGTTAGCATATATAACGTTATAGACGCACGTAATGTTACCAGCGATATGTCGGGTTCCACAGGCCAGGAATGTTGTCAAATATTGCATCCGAGATGCTAGGTTGCCTTAGATTAGGATATGCAACGTTATAGACGCATATAATGTTACCATCGAAAAGTAGGGTCCGACACGCCTGGAAGGTTGTAGAATATTACATCCGAGATGTTAGGTTGCCTTAGGTTAGGATATATAACGTTATAGACGTACATACTGTTCCCTTCCGAGAAGTAGGGTTCGACAGGCAAGGAATGTTGTCAAATATTGCATCCGAGATGTTAGGTTGCCTTAGATTAGGATATGCAACGTTATAGACGCATATAATGTTACCACCGAGAAGTAGGCTCCGACACGCCTGGAAGGTTGTAGAATATTGCATCCGAGATGTTAGATTGCCTTAGATTACGATATCGACCGTTATGGACGCATATAATATTCCCACCGAAAAGTATGCACCGACACGCGAGGAATATTGTAAAATATTACGTCTGAGATAATAGGTTGCCTTAGATTAGGATATACAACGTTATATACTCATATAATGTTCCCACCGAGAAGTAGGGTCCGACACGCCTGGAATGTTGTAGAATAATATATCCGAGATGTCAGGTTGCCTTAGGTTAGGATATATAACGTTATAAACGTATATACTGTTCCCTCCGAGAAGTAGGGTTCGACAGGCCAGGAATGTTGTCAAATATTGCATCCGAGATGTTAGGTTGCCTTAGGTTAGGATATATAACGTTATAGACGCATGTAATATTACCACCGAGACGTAGGGACCGACACGCCTGGAATGTTGTCAAATGTTACATCCGAGATGTTAGGTTGCCTTAGGTTAGGATATGTGACGTTATAGACGTATATACTGTTCCCTCCGAGAAGTAGGGTTCGACAGGCCAGGAATGTTGTCAAATATTGCATCCGAGATGTTAGGTTGCCTTAGATCAGGAAATATACCGTTATAGACGCATGTAATGTTACCACCGAGACGTAGGGTTCGACAGGCTAGGAATGTTGTCAAATATTGCATCCGAGATGTTAGGTTGCCTTAGATAAGGATATATAACGTTATAGACGCATATAATGTTACCACCGAGACGTAGGACCAACATGTCTGGAATGTTGTCACATGTTACATCCGAGATGTTAGGTTGCCTTAGGTTAGGATATATAACGTTATAGACGTATATACTGTTCCCTCCGAGAAGTATTGTTCGACAGGCCAGGAATGTTGTCAAATATTGCATCCGAGATGTTAGGTTGCCTTAGGTTAGGATATATAACGTTATAGACGCATGTAACGTTACCACCGAGACGTAGGGACCGACACGCCTGGAATGTTGTCAAATGTTACATCCGAGATGTTAGGTTGCCTTAGGTTAGGATATATGACGTTATAGACGTATATGCTGTTCACTCCGAGAAGTAGGGTTCGACAGGCCAGTAATGTTGTCAAATATTGCATCCGAGATGTTAGGTTGCCTTAGGTTAGCACATATAACGTTATAGACGCACATAATGTTACCAGCGAGACGTAGGGTTCCAACACGCCTGGAATGTTGTCAAATGTTATATCCGAGATGTTAGGTTGCCTTAGGTTAGGATATATAACGTTATAGACGTATATACTGTTCCCACCGAGTCGTAGGGACCGACACGCCTGGAATGTGGTAAAATGTTACATCCGAGATGTTAGGTTGCCTAAGATTAGGATATATACCGTTATAGACGCATGTAATGTTACCACCGAGACGTAGGGACCGACACGCCTGGAATGTTGTCAAATGTTACATCCGAGATGTTACGTTGGCTTAGGCTAGGATATATGACGTTATAGATGTATATGCTGTTCCCTCCGAGATGTAGGGTTCGACAGGCCAGGAATGTTGTTAAATATTGCATCCGAGATATTAGGTTGCCTTAGGTTAGGATATATAACGTTATAGACGCATGTAATGTTACCACCGAGACGTAGGGACCGACACTCCTGGAATGTGGTAAAATGTTACATCCGAGATGTTAGGTTGCCTAAGATTAGGATATATACCGTTATAGACGCATGTAATGTTACCACCGAGACGTAGGGACCGACACGCCTGGAATGTTGTCAAATGTTACATCCGAAATGTTAGGTTGCCTTAGGCTAGGATATATGACGTTATAGATGTATATGCTGTTCCCTCCGAGAAGTAGGGTTCGACAGGCCAGGAATGTTGTCAAATATTGCATCCGAGATGTTAGGTTGCCTTAGGTTAGGATATACAACGTTATAGACGCATATAATGTTCTCACCGAGAAGTAGGGTCCGACACGCCTGGAATGTTGTAGAATAATATATCCGAGATGTCAGGTTGCCTTAGGTTAGGATATATAACGTTATAGACGTATATACTGTTCCCTCCGAGAAGTAGGGTTCGACAGGCCAGGAATGTTGTCAAATATTGCATCCGAGATGTTAGGTTGCCTTAGATAAGGATATATAACGTTATAGACGCATATAATGTTACCACCGAGACGTAGGACCAACATGTCTGGAATGTTGTCAAATGTTACATCCGAGATGTTAGGTTGCCTTAGGTTAGGATATATAACGTTATAGACGTATATACTGTTCCCTCCGAGAAGTATTGTTCGACAGGCCAGGAATGTTGTCAAATATTGCATCCGAGATGTTAGGTTGCCTTAGGTTAGGATATATAACGTTATAGACGCATGTAACGTTACCACCGAGACGTAGGGACCGACACGCCTGGAATGTTGTCAAATGTTACATCCGAGATGTTAGGTTGCCTTAGGCTAGGATATATGACGTTATAGATGTATATGCTGTTCCCTCCGAGATGTAGGTTTCGACAGGCCTGGAATGTTGTCAAATATTGCATCCGAGATATTAGGTTGCCTTAGGTTAGGATATATAACGTTATAGACGCATGTAATGTTACCACCGAGACGTAGGGACCGACACGCCTGGAATGCTGTCATATGTTACATCCGGGATGTTAGGTTGTCTTAGGTTAGGATATATGACGTTACAGACGTATATACTGTTCCCTCCGAGATGTCGGGTTCGACAGGCCAGGAATGTTGTCACATATTTCATCCGAGATGTTAGGTTGCCTTAGATTAGGATTTACACCGTTATAGATGTATATACTGTTCCCTCCGAGCAGTAGGGTTCGACAGGCCAGGAATGTTGTCAAATATTGCATCCGAGATGTTAGGTTGGCTTAGGTTAGCATATATAACGTTATAGACGCACGTAATGTTACCAGCGAGACGTAGGGTTCCAACACGCCTGGAATGTTGTCAAATGTTATATCCGAGATGTTAGGTTGCCTTAGGTTAGGATATATAACGTTATAGACGTATATACTGTTCCCACCGAGAAGTAGGGTTCGACACGCCAGGAATGTTGTCAAATATTACATACGAGAAGTTAGTTGGGCTTAGGTTAGGATATATAACGTTATAGACGCATGTAATGTTACCACCGAGACGTAGGGACCGACACGCCTGGAATGTGGTAAAATGTTACATCCGAGATGTTAGGTTGCCTAAGATTAGGATATATACCGTTATAGACGCATGTAATGTTACCACCGAGACGTAGGGACCGACACGCCTGGAATGTTGCCAAATGTTACATCCGAGATGTTAGGTTGCCTTAGGCTAGGATATATGACGTTATAGATGTATATGCTGTTCCCTCCGAGAAGTAGGGTTCGACAGGCCAGGAATGTTGTCAAATATTGCATCCGAGATGTTAGGTTGCCTTAGGTTAGGATATACAACGTTATAGACGCATATAATGTTCTCACCGAGAAGTAGGGTCCGACACGCCTGGAATGTTGTAGAATAATATATCCGAGATGTCAGGTTGCCTTAGGTTAGGATATATAACGTTATAGACGTATATACTGTTCCCTCCGAGAAGTAGGGTTCGACAGGCCAGGAATGTTGTCAAATATTGCATCCGAGATGTTAGGTTGCCTTAGATAAGGATATATAACGTTATAGACGCATATAATGTTACCACCGAGACGTAGGACCAACATGTCTGGAATGTTGTCAAATGTCACATCCGAGATGTTAGGTTGCCTTAGGTTAGGATATATAACGTTATAGACGTATATACTGTTCCCTCCGAGAAGTATTGTTCGACAGGCCAGGAATGTTGTCAAATATTGCATCCGAGATGTTAGGTTGCCTTAGGTTAGGATATATAACGTTATAGACGCATGTAACGTTACCACCGAGACGTAGGGACCGACACGCCTGGAATGTTGTCAAATGTTACATCCGAGATGTTAGGTTGCCTTAGGTTAGGATATATGACGTTATAGATGTATATGCTGTTCCCTCCGAGATGTAGGTTTCGACAGGCCAGGAATGTTGTCACATATTTCATCCGAGATGTTAGGTTGCCTTAGATTAGGATATATACCGTTATAGATGTATATACTGTTCCCTCCGTGCAGTAGGGTTCGACAGGCCAGGAATGTTGTCAAATATTGCATCCGAGATGTTAGGTTGCCTTAGGTTAGCATATATAACGTTATAGACGCACGTAATGTTACCAGCGAGACGTAGGGTTCCAACACGCCTGGAATGTTGTCAAATGTTATATCCGAGATGTTAGGTTGCCTTAGGTTAGGATATATAACGTTATAGACGTATATACTGTTCCCAGCGAGAAGTAGGGTTCGACACGTCAGGAATGTTGTCAAATATTACATACGAGATGTTAGTTGGCCTTAGGTTAGGATATATAACGTTATAGACGCATATAATGTTACCACCGAGACGTAGGGACCGACATGCCTGGAATGTTGTCAAATGTTACATCCGAGAAGTTAGGTTGCCTTAGGTTAGGATATATGACGTTGTAGACGTATATACTGTTCCCTCCGAGAAGTAGGGTTCGACAGGCCGGGAATGTTGTCAAATATTGCATCCGAGATGTTAGGTTGCCTTAGATAAGGATATATAACGTTATAGACGCATATAATGTTACCACCGAGACGTAGGGACCGACATGCCTGGAATGTTGTCAAATGTTACATCCGAGATGTTAGGTTGCCTTAGGTTAGGATATATGACGTTATAGACGTATATACTGTTCCCTCCGAGAAGTATTGTTCGACAGGCCAGGAATGTTGTCAAATATTGCATCCGAGATGTTAGGTTGCCTTAGGTTAGGATATATAACGTTATAGACGCATATAATGTTACCACCGAGACGTAGGACCAACATGTCTGGAATGTTGTCACATGTTACATCCGAGATGTTAGGTTGCCTTAGGTTAGGATATATAACGTTATAGACGTATATACTGTTCCCTCCGAGATGTCGGGTTCGACAGGCCAGGAATGTTGTCACATATTTCATCCGAGATGTTAGGTTGCCTTAGATTAGGATATATACCGTTATAGATGTATATACTGTTCCCTCCGAGCAGTAGGGTTCGACAGGCCAGGAATGTTGTCAAATATTGCATCCGAGATGTTAGGTTGCCTTAGGTTAGCATATATAACGTTATAGACGCACGTAATGTTACCAGCGAGACGTAGGGTTCCAACACGCCTGGAATGTTGTCAAATGTTATATCCGAGATGTTAGGTTGCCTTAGGTTAGGATATATAACGTTATAGACGTATATACTGTTCCCACCGAGAAGTAGGGTTCGACACGCCAGGAATGTTGTCAAATATTACATACGAGAAGTTAGTTGGGCTTAGGTTAGGATATATAACGTTATAGACGCATGTAATGTTACCACCGAGACGTAGGGACCGACACGCCTGGAATGTGGTAAAATGTTACATCCGAGATGTTAGGTTGCCTAAGATTAGGATATATACCGTTATAGACGCATGTAATGTTACCACCGAGACGTAGGGACCGACACGCCTGGAATGTTGTCAAATGTTACATCCGAGATGTTAGGTTGCCTTAGGCTAGGATATATGACGTTATAGATGTATATGCTGTTCCCTCCGAGAAGTAGGGTTCGACAGGCCAGGAATGTTGTCAAATATTGCATCCGAGATGTTAGGTTGCCTTAGGTTAGGATATACAACGTTATAGACGCATATAATGTTCTCACCGAGAAGTAGGGTCCGACACGCCTGGAATGTTGTAGAATAATATATCCGAGATGTCAGGTTGCCTTAGGTTAGGATATATAACGTTATA
This sequence comes from Xylocopa violacea, assembly GCA_963969225.1. Classification (NCBI taxonomy): domain Eukaryota; kingdom Metazoa; phylum Arthropoda; class Insecta; order Hymenoptera; family Apidae; genus Xylocopa; species Xylocopa violacea. Next base: position 720,430 of record CAXAJV010000194.1, on the reverse strand, counting down.
GACGTATATACTGTTCCCTCCGAGAAGTAGGGTTCGACAGGCCAGGAATGTTGTCAAATATTGCATCCGAGATGTTAGGTTGCCTTAGATAAGGATATATAACGTTATAGACGCATATAATGTTACAACCGAGACGTAGGACCAACATGTCTGGAATGTTGTCAAATTTTACATCCGAGATGTTAGCTTGCCTTAGGTTAGGATATATAACGTTATAGACGTATATACTGTTCCCTCCGAGAAGTATTGTTCGACAGGCCAGGAATGTTGTCAAATATTGCATCCGAGATGTTAGGTTGCCTTAGGTTAGGATATATAACGTTATAGACGCATGTAACGTTACCACCGAGACGTAGGGACCGACACGCCTGGAATGTTGTCAAATGTTACATCCGAGATGTTAGGTTGCCTTAGGCTAGGATATATGACGTTATAGATGTATATGCTGTTCCCTCCGAGAAGTAGGGTTCGACAGGCCAGGAATGTTGTCAAATATTGCATCCGAGATGTTAGGTTGCCTTAGGTTAGGATATACAACGTTATAGACGTATATACTGTTCCCACCGAGTCGTAGGGACCGACACGCCTGGAATGTGGTAAAATGTTACATCCGAGATGTTAGGTTGCCTAAGATTAGGATATATACCGTTATAGACGCATGTAATGTTACCACCGAGACGTAGGGACCGACACGCCTGGAATGTTGTCAAATGTTACATCCGAGATGTTAGGTTGCCTTAGGCTAGGATATATGACGTTATAGATGTATATGCTGTTCCCTCCGAGATGTTGGTTTCGACAGGCCAGGAATGTTGTCAAATATTGCATCCGAGATATTAGGTTGCCTTAGGTTAGGATATATAACGTTATAGACGCATGTAATGTTACCACCGAGACGTAGGGACCGACACGCCTGGAATGCTGTCATATGTTACATCCGGGATGTTAGGTTGTCTTAGGTTAGGATATATGACGTTACAGACGTATATACTGTTCCTTCCGAGATGTCGGGTTCGACAGGCCAGGAATGTTGTCACATATTTCATCCGAGATGTTAGGTTGCCTTAGATTAGGATATATACCGTTATAGATGTATATACTGTTCCCTCCGAGCAGTAGGGTTCGACAGGCCAGGAATGTTGTCAAATATTGCATCCGAGATGTTAGGTTGCCTTAGGTTAGCATATACAACGTTATAGACGCACGTAATGTTACCAGCGAGACGTAGGGTTCCAACACGCCTGGAATGTTGTCAAATGTTATATCCGAGATGTTAGGTTGCCTTAGGTTAGGATATATAACGTTATAGACGTATATACTGTTCCCACCGAGAAGTAGGGTTCGACACGTCAGGAATGTTGTCAAATATTACATACGAGATGTTAGTTGGCCTTAGGTTAGGATATATAACGTTATAGACGCATATAATGTTACCACCGAGACGTAGGGACCGACATGCCTGGAATGTTGTCAAATGTTACATCCGAGATGTTAGGTTGCCTTAGGTTAGGATATATGACGTTGTAGACGTATATACTGTTCCCTCCGAGATGTAGGCTTCGACAGGCCAGGAATGTTGTCAAATATTGCATCCGAGATATTAGGTTGCCTTAGGTTAGGATATATAACGTTATAGACGCATGTAATGTTACCACCGAGACGTAGGGACCGACACGCCTGGAATGCTGTCAAATGTTACATCCGGGATGTTAGGTTGTCTTAGGTTAGGATATATGACGTTACAGACGTATATACTGTTCCCTCCGAGATGTCGGGTTCGACAGGCCAGGAATGTTGTCACATATTTCATCCGAGATGTTAGGTTGCCTTAGATTAGGATATATACCGTTATAGATGTATATACTGTTCCCTCCGAGCAGTAGGGTTCGACAGGCCAGGAATGTTGTCAAATATTGCATCCGAGATGTTAGGTTGCCTTAGGTTAGCATATATAACGTTATAGACGCACGTAATGTTACCAGCGAGACGTAGGGTTCCAACACGCCTGGAATGTTGTCAAATGTTATATCCGAGATGTTAGGTTGCCTTAGGTTAGGATATATAACGTTATAGACGTATATACTGTTCCCACCGAGAAGTAGGGTTCGACACGCCAGGAATGTTGTCAAATATTACATACGAGAAGTTAGTTGGGCTTAGGTTAGGATATATAACGTTATAGACGCATGTAATGTTACCACCGAGACGTAGGGACCGACACGCCTGGAATGTGGTAAAATGTTACATCCGAGATGTTAGGTTGCCTAAGATTAGGATATATACCGTTATAGACGCATGTAATGTTACCACCGAGACGTAGGGACCGACACGCCTGGAATGTTGCCAAATGTTACATCCGAGATGTTAGGTTGCCTTAGGCTAGGATATATGACGTTATAGATGTATATGCTGTTCCCTCCGAGAAGTAGGGTTCGACAGGCCAGGAATGTTGTCAAATATTGCATCCGAGATGTTAGGTTGCCTTAGGTTAGGATATACAACGTTATAGACGCATATAATGTTCTCACCGAGAAGTAGGGTCCGACACGCCTGGAATGTTGTAGAATAATATATCCGAGATGTCAGGTTGCCTTAGGTTAGGATATATAACGTTATAGACGTATATACTGCTCCCTCCGAGAAGTAGGGTTCGACAGGCCAGGAATGTTGTCAAATATTGCATCCGAGATGTTAGGTTGCCTTAGATAAGGATATATAACGTTATAGACGCATATAATGTTACCACCGAGACGTAGGACCAACATGTCTGGAATGTTGTCAAATGTCACATCCGAGATGTTAGGTTGCCTTAGGTTAGGATATATAACGTTATAGACGTATATACTGTTCCCTCCGAGAAGTATTGTTCGACAGGCCAGGAATGTTGTCAAATATTGCATCCGAGATGTTAGGTTGCCTTAGGTTAGGATATATAACGTTATAGACGCATGTAACGTTACCACCGAGACGTAGGGACCGACACGCCTGGAATGTTGTCAAATGTTACATCCGAGATGTTAGGTTGCCTTAGGTAAGGATATATGACGTTATAGATGTATATGCTGTTCCCTCCGAGATGTAGGTTTCGACAGGCCAGGAATGTTGTCACATATTTCATCCGAGATGTTAGGTTGCCTTAGATTAGGATATATACCGTTATAGATGTATATACTGTTCCCTCCGTGCAGTAGGGTTCGACAGGCCAGGAATGTTGTCAAATATTGCATCCGAGATGTTAGGTTGCCTTAGGTTAGCATATATAACGTTATAGACGCACGTAATGTTACCAGCGAGACGTAGGGTTCCAACACGCCTGGAATGTTGTCAAATGTTATATCCGAGATGTTAGGTTGCCTTAGGTTAGGATATATAACGTTATAGACGTATATACTGTTCCCACCGAGAAGTAGGGTTCGACACGTCAGGAATGTTGTCAAATATTACATACGAGATGTTAGTTGGCCTTAGGTTAGGATATATAACGTTATAGACGCATATAATGTTACCACCGAGACGTAGGGACCGACATGCCTGGAATGTTGTCAAATGTTACATCCGAGAAGTTAGGTTGCCTTAGGTTAGGATATATGACGTTGTAGACGTATATACTGTTCCCTCCGAGAAGTAGGGTTCGACAGGCCAGGAATGTTGTCAAATATTGCATCCGAGATGTTAGGTTGCCTTAGATAAGGATATATAACGTTATAGACGCATATAATGTTACCACCGAGACGTAGGGACCGACATGCCTGGAATGTTGTCAAATGTTACATCCGAGATGTTAGGTTGCCTTAGGTTAGGATATATGACGTTATAGACGTATATACTGTTCCCTCCGAGAAGTAGGGTTCGACAGGCCAGGAATGTTGTCAAATATTGCATCCGAGATGTTAGGTTGCCTTAGGCTAGGATATATGACGTTATAGATGTATATGCTGTTCCCTCCGAGATGTAGGTTTCGACAGGCCAGGAATGTTGTCAAATATTGCATCCGAGATATTAGGTTGCCTTAGGTTAGGATATATAACGTTATAGACGCATGTAATGTTACCACCGAGACGTAGGGACCGACACGCCTGGAATGCTGTCAAATGTTACATCCGGGATGTTACGTTGTCTTAGGTTAGGATATATGACGTTACAGACGTATATACTGTTCCTTCCGAGATGTCGGGTTCGACAGGCCAGGAATGTTGTCACATATTTCATCCGAGATGTTAGGTTGCCTTAGATTAGGATATATACCGTTATAGATGTATATACTGTTCCCTCCGAGCAGTAGGGTTCGACAGGCCAGGAATGTTGTCAAATATTGCATCCGAGATGTTAGGTTGCCTTAGGTTAGCATATATAACGTTATAGACGCACGTAATGTTACCAGCGAGACGTAGGGTTCCAACACGCCTGGAATGTTGTCAAATGTTATATCCGAGATGTTAGGTTGCCTTAGGTTAGGATATATAACGTTATAGACGTATATACTGTTCCCACCGAGAAGTAGGGTTCGACACGTCAGGAATGTTGTCAAATATTACATACGAGATGTTAGTTGGCCTTAGGTTAGGATATATAACGTTATAGACGCATATAATGTTACCACCGAGACGTAGGGACCGACATGCCTGGAATGTTGTCAAATGTTACATCCGAGATGTTAGGTTGCCTTAGGTTAGGATATATGACGTTGTAGACGTATATACTGTTCCCTCCGAGATGTAGGTTTCGACAGGCCAGGAATGTTGTCAAATATTGCATCCGAGATATTAGGTTGCCTTAGGTTAGGATATATAACGTTATAGACGCATGTAATGTTACCACCGAGACGTAGGGACCGACACGCCTGGAATGCTGTCAAATGTTACATCCGGGATGTTAGGTTGTCTTAGGTTAGGATATATGACGTTACAGACGTATATACTGTTCCCTCCGAGATGTCGGGTTCGACAGGCCAGGAATGTTGTCACATATTTCATCCGAGATGTTAGGTTGCCTTAGATTAGGATATATACCGTTATAGATGTATATACTGTTCCCTCCGAGCAGTAGGGTTCGACAGGCCAGGAATGTTGTCAAATATTGCATCCGAGATGTTAGGTTGCCTTAGGTTAGCATATATAACGTTATAGACGCACGTAATGTTACCAGCGAGACGTAGGGTTCCAACACGCCTGGAATGTTGTCAAATGTTATATCCGAGATGTTAGGTTGCCTTAGGTTAGGATATATAACGTTATAGACGTATATACTGTTCCCACCGAGAAGTAGGGTTCGACACGCCAGGAATGTTGTCAAATATTACATACGAGAAGTTAGTTGGGCTTAGGTTAGGATATATAACGTTATAGACGCATGTAATGTTACCACCGAGACGTAGGGACCGACACGCCTGGAATGTGGTAAAATGTTACATCCGAGATGTTAGGTTGCCTAAGATTAGGATATATACCGTTATAGACGCATGTAATGTTACCACCGAGACGTAGGGACCGACACGCCTGGAATGTTGCCAAATGTTACATCCGAGATGTTAGGTTGCCTTAGGCTAGGATATATGACGTTATAGATGTATATGCTGTTCCCTCCGAGAAGTAGGGTTCGACAGGCCAGGAATGTTGTCAAATATTGCATCCGAGATGTTAGGTTGCCTTAGGTTAGGATATACAACGTTATAGACGCATATAATGTTCTCACCGAGAAGTAGGGTCCGACACGCCTGGAATGTTGTAGAATAATATATCCGAGATGTCAGGTTGCCTTAGGTTAGGATATATAACGTTATAGACGTATATACTGTTCCCTCCGAGAAGTAGGGTTCGACAGGCCAGGAATGTTGTCAAATATTGCATCCGAGATGTTAGGTTGCCTTAGATAAGGATATATAACGTTATAGACGCATATAATGTTACCACCGAGACGTAGGACCAACATGTCTGGAATGTTGTCAAATGTCACATCCGAGATGTTAGGTTGCCTTAGGTTAGGATATATAACGTTATAGACGTATATACTGTTCCCTCCGAGAAGTATTGTTCGACAGGCCAGGAATGTTGTCAAATATTGCATCCGAGATGTTAGGTTGCCTTAGGTTAGGATATATAACGTTATAGACGCATGTAACGTTACCACCGAGACGTAGGGACCGACACGCCTGGAATGTTGTCAAATGTTACATCCGAGATGTTAGGTTGCCTTAGGTTAGGATATATGACGTTATAGATGTATATGCTGTTCCCTCCGAGATGTAGGTTTCGACAGGCCAGGAATGTTGTCACATATTTCATCCGAGATGTTAGGTTGCCTTAGATTAGGATATATACCGTTATAGATGTATATACTGTTCCCTCCGTGCAGTAGGGTTCGACAGGCCAGGAATGTTGTCAAATATTGCATCCGAGATGTTAGGTTGCCTTAGGTTAGCATATATAACGTTATAGACGCACGTAATGTTACCAGCGAGACGTAGGGTTCCAACACGCCTGGAATGTTGTCAAATGTTATATCCGAGATGTTAGGTTGCCTTAGGTTAGGATATATAACGTTATAGACGTATATACTGTTCCCACCGAGAAGTAGGGTTCGACACGTCAGGAATGTTGTCAAATATTACATACGAGATGTTAGTTGGCCTTAGGTTAGGATATATAACGTTATAGACGCATATAATGTTACCACCGAGACGTAGGGACCGACATGCCTGGAATGTTGTCAAATGTTACATCCGAGAAGTTAGGTTGCCTTAGGTTAGGATATATGACGTTGTAGACGTATATACTGTTCCCTCCGAGAAGTAGGGTTCGACAGGCCAGGAATGTTGTCAAATATTGCATCCGAGATGTTAGGTTGCCTTAGATAAGGATATATAACGTTATAGACGCATATAATGTTACCACCGAGACGTAGGGACCGACATGCCTGGAATGTTGTCAAATGTTACATCCGAGATGTTAGGTTGCCTTAGGTTAGGATATATGACGTTATAGACGTATATACTGTTCCCTCCGAGAAGTAGGGTTCGACAGGCCAGGAATGTTGTCAAATATTGCATCCGAGATGTTAGGTTGCCTTAGGCTAGGATATATGACGTTATAGATGTATATGCTGTTCCCTCCGAGATGTAGGTTTCGACAGGCCAGGAATGTTGTCAAATATTGCATCCGAGATATTAGGTTGCCTTAGGTTAGGATATATAACGTTATAGACGCATGTAATGTTACCACCGAGACGTAGGGACCGACACGCCTGGAATGCTGTCAAATGTTACATCCGGGATGTTAGGTTGTCTTAGGTTAGGATATATGACGTTACAGACGTATATACTGTTCCTTCCGAGATGTCGGGTTCGACAGGCCAGGAATGTTGTCACATATTTCATCCGAGATGTTAGGTTGCCTTAGATTAGGATATATACCGTTATAGATGTATATACTGTTCCCTCCGAGCAGTAGGGTTCGACAGGCCAGGAATGTTGTCAAATATTGCATCCGAGATGTTAGGTTGCCTTAGGTTAGCATATATAACGTTATAGACGCACGTAATGTTACCAGCGAGACGTAGGGTTCCAACACGCCTGGAATGTTGTCAAATGTTATATCCGAGATGTTAGGTTGCGTTAGGTTAGGATATATAACGTTATAGACGTATATACTGTTCCCACCGAGAAGTAGGGTTCGACACGTCAGGAATGTTGTCAAATATTACATACGAGATGTTAGTTGGCCTTAGGTTAGGATATATAACGTTATAGACGCATATAATGTTACCACCGAGACGTAGGGACCGACATGCCTGGAATGTTGTCAAATGTTACATCCGAGATGTTAGGTTGCCTTAGGTTAGGATATATGACGTTGTAGACGTATATACTGTTCCCTCCGAGAAGTAGGGTTCGAAAGGCCAGGAATGTTGTCAAATATTGCATCCGAGATGTTAGGTTGCCTTAGATAAGGATATATAACGTTATAGACGCATATAATGTTACCACCGAGACGTAGGGACCGACATGCCTGGAATGTTGTCAAATGTTACATCCGAGATGTTAGGTTGCCTTAGGTTAGGATATATGACGTTATAGACGTATATACTGTTCCCTCCGAGAAGTAGGGTTCGACAGGCCAGGAATGTTGTCAAATATTGCATCCGAGATGTTAGGTTGCCTTAGGTTAAGAGATATAACGTTCTAGACGCATGTAACGTTACCACCGAGACGTAGGGACCGACACGCCTGGAATGTTGTCAAATGTTACATCCGAGATGTTAGGTTGCCTTAGGTTAGGATTTATGACGTTATAGACGTATATGCTGTTCCCTCCGAGAAGTAGGGTCCGACACGCCTGGAATGATGTAGAATATTACATCCGAGATGTCAGGTTGCCTTAGGTTAGGATATATAACGTTATAGACGTATATACTGTTCCCTCCGAGAAGTAGGGTTCGACAGGCTAGGAATGTTGTCAAATATTGCATCCGAGATGTTAGGTTGCCTTAGATAAGGATATATAACGTTATAGACGCATATAATGTTACCACCGAGACGTAGGACCAACATGCCTGGAATGTTGTCAAATGTTACATCCGAGATATTAGGTTGCCTTAGGTTAGGATATATAACGTTATAAACGTATATACTGTTCCCTCCGAGAAGTAGGGTTCGACAGGCCAGGAATGTTGTCAAATATTGCATCCGAGATGTTAGGTTGCCTTAGGTTAGGATATATAACGTTATAGACGCATGTAATATTACCACCGAGACGTAGGGACCGACACGCCTGGAATGTTGTCAAATGTTACATCCGAGATGTTAGGTTGCCTTAGGTTAGGATATGTGACGTTATAGACGTATATACTGTTCCCTCCGAGAAGTAGGGTTCGACAGGCCAGGAATGTTGTCAAATATTGCATCCGAGATGTTAGGTTGCCTTAGATCAGGAAATATACCGTTATAGACGCATGTAATGTTACCACCGAGACGTAGGGTTCGACAGGCTAGGAATGTTGTCAAATATTGCATCCGAGATGTTAGGTTGCCTTAGATAAGTATATATAACGTTATAGACGCATATAATGTTACTACCGAGACGTAGGACCAACATGTCTGGAATGTTGTCACATGTTACATCCGAGATGTTAGGTTGCCTTATGTTAGGATATATAACGTTATAGACGTATATACTGTTCCCTCCGAGAAGTATTGTTCGACAGGCCAGGAATGTTGTCAAATATTGCATCCGAGATGTTAGGTTGCCTTAGGTTAGGATATATAACGTTATAGACGCATGTAACGTTACCACCGAGACGTAGGGACCGACACGCCTGGAATGTTGTCAAATGTTACATCCGAGATGTTAGGTTGCCTTAGGTTAGGATATATGACGTTATAGACGTATATGCTGTTCACTCCGAGATGTAGGGTTCGACAGGCCAGGAATGTTGTCAAATATTGCATCCGAGATGTTAGGTTGACTTAGGTTAGCATATATAACTTTATAGACGCACATAATGTTACCAGCGAGACGTAGGGTTCCAACACGCCTGGAATGTTGTCAAATGTTATATCCGAGATGTTAGGTTGCCTTAGGTTAGGATATATAACGTTATAGACGTATATACTGTTCCCACCGAGTCGTAGGGACCGACACGCCTGGAATGTGGTAAAATGTTACATCCGAGATGTTAGGTTGCCTAAGATTAGGATATATACCGTTATAGACGCATGTAATGTTACCACCGAGACGTAGGGACCGACACGCCTGGAATGTTGTCAAATGTTACATCCGAGATGTTACGTTGCCTTAGGCTAGGATATATGACGTTATAGATGTATATGCTGTTCCCTCCGAGATGTAGGGTTCGACAGGCCAGGAATGTTGTTAAATATTGCATCCGAGATATTAGGTTGCCTTAGGTTAGCATATATAACGTTATAGACGCACGTAATGTTACCAGCGAGACGTAGGGTTCCAACACGCCTGGAATGTTGTCAAATGTTATATCCGAGATGTTAGGTTGCCTTAGGTTAGGATATATAACGTTATAGACGTATATACTGTTCCCACCGAGAAGTAGGGTTCGACACGTCAGGAATGTTGTCAAATATTACATACGAGATGTTAGTTGGCCTTAGGTTAGGATATATAACGTTATAGACGCATATAATGTTACCACCGAGACGTAGGGACCGACATGCCTGGAATGTTGTCAAATGTTACATCCGAGAAGTTAGGTTGCCTTAGGTTAGGATATATGACGTTGTAGACGTATATACTGTTCCCTCCGAGAAGTAGGGTTCGACAGGCCAGGAATGTTGTCAAATATTGCATCCGAGATGTTAGGTTGCCTTAGATAAGGATATATAACGTTATAGACGCATATAATGTTACCACCGAGACGTAGGGACCGACATGCCTGGAATGTTGTCAAATGTTACATCCGAGATGTTAGGTTGCCTTAGGTTAGGATATATGACGTTATAGACGTATATACTGTTCCCTCCGAGAAGTAGGGTTCGACAGGCCAGGAATGTTGTCAAATATTGCATCCGAGATGTTAGGTTGCCTTAGGCTAGGATATATGACGTTATAGATGTATATGCTGTTCCCTCCGAGATGTAGGTTTCGACAGGCCAGGAATGTTGTCAAATATTGCATCCGAGATATTAGGTTGCCTTAGGTTAGGATATATAACGTTATAGACGCATGTAATGTTACCACCGAGACGTAGGGACCGACACGCCTGGAATGCTGTCAAATGTTACATCCGGGATGTTAGGTTGTCTTAGGTTAGGATATATGACGTTACAGACGTATATACTGTTCCTTCCGAGATGTCGGGTTCGACAGGCCAGGAATGTTGTCACATATTCCATCCGAGATGTTAGGTTGCCTTAGATTAGGATATATACCGTTATAGATGTATATACTGTTCCCTCCGAGCAGTAGGGTTCGACAGGCCAGGAATGTTGTCAAATATTGCATCCGAGATGTTAGGTTGCCTTAGGTTAGCATATATAACGTTATAGACGCACGTAATGTTACCAGCGAGACGTAGGGTTCCAACACGCCTGGAATGTTGTCAAATGTTATATCCGAGATGTTAGGTTGCCTTAGGTTAGGATATATAACGTTATAGACGTATATACTGTTCCCACCGAGAAGTAGGGTTCGACACGTCAGGAATGTTGTCAAATATTACATACGAGATGTTAGTTGGCCTTAGGTTAGGATATATAACGTTATAGACGCATATAATGTTACCACCGAGACGTAGGGACCGACATGCCTGGAATGTTGTCAAATGTTACATCCGAGATGTTAGGTTGCCTTAGGTTAGGATATATGACGTTGTAGACGTATATACTGTTCCCTCCGAGAAGTAGGGTTCGACAGGCCAGGAATGTTGTCAAATATTGCATCCGAGATGTTAGGTTGCCTTAGATAAGGATATATAACGTTATAGACGCATATAATGTTACCACCGAGACGTAGGGACCGACATGCCTGGAATGTTGTCAAATGTTACATCCGAGATGTTAGGTTGCCTTAGGTTAGGATATATGACGTTATAGACGTATATACTGTTCCCTCCGAGAAGTAGGGTTCGACAGGCCAGGAATGTTGTCAAATATTGCATCCGAGATGTTAGGTTGCCTTAGGTTAAGAGATATAACGTTCTAGACGCATGTAACGTTACCACCGAGACGTAGGGACCGACACGCCTGGAATGATGTCAAATGTTACATCCGAGATGTTAGGTTGCCTTAGGTTAGGATTTATGACGTTATAGACGTATATGCTGTTCCCTCCGAGAAGTAGGGTCCGACACGCCTGGAATGATGTAGAATATTACATCCGAGATGTCAGGTTGCCTTAGGTTAGGATATATAACGTTATAGACGTATATACTGTTCCCTCCGAGAAGTAGGGTTCGACAGGCTAGGAATGTTGTCAAATATTGCATCCGAGATGTTAGGTTGCCTTAGATAAGGATATATAACGTTATAGACGCATATAATGTTACCACCGAGACGTAGGACCAACATGCCTGGAATGTTGTCAAATGTTACATCCGAGATATTAGGTTGCCTTAGGTTAGGATATATAACGTTATAAACGTATATACTGTTCCCTCCGAGAAGTAGGGTTCGACAGGCCAGGAATGTTGTCAAATATTGCATCCGAGATGTTAGGTTGCCTTAGGTTAGGATATATAACGTTATAGACGCATGTAATATTACCACCGAGACGTAGGGACCGACACGCCTGGAATGTTGTCAAATGTTACATCCGAGATGTTAGGTTGCCTTAGGTTAGGATATATGACGTTATAGACGTATATGCTGTTCACTCCGAGATGTAGGGTTCGACAGGCCAGGAATGTTGTCAAATATTGCATCCGAGATGTTAGGTTGCCTTAGATCAGGAAATATACCGTTATAGACGCATGTAATGTTACCACCGAGACGTAGGGTTCGACAGGCTAGGAATGTTGTCAAATATTGCATCCGAGATGTTAGGTTGCCTTAGATAAGTATATATAACGTTATAGACGCATATAATGTTACTACCGAGACGTAGGACCAACATGTCTGGAATGTTGTCACATGTTACATCCGAGATGTTAGGTTGCCTTATGTTAGGATATATAACGTTATAGACGTATATACTGTTCCCTCCGAGAAGTATTGTTCGACAGGCCAGGAATGTTGTCAAATATTGCATCCGAGATGTTAGGTTGCCTTAGGTTAGGATATATAACGTTATAGACGCATGTAACGTTACCACCGAGACGTAGGGACCGACACGCCTGGAATGTTGTCAAATGTTACATCCGAGATGTTAGGTTGCCTTAGGTTAGGATATATGACGTTATAGACGTATATGCTGTTCACTCCGAGATGTAGGGTTCGACAGGCCAGGAATGTTGTCAAATATTGCATCCGAGATGTTAGGTTGACTTAGGTTAGCATATATAACGTTATAGACGCACATAATGTTACCAGCGAGACGTAGGGTTCCAACACGCCTGGAATGTTGTCAAATGTTATATCCGAGATGTTAGGTTGCCTTAGGTTAGGATATATAACGTTATAGACGTATATACTGTTCCCACCGAGTCGTAGGGACCGACACGCCTGGAATGTGGTAAAATGTTACATCCGAGATGTTAGGTTGCCTAAGATTAGGATATATACCGTTATAGACGCATGTAATGTTACCACCGAGACGTAGGGACCGACACGCCTGGAATGTTGTCAAATGTTACATCCGAGATGTTACGTTGCCTTAGGCTAGGATATATGACGTTATAGATGTATATGCTGTTCCCTCCGAGATGTAGGGTTCGACAGGCCAGGAATGTTGTTAAATATTGCATCCGAGATATTAGGTTGCCTTAGGTTAGGATATATAACGTTATAGACGCATGTAATGTTACCACCGAGACGTAGGGACCGACACGCCTGGAATGCTGTCAAATGTTACATCCGGGATGTTAGGTTGTCTTAGGTTAGGATATATGACGTTACAGACGTATATACTGTTCCCTCCGAGATGTCGGGTTCGACAGGCAAGGAATGTTGTCACATATTTCATCCGAGATGTTAGGTTGCCTTAGATTAGGATATATACCGTTATAGATGTATATACTGTTCCCTCCGAGCAGTAGGGTTCGACAGGCCAGGAATGTTGTCAAATATTGCATCCGAGATGTTAGGTTGCCTTAGGTTAGCATATATAACGTTATAGACGCACGTAATGTTACCAGCGAGACGTAGGGTTCCAACACGCCTGTAATGTTGTCAAATGTTATATCCGAGATGTTAGGTTGCCTTAGGTTAGGATATATAACGTTATAGACGTATATACTGTTCCCACCGAGAAGTAGGGTTCGACACGCCAGGAATGTTGTCAAATATTACATACGAGAAGTTAGTTGGGCTTAGGTTAGGATATATAACGTTATAGACGCATGTAATGTTACCACCGAGACGTAGGGACCGACACGCCTGGAATGTGGTAAAATGTTACATCCGAGATGTTAGGTTGCCTAAGATTAGGATATATACCGTTATAGACGCATGTAATGTTACCACCGAGACGTAGGGACCGACACGCCTGGAATGTTGTCAAATGTTACATCCGAGATGTTAGGTTGCCTTAGGCTAGGATATATGACGTTATAGATGTATATGCTGTTCCCTCCGAGATGTAGGTTTCGACAGGCCAGGAATGTTGTCAAATATTGCATCCGAGATATTAGGTTGCCTTAGGTTAGGATATATAACGTTATAGACGCATATAATGTTCTCACCGAGAAGTAGGGTCCGACACGCCTGGAATGTTGTAGAATAATATATCCGAGATGTCAGGTTGCCTTAGGTTAGGATATATAACGTTATAAACGTATATACTGTTCCCTCCGAGAAGTAGGGTTCGACATGCCAGGAATGTTGTCAAATATTGCATCCGAGATGTTAGGTTGCCTTAGGTTAGGATATATAACGTTATAGACGCATGTAATATTACCACCGAGACGTAGGGACCGACACGCCTGGAATGTTGTCAAATGTTACATCCGAGATGTTAGGTTGCCTTAGGTTAGGATATGTGACGTTATAGACGTATATACTGTTCCCTCCGAGAAGTAGGGTTCGACAGGCCAGGAATGTTGTCAAATATTGCATCCGAGATGTTAGGTTGCCTTAGATCAGGAAATATACCGTTATAGACGCATGTAATGTTACCACCGAGACGTAGGGTTCGACAGGCTAGGAATGTTGTCAAATATTGCATCCGAGATGTTAGGTTGCCTTAGATAAGGATATATAACGTTATAGACGCATATAATGTTACCACCGAGACGTAGGACCAACATGTCTGGAATGTTGTCACATGTTACATCCGAGATGTTAGGTTGCCTTAGGTTAGGATATATAACGTTATAGACGTATATACTGTTCCCTCCGAGAAGTATTGTTCGACAGGCCAGGAATGTTGTCAAATATTGCATCCGAGATGTTAGGTTGCCTTAGGTTAGGATATATAACGTTATAGACGCATGTAACGTTACCACCGAGACGTAGGGACCGACACGCCTGGAATGTTGTCAAATGTTACATCCGAGATGTTAGGTTGCCTTAGGTTAGGATATATGACGTTATAGACGTATATGCTGTTCACTCCGAGAAGTAGGGTTCGACAGGCCAGGAATGTTGTCAAATATTGCATCCGAGATGTTAGGTTGCCTTAGGTTAGCATATATAACGTTATAGACGCACATAATGTTACCAGCGAGACGTAGGGACCGACACGCCTGGAATGTGGTAAAATGTTACATCCGAGATGTTAGGTTGCCTAAGATTAGGATATATACCGTTATAGACGCATGTAATGTTACCACCGTGACGTAGGGACCGACACGCCTGGAATGTTGTCAAATGTTACATCCGAGATGTTACGTTGCCTTAGGCTAGGATATATGACGTTATAGATGTATATGCTGTTCCCTCCGAGATGTAGGGTTCGACAGGCCAGGAATGTTGTTAAATATTGCATCCGAGATATTAGGTTGCCTTAGGTTAGGATATATAACGTTATAGACGCATGTAATGTTACCACCGAGACGTAGGGACCGACACGCCTGGAATGCTGTCAAATGTTACATCCGGGATGTTAGGTTGTCTTAGGTTAGGATATATGACGTTACAGACGTATATACTGTTCCCTCCGAGATGTCGGGTTCGACAGGCCAGGAATGTTGTCACATATTTCATCCGAGATGTTAGGTTGCCTTAGATTAGGATATATACCGTTATAGATGTATATACTGTTCCCTCCGAGCAGTAGGGTTCGACAGGCCAGGAATGTTGTCAAATATTGCATCCGAGATGTTAGGTTGCCTTAGATAAGGATATATAACGTTATAGACGCATATAATGTTACCACCGAGAAGTAGGGTCCGACACGCCTGGAATGTTGTAGAATAATATATCCGAGATGTCAGGTTGCCTTAGGTTAGGATATATAACGTTATAGACG
Source organism: Xylocopa violacea (assembly GCA_963969225.1). Taxonomy (NCBI): domain Eukaryota; kingdom Metazoa; phylum Arthropoda; class Insecta; order Hymenoptera; family Apidae; genus Xylocopa; species Xylocopa violacea. The sequence continues at coordinate 704,399 of CAXAJV010000194.1, read as the reverse complement.
TATATACTGTTCCCTCCGAGAAGTAGGGTTCGACAGGCCAGGAATGTTGTCAAATATTGCATCCGAGATGTTAGGTTGCCTTAGATAAGGATATATAACGTTATAGACGCATATAATGTTACCACCGAGACGTAGGATCAACATGTCTGGAATGTTGTCAAATGTTACATCCGAGATGTTAGGTTGCCTTAGGTTAGGATATATAACGTTATAGACGTATATACTGTTCCCTCCGAGAAGTAGGGTTCGACAGGCCAGGAATGTTGTCAAATATTGCATCCGAGATGTTAGGTTGCCTTAGATCAGGAAATATACCGTTATAGACGCATGTAATGTTACCACCGAGACGTGGGGTTCGACAGGCTAGGAATGTTGTCAAATATTGCATCCGAGATGTTAGGTTGCCTTAGATAAGGATATATAACGTTATAGACGCATATAATGTTACCACCGAGACGTAGGACCAACATGTCTGGAATGTTGTCACATGTTACATCCGAGATGTTAGGTTGCCTTAGGTTAGGATATATAACGTTATAGACGTATATACTGTTCCCTCCGGGAAGTAATGTTCGACAGGCCAGGAATGTTGTCAAATATTGCATCCGAGATGTTAGGTTGCCTTAGGTTAGGATATATAACGTTATAGACGCATGTAACGTTACCACCGAGACGTAGGGACCGACACGCCTGGAATGTTGTCAAATGTTACATCCGAGATGTTAGGTTGCCTTAGGTTAGGATATATGACGTTATAGACGTATATGCTGTTCACTCCGAGAAGTAGGGTTCGACAGGCCAGGAATGTTGTCAAATATTGCATCCGAGATGTTAGGTTGCCTTAGGTTAGCATATATAACGTTATAGACGCACATAATGTTACCAGCGAGACGTAGGGTTCCAACACGCCTGGAATGTTGTCAAATGTTATATCCGAGATGTTAGGTTGCCTTAGGTTAGGATATATAACGTTATAGACGTATATACTGTTCCCACCGAGTCGTAGGGACCGACACGCCTGGAATGTGGTAAAATGTTACATCCGAGATGTTAGGTTGCCTAAGATTAGGATATATACCGTTATAGACGCATGTAATGTTACCACCGAGACGTAGGGACCGACACGCCTGGAATGCTGTCAAATGTTACATCCGGGATGTTAGGTTGTCTTAGGTTAGGATATATGACGTTACAGACGTATATACTGTTCCCTCCGAGATGTCGGGTTCGACAGGCCAGGAATGTTGTCACATATTTCATCCGAGATGTTAGGTTGCCTTAGATTAGGATATATACCGTTATAGATGTATATACAGTTCCCTCCGAGCTGTAGGGTTCGACAGGCCAGGAATGTTGTCAAATATTGCATCCGAGATGTTAGGTTGCCTTAGGTTAGCATATATAACGTTATAGACGCACGTAATGATACCAGCGAGACGTAGGGTTCCAACACGCCTGGAATGTTGTCAAATGTTATATCCGAGATGTTAGGTTGCCTTAGGTTAGGATATATAACGTTATAGACGTATATACTGTTCCCACCGAGAAGTAGGGTTCGACACGCCAGGAATGTTGTCAAATATTACATACGAGATGTTAGTTGGGCTTAGGTTAGGATATATAACGTTATAGACGCATGTAATGTTACCACCGAGACGTAGAGACCGACACGCCTGGAATGTGGTAAAATGTTACATCCGAGATGTTAGGTTGCCTAAGATTAGGATATATACCGTTATAGACGCATGTAATGTTACCACCGAGACGTAGGGACCGACACGCCTGGAATGTTGTCAAATGTTACATCCGAGATGTTAGGTTGCCTTAGGCTAGGATATATGACGTTATAGATGTATATGCTGTTCCCTCCGAGAAGTAGGGTTCGACAGGCCAGGAATGTTGTCAAATATTGCATCCGAGATGTTAGGTTGCCTTAGGTTAGGATATACAACGTTATAGACGCATATAATGTTCTCACCGAGAAGTAGGGTCCGACACGCCTGGAATGTTGTAGAATAATATATCCGAGATGTCAGGTTGCCTTAGGTTAGGATATATAACGTTATAAACGTATATACTGTTCCCTCCGAGAAGTAGGGTTCGACAGGCCAGGAATGTTGTCAAATATTGCATCCGAGATGTTAGGTTGCCTTAGGTTAGGATATATAACGTTATAGACGCATGTAATATTACCACCGAGACGTAGGGACCGACACGCCTGGAATGTTGTCAAATGTTACATCCGAGATGTTAGGTTGCCTTAGGTTAGGATATGTGACGTTATAGACGTATATACTGTTCCCTCCGAGAAGTAGGGTTCGACAGGCCAGGAATGTTGTCAAATATTGCATCCGAGATGTTAGGTTGCCTTTGATCAGGAAATATACCGTTATAGACGCATGTAATGTTACCACCGAGACGTAGGGTTCGACAGGCTAGGAATGTTGTCAAATATTGCATCCGAGATGTTAGGTTGCCTTAGATAAGGATATATAACGTTATAGACGCATATAATGTTACCACCGAGACGTAGGACCAACATGTCTGGAATGTTGTCACATGTTACATCCGAGATGTTAGGTTGCCTTAGGTTAGGATATATAACGTTATAGACGTATATACTGTTCCCTCCGAGAAGTATTGTTCGACAGGCCAGGAATGTTGTCAAATATTGCATCCGAGATGTTAGGTTGCCTTAGGTTAGGATATATAACGTTATAGACGCATGTAACGTTACCACCGAGACGTAGGGACCGACACGCCTGGAATGTTGTCAAATGTTACATCCGAGATGTTAGGTTGCCTTAGGTTAGGATATATGACGTTGTAGACGTATATGCTGTTCACTCGGAGAAGTAGGGTTCGACAGGCCAGGAATGTTGTCAAATATTGCATCCGAGATGTTAGGTTGCCTTAGGTTAGCATATATAACGTTATAGACGCACATAATGTTACAAGCGAGACGTAGGGTTCCAACACGCCTGGAATGTTGTCAAATGTTATATCCGAGATGTTAGGTTGCCTTAGGTTAGGATATATAACGTTATAGACGTATATACTGTTCCCACCGAGTCGTAGGGACCGACACGCCTGGAATGTGGTAAAATGTTACATCCGAGATGTTAGGTTGCCTAAGATTAGGATATATACCGTTATAGACGCATGTAATGTTACCACCGAGACGTGGGGACCGACACGCCTGGAATGTTGTCAAATGTTACATCCGAGATGTTACGTTGCCTTAGGCTAGGATATATGACGTTATAGATGTATATGCTGTTCCCTCCGAGATGTAGGGTTCGACAGGCCAGGAATGCTGTTAAATATTGCATCCGAGATATTAGGTTGCCTTAGGTTAGGATATATAACGTTATAGACGCATGTAATGTTACCACCGAGACGTAGGGACCGACACGCCTGGAATGCTGTCAAATGTTACATCCGGGATGTTAGGTTGTCTTAGGTTAGGATATATTACGTTACAGACGTATATACTGTTCCCTCCGAGATGTCGGGTTCGACAGGCCAGGAATGTTGTCACATATTTCATCCGAGATGTTAGGTTGCCTTAGATTAGGATATATACCGTTATAGATGTATATACTGTTCCCTCCGAGCAGTAGGTTTCGACAGGCCAGGAATGTTGTCAAATATTGCATCCGAGATGTTAGGTTGCCTTAGGTTAGCATATATAACGTTATAGACGCACGTAATGTTACCAGCGAGACGTAGGGTTCCAACACGCCTGGAATGTTGTCAAATGTTATATCCGAGATGTTAGGTTGCCTTAGGTTAGGATATATAACGTTATAGACGTATATACTGTTCCCACCGAGAAGTAGGGTTCGACACGCCAGGAATGTTGTCAAATATTACATACGAGAAGTTAGTTGGGCTTAGGTTAGGATATATAACGTTATAGACGCATGTAATGTTACCACCGAGACGTAGGGACCGACACGCCTGGAATGTGGTAAAATGTTACATCCGAGATGTTAGGTTGCCTAAGATTAGGATATATACCGTTATAGACGCATGTAATGTTACCACCGAGACGTAGGGACCGACACGCCTGGAATGTTGTCAAATGTTACATCCGAGATGTTAGGTTGCCTTAGGCTAGGATATATGACGTTATAGATGTATATGCTGTTCCCTCCGAGAAGTAGGGTTCGACAGGCCAGAAATGTTGTCAAATATTGCATCCGAGATGTTAGGTTGCCTTAGGTTAGGATATACAACGTTATAGACGCAAATAATGTTCTCACCGAGAAGTAGGGTCCGACACGCCTGGAATGTTGTAGAATAATATATCCGAGATGTCAGGTTGCCTTAGGTTAGGATATATAACGTTATAGACGTATATACTGTTCCCTCCGAGAAGTAGGGTTCGACAGGTCAGGAATGTTGTCAAATATTGCATCCGAGATGTTAGGTTGCCTTAGGTTAGGATATATAACGTTATAGACGCATGTAACGTTACCACCGAGACGTAGGGACCGACACGCCTGGAATGTTGTCAAATATTGCATCCGAGATGTTAGGTTGCCTTAGGTTAGCATATATAACGTTATAGACGCACGTAATGTTACCAGCGAGACGTAGGGTTCCAACACGCCTGGAATGTTGTCAAATGTTATATCCGAGATGTTAGGTTGCCTTAGGTTAGGATATATAACGCTATAGACGTATATACTGTTCCCACCGAGTTGTAGGGTTCGACAGGCCAGGAATGTTGTCAAATATTGCATCCGAGATATTAGGTTGCCTTAGGTTAGGATATATAACGTTATAGACGCATGTAATGTTACCACCGAGACGTAGGGACCGACACGCCTGGAATGCTGTCAAATGTTACATCCGGGATGTTAGGTTGTCTTAGGTTAGGATATATGACGTTACAGACGTATATACTGTTCCCTCCGAGATGTCGGATTCGACAGGCCAGGAATGTTGTCACATATTTCATCCGAGATGTTAGGTTGCCTTAGATTAGGATATATACCGTTATAGATGTATATACTGTTCCCTCCGAGCAGTAGGGTTCGACAGGCCAGGAATGTTGTCAAATATTGCATCCGAGATGTTAGGTTGCCTTAGGTTAGCATATATAACGTTATAGACGCACGTAATGTTACCAGCGAGACGTAGGGTTCCAACACGCCTGGAATGTTGTCAAATGTTATATCCGAGATGTTAGGTTGCCTTAGGTTAGGATATATAACGTTATAGACGTATATACTGTTCCCACCGAGAAGTAGGGTTCGACACGCCAGGAATGTTGTCAAATATTACATACGAGAAATTAGTTGGGCTTAGGTTAGGATATATAACGTTATAGACGCATGTAATGTTACCACCGAGACGTAGGGACCGACACGCCTGGAATGTGGTAAAATGTTACATCCGAGATGTTAGGTTGCCTAAGATTAGGATATATACCGTTATAGACGCATGTAATGTTACCACCGAGACGTAGGGACCGACACGCCTGGAATGTTGTCAAATGTTACATCCGAGATGTTAGGCTGCCTTAGGCTAGGATATATGACGTTATAGATGTATATGCTGTTCCCTCCGAGAAGTAGGGTTCGACAGGCCAGGAATGTTGTCAAATATTGCATCCGAGATGTTAGGTTGCCTTAGGTTAGGATATACAACGTTATAGACGCATATAATGTTCTCACCGAGAAGTAGGGTCCGACACGCCTGGAATGTTGTAGAATAATATATCCGAGATGTCAGGTTGCCTTAGGTTAGGATATATAACGTTATAGACGTATATACTGTTCCCTCCGAGAAGTAGGGTTCGACAGGCCAGGAATGTTGTCAAATATTGCATCCGAGATGTTAGGTTGCCTTAGATAAGGATATATAACGTTATAGACGCATATAATGTTACCACCGAGACGTAGGACCAACATGTCTGGAATGTTGTCAAATGTTACATCCGAGATGTTAGGTTGCCTTAGGTTAGGATATATAACGTTATAGACGTATATACTGTTCCCTCCGAGAGGTATTGTTCGACAGGCCAGGAATGTTGTCAAATATTGCATCCGAGATGTTAGGTTGCCTTAGGTTAGGATATATAACGTTATAGACGCATGTAACGTTACCACCGAGACGTAGGGACCGACACGCCTGGAATATTGTCAAATGTTACATCCGAGATGTTAGGTTGCCTTAGGTTAGCATATATAACGTTATAGACGCACGTAATGTTACCAGCGAGACGTAGGGTTCCAACACGCCTGGAATGTTGTCAAATGTTATATCCGAGATGTTAGGTTGCCTTAGGTTAGGATATATAACGTTATAGACGTATATACTGTTCCCACCGAGTCGTAGGGACCGACACGCCTGGAATGTGGTAAAATGTTACATCCGAGATGTTAGGTTGCCTAAGATTAGGATATATACCGTTATAGACGCATGTAATGTTACCACCGAGACGTAGGGACCGACACGCCTGGAATGTTGTCAAATGTTACATCAGAGATGTTAGGTTGCCTTAGGCTAGGATATATGATGTTATAGATGTATATGCTGTTCCCTCCGAGATGTAGGTTTCGACAGGCCAGGAATGTTGTCAAATATTGCATCCGAGATGTTAGGTTGCCTTAGGTTAGCATATATAACGTTATAGACGCACGTAATGTTACCAGCGAGACGTAGGGTTCCAACACGCCTGGAATGTTGTCAAATGTTATATCCGAGATGTTAGGTTGCCTTAGGTTAGGATATATCACGTTATAGACGTATATACTGTTCCCACCGAGTCGTAGGGACCGACACGCCTGGAATGTGGTAAAATGTTACATCCGAGATGTTAGGTTGCCTAAGATTAGGATATATACCGTTATAGACGCATGTAATGTTACCACCGAGACGTAGGGACCGACACGCCTGGAATGCTGTCAAATGTTACATCCGGGATGTTAGGTTGTCTTAGGTTAGGATATATGACGTTACAGACGTATATACTGTTCCTTCCGAGATGTCGGGTTCGACAGGCCAGGAATGTTGTCACATATTTCATCCGAGATGTTAGGTTGCCTTAGATTAGGATATATACCGTTATAGATGTATATACTGTTCCCTCCGAGCAGTAGGGTTCGACAGGCCAGGAATGTTGTCAAATATTGCATCCGAGATGTTAGGTTGCCTTAGGTTAGCATATATAACGTTATAGACGCACGTAATGTTACCAGCGAGACGTAGGGTTCCAACACGCCTGGAATGTTGTCAAATGTTATATCCGAGATGTTAGGTTGCCTTAGGTTAGGATATATAACGTTATAGACGTATATACTGTTCCCACCGAGAAGTAGGGTTCGACACGTCAGGAATGTTGTCAAATATTACATACGAGATGTTAGTTGGCCTTAGGTTAGGATATATAACGTTATAGACGCATGTAATGTTACCACCGAGACGTAGGGACCGACACGCCTGGAATGTGATAAAATGTTACATCCGAGATGTTAGGTTGCCTAAGATTAGGATATATACCGTTATAGACGTATATACTGTTCCCTCCGAGCAGTAGGGTTCGACAGGCCAGGAATGGTGTCAAATATTGCATCCGAGATGTTAGGTTGCCTTAGATTAGCATATGCAGCGTTATAGACGCATATAATGTTACCACCGAGAAGTAGGGTCCGACACGCCTGGAAGGTTGTAGAATATTACGTCTGAGATAATAGGTTGCCTTAGATTAGGATATACAACGTTATAGACTCATATAATGTTCCCACCAAGAAGTAGGGTCCGACACGCCTTGAATGATGTAGAATATTACATCCGAGATGTCAGGTTGCCTTCGGTTAGGATATATAACGTTATAGACGTATATACTGTTCCCTCCGAGAAGTAGGGTTCGACAGGCCAGGAATGTTGTCAAATATTGCATCCAAGATGTTAGGTTGCCTTAGATAAGGATATATAACGTTATAGATGTATATACTGTTCCCTCCGAGCAGTAGGGTTCGACAGGCCAGGAATGTTGTCAAATATTGCATCCGAGATGTTAGGTTGCCTTAGGTTAGCATATATAACGTTATAGACGCACGTAATGTTACCAGCGAGACGTAGGGTTCCAACACGCCTGGAATGTTGTCAAATGTTATATCCGAGATGTTAGGTTGCCTTAGGTTAGGATATATAACGTTATAGACGTATATACTGTTCCCACCGAGAAGTAGGGTTCGACACGTCAGGAATGTTGTCAAATATTACATACGAGATGTTAGTTGGCCTTAGGTTAGGATATATAACGTTATAGACGCATGTAATGTTACCACCGAGACGTAGGGACCGACACGCCTGGAATGTGATAAAATGTTACATCCGAGATGTTAGGTTGCCTAAGATTAGGATATATACCGTTATAGACGTATATACTGTTCCCTCCGAGCAGTAGGGTTCGACAGGCCAGGAATGTTGTCAAATATTGCATCCGAGATGTTAGGTTGCCTTAGATTAGCATATGCAGCGTTATAGACGCATATAATGTTACCACCGAGAAGTAGGGTCCGACACGCCTGGAAGGTTGTAGAATATTACGTCTGAGATAATAGGTTGCCTTAGATTAGGATATACAACGTTATAGACTCATATAATGTTCCCACCAAGAAGTAGGGTCCGACACGCCTTGAATGATGTAGAATATTACATCCGAGATGTCAGGTTGCCTTCGGTTAGGATATATAACGTTATAGACGTATATACTGTTCCCTCCGAGAAGTAGGGTTCGACAGGCCAGGAATGTTGTCAAATATTGCATCCAAGATGTTAGGTTGCCTTAGATAAGGATATATAACGTTATAGACGCATATAATGTTACCACCGAGACGTAGGGACCGACATGCCTGGAATGTTGTCAAATGTTACATCCGAGATGTTAGGTTGCCTTAGGTTAGGATATATGACGTTGTAGACGTATATACTGTTCCCTCCGAGAAGTAGGGTTCGACAGGCCAGGAATGTTGTCAAATATTGCATCCGAGATGTTAGGTTGCCTTAGATAAGGATATATAACGTTATAGACGCATATAATGTTACCACCGAGACGTAGAGACCGACATGCCTGGAATGTTGTCAAATGTTACATCCGAGATGTTAGGTTGCCTTAGGTTAGGATATATGACGTTATAGACGTATATACTGTTCCCTCCGAGAAGTAGGGTCCGACACGCCTGGAACGATGTAGAATATTACATCCGAGATGTTAGGTTGCCTTAGGTTAGGATATATAACGTTATAGACGTATATACTGTTCCCTCCGAGAAGTATTGTTCGACACGCCAGGAATGTTGTCAAATATTGCATCCGAGATGTTAGGTTGCCTTAGGTTAGGATATATAACGTTATAGACGCATGTAACGTTACCACCGAGACGTAGGGACCGACATGCCTGGAATGTTGTCAAATGTTACATCCGAGATGTTAGGTTGCCTTAGGTTAGTATATATGACGTTATAGACGTATATGCTGTTCACTCCGAGAAGTAGGGTTCGACAGGCCAGGAATGTTGTCAAATATTGCATCCGAGATGTTAGGTTGCCTTAGGTTAGCATATATAACGTTATAGACGCACGTAATGTTACCAGCGAGACGTAGGGTTCCAACACGCCTGGAATGTTGTCAAATGTTATATCCGAGATGTTAGGTTGCCTTAGGTTAGGATATATAACGTTATAGACGTATATACTGTTCCCACCGAGAAGTAGGGTTCGACACGTCAGGAATGTTGTCAAATATTACATACGAGATGTTAGTTGGCCTTAGGTTAGGATATATAACGTTATAGACGCATGTAATGTTACCACCGAGACGTAGGGACCGACACGCCTGGAATGTGGTAAAATGTTACATCCGAGATGTTAGGTTGCCTAAGATTAGGATATATACCGTTATAGACGTATATACTATTCCCTCCGAGCAGTAGGGTTCGACAGGCCAGGAATGTTGTCAAATATTGCATCCGAGATGTTAGGTTGCCTTAGATTAGGATATGCAGCGTTATAGACGCATATAATGTTACCACCGAGAAGTAGGGTCCGACACGCCTGGAAGGTTGTAGAATATTACGTCTGAGATAATAGGTTGCCTTAGATTAGGATATACAACGTTATAGACTCATATAATGTTCCCACCAAGAAGTAGGGTCCGACACGCGTTGAATGATGTAGAATATTACATCCGAGATGTCAGGTTGCCTTCGGTTAGGATATATAACGTTATAGACGTATATACTGTTCCCTCCGAGAAGTAGGGTTCGACAGGCCAGGAATGTTGTCAAATATTGCATCCGAGATGTTAGGTTGCCTTAGATAAGGATATATAACGTTATAGACGCATATAATGTTACCACCGAGACATAGGGACCGACATGCCTGGAATGTTGTCAAATGTTACATCCGAGATGTTAGGTTGCCTTAGGTTAGGATATATGACGTTGTAGACGTATATACTGTTCCCTCCGAGAAGTAGGGTTCGACAGGCCAGGAATGTTGTCAAATATTGCATCCGAGATGTTAGGTTGCCTTAGATAAGGATATACATCGTTATAGACGCATATAATGTTACCACCGAGACGTAGGGACCGACATGCCTGGAATGTTGTCAAATGTTACATCCGAGATGTTAGGTTGCCTTAGGTTAGGATATATAACGTTATAGACGTATATACTGTTCCCTCCGAGAAGTATTGTTCGACAGGCCAGGAATGTTGTCAAATATTGCATCCGAGATGTTAGGGTGCCTTAGGTTAGGATATATAACGTTCTAGACGCATGTAACGTTTACACAGAGACGTAGCGACCGACACGTCTGGAATGTTGTCAAATTTTACATCCGAGATGTTAGGTTGGCTTAGGTTAGGATTTATGACGTTATAGACGTATATGCTGTTCCCTCCGAGAAGTAGGGTCCGACACGCCTGGAATGATGTAGAATATTACATCCGAGATGTCAGGTTGCCTTAGGTTAGGATATATAACGTTATAGACGTATATACTGTTCCCTCCGAGAAGTAGGGTTCGACAGGCTAGGAATGTTGTCAGATATTGCATCCGAGATGTTAGGTTGCCTTAGATAAGGATATATAACGTTATAGACGCATATAATGTTACCACCGAGACGTAGGACCAACATGCCTGGAATGTTGTCAAATGTTACATCCGAGATATTAGGTTGCCTTAGGTTAGGATATATAACGTTATAGACGTATATACTGTTCCCTCCGAGAGGTATTGTTTGACAGGCCAGGAATGTTGTCAAATATTGCATCCGAGATGTTAGGTTGCCTTAGGTTAGGATATATAACGTTATAGACGCATGTAACGTTACCACCGAGACGTAGGGACCGACACGCCTGGAATGTTGTCAAATGTTACATCCGAGATGTTAGGTTGCCTTAGGTTAGGATATATGACGTTATAGACGTATATGCTGTTCACTCCGAGAAGTAGGGTTCGACAGGCCAGGAATGTTGTCAAATATTGCATCCGAGATGTTAGGTTGCCTTAGGTTAGCATATATAACGTTATAGACGCACATAATGTTACCAGCGAGACGTAGGGTTCCAACACGCCTGGAATGTTGTCAAATGTTATATCCAAGGTGTTAGGTTGCCTTAGGTTAGGATATATAACGTTATAGACGTATATACTGTTCCCACCGAGTCGTAGGGACCGACACGCCTGGAATGTGGTAAAATGTTACATCCGAGATGTTAGGTTGCCTAAGATTAGGATATATACCGTTATAGAAGCATGTAATGTTACCACCGAGACGTAGGGACCGACACGCCTGGAATGTTGTCAAATGTTACATCCGAGATGTTACGTTGCCTTAGGCTAGGATATATGACGTTATAGATGTATATGCTGTTCCCACCGAGAAGTAGGGTTCGACACGCCAGGAATGTTGTCAAATATTACATACGAGATGTTAGTTGGGCTTAGGTTAGGATATATAACGTTATAGACGCATGTAATGTTACCACCGAGACGTAGAGACCGACACGCCTGGAATGTGGTAAAATGTTACATCCGAGATGTTAGGTTGCCTAAGATTAGGATATATACCGTTATAGACGCATGTAATGTTACCACCGAGACGTAGGGACCGACACGCCTGTAATGTTGTCAAATGTTACATCCGAGATGTTAGGTTGCCTTAGGCTAGGATATATGACGTTATAGATGTATATGCTGTTCCCTCCGAGAAGTAGGGTTCGACAGGCCAGGAATGTTGTCAAATATTGCATCCGAGATGATAGGTTGCCTTAGGTTAGGATATACAACGTTATAGACGCATATAATGTTCTCACCGAGAAGTAGGGTCCGACACGCCTGGAATGTTGTAGAATAATATATCCGAGATGTCAGGTTGCCTTAGGTTAGGATATATAACGTTATAAACGTATATACTGTTCCCTCCGAGAAGTAGGGTTCGACAGGCCAGGAATGTTGTCAAATATTGCATCCGAGATGTTAGGTTGCCTTAGGTTAGGATATATAACGTTATAGACGCATGTAATATTACCACCGAGACGTAGGGACCGACACGCCTGGAATGTTGTCAAATGTTACATCCGAGATGTTAGGTTGCCTTAGGTTAGGATATGTGACGTTATAGACGTATATACTGTTCCCTCCGAGAAGTAGGGTTCGACAGGCCAGGAATGTTGTCAAATATTGCATCCGAGATGTTAGGTTGCCTTAGATCAGGAAATATACCGTTATAGACGCATGTAATGTTACCACCGAGACGTAGGGTTCGACAGGCTAGGAATGTTGTCAAATATTGCATCCGAGATGTTAGGTTGCCTTAGATAAGGATATATAACGTTATAGACGCATATAATGTTACCACCGAGACGTAGGACCAACATGTCTGGAATGTTGTCACATGTTACATCCGAGATGTTAGGTTGCCTTAGGTTAGGATATATAACGTTATAGACGTATATACTGTTCCCTCCGAGAAGTATTGTTCGACAGGCCAGGAATGTTGTCAAATATTACATCCGAGATGTTAGGTTGCCTTAGGTTAGGATATATAACGTTATAGACGCATGTAACGTTACCACCGAGACGTAGGGACCGACACGCCTGGAATGTTGTCAAATGTTACATCCGAGATGTTAGGTTGCCTCAGGTTAGCATATATGACGTTATAGACGTATATGCTGTTCACTCGGAGAAGTAGGGTTCGACAGGCCAGGAATGTTGTCAAATATTGCATCCGAGATGTTAGGTTGCCTTAGGTTAGCATATATAACGTTATAGACGCACGTAATGTTACCAGCGAGACGTAGGGTTCCAACACGCCTGGAATGTTGTCAAATGTTATATCCGAGATGTTAGGTTGCCTTAGGTTAGGATATATAACGTTATAGACGTATATACTGTTACCACCGAGTCGTAGGGACCGACACGCCTGGAATGTGGTAAAATGTTACATCCGAGATGTTAGGTTGCCTAAGATTAGGATATATACCGTTATAGACGCATGTAATGTTACCACCGAGACGTAGGGACAGACACGCCTGGAATGTTGTCAAATGTTACATCAGAGATGTTAGGTTGCCTTAGGCTAGGATATATGACGTTATAGATGTATATGCTGTTCCCTCCGAGATGTAGGTTTCGACAGGCCAGGAATGTTGTCAAATATTGCATCCGAGATGTTAGGTTGCCTTAGGTTAGCATATATAACGTTATAGACGCACGTAATGTTACCAGCGAGACGTAGGGTTCCAACACGCCTGGAATGTTGTCAAATGTTATATCCGAGATGTTAGGTTGCCTTAGGTTAGGATAGATAACGTTATAGACGTATATACTGTTCCCACCGAGTCGTAGGGACCGACACGCCTGGAATGTGGTAAAATGTTACATCCGAGATGTTAGGTTGCCTAAGATTAGGATATATACCGTTATAGACGCATGTAATGTTACCACCGAGACGTAGGGACCGACACGCCTGGAATGCTGTCAAATGTTACATCCGGGATGTTAGGTTGTCTTAGGTTAGGATATATGACGTTACAGACGTATATACTGTTCCTTCCGAGATGTCGGGTTCGACAGGCCAGGAATGTTGTCACATATTTCATCCGAGATGTTAGGTTGCCTTAGATTAGGATATATACCGTTATAGATGTATATACTGTTCCTTCCGAGCAGTAGGGTTCGACAGGCCAGGAATGTTGTCAAATATTGCATCCGAGATGTTAGGTTGCCTTAGGTTAGCATATATAACGTTATAGACGCACGTAATGTTACCAGCGAGACGTAGGGTTCCAACACGCCTGGAATGTTGTCAAATGTTATATCCGAGATGTTAGGTTGCCTTAGGTTAGGATATATAACGTTATAGACGTATATACTGTTCCCACCGAGAAGTAGGGTTCGACACGTCAGGAATGTTGTCAAATATTACATACGAGATGTTAGTTGGCCTTAGGTTAGGATATATAACGTTATAGACGCATGTAATGTTACCACCGAGACGTAGGGACCGACACGCCTGGAATGTGGTAAAATGTTACATCCGAGATGTTAGGTTGCCTAAGATTAGGATATATACCGTTATAGACGTATATACTGTTCCCTCCGAGCAGTAGGGTTCGACAGGCCAGGAATGTTGTCAAATATTGCATCCGAGATGTTAGGTTGCCTTAGATTAGCATATGCAGCGTTATAGACGCATATAATGTTACCACCGAGAAGTAGGGTCCGACACGCCTGGAAGGTTGTAGAATATTACGTCTGAGATAATAGGTTGCCTTAGATTAGGATATACAACGTTATAGACTCATATAATGTTCCCACCAAGAAGTAGGGTCCGACACGCCTTGAATGATGTAGAATATTACATCCGAGATGTCAGGTTGCCTTCGGTTAGGATATATAACGTTATAGACGTATATACTGTTCCCTCCGAGAAGTAGGGTTCGACAGGCCAGGAATGTTGTCAAATATTGCATCCGAGATGTTAGGTTGCCTTAGATAAGGATATATAACGTTATAGACGCATATAATGTTACCACCGAGACATAGGGACCGACATGCCTGGAATGTTGTCAAATGTTACATCCGAGATGTTAGGTTGCCTTAGGTTAGGATATATGACGTTGTAGACGTATATACTGTTCCCTCCGAGAAGTAGGGTTCGACAGGCCAGGAATGTTGTCAAATATTGCATCCGAGATGTTAGGTTGCCTTAGATAAGGATATATAACGTTATAGACGCATATAATGTTACCACCGAGACGTAGGGACCGACATGCCTGGAATGTTGTCAAATGTTACATCCGAGATGTTAGGTTGCCTTAGGTTAGGATATATAACGTTATAGACGTATATACTGTTCCCTCCGAGAAGTATTGTTCGACAGGCCAGGAATGTTGTCAAATATTGCATCCGAGATGTTAGGGTGCCTTAGGTTAGGATATATAACGTTCTAGACGCATGTAACGTTACCACCGAGACGTAGGAACCGACACGTCTGGAATGTTGTCAAATTTTACATCCGAGATGTTAGGTTGGCTTAGGTTAGGATTTATGACGTTATAGACGTATATGCTGTTCCCTCCGAGAAGTAGGGTCCGACACGCCTGGAATGATGTAGAATATTACATCCGAGATGTCAGGTTGCCTTAGGTTAGGATATATAACGTTATAGACGTATATACTGTTCCCTCCGAGAAGTAGGGTTCGACAGGCTAGGAATGTTGTCAAATATTGCATCCGAGATGTTATGTTGCCTTAGATAAGGATATATAACGTTATAGACGCATATAATGTTACCACCGAGACGTAGGACCAACATGCCTGGAATGTTGTCAAATGTTACATCCGAGATATTAGGTTGCCTTAGGTTAGGATATATAACGTTATAGACGTATATACTGTTCCCTCCGAGAAGTATTGTTCGGAAGGCCAGGAATGTTGTCAAATATTGCATCCGAGATGTTAGGTTGCCTTAGGTTAGCATATATAACGTTATAGACGCACGTAATGTTACCAGCGAGACGTAGGGTTCCAACACGCCTGGAATGTTGTCAAATGTTATATCCGAGATGTTAGGTTGCCTTAGGTTTGGATATTTAACGTTATAGACGTATATACTGTTCCCACCGAGAAGTAGGGTTCGACACGCCAGGAATGTTGTCAGATATTACATACGAGATGTTAGTTGGCCTTAGGTTAGGATATATAACGTTATAGACGCATGTAACGTTACCACCGAGACGTAGGGACCGACACGCCTGGAATGTGGTAAAATGTTACATCCGAGATGTTAGGTTGCCTAAGATTAGGATATATACCGTTATAGACGCATGTAATGTTACCACCGAGACGTAGGGACCGACACGCCTGGAATGTTGTCAAATGTTACATCCGTGATGTTAGGTTGCCTTAGGCTAGGATATATGACGTTATAGACGTATATACTGTTCCCTCCGAGAAGTAGGGTTCGACAGGCCAGGAATGTTGTCAAATATTGCATCCGAGATGTTAGGTTGCCTTAGGTTAGGATATACAACGTTATAGACGCATATAATGTTCTCACCGAGAAGTAGGGTCCGACACGCCTGGAATGTTGTAGAATAATATATCCGAGATTTCAGGTTGCCTTAGGTGAGGATATATAACGTTATAGACGTACATACTGTTCCCTCCGAGAAGTAGGGTTCGACAGGCAAGGAATGTTGTCAAATATTGCATCCGAGATGTTAGATTGCCTTAGATTACGATATCGACCGTTATGGACGCATATAATATTCCCACCGAAAAGTATGTACCGACACGCGAGGAATATTGTAAAATATTACGTCTGAGATAATAGGTTGCCTTAGATTAGGATATACAACGTTATAGACTCATATAATGTTCCCACCAAGAAGTAGGGTCCGACACGCCTTGAATGATGTAGAATATTACATCCGAGATGTCAGGTTGCCTTCGGTTAGGATATATAACGTTATAGACGTATATACTGTTCCCTCCGAGAAGTAGGGTTCGACAGGCCAGGAATGTTGTCAAATATTGCATCCGAGATGTTAGGTTGCCTTAGATAAGGATATATAACGTTATAGACGCATATAATGTTACCACCGAGACGTAGGGACCGACATGCCTGGAATGTTGTCAAATGTTACATCCGAGATGTTAGGTTGCCTTAGGTTAGGATATATGACGTTGTAGACGTATATACTGTTCCCTCCGAGACGTAGGGTGCGACAGGCCAGGAATGTTGTCAAATATTGCATCCGAGATTTTAGGTTGCCTTAGATAAGGATATATAACGTTATAGACGCATATAATGTTACCACCGAGACGTAGGGACCGACATGCCTGGAATGTTGTCAAATGTTACATCCGAGATGTTAGGTTGCCTTAGGTTAGGATATATAACGTTATAGACGTATATACTGTTCCCTCCGAGAAGTATTGTTCGACAGGCCAGGAATGTTGTCAAATATTGCATCCGAGATGTTAGGTTGCTTTAGGTTAGGATATATAACGTTCTAGACGCATGTAACGTTACCACCGAGACGTAGGGACCGACACGCCTGGAACGTTGTCAAATGCTACATCCGAGATGTTAGGTTGCCTTAGGTTAGGATATATAACGTTATAGACGTTTATGCTGTTCACTCCGAGAAGTAGGGTTCGACAGGCCAGGAATGTTGTCAAATATTGCATCCGAGATATTAGGTTGCCTTAGGTTAGGACATATAACGTTATAGACGCATGTAATGTTACCACCGAGACGTAGGGACCGACACGCCTGGAATGTTGTCAAATGTTACATCCGAGATGTTAGGTTGTCTTAGGTTAGGATATATGACGTTATAGACGTACATACTGTTCCCTCCGAGAAGTAGGGTTCGACAGGCAAGGAATGTTGTCAAATATTGCATCCGAGATGTTAGATTGCCTTAGATTACGATATCGACCGTTATGGACGCATATAATATTCCCACCGAAAAGTATGTACCGACACGCGAGGAATATTGTAAAATATTACGTCTGAGATAATAGGTTGCCTTAGATTAGGATATGCAGCGTTATAGACGCATATAATGTTACCACCGAGAAGTAGGGTCCGACACGCCTGGAAGGTTGTAGAATATTACATCCGAGATGTTAGGTTGCCTTAGGTTGGGATATATAACGTTATAGACGTACATACTGTTCCCTCCGAGAAGTAGGGTTCGACAGGCAAGGAATGTTGTCAAATACTGCATCCGAGATGTTAGATTGCCTTAGATTACGATATCGACCGTTATGGACGCATATAATATTCCCACCGAAAAGTATGCACAGACACGCGAGGAATATTGTAAAATATTACGTCTGAGATAATAGGTTGCCTTAGATTAGGATATACAACGTTATAGACTCATATAATGTTCCCACCAAGAAGTAGGGTCCGACACGCCTTGAATGATGTAGAATATTACATCCGAGATGTCAGGTTGCCTTCGGTTAGGATATATAACGTTATAGACGTATATACTGTTCCCTCCGAGAAGTAGGGACCGACATGCCTGGAATGTTGTCAAATGTTACATCCGAGATGTTAGGTTGCCTTAGGTTAGGATATATAACGTTATAGACGTATATACTGTTCCCTCCGAGAAGTATTGTTCGACAGGCCAGGAATGTTGTCAAATATTGCATCCGAGATGTTAGGTTGCCTTAGGTTAGGATATATAACGTTCTAGACGCATGTAACGTTACCACCGAGACGTAGGGACCGACACGCCTGGAACGTTGTCAAATGTTACATCCGAGATGTTAGGTTGCCTTAGGTTAGGATTTATGACGTTATAGACGTATATGCTGTTCCCTCCGAGAAGTAGGGTCCGACACGCCTGGAATGATGTAGAATATTACATCCGAGATGTCAGGTTGCCTTAGGTTAGGATATATAACGTTATAGACGTATATACTGTTCCCTCCGAGAAGTAGGGTTCGACAGTCTAGGAATGTTGTCAAATATTGCATCCGAGATGTTAGGTTGCCTTAGATAAGGATATATAACGTTATAAACGCATATAATGTTACCACCGAGACGTAGGACCAACATGCCTGGAATGTTGTCAAATGTTACATCCGAGATGTTAGGTTGCCTTAGGTTAGGATATATAACGTTATAGACGTATATACTGTTCCCTCCGAGAAGTATTGTTCGGCAGGCCAGGAATGTTGTCAAATATTGCATCCGAGATGTTAGGTTGCCTTAGGTTAGGATATATAACGTTATAGACGCATGTAACGTTACCACCGAGACGTAGGGACCGACACGCCTGGAATGTTGTCAAATGTTACATCCGAGATGTTAGGTTGCCTTAGGTTAGGATATATAACGTTATAGACGTTTATGCTGTTCACTCCGAGAAGTAGGGTTCGACAGGCCAGGAATGTTGTCTAATATTGCATCCGAGATATTAGGTTGCCTTAGGTTAGGATATATAACGTTATAGACGCATGTAATGTTACCACCGAGACGTAGGGACCGACACGCCTGGAATGTTGTCAAATGTTACATCCGAGATGTTAGGTTGTCTTAGGTTAGGATATATGACGTTATAGACGTACATACTGTTCCCTCCGAGAAGTAGGGTTCGACAGGCAAGGAATGTTGTCAAATATTGCATCCGAGATGTTAGATTGCCTTAGATTACGATATCGACCGTTATGGACGCATATAATATTCCCACCGAAAAGTATGTACCGACACGCGAGGAATATTGTAAAATATTACGTCTGAGATAATAGGTTGCCTTAGATTAGGATATACAACGTTATAGACTCATATAATGTTCCCACCAAGAAGTAGGGTCCGACACGCCTTGAATGATGTAGAATATTACATCCGAGATGTCAGGTTGCCTTCGGTTAGGATATATAACATTATAGACGTATATACTGTTCCCTCCGAGAAGTAGGGTTCGACAGGCCAGGAATGTTGTCAAATATTGCATCCGAGATGTTAGGTTGCATTAGATAAGGATATATAACGTTATAGACGCATATAATGTTACCACCGAGACGTAGGGACCGACATGCCTGGAATGTTGTCAAATGTTACATCCGAGATGTTAGGTTGCCTTAGGTTAGGATATATGACGTTGTAGACGTATATACTGTTCCTTCCGAGAAGTAGGGTTCGACAGGCCAGGAATGTTGTCAAATATTGCATTCGAGATGTTAGGTTGCCTTAGATTAGGAAATATACCGTTATAGACGCATGTAATGTTACCACCGAGACGTAGGGTGCGACAGGCTAGGAATGTTGTCAAATATTGCATCCGAGATGTTAGCTTGGCTTAGATAAGGATATATAACGTTATAGACGCATATAATGTTACTACCGAGACGTAGGGACCGACATGCCTGGAATGTTGTCAAATGTTACATCCGAGATGTTAGGTTGCCTTAGGTTAGGATATATAATGTTATAGACGTATATACTGTTCCCTCCGAGAAGTATTGTTCGACAGGCCAGGAATGTTGTCAAATATTGCATCCGAGATGTTAGGTTGCCTTAGGTTAGCATATATAACGTTATAGACGCACGTAATGTTACCAGCGAGACGTAGGGTTCCAACACGCCTGGAATGTTGTCAAATGTTATATCCGAGATGTTAGGTTGCCTTAGGTTAGGATATATAACGTTATAGACGTATATACTGTTCCCACCGAGAAGTAGGGTTCGACACGTCAGGAATGTTGTCAAATATTACATACGAGATGTTAGTTGGCCTTAGGTTAGGATATATAACGTTATAGACGCATGTAATGTTACCACCGAGACGTAGGGACCGACACGCCTGGAATGTGGTAAAATGTTACATCCGAGTTGTTAGGTTGCCTAAGATTAGGATATATACCGTTATAGACGTATATACTGTTCCCTCCGAGCAGTAGGGTTCGACAGGCCAGGAATGTTGTCAAATATTGCATCCGAGATGTTAGGTTGCCTTAGATTAGGATATGCAGCGTTATAGACGCATATAATGTTACCACCGAGAAGTAGGGTCCGACACGCCTGGAAGGTTGTAGAATATCACGTCTGAGATAATAGGTTGCCTTAGATTAGGATATACAACGTTATAGACTCATATAATGTTCCCACCAAGAAGTAGGGTCCGACACGCCTTGAATGATGTAGAATATTACATCCGAGATGTCAGGTTGCCTTCGGTTAGGATATATAACGTTATAGACGTATATACTGTTCCCTCCGAGAAGTAGGGTTCGACAGGCCGGGAATGTTGTCAAATATTGCATCCGAGATGTTAGGTTGCCTTAGATAAGGATATATAACGTTATAGACGCATATAATGTTACCACCGAGACGTAGGGACCGACATGCCTGGAATGTTGTCAAATGTTACATCCGAGATGTTAGGTTGCCTTAGGTTAGGATATATGACGTTATAGACGTATATACTGTTCCCTCCGAGAAGTAGGGTTCGACAGGCCAGGAATGTTGTCAAATATTGCATCCGAGATGTTAGGTTGCCTTAGATAAGGATATATAACGTTATAGACGCATATAATGTTACCACCGAGACGTAGGGACCGACATGCCTGGAATGTTGTCAAATGTTACATCCGAGATGTTAGGTTGCCTTAGGTTAGTATATATGACGTTATAGACGTATATGCTGTTCACTCCGAGAAGTAGGGTTCGACAGGCCAGGAATGTTGTCAAATATTGCATCCGAGATGTTAGGTTGCCTTAGGTTAGCATATATAACGTTATAGACGCACGTAATGTTACCAGCGAGACGTAGGGTTCCAACACGCCTGGAATGTTGTCAAATGTTATATCCGAGATGTTAGGTTGCCTTAGGTTAGGATATATAACGTTATAGACGTATATACTGTTCCCACCGAGAAGTAGGGTTCGACACGTCAGGAATGTTGTCAAATATTACATACGAGATGTTAGTTGGCCTTAGGTTAGGATATATAACGTTATAGACGCATGTAATGTTACCACCGAGACGTAGGGACCGACATGCCTGGAATGTTGTCAAATGTTACATCCGAGATGTTAGGTTGCCTTAGGTTAGGATATATGACGTTGTAGACGTATATACTGTTCCCTCCGAGAAGTAGGGTGCGACAGGCCAGGAATGTTGTCAAATATTGCATCCGAGATTTTAGGTTGCCTTAGATAAGGATATATAACGTTATAGACGCATATAATGTTACCACCGAGACGTAGGGACCGACATGCCTGGAATGTTGTCAAATGTTACATCCGAGATGTTAGGTTGCCTTAGGTTAGGATATATAACGTTATAGACGTATATACTGTTCCCTCCGAGAAGTATTGTTCGACAGGCCAGGAATGTTGTCAAATATTGCATCCGAGATGTTAGGTTGCCTTAGGTTAGGATATATAACGTTCTAGACGCATGTAACGTTACCACCGAGACGTAGGGACCGACACGCCTGGAACGTTGTCAAATGCTACATCCGAGATGTTAGGTTGCCTTAGGTTAGGATATATAACGTTATAGACGTTTATGCTGTTCACTCCGAGAAGTAGGGTTCGACAGGCCAGGAATGTTGTCAAATATTGCATCCGAGATATTAGGTTGCCTTAGGTTAGGACATATAACGTTATAGACGCATGTAATGTTACCACCGAGACGTAGGGACCGACACGCCTGGAATGTTGTCAAATGTTACATCCGAGATGTTAGGTTGTCTTAGGTTAGGATATATGACGTTATAGACGTACATACTGTTCCCTCCGAGAAGTAGGGTTCGACAGGCAAGGAATGTTGTCAAATATTGCATCCGAGATGTTAGATTGCCTTAGATTACGATATCGACCGTTATGGACGCATATAATATTCCCACCGAAAAGTATGTACCGACACGCGAGGAATATTGTAAAATATTACGTCTGAGATAATAGGTTGCCTTAGATTAGGATATGCAGCGTTATAGACGCATATAATGTTACCACCGAGAAGTAGGGTCCGACACGCCTGGAAGGTTGTAGAATATTACATCCGAGATGTTAGGTTGCCTTAGGTTGGGATATATAACGTTATAGACGTACATACTGTTCCCTCCGAGAAGTAGGGTTCGACAGGCAAGGAATGTTGTCAAATACTGCATCCGAGATGTTAGATTGCCTTAGATTACGATATCGACCGTTATGGACGCATATAATATTCCCACCGAAAAGTATGCACAGACACGCGAGGAATATTGTAAAATATTACGTCTGAGATAATAGGTTGCCTTAGATTAGGATATACAACGTTATAGACTCATATAATGTTCCCACCAAGAAGTAGGGTCCGACACGCCTTGAATGATGTAGAATATTACATCCGAGATGTCAGGTTGCCTTCGGTTAGGATATATAACGTTATAGACGTATATACTGTTCCCTCCGAGAAGTAGGGTTCGACAGGCCAGGAATGTTGTCAAATATTGCATCCGAGATGTTAGGTTGCATTAGATAAGGATATATAACGTTATAGACGCATATAATGTTACCACCGAGACGTAGGGACCGACATGCCTGGAATGTTGTCAAATGTTACATCCGAGATGTTAGGTTGCCTTAGGTTAGGATATATGACGTTGTAGACGTATATACTGTTCCTTCCGAGAAGTAGGGTTCGACAGGCCAGGAATGTTGTCAAATATTGCATTCGAGATGTTAGGTTGCCTTAGATTAGGAAATATACCGTTATAGACGCATGTAATGTTACCACCGAGACGTAGGGTTCGACAGGCTAGGAATGTTGTCAAATATTGCATCCGAGATGTTAGGTTGCCTTAGATAAGGATATATAACGTTATAGACGCATATAATGTTCCCTCCGAGAAGTATTGTTCGACAGGCCAGGAATGTTGTCAAATATTGCATCCGAGATGTTAGGTTGCCCTAGGTTAGGATATATAACGTTCTAGACGCATGTAACGTTACCACCGAGACGTAGGGACCGACACGCCTGGAACGTTGTCAAATGTTACATCCGAGATGTTAAGTTGCCTTAGGTTAGGATTTATGACGTTATAGACGTATATGCTGTTCCCTCCGAGAAGTAGGGTCCGACACGCCTGGAATGATGTAGAATATTACATCCGAGATGTCAGGTTGCCTTAGGTTAGGATATATAACGTTATAGACGTATATACTGTTCCCTCCGAGAAGTAGGGTTCGACAGGCTAGGAATGTTGTCAAATATTGCATCCGAGATGTTAGGTTGCCTTAGATAAGGATATATAACGTTATAAACGCATATAATGTTACCACCGAGACGTAGGACCAACATGCCTGGAATGTTGTCAAATGTTACATCCGAGATGTTAGGTTGCCTTAGGTTAGGATATATAACGTTATAGACGTATATACTGTTCCCTCCGAGAAGTATTGTTCGGCAGGCCAGGAATGTTGTCAAATATTGCATCCGAGATGTTAGGTTGCCTTAGGTTAGGATATATAACGTTATAGACGCATGTAACGTTACCACCGAGACGTAGGGACCGACACGCCTGGAATGTTGTCAAATGTTACATCCGAGATGTTAGGTTGCCTTAGGTTAGGATATATAACGTTATAGGCGTTTATGCTGTTCACTCCGAGAAGTAGGGTTCGACAGGCCAGGAATGTTGTCAAATATTGCATCCGAGATATTAGGTTGCCTTAGGTTAGGATATATAACGTTATAGACGCATGTAATGTTACCACCGAGACGTAGGGACCGACACGCCTGGAATGTTGTCAAATGTTACATCCGAGATGTTAGGTTGTCTTAGGTTAGGATATATGACGTTATAGACGTACATACTGTTCCCTCCGAGAAGTAGGGTTCGACAGGCAAGGAATGTTGTCAAATATTGCATCCGAGATGTTAGATTGCCTTAGATTACGATATCGACCGTTATGGACGCATATAATATTCCCACCGAAAAGTATGCACAGACACGCGAGGAATATTGTAAAATATTACGTCTGAGATAATAGGTTGCCTTAGATTAGGATATACAACGTTATAGACTCATATAATGTTCCCACCAAGAAGTAGGGTCCGACACGCCTTGAATGATGTAGAATATTACATCCGAGATGTCAGGTTGCCTTCGGTTAGGATATATAACGTTATAGACGTATATACTGTTCCCTCCGAGAAGTAGGGACCGACATGCCTGGAATGTTGTCAAATGTTACATCCGAGATGTTAGGTTGCCTTAGGTTAGGATATATAACGTTATAGACGTATATACTGTTCCCTCCGAGAAGTATTGTTCGACAGGCCAGGAATGTTGTCAAATATTGCATCCGAGATGTTAGGTTGCCTTAGGTTAGGATATATAACGTTCTAGACGCATGTAACGTTACCACCGAGACGTAGGGACCGACACGCCTGGAACGTTGTCAAATGTTACATCCGAGATGTTAGGTTGCCTTAGGTTAGGATTTATGACGTTATAGACGTATATGCTGTTCCCACCAAGAAGTAGGGTCCGACACGCCTTGAATGATGTAGAATATTACATCCGAGATGTCAGGTTGCCTTCGGTTAGGATATATAACGTTATAGACGTATATACTGTTCCCTCCGAGAAGTAGGGTTCGACAGGCCAGGAATGTTGTCAAATATTGCATCCGAGATGTTAGGTTGCATTAGATAAGGATATATAACGTTATAGACGCATATAATGTTACCACCGAGACGTAGGGACCGACATGCCTGGAATGTTGTCAAATGTTACATCCGAGATGTTAGGTTGCCTTAGGTTAGGATATATGACGTTGTAGACGTATATACTGTTCCTTCCGAGAAGTAGGGTTCGACAGGCCAGGAATGTTGTCAAATATTGCATTCGAGATGTTAGGTTGCCTTAGGTTAGGATATATAACGTTATAGACGCATGTAATGTTACCACCGAGACGTAGGGACCGACACGCCTGGAATGTTGTCAAATGTTACATCCGAGATGTTAGGTTGTCTTAGGTTAGGATATATGACGTTATAGACGTACATACTGTTACCTCCGAGAAGTAGGGTTCGACAGGCAAGGAATGTTGTCAAATATTGCATCCGAGATGTTAGATTGCCTTAGATTACGATATCGACCGTTATGGACGCATATAATATTCCCACCGAAAAGTATGCACAGACACGCGAGGAATATTGTAAAATATTACGTCTGAGATAATAGGTTGCCTTAGATTAGGATATACAACGTTATAGACTCATATAATGTTCCCACCAAGAAGTAGGGTCCGACACGCCTTGAATGATGTAGAATATTACATCCGAGATGTCAGGTTGCCTTCGGTTAGGATATATAACGTTATAGACGTATATACTGTTCCCTCCGAGAAGTAGGGACCGACATGCCTGGAATGTTGTCAAATGTTACATCCGAGATGTTAGGTTGCCTTAGGTTAGGATATATAACGTTATAGACGTATATACTGTTCCCTCCGAGAAGTATTGTTCGACAGGCCAGGAATGTTGTCAAATATTGCATCCGAGATGTTAGGTTGCCTTAGGTTAGGATATATAACGTTCTAGACGCATGTAACGTTACCACCGAGACGTAGGGACCGACACGCCTGGAACGTTGTCAAATGTTACATCCGAGATGTTAGGTTGCCTTAGGTTAGGATTTATGACGTTATAGACGTATATGCTGTTCCCTCCGAGAAGTAGGGTCCGACACGCCTGGAATGATGTAGAATATTACATCCGAGATGTCAGGTTGCCTTAGGTTAGGATATATAACGTTATAGACGTATATACTGTTCCCTCCGAGAAGTAGGGTTCGACAGTCTAGGAATGTTGTCAAATATTGCATCCGAGATGTTAGGTTGCCTTAGATAAGGATATATAACGTTATAAACGCATATAATGTTACCACCGAGACGTAGGACCAACATGCCTGGAATGTTGTCAAATGTTACATCCGAGATGTTAGGTTGCCTTAGGTTAGGATATATAACGTTATAGACGTATATACTGTTCCCTCCGAGAAGTATTGTTCGGCAGGCCAGGAATGTTGTCAAATATTGCATCCGAGATGTTAGGTTGCCTTAGGTTAGGATATATAACGTTATAGACGCATGTAACGTTACCACCGAGACGTAGGGACCGACACGCCTGGAATGTTGTCAAATGTTACATCCGAGATGTTAGGTTGCCTTAGGTTAGGATATATAACGTTATAGACGTTTATGCTGTTCACTCCGAGAAGTAGGGTTCGACAGGCCAGGAATGTTGTCTAATATTGCATCCGAGATATTAGGTTGCCTTAGGTTAGGATATATAACGTTATAGACGCATGTAATGTTACCACCGAGACGTAGGGACCGACACGCCTGGAATGTTGTCAAATGTTACATCCGAGATGTTAGGTTGTCTTAGGTTAGGATATATGACGTTATAGACGTACATACTGTTCCCTCCGAGAAGTAGGGTTCGACAGGCAAGGAATGTTGTCAAATATTGCATCCGAGATGTTAGATTGCCTTAGATTACGATATCGACCGTTATGGACGCATATAATATTCCCACCGAAAAGTATGTACCGACACGCGAGGAATATTGTAAAATATTACGTCTGAGATAATAGGTTGCCTTAGATTAGGATATACAACGTTATAGACTCATATAATGTTCCCACCAAGAAGTAGGGTCCGACACACCTTGAATGATGTAGAATATTACATCCGAGATGTCAGGTTGCCTTCGGTTAGGATATATAACATTATAGACGTATATACTGTTCCCTCCGAGAAGTAGGGTTCGACAGGCCAGGAATGTTGTCAAATATTGCATCCGAGATGTTAGGTTGCATTAGATAAGGATATATAACGTTATAGACGCATATAATGTTACCACCGAGACGTAGGGACCGACATGCCTGGAATGTTGTCAAATGTTACATCCGAGATGTTAGGTTGCCTTAGGTTAGGATATATGACGTTGTAGACGTATATACTGTTCCTTCCGAGAAGTAGGGTTCGACAGGCCAGGAATGTTGTCAAATATTGCATTCGAGATGTTAGGTTGCCTTAGATTAGGAAATATACCGTTATAGACGCATGTAATGTTACCACCGAGACGTAGGGTTCGACAGGCTAGGAATGTTGTCAAATATTGCATCCGAGATGTTAGCTTGGCTTAGATAAGGATATATAACGTTATAGACGCATATAATGTTACTACCGAGACGTAGGGACCGACATGCCTGGAATGTTGTCAAATGTTACATCCGAGATGTTAGGTTGCCTTAGGTTAGGATATATAATGTTATAGACGTATATACTGTTCCCTCCGAGAAGTATTGTTCGACAGGCCAGGAATGTTGTCAAATATTGCATCCGAGATGTTAGGTTGCCTTAGGTTAGCATATATAACGTTATAGACGCACGTAATGTTACCAGCGAGACGTAGGGTTCCAACACGCCTGGAATGTTGTCAAATGTTATATCCGAGATGTTAGGTTGCCTTAGGTTAGGATATATAACGTTATAGACGTATATACTGTTCCCACCGAGAAGTAGGGTTCGACACGTCAGGAATGTTGTCAAATATTACATACGAGATGTTAGTTGGCCTTAGGTTAGGATATATAACGTTATAGACGCATGTAATGTTACCACCGAGACGTAGGGACCGACACGCCTGGAATGTGGTAAAATGTTACATCCGAGTTGTTAGGTTGCCTAAGATTAGGATATATACCGTTATAGACGTATATACTGTTCCCTCCGAGCAGTAGGGTTCGACAGGCCAGGAATGTTGTCAAATATTGCATCCGAGATGTTAGGTTGCCTTAGATTAGGATATGCAGCGTTATAGACGCATATAATGTTACCACCGAGAAGTAGGGTCCGACACGCCTGGAAGGTTGTAGAATATTACGTCTGAGATAATAGGTTGCCTTAGATTAGGATATACAACGTTATAGACTCATATAATGTTCCCACCAAGAAGTAGGGTCCGACACGCCTTGAATGATGTAGAATATTACATCCGAGATGTCAGGTTGCCTTCGGTTAGGATATATAACGTTATAGACGTATATACTGTTCCCTCCGAGAAGTAGGGTTCGACAGGCCGGGAATGTTGTCAAATATTGCATCCGAGATGTTAGGTTGCCTTAGATAAGGATATATAACGTTATAGACGCATATAATGTTACCACCGAGACGTAGGGACCGACATGCCTGGAATGTTGTCAAATGTTACATCCGAGATGTTAGGTTGCCTTAGGTTAGGATATATGACGTTATAGACGTATATACTGTTCCCTCCGAGAAGTAGGGTTCGACAGGCCAGGAATGTTGTCAAATATTGCATCCGAGATGTTAGGTTGCCTTAGATAAGGATATATAACGTTATAGACGCATATAATGTTACCACCGAGACGTAGGGACCGACATGCCTGGAATGTTGTCAAATGTTACATCCGAGATGTTAGGTTGCCTTAGGTTAGGATTTATGACGTTATAGACGTATATGCTGTTCCCTCCGAGAAGTAGGGTCCGACACGCCTGGAACGATGTAGAATATTACATCCGAGATGTTAGGTTGCCTTAGGTTAGGATATATAACGTTATAGACGTATATAATGTTCCCTCCGAGAAGAATTGTTCGACAGGCCAGGAATGTTGTCAAATATTGCATCCGAGATGTTAGGTTGCCTTAGGTTAGGATATATAACGTTATAGACGCATGTAACGTTACCACCGAGACGTAGGGACCGACATGCCTGGAATGTTGTCAAATGTTACATCCGAGATGTTAGGTTGCCTTAGGTTAGTATATATGACGTTATAGACGTATATGCTGTTCACTCCGAGAAGTAGGGTTCGACAGGCCAGGAAGGTTGTCAAATATTGCATCCGAGATGTTAGGTTGCCTTAGGTTAGCATATATAACGTTATAGACGCACGTAATGTTACCAGCGAGACGTAGGGTTCCAACACGCCTGGAATGTTGTCAAATGTTATATCCGAGATGTTAGGTTGCCTTAGGTTAGGATATATAACGTTATAGACGTATATACTGTTCCCACCGAGAAGTAGGGTTCGACACGTCAGGAATGTTGTCAAATATTACATACGAGATGTTAGTTGGCCTTAGGTTAGGATATATAACGTTATAGACGCATGTAATGTTACCACCGAGACGTAGGGACCGACACGCCTGGAATGTGGTAAAATGTCACATCCGAGATGTTAGGTTGCCTAAGATTAGGATATATACCGTTATAGACGTATATACTGTTCCCTCCGAGCAGTAGGGTTCGACAGGCCAGGAATGTTGTCAAATATTGCATCCGAGATGTTAGGTTGCCTTAGATTAGGATATGCAGCGTTATAGACGCATATAATGTTACCACCGAGAAGTAGGGTCCGACACGCCTGGAAGGTTGTAGAATATTACGTCTGAGATAATAGGTTGCCTTAGATTAGGATATACAACGTTATAGACTCATATAATGTTCCCACCAAGAAGTAGGGTCCGACACGCCTTGAATGATGTAGAATATTACATCCGAGATGTCAGGTTGCCTTCGGTTAGGATATATAACGTTATAGACGTATATACTGTTCCCTCCGAGAAGTAGGGTTCGACAGGCCAGGAATGTTGTCAAATATTGCATCCGAGATGTTAGGTTGCCTTAGATAAGGATATATAACGTTATAGACGCATATAATGTTACCACCGAGACATAGGGACCGACATGCCTGGAATGTTGTCAAATGTTACATCCGAGATGTTAGGTTGCCTTAGGTTACGATATATGACGTTGTAGACGTATATACTGTTCCCTCCGAGAAGTAGGGTTCGACAGGCCAGGAATGTTGTCAAATATTGCATCCGAGATGTTAGGTTGCCTTAGATAAGGATATATAACGTTATAGACGCATATAATGTTACCACCGAGACGTAGGGACCGACATGCCTGGAATGTTGTCAAATGTTACATCCGAGATGTTAGGTTGCCTTAGGTTAGGATATATAACGTTATAGACGTGTATACTGTTCCCTCCGAGAAGTATTGTTCGGCAGGCCAGGAATGTTGTCAAATATTGCATCCGAGATGTTAGGTTGCCTTAGGTTAGGATTTATATCGTTATAGACGCATGTAACGTTACCACCGAGACGTAGGGACCGACACGCCTGGAATGTTGTCAAATGTTACATCCGAGATGTTAGGTTGCCTTAGGTTAGGATATATGACGTTATAGACGTATATGCTGTTCACTCCGAGAAGTAGGGTTCGACAGGCCAGGAATGTTGTCAAATATTGCATCCGAGATATTAGGTTGCCTTAGGTTAGGATATATAACGTTATAGACGCATGTAATGTTACCACCGAGACGTAGGGACCGACACGCCTGGAATGTTGTCAAATGTTACATCCGAGATGTTAGGTTGTCTTAGGTTAGGATATATGACGTTACAGACGTATATACTGTTCCCTCCGAGATGTCGGGTTCGACAGGCTGGAATGTTGTCACATATTTCATGCGAGATGTTAGGTTGCCTTAGATTAGGATATATACCGGTATAGATGTATATACTGTTCCCTCCGAGCAGTAAGGTTCGACAGGCCAGGAATGTTGTCAAATATTGCATCCGAGATGTTAGGTTGCCTTAGGTTAGCATATATAACGTTATAGACGCACGTAATGTTACGAGCGAGACGTAGGGTTCCAACACGCCTGGAATGTTGTCAAATGTTATATCCGAGATGTTAGGTTGCCTTAGGTTAGGATATTTAACGTTATAGACGTATATACTGTTCCCACCGAGAAGTAGGGTTCGACACGCCAGGAATGTTGTCAGATATTACATACGAGATGTTAGTTGGCCTTAGGTTAGGATATATAACGTTATAGACGCATGTAACTTTACCACCGAGACGTAGGGACCGACACGCCTGGAATGTGGTAAAATGTTACATCCGAGATGTTAGGTTGCCTAAGATTAGGATATATACCGTTATAGACGCATGTAATGTTACCACCGAGACGTAGGGACCGACACGCCTGGAATGTTGTCAAATGTTACATCCGAGATGTTAGGTTGCCTTAGGCTAGGATATATGACGTTATAGACGTATATACTGTTCCCTCCGAGAAGTAGGGTTCGACAGGCCAGGAATGTTGTCAAATATTGCATCCGAGATGTTAGGTTGCCTTAGGTTAGGATATACAACGTTATAGACGCATGTAATGTTACCACCGAGACGTAGGGACCGACACGCCTGGAATGTTGTCAAATGTTACATCCGAGATGTTAGGTTGTCTTAGGTTAGGATATATGACGTTACAGACGTATATACTGTTCCCTCCGAGATGTCGGGTTCGACAGGCTGGAATGTTGTCACATATTTCATGCGAGATGTTAGGTTGCCTTAGATTAGGATATATACCGGTATAGATGTATATACTGTTCCCTCCGAGCAGTAAGGTTCGACAGGCCAGGAATGTTGTCAAATATTGCATCCGAGATGTTAGGTTGCCTTAGGTTAGCATATATAACGTTATAGACGCACGTAATGTTACGAGCGAGACGTAGGGTTCCAACACGCCTGGAATGTTGTCAAATGTTATATCCGAGATGTTAGGTTGCCTTAGGTTAGGATATTTAACGTTATAGACGTATATACTGTTCCCACCGAGAAGTAGGGTTCGACACGCCAGGAATGTTGTCAGATATTACATACGAGATGTTAGTTGGCCTTAGGTTAGGATATATAACGTTATAGACGCATGTAACTTTACCACCGAGACGTAGGGACCGACACGCCTGGAATGTGGTAAAATGTTACATCCGAGATGTTAGGTTGCCTAAGATTAGGATATATACCGTTATAGACGCATGTAATGTTACCACCGAGACGTAGGGACCGACACGCCAGGAATGTTGTCAAATGTTACATCCGAGATGTTAGGTTGCCTTAGGCTAGGATATATGACGTTATAGACGTATATACTGTTCCCTCCGAGAAGTAGGGTTCGACAGGCCAGGAATGTTGTCAAATATTGCATCCGAGATGTTAGGTTGCCTTAGGTTAGGATATACAACGTTATAGACGCATATAATGTTCTCACCGAGAAGTAGGGTCCGACACGCCTGGAATGTTGTAGAATAATATATCCGAGATTTCAGGTTGCCTTAGGTGAGGATATATAACGTTATAGACGTACATACTGTTCCCTCCGAGAAGTAGGGTTCGACAGGCAAGGAATGTTGTCAAATATTGCATCCGAGATGTTAGATTGCCTTAGATTACGATATCGACCGTTATGGACGCATATAATATTCCCACCGAAAAGTATGTACCGACACGCAAGGAATATTGTAAAATATAACGTCTGAGATAATAGGTTGCCTTAGATTAGGATATGCTGCGTTATAGACGCATATAATGTTACCACCGAGAAGTAGGGTCCGACCCGCCTGGAAGGTTGTAGAATATTACATCCGAGATGTTAGGTTGCCTTAGGTTGGGATATATAACGTTATAGACGTACATACTGTTCCCTCCGAGAAGTAGGGTTCGACAGGCAAGGAATGTTGTCAAATATTGCATCCGAGATGTTAGATTGCCTTAGATTACGATATCGACCGTTATGGACGCATATAATATTCCCACCGAAAAGTATGCACAGACACGCGAGGAATATTGTAAAATATTACGTCTGAGATAATAGGTTGCCTTAGATTAGGATATACAACGTTATAGACTCATATAATGTTCCCACCAAGAAGTAGGGTCCGACACGCCTTGAATGATGTAGAATATTACATCCGAGATGTCAGGTTGCCTTCGGTTAGGATATATAACGTTATAGACGTATATACTGTTCCCTCCGAGAAGTAGGGTTCGACAGGCCAGGAATGTTGTCAAATATTGCATGCGAGATGTTAGGTTGCATTAGATAAGGATATATAACGTTATAGACGCATATAATGTTACCACCGAGACGTAGGGACCGACACGCCTGGAATGTTGTCAAATGTTACATCCGAGATGTTAGGTTGCCTTAGGCTAGGATATATGACGTTATAGACGTATATACTGTTCCCTCCGAGAAGTAGGGTTCGACAGGCCAGGAATGTTGTCAAATATTGCATCCGAGATGTTAGGTTGCCTTAGGTTAGGATATACAACGTTATAGACGCATATAATGTTCTCACCGAGAAGTAGGGTCCGACACGCCTGGAATGTTGTAGAATAATATATCCGAGATTTCAGGTTGCCTTAGGTGAGGATATATAACGTTATAGACGTACATACTGTTCCCTCCGAGAAGTAGGGTTCGACAGGCAAGGAATGTTGTCAAATATTGCATCCGAGATGTTAGATTGCCTTAGATTACGATATCGACCGTTATGGACGCATATAATATTCCCACCGAAAAGTATGTACCGACACGCAAGGAATATTGTAAAATATAACGTCTGAGATAATAGGTTGCCTTAGATTAGGATATGCAGCGTTATAGACGCATATAATGTTACCACCGAGAAGTAGGGTCCGACCCGCCTGGAAGGTTGTAGAATATTACATCCGAGATGTTAGGTTGCCTTAGGTTGGGATATATAACGTTATAGACGTACATACTGTTCCCTCCGAGAAGTAGGGTTCGACAGGCAAGGAATGTTGTCAAATATTGCATCCGAGATGTTAGATTGCCTTAGATTACGATATCGACCGTTATGGACGCATATAATATTCCCACCGAAAAGTATGCACAGACACGCGAGGAATATTGTAAAATATTACGTCTGAGATAATAGGTTGCCTTAGATTAGGATATACAACGTTATAGACTCATATAATGTTCCCACCAAGAAGTAGGGTCCGACACGCCTTGAATGATGTAGAATATTACATCCGAGATGTCAGGTTGCCTTCGGTTAGGATATATAACGTTATAGACGTATATACTGTTCCTTCCGAGAAGTAGGGTTCGACAGGCCAGGAATGTTGTCAAATATTGCATTCGAGATGTTAGGTTGCCTTAGAATAGGAAATATACCGTTATAGACGCATGTAATGTTACCACCGAGACGTAGGGTTCGACAGGCTTGGAATGTTGTCAAATATTGCATCCGAGATGTTAGGTTGCCTTAGATAAGGATATATAACGTTATAGACGCATATAATGTTACTACCGAGACGTAGGGACCGACATGCCTGGAATGTTGTCAAATGTTACATCCGAGATGTTAGGTTGCCTTAGGTTAGGATATATAACGTTATAGACGTATATACTGTTCCCTGCGAGAAGTATTGTTCGACAGGCCAGGAATGTTGTCAAATATTGCATCCGAGATGTTAGGTTGCCTTAGGTTAGGATATATAACGTTCTAGACGCATGTAAAGTTACCACCGAGACGTAGGGACCGACACGCCTGGAATGTTGTCAAATGTTACATCCGAGATGTTAGGTTGCCTTAGGTTAGGATATATAACGTTATAGACGTATATACTGTTCCCACCGAGACGTAGGGACCGACACGCTTGGAATGTGGTAAAATGTTACAACCGAGATGTTAGGTTGCCTAAGATTAGGATATATACCGTTATAGACGCATGTAATGTTACCACCCAGACGTAGGGACCGACACGCCTGGAATGTTGTCAAATGTTACATCCGAGATGTTAGGTTGCCTTAGGTTAGGATATATAACGTTATAGACGTGTATACTGTTCCCTCCGAGAAGTATTGTTCGGCAGGCCAGGAATGTTGTCAAATATTGCATCCGAGATGTTAGGTTGCCTTAGGTTAGGATTTATATCGTTATAGACGCATGTAACGTTACCACCGAGACGTAGGGACCGACACGCCTGGAATGTTGTCAAATGTTACATCCGAGATGTTAGGTTGCCTTAGGTTAGGATATATGACGTTATAGACGTATATGCTGTTCACTCCGAGAAGTAGGGTTCGACAGGCCAGGAATGTTGTCAAATATTGCATCCGAGATATTAGGTTGCCTTAGGTTAGGATATATAACGTTATAGACGCATGTAATGTTACCACCGAGACGTAGGGACCGACACGCCTGGAATGTTGTCAAATGTTACATCCGAGATGTTAGGTTGTCTTAGGTTAGGATATATGACGTTACAGACGTATATACTGTTCCCTCCGAGATGTCGGGTTCGACAGGCTGGAATGTTGTCACATATTTCATGCGAGATGTTAGGTTGCCTTAGATTACGATATCGACCGTTATGGACGCATATAATATTCCCACCGAAAAGTATGTACCGACACGCAAGGAATATTGTAAAATATAACGTCTGAGATAATAGGTTGCCTTAGATTAGGATATGCTGCGTTATAGACGCATATAATGTTACCACCGAGAAGTAGGGTCCGACCCGCCTGGAAGGTTGTAGAATATTACATCCGAGATGTTAGGTTGCCTTAGGTTGGGATATATAACGTTATAGACGTACATACTGTTCCCTCCGAGAAGTAGGGTTCGACAGGCAAGGAATGTTGTCAAATATTGCATCCGAGATGTTAGATTGCCTTAGATTACGATATCGACCGTTATGGACGCATATAATATTCCCACCGAAAAGTATGCACAGACACGCGAGGAATATTGTAAAATATTACGTCTGAGATAATAGGTTGCCTTAGATTAGGATATACAACGTTATAGACTCATATAATGTTCCCACCAAGAAGTAGGGTCCGACACGCCTTGAATGATGTAGAATATTACATCCGAGATGTCAGGTTGCCTTCGGTTAGGATATATAACGTTATAGACGTATATACTGTTCCCTCCGAGAAGTAGGGTTCGACAGGCCAGGAATGTTGTCAAATATTGCATGCGAGATGTTAGGTTGCATTAGATAAGGATATATAACGTTATAGACGCATATAATGTTACCACCGAGACGTAGGGACCGACACGCCTGGAATGTTGTCAAATGTTACATCCGAGATGTTAGGTTGCCTTAGGCTAGGATATATGACGTTATAGACGTATATACTGTTCCCTCCGAGAAGTAGGGTTCGACAGGCCAGGAATGTTGTCAAATATTGCATCCGAGATGTTAGGTTGCCTTAGGTTAGGATATACAACGTTATAGACGCATATAATGTTCTCACCGAGAAGTAGGGTCCGACACGCCTGGAATGTTGTAGAATAATATATCCGAGATTTCAGGTTGCCTTAGGTGAGGATATATAACGTTATAGACGTACATACTGTTCCCTCCGAGAAGTAGGGTTCGACAGGCAAGGAATGTTGTCAAATATTGCATCCGAGATGTTAGATTGCCTTAGATTACGATATCGACCGTTATGGACGCATATAATATTCCCACCGAAAAGTATGTACCGACACGCAAGGAGTATTGTAAAATATAACGTCTGAGATAATAGGTTGCCTTAGATTAGGATATGCAGCGTTATAGACGCATATAATGTTACCACCGAGAAGTAGGGTCCGACCCGCCTGGAAGGTTGTAGAATATTACATCCGAGATGTTAGGTTGCCTTAGGTTGGGATATATAACGTTATAGACGTACATACTGTTCCCTCCGAGAAGTAGGGTTCGACAGGCAAGGAATGTTGTCAAATATTGCATCCGAGATGTTAGATTGCCTTAGATTACGATATCGACCGTTATGGACGCATATAATATTCCCACCGAAAAGTATGCACAGACACGCGAGGAATATTGTAAAATATTACGTCTGAGATAATAGGTTGCCTTAGATTAGGATATACAACGTTATAGACTCATATAATGTTCCCACCAAGAAGTAGGGTCCGACACGCCTTGAATGATGTAGAATATTACATCCGAGATGTCAGGTTGCCTTCGGTTAGGATATATAACGTTATAGACGTATATACTGTTCCTTCCGAGAAGTAGGGTTCGACAGGCCAGGAATGTTGTCAAATATTGCATTCGAGATGTTAGGTTGCCTTAGAATAGGAAATATACCGTTATAGACGCATGTAATGTTACCACCGAGACGTAGGGTTCGACAGGCTTGGAATGTTGTCAAATATTGCATCCGAGATGTTAGGTTGCCTTAGATAAGGATATATAACGTTATAGACGCATATAATGTTACTACCGAGACGTAGGGACCGACATGCCTGGAATGTTGTCAAATGTTACATCCGAGATGTTAGGTTGCCTTAGGTTAGGATATATAACGTTATAGACGTATATACTGTTCCCTGCGAGAAGTATTGTTCGACAGGCCAGGAATGTTGTCAAATATTGCATCCGAGATGTTAGGTTGCCTTAGGTTAGGATATATAACGTTCTAGACGCATGTAAAGTTACCACCGAGACGTAGGGACCGACACGCCTGGAATGTTGTCAAATGTTACATCCGAGATGTTAGGTTGCCTTAGGTTAGGATATATAACGTTATAGACGTATATACTGTTCCCACCGAGACGTAGGGACCGACACGCTTGGAATGTGGTAAAATGTTACAACCGAGATGTTAGGTTGCCTAAGATTAGGATATATACCGTTATAGACGCATGTAATGTTACCACCCAGACGTAGGGACCGACACGCCTGGAATGTTGTCAAATGTTACATCCGAGATGTTAGGTTGCCTTACGCTAGGATATATGACGTTATAGATGTATATGCTGTTCCCTCCGAGATGTAGGGTTCGACAGGCCAGGAATGTTGTCAAATATTGCATTCGAGATGTTAGGTTGCCTTAGATTAGGAAATATACCGTTATAGACGCATGTAATGTTACCACCGAGACGTAGGGTTCGACAGGCTAGGAATGTTGTCAAATATTGCATCCGAGATGTTAGCTTGGCTTAGATAAGGATATATAACGTTATAGACGCATATAATGTTACTACCGAGACGTAGGGACCGACATGCCTGGAATGTTGTCAAATGTTACATCCGAGATGTTAGGTTGCCTTAGGTTAGGATATATAATGTTATAGACGTATATACTGTTCCCTCCGAGAAGTATTGTTCGACAGGCCAGGAATGTTGTCAAATATTGCATCCGAGATGTTAGGTTGCCTTAGGTTAGCATATATAACGTTATAGACGCACGTAATGTTACCAGCGAGACGTAGGGTTCCAACACGCCTGGAATGTTGTCAAATGTTATATCCGAGATGTTAGGTTGCCTTAGGTTAGGATATATAACGTTATAGACGTATATACTGTTCCCACCGAGAAGTAGGGTTCGACACGTCAGGAATGTTGTCAAATATTACATACGAGATGTTAGTTGGCCTTAGGTTAGGATATATAACGTTATAGACGCATGTAATGTTACCACCGAGACGTAGGGACCGACACGCCTGGAATGTGGTAAAATGTTACATCCGAGTTGTTAGGTTGCCTAAGATTAGGATATATACCGTTATAGACGTATATACTGTTCCCTCCGAGCAGTAGGGTTCGACAGGCCAGGAATGTTGTCAAATATTGCATCCGAGATGTTAGGTTGCCTTAGATTAGGATATGCAGCGTTATAGACGCATATAATGTTACCACCGAGAAGTAGGGTCCGACACGCCTGGAAGGTTGTAGAATACTACGTCTGAGATAATAGGTTGCCTTAGATTAGGATATACAACGTTATAGACTCATATAATGTTCCCACCAAGAAGTAGGGTCCGACACGCCTTGAATGATGTAGAATATTACATCCGAGATGTCAGGTTGCCTTCGGTTAGGATATATAACGTTATAGACGTATATACTGTTCCCTCCGAGAAGTAGGGTTCGACAGGCCGGGAATGTTGTCAAATATTGCATCCGAGATGTTAGGTTGCCTTAGATAAGGATATATAACGTTATAGACGCATATAATGTTACCACCGAGACGTAGGGACCGACATGCCTGGAATGTTGTCAAATGTTACATCCGAGATGTTAGGTTGCCTTAGGTTAGGATATATGACGTTATAGACGTATATACTGTTCCCTCCGAGAAGTAGGGTTCGACAGGCCAGGAATGTTGTCAAATATTGCATCCGAGATGTTAGGTTGCCTTAGATAAGGATATATAACGTTATAGACGCATATAATGTTACCACCGAGACGTAGGGACCGACATGCCTGGAATGTTGTCAAATGTTACATCCGAGATGTTAGGTTGCCTTAGGTTAGGATTTATGACGTTATAGACGTATATGCTGTTCCCTCCGAGAAGTAGGGTCCGACACGCCTGGAACGATGTAGAATATTACATCCGAGATGTTAGGTTGCCTTAGGTTAGGATATATAACGTTATAGACGTATATAATGTTCCCTCCGAGAAGAATTGTTCGACAGGCCAGGAATGTTGTCAAATATTGCATCCGAGATGTTAGGTTGCCTTAGGTTAGGATATATAACGTTATAGACGCATGTAACGTTACCACCGAGACGTAGGGACCGACATGCCTGGAATGTTGTCAAATGTTACATCCGAGATGTTAGGTTGCCTTAGGTTAGTATATATGACGTTATAGACGTATATGCTGTTCACTCCGAGAAGTAGGGTTCGACAGGCCAGGAATGTTGTCAAATATTGCATCCGAGATGTTAGGTTGCCTTAGGTTAGCATATATAACGTTATAGACGCACGTAATGTTACCAGCGAGACGTAGGGTTCCAACACGCCTGGAATGTTGTCAAATGTTATATCCGAGATGTTAGGTTGCCTTAGGTTAGGATATATAACGTTATAGACGTATATACTGTTCCCACCGAGAAGTAGGGTTCGACACGTCAGGAATGTTGTCAAATATTACATACGAGATGTTAGTTGGCCTTAGGTTAGGATATATAACGTTATAGACGCATGTAATGTTACCACCGAGACGTAGGGACCGACACGCCTGGAATGTGGTAAAATGTCACATCCGAGATGTTAGGTTGCCTAAGATTAGGATATATACCGTTATAGACGTATATACTGTTCCCTCCGAGCAGTAGGGTTCGACAGGCCAGGAATGTTGTCAAATATTGCATCCGAGATGTTAGGTTGCCTTAGATTAGGATATGCAGCGTTATAGACGCATATAATGTTACCACCGAGAAGTAGGGTCCGACACGCCTGGAAGGTTGTAGAATATTACGTCTGAGATAATAGGTTGCCTTAGATTAGGATATACAACGTTATAGACTCATATAATGTTCCCACCAAGAAGTAGGGTCCGACACGCCTTGAATGATGTAGAATATTACATCCGAGATGTCAGGTTGCCTTCGGTTAGGATATATAACGTTATAGACGTATATACTGTTCCCTCCGAGAAGTAGGGTTCGACAGGCCAGGAATGTTGTCAAATATTGCATCCGAGATGTTAGGTTGCCTTAGATAAGGATATATAACGTTATAGACGCATATAATGTTACCACCGAGACATAGGGACCGACATGCCTGGATTGTTGTCAAATGTTACATCCGAGATGTTAGGTTGCCTTAGGTTACGATATATGACGTTGTAGACGTATATACTGTTCCCTCCGAGAAGTAGGGTTCGACAGGCCAGGAATGTTGTCAAATATTGCATCCGAGATGTTAGGTTGCCTTAGATAAGGATATATAACGTTATAGACGCATATAATGTTACCACCGAGACGTAGGGACCGACATGCCTGGAATGTTGTCAAATGTTACATCCGAGATGTTAGGTTGCCTTAGGTTAGGATATATAACGTTATAGACGTATATACTGTTCCCTCCGAGAAGTATTGTTCGACAGGCCAGGAATGTTGTCAAATATTGCATCCCAGATGTTAGGGTGCCTTAGGTTAGGATATATAACGTTCTAGACGCATGTAACGTTACCACCGAGACGTAGGGACCGACACGCCTGGAATGTTGTCAAATGTTACATCCGAGATGTTAGGTTGCCTTACGTTAGGATTTATGACGTTATAGACGTATATGCTGTTCCCTCCGAGAAGTAGGGTCCGACACGCCTGGAATGATGTAGAATATTACATCCGAGATGTCAGGTTGCCTTAGGTTAGGATATATAACGTTATAGACGTATATACTGTTCCCTCCGAGAAGTAGGGTTCGACAGGCTAGGAATGTTGTCAAATATTGCATCCGAGATGTTAGGTTGCCTTAGATAAGGATATATAACGTTATAGACGCATATAATGTTACCACCGAGACGTAGGACCAACATGCCTGGAATGTTGTCAAATGTTACATCCGAGATATTAGGTTGCCTTAGGTTAGGATATATAACGTTATAGACGTATATACTGTTCCCTCCGAGAAGTATTGTTCGGCAGGCCAGGAATGTTGTCAAATATTGCATCCGAGATGTTAGGTTGCCTTAGGTTAGGATTTATATCGTTATAGACGCATGAAACGTTACCACCGAGACGTAGGGACCGACACGCCTGGAATGTTGTCAAATGTTACATCCGAGATGTTAGGTTGCCTTAGGTTAGGATATATGACGTTATAGACGTATATGCTGTTCACTCCGAGAAGTAGGGTTCGACAGGCCAGGAATGTTGTCAAATATTGCATCCGAGATATTAGGTTGCCTTAGGTTAGGATATATAACGTTATAGACGCATGTAATGTTACCACCGAGACGTAGGGACCGACACGCCTGGAATGTTGTCAAATGTTACATCCGAGATGTTAGGTTGTCTTAGGTTAGGATATATGACGTTACAGACGTATATACTGTTCCCTCCGAGATGTCGGGTTCGACAGGCTGGAATGTTGTCACATATTTCATGCGAGATGTTAGGTTGCCTTAGATTAGGATATATACCGGTATAGATGTATATACTGTTCCCTCCGAGCAGTAAGGTTCGACAGGCCAGGAATGTTGTCAAATATTGCATCCGAGATGTTAGGTTGCCTTAGGTTAGCATATATAACGTTATAGACGCACGTAATGTTACAAGCGAGACGTAGGGTTCCAACACGCCTGGAATGTTGTCAAATGTTATATCCGAGATGTTAGGTTGCCTTAGGTTAGGATATTTAACGTTA
Organism: Xylocopa violacea; assembly: GCA_963969225.1. Classification (NCBI taxonomy): domain Eukaryota; kingdom Metazoa; phylum Arthropoda; class Insecta; order Hymenoptera; family Apidae; genus Xylocopa; species Xylocopa violacea. The sequence continues at coordinate 661,340 of CAXAJV010000194.1, read as the reverse complement.
TAGACGTATATACTGTTCCCACCGAGAAGTAGGGTTCGACACGCCAGGAATGTTGTCAGATATTACATACGAGATGTTAGTTGGCCTTAGGTTAGGATATATAACGTTATAGACGCATGTAACTTTACCACCGAGACGTAGGGACCGACACGCCTGGAATGTGGTAAAATGTTACATCCGAGATGTTAGGTTGCCTAAGATTAGGATATATACCGTTATAGACGCATGTAATGTTACCACCGAGACGTAGGGACCGACACGCCTGGAATGTTGTCAAATGTTACATCCGAGATGTTAGGTTGCCTTAGGCTAGGATATATGACGTTATAGACGTATATACTGTTCCCTCCGAGAAGTAGGGTTCGACAGGCCAGGAATGTTGTCAAATATTGCATCCGAGATGTTAGGTTGCCTTAGGTTAGGATATACAACGTTATAGACGCATATAATGTTCTCACCGAGAAGTAGGGTCCGACACGCCTGGAATGTTGTAGAATAATATATCCGAGATTTCAGGTTGCCTTAGGTGAGGATATATAACGTTATAGACGTACATACTGTTCCCTCCGAGAAGTAGGGTTCGACAGGCAAGGAATGTTGTCAAATATTGCATCCGAGATGTTAGATTGCCTTAGATTACGATATCGACCGTTATGGACGCATATAATATTCCCACCGAAAAGTATGTACCGACACGCAAGGAATATTGTAAAATATAACGTCTGAGATAATAGGTTGCCTTAGATTAGGATATGCAGCGTTATAGACGCATATAATGTTACCACCGAGAAGTAGGGTCCGACCCGCCTGGAAGGTTGTAGAATATTACATCCGAGATGTTAGGTTGCCTTAGGTTGGGATATATAACGTTATAGACGTACATACTGTTCCCTCCGAGAAGTAGGGTTCGACAGGCAAGGAATGTTGTCAAATATTGCATCCGAGATGTTAGATTGCCTTAGATTACGATATCGACCGTTATGGACGCATATAATATTCCCACCGAAAAGTATGCACAGACACGCGAGGAATATTGTAAAATATTACGTCTGAGATAATAGGTTGCCTTAGATTAGGATATACAACGTTATAGACTCATATAATGTTCCCACCAAGAAGTAGGGTCCGACACGCCTTGAATGATGTAGAATATTACATCCGAGATGTCAGGTTGCCTTCGGTTAGGATATATAACGTTATAGACGTATATACTGTTCCCTCCGAGAAGTAGGGTTCGACAGGCCAGGAATGTTGTCAAATATTGCATGCGAGATGTTAGGTTGCATTAGATAAGGATATATAACGTTATAGACGCATATAATGTTACCACCGAGACGTAGGGACCGACATGCCTGGAATGTTGTCAAATGTTACATCCGAGATGTTAGGTTGCCTTAGGTTAGGATATATGACGTTGTAGACGTATATACTGTTCCTTCCGAGAAGTAGGGTTCGACAGGCCAGGAATGTTGTCAAATATTGCATTCGAGATGTTAGGTTGCCTTAGAATAGGAAATATACCGTTATAGACGCATGTAATGTTACCACCGAGACGTAGGGTTCGACAGGCTAGGAATGTTGTCAAATATTGCATCCGAGATGTTAGGTTGCCTTAGATAAGGATATATATCGTTATAGACGCATATAATGTTACTACCGAGACGTAGGGACCGACATGCCTGGAATGTTGTCAAATGTTACATCCGAGATGTTAGGTTGCCTTAGGTTAGGATATATAACGTTATAGACGTATATACTGTTCCCTGCGAGAAGTATTGTTCGACAGGCCAGGAATGTTGTCAAATATTGCATCCGAGATGTTAGGTTGCCTTAGGTTAGGATATATAACGTTCTAGACGCATGTAAAGTTACCACCGAGACGTAGGGACCGACACGCCTGGAATGTTGTCAAATGTTACATCCGAGATGTTAGGTTGCCTTAGGTTAGGATATATAACGTTATAGACGTATATACTGTTCCCACCGAGACGTAGGGACCGACACGCTTCGAATGTGGTAAAATGTTACAACCGAGATGTTAGGTTGCCTAAGATTAGGATATATACCGTTATAGACGCATGTAATGTTACCACCGAGACGTAGGGACCGACACGCCTGGAATGTTATCAAATGTTACATCCGAGATGTTAGGTTGCCTTAGGCTAGGATATATGACGTTATAGACGTATATGCTGTTCACTCCGAGAAGTAGGGTTCGACAGGCCAGGAATGTTATCAAATATTGCATCCGAGATATTAGGTTGCCTTAGGTTAGGATATATAACGTTATAGACGCATGTAATGTTACCACCGAGACGTAGGGACCGACACGCCTGGAATGTTGTCAAATATTACATCCGAGATGTTAGGTTGTCTTAGGTTAGGATATATGACGTTACAGACGTATATACTGTTCCCTCCGAGATGTCGGGTTCGACAGGCTGGAATGTTGTCACATATTTCATCCGAGATGTTAGGTTGCCTTAGATTAGGATATATACCGTTATAGATGTATATACTGTTCCCTCCGAGCAGTAGGGTTCGACAGGCCAGGAATGTTGTCAAATATTGCATCCGAGATGTTAGGTTGCCTTAGGTTAGCATATATAACGTTATAGACGCACGTAATGTTACCAGCGAGACGTAGGGTTCCAACACGCCTGGAATGTTGTCAAATGTTATATCCGAGATGTTAGGTTGCCTTAGGTTAGGATATTTAACGTTATAGACGTATATACTGTTCCCACCGAGAAGTAGGGTTCGACACGCCAGGAATGTTGTCAGATATTACATACGAGATGTTAGTTGGCCTTAGGTTAGGATATATAACGTTATAGACGCATGTAACGTTACCACCGAGACGTAGGGACCGACACGCCTGGAATGTGGTAAAATGTTACATCCGAGATGTTAGGTTGCCTAAGATTAGGATATATACCGTTATAGACGCATGTAATGTTACCACCGAGACGTAGGGACCGACACGCCTGGAATGTTGTCAAATGTTACATCCGAGATGTTAGGTTGCCTTAGGCTAGGATATATGACGTTATAGACGTATATACTGTTCCCTCCGAGAAGTAGGGTTCGACAGGCCAGGAATGTTGTCAAATATTGCATCCGAGATGTTAGGTTGCCTTAGGTTAGGATATACAACGTTATAGACGCATATAATGTTCTCACCGAGAAGTAGGGTCCGACACGCCTGGAATGTTGTAGAATAATATATCCGAGATTTTAGGTTGCCTTAGGTGAGGATATATAACGTTATAGACGTACATACTGTTCCCTCCGAGAAGTAGGGTTCGACAGGCAAGGAATGTTGTCAAATATTGCATCCGAGATGTTAGATTGCCTTAGATTACGATATCGACCGTTATGGACGCATATAATATTCCCACCGAAAAGTATGTACCGACACGCGAGGAATATTGTAAAATATTACGTCTGAGATAATAGGTTGCCTTAGATTAGGATATATAACGTTATAGACGTATATACTGTTCCCTCCGAGAAGTATTGTTCGACAGGCCAGGAATGTTGTCAAATATTGCATCCGAGATGTCAGGTTGCCTTCGGTTAGGATATATAACGTTATAGACGTATATACTGTTCCCTCCGAGAAGTAGGGTTCGACAGGCCAGGAATGTTGTCAAATATTGCATGCGAGATGTTAGGTTGCATTAGATAAGGATATATAACGTTATAGACGCATATAATGTTACCACCGAGACGTAGGGACCGACATGCCTGGAATGTTGTCAAATGTTACATCCGAGATGTTAGGTTGCCTTAGGTTAGGATATATGACGTTGTAGACGTATATACTGTTCCTTCCGAGAAGTAGGGTTCGACAGGCCAGGAATGTTGTCAAATATTGCATTCGAGATGTTAGGTTGCCTTAGAATAGGAAATATACCGTTATAGACGCATGTAATGTTACCACCGAGACGTAGGGTTCGACAGGCTAGGAATGTTGTCAAATATTGCATCCGAGATGTTAGGTTGCCTTAGATAAGGATATATAACGTTATAGACGCATATAATGTTACTACCGAGACGTAGGGACCGACATGCCTGGAATGTTGTCAAATGTTACATCCGAGATGTTAGGTTGCCTTAGGTTAGGATATATAACGTTATAGACGTATATACTGTTCCCTGCGAGAAGTATTGTTCGACAGGCCAGGAATGTTGTCAAATATTGCATCCGAGATGTTAGGTTGCCTTAGGTTAGGATATATAACGTTCTAGACGCATGTAAAGTTACCACCGAGACGTAGGGACCGACACGCCTGGAATGTTGTCAAATGTTACATCCGAGATGTTAGGTTGCCTTAGGTTAGGATATATAACGTTATAGACGTATATACTGTTCCCACCGAGACGTAGGGACCGACACGCTTGGAATGTGGTAAAATGTTACAACCGAGATGTTAGGTTGCCTAAGATTAGGATATATACCGTTATAGACGCATGTAATGTTACCACCGAGACGTAGGGACCGACACGCCTGGAATGTTGTCAAATGTTACATCCGAGATGTTAGGTTGCCTTAGGCTAGGATATATGACGTTATAGATGTATATGCTGTTCCCTCCGAGATGTAGGGTTCGACAGGCCAGGAATGTTTTCAAATATTGCATCCGAGATATTAGGTTGCCTTAGGTTAGGATATATAACGTTATAGACGCATGTAATGTTACCACCGAGACGTAGGGACCGACACGCCTGGAATGCTGTCAAATGTCACATCCGGGATGTTAGGTTGTCTTAGGTTAGGATATATGACGTTACAGACGTATATACTGTTCCCTCCGAGATGTCGGGTTCGACAGGCCAGGAATGTTGTCACATATTTCATCCGAGATGTTAGGTTGCCTTAGACTAGGATATATACCGTTATAGATGTATATACTGTTCCCTCCGAGCAGTAGGGTTCGACAGGCCAGGAATGTTGTCAAATATTGCATCCGAGATGTTAGGTTGCCTTAGGTTAGCATATATAACGTTATAGACGCACGTAATGTTACCAGCGAGACGTAGGGTTCCAACACGCCTGGAATGTTGTCAAATGTTATATCCGAGATGTTAGGTTGCCTTAGGTTAGGATATACAACGTTATAGACGTATATACTGTTCCCACCGAGAAGTAGGGTTCGACACGCCAGGAATGTTGTCAAATATTACATACGAGAAGTTAGTTGGGCTTAGGTTAGGATATATAACGTTATAGACGCATGTAATGTTACCACCGAGACGTAGGGACCGACACGCCTGGAATGTGGTAAAATGTTACATCCGAGATGTTAGGTTGCCTAAGATTAGGATATATACCGTTATAGACGCATGTAATGTTACCACCGAGACGTAGGGACAGACACGCCTGGAATGTTGTCAAATGTTACATCCGAGATGTTAGGTTGCCTTAGGCTAGGATATATGACGTTATAGATGTATATGCTGTTCCCTCCGAGAAGTAGGGTTCGACAGGCCAGGAATGTTGTCAAATATTGCATCCGAGATGTTAGGTTGCCTTAGGTTAGGATATACAACGTTATAGACGCATATAATGTTCTCACCGAGAAGTAGGGTCCGACACGCCTGGAATGTTGTAGAATAATATATCCGAGATGTCAGGTTGCCTTAGGTTAGGATATATAACGTTATAGACGTATATACTGTTCCCTCCGAGAAGTAGGGTTCGACAGGCCAGGAATGTTGTCAAATATTGCATCCGAGATGTTAGGTTGCCTTAGATAAGGATATATAACGTTATAGACGCATATAATGTTACCACCGAGACGTAGGACCAACATGTCTGGAATGTTGTCAAATGTTATATCCGAGATGTTAGGTTGCCTTAGGTTAGGATATATAACGTTATAGACGTATATACTGTTCCCACCGAGTCGTAGGGACCGACACGCCTGGAATGTGGTAAAATGTTACATCCGAGATGTTAGGTTGCCTAAGATTAGGATATATACCGTTATAGACGCATGTAATGTTACCACCGAGACGTAGGGACCGACACGCCTGGAATGTTGTCAAATGTTACATCCGAGATGTTAGGTTGCCTTAGGCTAGGATATATGACGTTATAGATGTATATGCTGTTCCCTCCGAAATGTAGGTTTCCACAGGCCAGGAATGTTGTCAAATATTGCATCCGAGATATTAGGTTGCCTTAGGTTAGGATATATAACGTTATAGACGCATGTAATGTTACCACCGAGACGTAGAGACCGACACGCCTGCAATGCTGTCAAATGTTACATCCGGGATGTTAGGTTGTCTTAGGTTAGGATATATGACGTTACAGACGTATATACTGTTCCTTCCGACATGTCGGGTTCGACAGGCCAGGAATGTTGTCACATATTTCATCCGAGATGTTAGGTTGCCTTAGGTTAGCATATATAACGTTATAGACGCACGTAATGTTACCAGCGAGACGTAGGGTTCCAACACGCCTGGAATGTTGTCAAATGTTATATCCGAGATGTTAGGTTGCCTTAGGTTAGGATATATAACGTTATAGACGTATATACTGTTCCCACCGAGAAGTAGGGTTCGACACGTCAGGAATGTTGTCAAATATTACATACGAGATGTTAGTTGGCCTTAGGTTAGGATATATAACGTTATAGACGCATGTAATGTTACCACCGAGACGTAGGGACCGACACGCCTGGAATGTGGTAAAATGTTACATCCGAGATGTTAGGTTGCCTAAGATTAGGATATATACCGTTATAGACGTATATACTGTTCCCTCCGAGCAGTAGGGTTCGACAGGCCAGGAATGTTGTCAAAAATTGCATCCGAGATGTTAGGTTGCCTTAGATTAGCATATGCAGCGTTATAGACGCATATAATGTTACCACCGAGAAGTAGGGTCCGACACGCCTGGAAGGTTGTAGAATATTACGTCTGAGATAATAGGTTGCCTTAGATTAGGATATACAACGTTATAGACTCATATAATGTTCCCACCAAGAAGTAGGGTCCGACACGCCTTGAATGATGTAGAATATTACATCCGAGATGTCAGGTTGCCTTCGGTTAGGATATATAACGTTATAGACGTATATACTGTTCCCTCCGAGAAGTAGGGTTCGACAGGCCAGGAATATTGTCAAATATTGCATCCGAGATGTTAGGTTGCCTTAGATAAGGATATATAACGTTATAGACGCATATAATGTTACCACCGAGACATAGGGACCGACATGCCTGGAATGTTGTCAAATGTTACATCCGAGATGTTAGGTTGCCTTAGGTTAGGATATATGACGTTGTAGACGTATATACTGTTCCCTCCGAGAAGTAGGGTTCGACAGGCCAGGAATGTTGTCAAATATTGCATCCGAGATGTTAGGTTGCCTTAGATAAGGATATATAACGTTATAGACGCATATAATGTTACCACCGAGACGTAGGGACCGACATGCCTGGAATGTTGTCAAATGTTACATCCGAGATGTTAGGTTGCCTTAGGTTAGGATATATAACGTTATAGACGTATATACTGTTCCCTCCGAGAAGTATTGTTCGACAGGCCAGGAATGTTGTCAAATATTGCATCCGAGATGTTAGGGTGCCTTATGTTAGGATATATAACGTTCTAGACGCATGTAACGTTACCACCGAGACGTAGGGACCGACACGCCTGGAATGTTGTCAAATGTTACATCCGAGATGTTAGGTTGCCTTAGGTTAGGATTTATGACATTATAGACGTATATGCTGTTCCCTCCGAGAAGTAGGGTCCGACACGCCTGGAATGATGTAGAATATTACATCCGAGATGTCAGGTTGCCTTAGGTTAGGATATTTAACGTTATAGACGTATATACTGTTCCCTCCGAGAAGTAGGGTTCGACAGGCTAGGAATGTTGTCAAATATTGCATCCGAGATGTTAGGTTGCCTTAGATAAGGATATATAACGTTATAGACGCATATAATGTTACCACCGAGACGTAGGACCAACATGCCTGGAATGTTGTCAAATGTTACATCCGAGATATTAGGTTGCCTTAGGTTAGGATATATAACGTTATAGACGTATATACTGTTCCCTCCGAGAAGTATTGTTCGGCAGGCCAGGAATGTTGTCAAATATTGCATCCGAGATGTTAGGTTGCCTTAGGTTAGGATTTATATCGTTATAGACGCATGTAACGTTACCACCGAGACGTAGGGACCGACACGCCTGGAATGTTGTCAAATGTTACATCCGAGATGTTAGGTTGCCTTAGGTTAGGATATATGACGTTATAGACGTATATGCTGTTCACTCCGAGAAGTAGGGTTCGACAGGCCAGGAATGTTATCAAATATTGCATCCGAGATATTAGGTTGCCTTAGGTTAGGATATATAACGTTATAGACGCATGTAATGTTACCACCGAGACGTAGGGACCGACACGCCTGGAATGTTGTCAAATATTACATCCGAGATGTTAGGTTGTCTTAGGTTAGGATATATGACGTTACAGACGTATATACTGTTCCCTCCGAGATGTCGGGTTCGACAGGCTGGAATGTTGTCACATATTTCATCCGAGATGTTAGGTTGCCTTAGATTAGGATATATACCGTTATAGATGTATATACTGTTCCCTCCGAGCAGTAGGGTTCGACAGGCCAGGAATGTTGTCAAATATTGCATCCGAGATGTTAGGTTGCCTTAGGTTAGCATATATAACGTTATAGACGCACGTAATGTTACCAGCGAGACGTAGGGTTCCAACACGCCTGGAATGTTGTCAAATGTTATATCCGAGATGTTAGGTTGCCTTAGGTTAGGATATTTAACGTTATAGACGTATATACTGTTCCCACCGAGAAGTAGGGTTCGACACGCCAGGAATGTTGTCAGATATTACATACGAGATGTTAGTTGGCCTTAGGTTAGGATATATAACGTTATAGACGCATGTAACGTTACCACCGAGACGTAGGGACCGACACGCCTGGAATGTGGTAAAATGTTACATCCGAGATGTTAGGTTGCCTAAGATTAGGATATATACCGTTATAGACGCATGTAATGTTACCACCGAGACGTAGGGACCGACACGCCTGGAATGTTGTCAAATGTTACATCCGAGATGTTAGGTTGCCTTAGGCTAGGATATATGACGTTATAGACGTATATACTGTTCCCTCCGAGAAGTAGGGTTCGACAGGCCAGGAATGTTGTCAAATATTGCATCCGAGATGTTAGGTTGCCTTAGGTTAGGATATACAACGTTATAGACGCATATAATGTTCTCACCGAGAAGTAGGGTCCGACACGCCTGGAATGTTGTAGAATAATATATCCGAGATTTTAGGTTGCCTTAGGTGAGGATATATAACGTTATAGACGTACATACTGTTCCCTCCGAGAAGTAGGGTTCGACAGGCAAGGAATGTTGTCAAATATTGCATCCGAGATGTTAGATTGCCTTAGATTACGATATCGACCGTTATGGACGCATATAATATTCCCACCGAAAAGTATGTACCGACACGCGAGGAATATTGTAAAATATTACGTCTGAGATAATAGGTTGCCTTAGATTAGGATATATAACGTTATAGACGTATATACTGTTCCCTCCGAGAAGTATTGTTCGACAGGCCAGGAATGTTGTCAAATATTGCATCCGAGATGTTAGGTTGCCTTAGGTTAGGATATATAACGTTCTAGACGCATGTAACGTTACCACCGAGACGTAGGGACCGACACGCCTGGAACGTTGTCAAATGTTACATCCGAGATGTTAGGTTGCCTTAGGTTAGGATTTATGACGTTATAGACGTATATGCTGTTCCCTCCGAGAAGTAGGGTCCGACACGCCTGGAATGATGTAGAATATTACATCCGAGATGTCAGGTTGCCTTAGGTTAGGATTTATAACGTTATAGACGTATATACTGTTCCCTCCGAGAAGTAGGGTTCGACAGGCTAGGAATGTTGTCAAATATTGCATCCGAGATGTTAGGTTGCCTAAGATAAGGATATATAACGTTATAAACGGATATAATGTTACCACCGAGACGTAGGGACCGACACGCCTGGAATGTTGTCAAATGTTACATCCGAGATGTTAGGTTGCCTTAGGTTAGGATATATAACGTTATAGACGTTTATGCTGTTCACTCCGAGAAGTAGGGTTCGACAGGCCAGGAATGTTGTCAAATATTGCATCCGAGATATTAGGTTGCCTTAGGTTAGGATATATAACGTTATAGACGCATGTAATGTTACCACCGAGACGTAGGGACCGACACGCCTGGAATGTTGTCAAATGTTACATCCGAGATGTTAGGTTGTCTTAGGTTAGGATATATGACGTTATAGACGTACATACTGTTCCCTCCGAGAAGTAGGGTTCGACAGGCCAGGAATGTTGTCAAATATTGCATCCGAGATGTTAGGTTGCCTTAGATAAGGATATATAACGTTATAGACGCATATAATGTTACTACCGAGACGTAGGGACCGACATGCCTGGAATGTTGTCAAATGTTACATCCGAGATGTTAGGTTGCCTTAGGTTAGGATATATAACGTTATAGACGTATATACTGTTCCCTCCGAGAAGTATTGTTCGACAGGCCAGGAATGTTGTCAAATATTGCATCCGAGATGTTAGGTTGCCTAAGATTAGGATATATACCGTTATAGACGCATGTAATGTTCCCTCCGAGAAGTAGGGTTCGACAGGCTAGGAATGTTGTCAAATATTGCATCCGAGATGTTAGGTTGCCTAAGATAAGGATATATAACGTTATAAGCGCATATAATGTTACCACCGAGACGTAGGACCAACATGCCTGGAATGTTGTCAAATGTTACATCCGAGATGTTAGGTTGCCTTAGGTTAGGATATATAACGTTATAGACGTATATACTGTTCCCTCCGAGAAGTATTGTTCGGCAGGCCAGGAATGTTGTCAAATATTGCATCCGAGATGTTAGGTTGCCTTAGGTTAGGATATATAACGTTATAGACGCATGTAACGTTACCACCGAGACGTAGGGACCGACACGCCTGGAATGTAGTCAAATGTTATATCCGAGATGTTAGGTTGCCTTAGGTTAGGATATATAACGTTATAGACGTATATACTGTTCCCACCGAGAAGTAGGGTTCGACAGGCCAGGAATGTTGTCAAATATTACATACGAGATGTTAGTTGGCCTTAGGTTAGGATATATAACGTTATAGACGCATGTAATGTTACCACCGAGACGTAGGGACCGACACGCCTGGAATGTGGTAAAATGTTACATCCGAGATGTTAGGTTGCCTAAGATTAGGATATATACCGTTATAGACGTATATACTGTTCCCTCCGAGCAGTAGGGTTCGACAGGCCAGGAATGTTGTCAAAAATTGCATCCGAGATGTTAGGTTGCCTTAGATTAGCATATGCAGCGTTATAGACGCATATAATGTTACCACCGAGAAGTAGGGTCCGACACGCCTGGAAGGTTGTAGAATATTACGTCTGAGATAATAGGTTGCCTTAGATTAGGATATACAACGTTATAGACTCATATAATGTTCCCACCAAGAAGTAGGGTCCGACACGCCTTGAATGATGTAGAATATTACATCCGAGATGTCAGGTTGCCTTCGGTTAGGATATATAACGTTATAGACGTATATACTGTTCCCTCCGAGAAGTAGGGTTCGACAGGCCAGGAATGTTGTCAAATATTGCATCCGAGATGTTAGGTTGCCTTAGATAAGGATATATAACGTTATAGACGCATATAATGTTACCACCGAGACATAGGGACCGACATGCCTGGAATGTTGTCAAATGTTACATCCGAGATGTTAGGTTGCCTTAGGTTAGGATATATGACGTTGTAGACGTATATACTGTTCCCTCCGAGAAGTAGGGTTCGACAGGCCAGGAATGTTGTCAAATATTGCATCCGAGATGTTAGGTTGCCTTAGATAAGGATATATAACGTTATAGACGCATATAATGTTACCACCGAGACGTAGGGACCGACATGCCTGGAATGTTGTCAAATGTTACATCCGAGATGTTAGGTTGCCTTAGGTTAGGATATATAACGTTATAGACGTATATACTGTTCCCTCCGAGAAGTATTGTTCGACAGGCCAGGAATGTTGTCAAATATTGCATCCGAGATGTTAGGGTGCCTTATGTTAGGATATATAACGTTCTAGACGCATGTAACGTTACCACCGAGACGTAGGGACCGACACGCCTGGAATGTTGTCAAATGTTACATCCGAGATGTTAGGTTGCCTTAGGTTAGGATTTATGACATTATAGACGTATATGCTGTTCCCTCCGAGAAGTAGGGTCCGACACGCCTGGAATGATGTAGAATATTACATCCGAGATGTCAGGTTGCCTTAGGTTAGGATATTTAACGTTATAGACGTATATACTGTTCCCTCCGAGAAGTAGGGTTCGACAGGCTAGGAATGTTGTCAAATATTGCATCCGAGATGTTAGGTTGCCTTAGATAAGGATATATAACGTTATAGACGCATATAATGTTACCACCGAGACGTAGGACCAACATGCCTGGAATGTTGTCAAATGTTACATCCGAGATGTTAGGTTGCCTTAGGTTAGGATATATAACGTTATAGACGTATATACTGTTCCCTCCGAGAAGTATTGTTCGGCAGGCCAGGAATGTTGTCAAATATTGCATCCGAGATGTTAGGTTGCCTTAGGTTAGGATATATAACGTTATAGACGCATGTAACGTTACCACCGAGACGTAGGGACCGACACGCCTGGAATGTAGTCAAATGTTACATCCGAGATGTTAGGTTGCCTTAGGTTAGGATATATAACGTTATAGACGTTTATGCTGTTCACTCCGAGAAGTAGGGTTCGACAGGCCAGGAATGTTGTCAAATATTGCATCCGAGATATTAGGTTGCCTTAGGTTAGGATATATAACGTTATAGACGCATGTAATGTTACCACCGAGACGTAGGGACCGACACGCCTGGAATGTTGTCAAATGTTACATCCGAGATGTTAGGTTGTCTTAGGTTAGGATATATGACGTTATAGACGTACATACTGTTCCCTCCGAGAAGTAGGGTTCGACAGGCAAGGAATGTTGTCAAATATTGCATCCGAGATGTTAGATTGCCTTAGATTACGATATCGACCGTTATGGACGCATATAATATTCCCACCGAAAAGTATGTACCGACACGCGAGGAATATTGTAAAATATTACGTCTGAGATAATAGGTTGCCTTAGATTAGGATATGCAGCGTTATAGACGCATATAATGTTACCACCGAGAAGTAGGGTCCGACACGCCTGGAAGGTTGTAGAATATTACATCCGAGATGTTAGGTTGCCTTAGGTTGGGATATATAACGTTATAGACGTACATACTGTTCCCTCCGAGAAGTAGGGTTCGACAGGCAAGGAATGTTGTCAAATATTGCATCCGAGATGTTAGATTGCCTTAGATTACGATATCGACCGTTATGGACGCATATAATATTCCCACCGAAAAGTATGCACAGACACGCGAGGAATATTGTAAAATATAACGTCTGAGATAATAGGTTGCCTTAGATTAGGATATACAACGTTATAGACTCATATAATGTTCCCACCAAGAAGTAGGGTCCGACACGCCTTGAATGATGTAGAATATTACATCCGAGCTGTCAGGTTGCCTTCGGTTAGGATATATAACGTTATAGACGTATATACTGTTTCCTCCGAGAAGTAGGGTTCGACAGGCCAGGAATGTTGTCAAATATTGCATCCGAGATGTTAGGTTGCATTAGATAAGGATATATAACGTTATAGACGCATATAATGTTACCACCGAGACGTAGGGACCGACATGCCTGGAATGTTGTCAAATGTTACATCCGAGATGTTAGGTTGCCTTAGGTTAGGATATATGACGTTGTAGACGTATATACTGTTCCTTCCGAGAAGTAGGGTTCGACAGGCCAGGAATGTTGTCAAATATTGCATCCGAGATGTTAGGTTGCCTTAGATAAGGATATATAACGTTATAGACGCATATAATGTTACTACCGAGACGTAGGGACCGACATGCCTGGAATGTTGTCAAATGTTACATCCGAGATGTTAGGTTGCCTTAGGTTAGGATATATGACGTTGTAGACGTATATACTGTTCCTTCCGAGAAGTAGGGTTCGACAGGCCAGGAATGTTGTCAAATATTGCATCCGAGATGTTAGGTTGCCTTAGATAAGGATATATAACGTTATAGACGCATATAATGTTACTACCGAGACGTAGGGACCGACATGCCTGGAATGTTGTCAAATGTTACATCCGAGATGTTAGGTTGCCTTAGGTTAGGATATATAACGTTATAGACGTATATACTGTTCCCTCCGAGAAGTATTGTTCGACAGGCCAGGAATGTTGTCAAATATTGTATCCGAGATGTAAGGTTGCCTTAGGTTAGGATATATAACGTTCTAGACGCATGGAACGTTACCACCGAGACGTAGGGACCGACACGCCTGGAATGTTGTCAAATGTTACATACGAGATGTTAGGTTGCCTTAGGTTAGGATTTATGACGTTATAGACGTATATGCTGTTCATTCCGAGAAGTAGGGTCCGACACGCCTGGAATGATGTAGAATATTACATCCGAGATGTCAGGTTGCCTTAGGTTAGGATATATAACGTTATAGACGTATATACTGTTCCCTCCGAGAAGTAGGGTTCGACAGGCTAGGAATGTTGTCAAATATTGCATCCGAGATGTTAGGTTGCCTTAGGTTAGGATATATAACGTTATAGACGCATGTAACGTTACCACCGAGACGTAGGGACCGACACGCCTGGAATGTTGTCAAATGTTACATCCGAGATGTTAGGTTGCCTTGGGTTAGGATATATGACGTTATAGACGTTTATGCCGTTCACTCCGAGAAGTAGGGTTCGACAGGCCAGGAATGTTGTCAAATATTGCATCCGAGATATTAGGTTGCCTTAGGTTAGGATATATAACGTTATAGACGCATGTAATGTTACCACCGAGACGTAGGGACCGACACGCCTGGAATGTTGTCAAATGTTACATCCGAGATGTTAGGTTGTCTTAGGTTAGGATATATGACGTTACAGAAGTATATACTGTTCCCTCCGAGATGTCGGGTTCGACAGGCCAGGAATGTTGTCACATATTTCATCCGAGATGTTAGGTTGCCTTAGATTAGGATATATACCGTTATAGACGTATATACTGTTCCCTCCGAGCAGTAGGGTTCGACAGGCCAGGAATGTTGTCAAATATTGCATCCGAGATGTTAGGTTGCCTTAGATTAGGATATGCAGCGTTATAGACGCATATAATGTTCCCACCAAGAAGTAGGGTCCGACACGCCTCGAATGATGTAGAATATTACATCCGAGATGTCAGGTTGCCTTCGGTTAGGATATATAACGTTATAGACGTATATACTGTTCCCTCCGAGAAGTAGGGTTCGACAGGCCAGGAATGTTGTCAAATATTGCATCCGAGATGTTAGGTTGCCTTAGATTAGGAAATATACCGTTATAGACGCATGTAATGTTACCACCGAGACGTAGGGTTCGACAGGCTAGGAATGTTGTCAAATATTGCATCCGAGATGTTAGGTTGCCTTAGATAAGGATATATAACGTTATAGACGCATATAATGTTACCACCGTGACGTAGGACCAACATGCCTGGAATGTTGTCAAATGTTACATCCGAGATGTTAGATTGCCTTAGATTACGATATCGACCGTTATGGACGCATATAATATTCCAACCGAAAAGTATGCACCGACACGCGAGGAATATTGTAAAATATTACGTCTGAGATAATAGGTTGCCTTAGATTAGGATATACAACGTTATAGACTCATATAATGTTCCCACCAAGAAGTAGGGTCCGACACGCCTTAAATGATGTAGAATATTACATCCGAGATGTCAGGTTGCCTTCGGTTAGGATATATAACGTTATAGACGTATATACTGTTCCCTCCGAGAAGTAGGGTTCGACAGGCCAGGAATGTTGTCAAATATTGCATCCGAGATGTTAGGTTGCATTAGATAAGGATATATAACGTTATAGACGCATATAATGTTACCACCGAGACGTAGGGACCGACATGCCTGGAATGTTGTCAAATGTTACATCCGAGATGTTAGGTTGCCTTAGGTTAGGATATATGACGTTGTAGACGTATATACTGTTCCCTCCGAGAAGTAGGGTTCGATAGGCCAGGAATGTTGTCAAACATTGCATCCGAGATGTTAGGTTGCCTTAGGTTAGGATATATAACGTTATAGACGTATATACTGTTCCCTCCGAGAAGTATTGTTCGACAGGCCAGGAATGTTGTCAAATATTGCATCCGAGATGTTAGGGTGCCTTAGGTTAGGATATATAACGTTCTAGACGCACGTAACGTTACCAATGAGACGTAGGGACCGACACGCCTGGAATGTTGTCAAATGTTACATCCGAGATGTTAGGTTGCCTTAGGTTAGGATTTATGACGTTATAGACGTATATGCTGTTCCCTCCGAGAAGTAGGGTCCGACACGCCTGGAATGTTGTCAAATATTACATACGAGATGTTAGTTGGCCTTAGGTTAGGATATATAACGTTATAGACGCATGTAATGTTACCACCGAGACGTAGGGACCGACACGCCTGGAATGTGGTAAAATGTTACATCCGAGATGTTAGGTTGCCTAAGATTAGGATATATACCGTTATAGACGTATATACAGTTCCCTCCGAGCAGTAGGGTTCGACAGGCCAGGAATGTTGTCAAATATTGCATCCGAGATGTTAGGTTGCCTTAGATTAGGATATGCAGCGTTATAGACGCATATAATGTTACCACCGAGAAGTAGGGTCCGACACGCCTGGAAGGTTGTAGAATATTACGTCTGAGATAATAGGTTGCCTTAGATTAGGATATACAACGTTATAGACTCATATAATGTTCCCACCAAGAAGTAGGGTCCGACACGCCTTGAATGATGTAGAATATTACATCCGAGATGTCAGGTTGCCTTCGGTTAGGATATATAACGTTATAGACGTATATACTGTTCCCTCCGAGAAGTAGGGTTCGACAGGCCAGGAATGTTGTCAAATATTGCATCCGAGATGTTAGGTTGCCTTAGATAAGGATATATAACGTTATAGACGCATATAATGTTACCACCGAGACGTAGGGACCGACATGCCTGGAATGTTGTCAAATGTTACATCCGAGATGTTAGGTTGCCTTAGGTTAGGATATATAACGTTATAGACGCATATAATGTTACCACCGAGACGTAGGGACCGACATGCCTGGAATGTTGTCAAATGTTACATCCAAGATGTTAGGTTGCCTTAGGTTAGGATATATAACGTTATAGACGTATATACTGTTCCCTCCGAGAAGTATTGTTCGACAGGCCAGGAATGTTGTCAAATATTGCATCCGAGATGTTAGGTTGCCTTAGGTTAGTATATATAACGTTCTAGACGCATGTAACGTTACCACCGAGACGTAGGGACCGACACGCCTGGAATGTTGTCAAATGTTACATCCGAGATGTTAGGTTGCCTTAGGTTAGGATTTATGACGTTATAGACGTATATGCTGTTCATTCCGAGAAGTAGGGTCCGACACGCCTGGAATGATGTAGAATATTACATCCGAGATGTCAGGTTGCCTTAGGTTAGGATATATAACGTTATAGACGTATATACTGTTCCCTCCGAGAAGTAGGGTTCGACAGGCTAGGAATGTTGTCAAATATTGCATCCGAGATGTTAGGTTGCCTTAGATAAGGATATATAACGTTATAAACGCATGTAATGTTACCACCGAGACGTAGGACCAACATGCCTGGAATGTTGTCAAATGTTACATCCGAGATGTTAGGTTGCCTTAGGCTAGGATATATAACGTTATAGACGTATATACTGTTCCCTCCGAGAAGTATTGTTCGGCAGGCAAGGAATGTTGTCAAATATTGCATCCGAGATGTTAGGTTGCCTTAGGTTAGGATATATAACGTTATAGACGCATGTAACGTTACCACCGAGACGTAGGGACCGACACGCCTGGAATGTTGTCAAATGTTACATCCGAGATGTTAGGTTGCCTTAGGTTAGGATATATGACGTTATAGACGTTTATGCTGTTCACTCCGAGAAGTAGGGTTCGACAGGCCAGGAATGTTGTCAAATATTGCATCCGAGATATTAGGTTGCCTTAGGTTAGGATATATAACGTTATAGACGCATGTAATGTTACCACCGAGACGTAGGGACCGACACGCCTGGAATGTTGTCAAATGTTACATCCGAGATGTTAGGTTGTCTTAGGTTAGGATATATGACGTTATAGACGTACATACTGTTCCCTCCGAGAAGTAGGGTTCGACAGGCAAGGAATGTTGTCAAATATTGCATCCGAGATGTTAGATTGCCTTAGATTACGATATCGACCGTTATGGACGCATATAATATTCCCACCGAAAAGTATGTACCGACACGCGAGGAATATTGTAAAATATTACGTCTGAGATAATAGGTTGCCTTAGATTAGGATATGCAGCGTTATAGACGCATATAATGTTACCACCGAGAAGTAGGGTCCGACACGCCTGGAAGGTTGTAGAATATTACATCCGAGATGTTAGGTTGCCTTAGGTTGGGATATATAACGTTATAGACGTACATACTGTTCCCTCCGAGAAGTAGGGTTCGACAGGCAAGGAATGTTGTCAAATATTGCATCCGAGATGTTAGATTGCCTTAGATTACGATATCGACCGTTATGGACGCATATAATATTCCCACCGAAAAGTATGCACAGACACGCGAGGAATATTGTAAAATATAACGTCTGAGATAATAGGTTGCCTTAGATTAGGATATACAACGTTATAGACTCATATAATGTTCCCACCAAGAAGTAGGGTCCGACACGCCTTGAATGATGTAGAATATTACATCCGAGCTGTCAGGTTGCCTTCGGTTAGGATATATAACGTTATAGACGTATATACTGTTTCCTCCGAGAAGTAGGGTTCGACAGGCCAGGAATGTTGTCAAATATTGCATCCGAGATGTTAGGTTGCATTAGATAAGGATATATAACGTTATAGACGCATATAATGTTACCACCGAGACGTAGGGACCGACATGCCTGGAATGTTGTCAAATGTTACATCCGAGATGTTAGGTTGCCTTAGGTTAGGATATATGACGTTGTAGACGTATATACTGTTCCTTCCGAGAAGTAGGGTTCGACAGGCCAGGAATGTTGTCAAATATTGCATCCGAGATGTTAGGTTGCCTTAGATAAGGATATATAACGTTATAGACGCATATAATGTTACTACCGAGACGTAGGGACCGACATGCCTGGAATGTTGTCAAATGTTACATCCGAGATGTTAGGTTGCCTTAGGTTAGGATATATGACGTTGTAGACGTATATACTGTTCCTTCCGAGAAGTAGGGTTCGACAGGCCAGGAATGTTGTCAAATATTGCATCCGAGATGTTAGGTTGCCTTAGATAAGGATATATAACGTTATAGACGCATATAATGTTACTACCGAGACGTAGGGACCGACATGCCTGGAATGTTGTCAAATGTTACATCCGAGATGTTAGGTTGCCTTAGGTTAGGATATATAACGTTATAGACGTATATACTGTTCCCTCCGAGAAGTATTGTTCGACAGGCCAGGAATGTTGTCAAATATTGTATCCGAGATGTAAGGTTGCCTTAGGTTAGGATATATAACGTTCTAGACGCATGGAACGTTACCACCGAGACGTAGGGACCGACACGCCTGGAATGTTGTCAAATGTTACATACGAGATGTTAGGTTGCCTTAGGTTAGGATTTATGACGTTATAGACGTATATGCTGTTCATTCCGAGAAGTAGGGTCCGACACGCCTGGAATGATGTAGAATATTACATCCGAGATGTCAGGTTGCCTTAGGTTAGGATATATAACGTTATAGACGTATATACTGTTCCCTCCGAGAAGTAGGGTTCGACAGGCTAGGAATGTTGTCAAATATTGCATCCGAGATGTTAGGTTGCCTTAGGTTAGGATATATAACGTTATAGACGCATGTAACGTTACCACCGAGACGTAGGGACCGACACGCCTGGAATGTTGTCAAATGTTACATCCGAGATGTTAGGTTGCCTTGGGTTAGGATATATGACGTTATAGACGTTTATGCCGTTCACTCCGAGAAGTAGGGTTCGACAGGCCAGGAATGTTGTCAAATATTGCATCCGAGATATTAGGTTGCCTTAGGTTAGGATATATAACGTTATAGACGCATGTAATGTTACCACCGAGACGTAGGGACCGACACGCCTGGAATGTTGTCAAATGTTACATCCGAGATGTTAGGTTGTCTTAGGTTAGGATATATGACGTTACAGAAGTATATACTGTTCCCTCCGAGATGTCGGGTTCGACAGGCCAGGAATGTTGTCACATATTTCATCCGAGATGTTAGGTTGCCTTAGATTAGGATATATACCGTTATAGACGTATATACTGTTCCCTCCGAGCAGTAGGGTTCGACAGGCCAGGAATGTTGTCAAATATTGCATCCGAGATGTTAGGTTGCCTTAGATTAGGATATGCAGCGTTATAGACGCATATAATGTTCCCACCAAGAAGTAGGGTCCGACACGCCTCGAATGATGTAGAATATTACATCCGAGATGTCAGGTTGCCTTCGGTTAGGATATATAACGTTATAGACGTATATACTGTTCCCTCCGAGAAGTAGGGTTCGACAGGCCAGGAATGTTGTCAAATATTGCATCCGAGATGTTAGGTTGCCTTAGATTAGGAAATATACCGTTATAGACGCATGTAATGTTACCACCGAGACGTAGGGTTCGACAGGCTAGGAATGTTGTCAAATATTGCATCCGAGATGTTAGGTTGCCTTAGATAAGGATATATAACGTTATAGACGCATATAATGTTACCACCGTGACGTAGGACCAACATGCCTGGAATGTTGTCAAATGTTACATCCGAGATGTTAGATTGCCTTAGATTACGATATCGACCGTTATGGACGCATATAATATTCCAACCGAAAAGTATGCACCGACACGCGAGGAATATTGTAAAATATTACGTCTGAGATAATAGGTTGCCTTAGATTAGGATATACAACGTTATAGACTCATATAATGTTCCCACCAAGAAGTAGGGTCCGACACGCCTTAAATGATGTAGAATATTACATCCGAGATGTCAGGTTGCCTTCGGTTAGGATATATAACGTTATAGACGTATATACTGTTCCCTCCGAGAAGTAGGGTTCGACAGGCCAGGAATGTTGTCAAATATTGCATCCGAGATGTTAGGTTGCATTAGATAAGGATATATAACGTTATAGACGCATATAATGTTACCACCGAGACGTAGGGACCGACATGCCTGGAATGTTGTCAAATGTTACATCCGAGATGTTAGGTTGCCTTAGGTTAGGATATATGACGTTGTAGACGTATATACTGTTCCCTCCGAGAAGTAGGGTTCGATAGGCCAGGAATGTTGTCAAACATTGCATCCGAGATGTTAGGTTGCCTTAGGTTAGGATATATAACGTTATAGACGTATATACTGTTCCCTCCGAGAAGTATTGTTCGACAGGCCAGGAATGTTGTCAAATATTGCATCCGAGATGTTAGGGTGCCTTAGGTTAGGATATATAACGTTCTAGACGCACGTAACGTTACCAATGAGACGTAGGGACCGACACGCCTGGAATGTTGTCAAATGTTACATCCGAGATGTTAGGTTGCCTTAGGTTAGGATTTATGACGTTATAGACGTATATGCTGTTCCCTCCGAGAAGTAGGGTCCGACACGCCTGGAATGTTGTCAAATATTACATACGAGATGTTAGTTGGCCTTAGGTTAGGATATATAACGTTATAGACGCATGTAATGTTACCACCGAGACGTAGGGACCGACACGCCTGGAATGTGGTAAAATGTTACATCCGAGATGTTAGGTTGCCTAAGATTAGGATATATACCGTTATAGACGTATATACAGTTCCCTCCGAGCAGTAGGGTTCGACAGGCCAGGAATGTTGTCAAATATTGCATCCGAGATGTTAGGTTGCCTTAGATTAGGATATGCAGCGTTATAGACGCATATAATGTTACCACCGAGAAGTAGGGTCCGACACGCCTGGAAGGTTGTAGAATATTACGTCTGAGATAATAGGTTGCCTTAGATTAGGATATACAACGTTATAGACTCATATAATGTTCCCACCAAGAAGTAGGGTCCGACACGCCTTGAATGATGTAGAATATTACATCCGAGATGTCAGGTTGCCTTCGGTTAGGATATATAACGTTATAGACGTATATACTGTTCCCTCCGAGAAGTAGGGTTCGACAGGCCAGGAATGTTGTCAAATATTGCATCCGAGATGTTAGGTTGCCTTAGATAAGGATATATAACGTTATAGACGCATATAATGTTACCACCGAGACGTAGGGACCGACATGCCTGGAATGTTGTCAAATGTTACATCCGAGATGTTAGGTTGCCTTAGGTTAGGATATATAACGTTATAGACGCATATAATGTTACCACCGAGACGTAGGGACCGACATGCCTGGAATGTTGTCAAATGTTACATCCAAGATGTTAGGTTGCCTTAGGTTAGGATATATAACGTTATAGACGTATATACTGTTCCCTCCGAGAAGTATTGTTCGACAGGCCAGGAATGTTGTCAAATATTGCATCCGAGATGTTAGGTTGCCTTAGGTTAGTATATATAACGTTCTAGACGCATGTAACGTTACCACCGAGACGTAGGGACCGACACGCCTGGAATGTTGTCAAATGTTACATCCGAGATGTTAGGTTGCCTTAGGTTAGGATTTATGACGTTATAGACGTATATGCTGTTCATTCCGAGAAGTAGGGTCCGACACGCCTGGAATGATGTAGAATATTACATCCGAGATGTCAGGTTGCCTTAGGTTAGGATATATAACGTTATAGACGTATATACTGTTCCCTCCGAGAAGTAGGGTTCGACAGGCTAGGAATGTTGTCAAATATTGCATCCGAGATGTTAGGTTGCCTTAGATAAGGATATATAACGTTATAAACGCATGTAATGTTACCACCGAGACGTAGGACCAACATGCCTGGAATGTTGTCAAATGTTACATCCGAGATGTTAGGTTGCCTTAGGCTAGGATATATAACGTTATAGACGTATATACTGTTCCCTCCGAGAAGTATTGTTCGGCAGGCAAGGAATGTTGTCAAATATTGCATCCGAGATGTTAGGTTGCCTTAGGTTAGGATATATAACGTTATAGACGCATGTAACGTTACCACCGAGACGTAGGGACCGACACGCCTGGAATGTTGTCAAATGTTACATCCGAGATGTTAGGTTGCCTTAGGTTAGGATATATGACGTTATAGACGTTTATGCTGTTCACTCCGAGAAGTAGGGTTCGACAGGCCAGGAATGTTGTCAAATATTGCATCCGAGATATTAGGTTGCCTTAGGTTAGGATATATAACGTTATAGACGCATGTAATGTTACCACCGAGACGTAGGGACCGACACGCCTGGAATGTTGTCAAATGTTACATCCGAGATGTTAGGTTGTCTTAGGTTAGGATATATGACGTTACAGACGTATATACTGTTCCCTCCGAGATGTCGGGTTCGACAGGCCAGGAATGTTGTCACATATTGCATCCGAGATGTTAGGTTGCCTTAGATTAGGATATGCAGCGTTATAGACGCATATAATGTTACCACCGAGAAGTAGGGTCCGACACGCCTGGAAGGTTGTAGAATATTACATCCGAGATGTTAGGTTGCCTTAGGTTGGGATATATAACGTTATAGACGTACATACTGTTCCCTCCGAGAAGTAGGGTTCGACAGGCAAGGAATGTTGTCAAATATTGCATCCGAGATGTTAGATTGCCTTAGATTACGATATCGACCGTTATGGACGCATATAATATTCCCACCGAAAAGTATGCACAGACACGCGAGGAATATTGTAAAATATTACGTCTGAGATAATAGGTTGCCTTAGATTAGGATATACAACGTTATAGACTCATATAATGTTCCCACCAAGAAGTAGGGTCCGACACGCCTTGAATGATGTAGAATATTACATCCGAGATGTCAGGTTGCCTTCGGTTAGGATATATAACGTTATAGACGTATATACTGTTCCCTCCGAGAAGTAGGGTTCGACAGGCCAGGAATGTTGTCAAATATTGCATCCGAGATGTTAGGTTGCCTTAGATAAGGATATATAACGTTATAGACGCATATAATGTTACCACCGAGACGTAGGGACCGACATGCCTGGAATGTTGTCAAATATTACATACGAGATGTTAGTTGGCCTTAGGTTAGGATATATAACGTTATAGACGCATGTAATGTTACCACCGAGACGTAGGGACCGACACGCCTGGAATGTGGTAAAATGTTACATCCGAGATGTTAGGTTGCCTAAGATTAGGATATATACCGTTATAGACGCATGTAATGTTACCACCGAGACGTAGGGTTCGACAGGCTAGGAATGTTGTCAAATATTGCATCCGAGATGTTAGGTTGCCTTAGATAAGGATATATAACGTTATAGACGCATATAATGTTACCACCGTGACGTAGGACCAACATGCCTGGAATGTTGTCAAATGTTACATCCGAGATGTTAGATTGCCTTAGATTACGATATCGACCGTTATGGACGCATATAATATTCCAACCGAAAAGTATGCACCGACACGCGAGGAATATTGTAAAATATTACGTCTGAGATAATAGGTTGCCTTAGATTAGGATATACAAA
Source organism: Xylocopa violacea (assembly GCA_963969225.1). Classification (NCBI taxonomy): domain Eukaryota; kingdom Metazoa; phylum Arthropoda; class Insecta; order Hymenoptera; family Apidae; genus Xylocopa; species Xylocopa violacea. The sequence continues at coordinate 636,390 of CAXAJV010000194.1, read as the reverse complement.
GTTATAGACTCATATAATGTTCCCACCAAGAAGTAGGGTCCGACACGCCTTAAATGATGTAGAATATTACATCCGAGATGTCAGGTTGCCTTCGGTTAGGATATATAACGTTATAGACGTATATACTGTTCCCTCCGAGAAGTAGGGTTCGACAGGCCAGGAATGTTGTCAAATATTGCATCCGAGATGTTAGGTTGCATTAGATAAGGATATATAACGTTATAGACGCATATAATGTTACCACCGAGACGTAGGGACCGACATGCCTGGAATGTTGTCAAATGTTACATCCAAGATGTTAGGTTGCCTTAGGTTAGGATATATAACGTTATAGACGTATATACTGTTCCCTCCGAGAAGTATTGTTCGACAGGCCAGGAATGTTGTCAAATATTGCATCCGAGATGTTAGGTTGCCTTAGGTTAGTATATATAACGTTCTAGACGCATGTAACGTTACCACCGAGACGTAGGGACCGACACGCCTGGAATGTTGTCAAATGTTACATCCGAGATGTTAGGTTGCCTTAGGTTAGGATTTATGACGTTATAGACGTATATGCTGTTCATTCCGAGAAGTAGGGTCCGACACGCCTGGAATGATGTAGAATATTACATCCGAGATGTCAGGTTGCCTTAGGTTAGGATATATAACGTTATAGACGTATATACTGTTCCCTCCGAGAAGTAGGGTTCGACAGGCTAGGAATGTTGTCAAATATTGCATCCGAGATGTTAGGTTGCCTTAGATAAGGATATATAACGTTATAAACGCATGTAATGTTACCACCGAGACGTAGGACCAACATGCCTGGAATGTTGTCAAATGTTACATCCGAGATGTTAGGTTGCCTTAGGCTAGGATATATAACGTTATAGACGTATATACTGTTCCCTCCGAGAAGTATTGTTCGGCAGGCAAGGAATGTTGTCAAATATTGCATCCGAGATGTTAGGTTGCCTTAGGTTAGGATATATAACGTTATAGACGCATGTAACGTTACCACCGAGACGTAGGGACCGACACGCCTGGAATGTTGTCAAATGTTACATCCGAGATGTTAGGTTGCCTTAGGTTAGGATATATGACGTTATAGACGTTTATGCTGTTCACTCCGAGAAGTAGGGTTCGACAGGCCAGGAATGTTGTCAAATATTGCATCCGAGATATTAGGTTGCCTTAGGTTAGGATATATAACGTTATAGACGCATGTAATGTTACCACCGAGACGTAGGGACCGACACGCCTGGAATGTTGTCAAATGTTACATCCGAGATGTTAGGTTGTCTTAGGTTAGGATATATGACGTTACAGACGTATATACTGTTCCCTCCGAGATGTCGGGTTCGACAGGCCAGGAATGTTGTCACATATTGCATCCGAGATGTTAGGTTGCCTTAGATTAGGATATGCAGCGTTATAGACGCATATAATGTTACCACCGAGAAGTAGGGTCCGACACGCCTGGAAGGTTGTAGAATATTACATCCGAGATGTTAGGTTGCCTTAGGTTGGGATATATAACGTTATAGACGTACATACTGTTCCCTCCGAGAAGTAGGGTTCGACAGGCAAGGAATGTTGTCAAATATTGCATCCGAGATGTTAGATTGCCTTAGATTACGATATCGACCGTTATGGACGCATATAATATTCCCACCGAAAAGTATGCACAGACACGCGAGGAATATTGTAAAATATTACGTCTGAGATAATAGGTTGCCTTAGATTAGGATATACAACGTTATAGACTCATATAATGTTCCCACCAAGAAGTAGGGTCCGACACGCCTTGAATGATGTAGAATATTACATCCGAGATGTCAGGTTGCCTTCGGTTAGGATATATAACGTTATAGACGTATATACTGTTCCCTCCGAGAAGTAGGGTTCGACAGGCCAGGAATGTTGTCAAATATTGCATCCGAGATGTTAGGTTGCCTTAGATAAGGATATATAACGTTATAGACGCATATAATGTTACCACCGAGACGTAGGGACCGACATGCCTGGAATGTTGTCAAATATTACATACGAGATGTTAGTTGGCCTTAGGTTAGGATATATAACGTTATAGACGCATGTAATGTTACCACCGAGACGTAGGGACCGACACGCCTGGAATGTGGTAAAATGTTACATCCGAGATGTTAGGTTGCCTAAGATTAGGATATATACCGTTATAGACGCATGTAATGTTACCACCGAGACGTAGGGTTCGACAGGCTAGGAATGTTGTCAAATATTGCATCCGAGATGTTAGGTTGCCTTAGATAAGGATATATAACGTTATAGACGCATATAATGTTACCACCGTGACGTAGGACCAACATGCCTGGAATGTTGTCAAATGTTACATCCGAGATGTTAGATTGCCTTAGATTACGATATCGACCGTTATGGACGCATATAATATTCCAACCGAAAAGTATGCACCGACACGCGAGGAATATTGTAAAATATTACGTCTGAGATAATAGGTTGCCTTAGATTAGGATATACAAAGTTATAGACTCATATAATGTTCCCACCAAGAAGTAGGGTCCGACACGCCTTAAATGATGTAGAATATTACATCCGAGATGTCAGGTTGCCTTCGGTTAGGATATATAACGTTATAGACGTATATACTGTTCCCTCCGAGAAGTAGGGTTCGACAGGCCAGGAATGTTGTCAAATATTGCATCCGAGATGTTAGGTTGCATTAGATAAGGATATATAACGTTATAGACGCATATAATGTTACCACCGAGACGTAGGGACCGACATGCCTGGAATGTTGTCAAATGTTACATCCGAGATGTTAGGTTGCCTTAGGTTAGGATATATGACGTTGTAGACGTATATACTGTTCCCTCCGAGAAGTAGGTTTCGACAGGCCAGGAATGTTGTCAAACATTGCATCCGAGATGTTAGGTTGCCTTAGGTTAGGATATATAACGTTATAGACGTATATACTGTTCCCTCCGAGAAGTATTGTTCGACAGGCCAGGAATGTTGTCAAATATTGCATCCGAGATGTTAGGGTGCCTTAGGTTAGGATATATAACGTTCTAGACGCATGTAACGTTACCAATGAGACGTAGGGACCGACACGCCTGGAATGTTGTCAAATGTTACATCCGAGATGTTAGGTTGCCTTAGGTTAGGATTTATGACGTTATAGACGTATATGCTGTTCCCTCCGAGAAGTAGGGTCCGACACGCCTGGAATGTTGTCAAATATTACATACGAGATGTTAGTTGGCCTTAGGTTAGGATATATAACGTTATAGACGCATGTAATGTTACCACCGAGACGTAGGGACCGACACGCCTGGAATGTGGTAAAATGTTACATCCGAGATGTTAGGTTGCCTAAGATTAGGATATATACCGTTATAGACGTATATACAGTTCCCTCCGAGCAGTAGGGTTCGACAGGCCAGGAATGTTGTCAAATATTGCATCCGAGATGTTAGGTTGCCTTAGATTAGGATATGCAGCGTTATAGACGCATATAATGTTACCACCGAGAAGTAGGGTCCGACACGCCTGGAAGGTTGTAGAATATTACGTCTGAGATAATAGGTTGCCTTAGATTAGGATATACAACGTTATAGACTCATATAATGTTCCCACCAAGAAGTAGGGTCCGACACGCCTTGAATGATGTAGAATATTACATCCGAGATGTCAGGTTGCCTTCGGTTAGGATATATAACGTTATAGACGTATATACTGTTCCCTCCGAGAAGTAGGGTTCGACAGGCCAGGAATGTTGTCAAATATTGCATCCGAGATGTTAGGTTGCCTTAGATAAGGATATATAACGTTATAGACGCATATAATGTTACCACCGAGACGTAGGGACCGACATGCCTGGAATGTTGTCAAATGTTACATCCGAGATGTTAGGTTGCCTTAGGTTAGGATATATAACGTTATAGACGCATATAATGTTACCACCGAGACGTAGGGACCGACATGCCTGGAATGTTGTCAAATGTTACATCCGAGATGTTAGGTTGCCTTAGGTTCGGATATATAACGTTATAGACGTATATACTGTTCCCTCCGAGAAGTATTGTTCGACAGGCCAGGAATGTTGTCAAATATTGCATCCGAGATGTTAGGTTGCCTTAGGTTAGGATATATAACGTTCTAGACGCATGTAACGTTACCACCGAGACGTAGGGACCGACACGCCTGGAATGTTGTCAAATGTTACATCCGAGATGTTAGGTTGCCTTAGGTTAGGATTTATGACGTTATAGACGTATATGCTGTTCATTCCGAGAAGTAGGGTCCGACACGCCTGGAATGATGTAGAATATTACATCCGAGCTGTCAGGTTGCCTTCGGTTAGGATATATAACGTTATAGACGTATATACTGTTCCCTCCGAGAAGTAGGGTTCGACAGGCCAGGAATGTTGTCAAATATTGCATCCGAGATGTTAGGTTGCATTAGATAAGGATATATAACGTTATAGACGCATATAATGTTACCACCGAGACGTAGGGACCGACATGCCTGGAATGTTGTCAAATGTTACATCCGAGATGTTAGGTTGCCTTAGGTTAGGATATATGACGTTGTAGACGTATATACTGTTCCTTCCGAGAAGTAGGGTTCGACAGGCCAGGAATGTTGTCAAATATTGCATCCGAGATGTTAGGTTGCCTTAGATAAGGATATATAACGTTATAGACGCATATAATGTTACTACCGAGACGTAGGGACCGACATGCCTGGAATGTTGTCAAATGTTACATCCGAGATGTTAGGTTGCCTTAGGTTAGGATATATGACGTTGTAGACGTATATACTGTTCCTTCCGAGAAGTAGGGTTCGACAGGCCAGGAATGTTGTCAAATATTGCATCCGAGATGTTAGGTTGCCTTAGATAAGGATATATAACGTTATAGACGCATATAATGTTACTACCGAGACGTAGGGACCGACATGCCTGGAATGTTGTCAAATGTTACATCCGAGATGTTAGGTTGCCTTAGGTTAGGATATATAACGTTATAGACGTATATACTGTTCCCTCCGAGAAATATTGTTCGACAGGCCAGGAATGTTGTCAAATATTGTATCCGAGATGTAAGGTTGCCTTAGGTTAGGATATATAACGTTCTAGACGCATGGAACGTTACCACCGAGACGTAGGGACCGACACGCCTGGAATGTTGTCAAATGTTACATCCGAGATGTTAGGTTGCCTTAGGTTAGGATTTATGACGTTATAGACGTATATGCTGTTCATTCCGAGAAGTAGGGTCCGACACGCCTGGAATGATGTAGAATATTACATCCGAGATGTCAGGTTGCCTTAGGTTAGGATATATAACGTTATAGACGTATATACTGTTCCCTCCGAGAAGTAGGGTTCGACAGGCTAGGAATGTTGTCAAATATTGCATCCGAGATGTTAGGTTGCCTTAGGTTAGGATATATAACGTTATAGACGCATGTAACGTTACCACCGAGACGTAGGGACCGACACGCCTGGAATGTTGTCAAATGTTACATCCGAGATGTTAGGTTGCCTTGGGTTAGGATATATGACGTTATAGACGTTTATGCCGTTCACTCCGAGAAGTAGGGTTCGACAGGCCAGGAATGTTGTCAAATATTGCATCCGAGATATTAGGTTGCCTTAGGTTAGGATATATAACGTTATAGACGCATGTAATGTTACCACCGAGACGTAGGGACCGACACGCCTGGAATGTTGTCAAATGTTACATCCGAGATGTTAGGTTGTCTTAGGTTAGGATATATGACGTTACAGAAGTATATACTGTTCCCTCCGAGATGTCGGGTTCGACAGGCCAGGAATGTTGTCACATATTTCATCCGAGATGTTAGGTTGCCTTAGATTAGGATATATACCGTTATAGACGTATATACTGTTCCCTCCGAGCAGTAGGGTTCGACAGGCCAGGAATGTTGTCAAATATTGCATCCGAGATGTTAGGTTGCCTTAGATTAGGATATGCAGCGTTATAGACGCATATAATGTTCCCACCAAGAAGTAGGGTCCGACACGCCTCGAATGATGTAGAATATTACATCCGAGATGTCAGGTTGCCTTCGGTTAGGATATATAACGTTATAGACGTATATACTGTTCCCTCCGAGAAGTAGGGTTCGACAGGCCAGGAATGTTGTCAAATATTGCATCCGAGATGTTAGGTTGCCTTAGATTAGGAAATATACCGTTATAGACGCATGTAATGTTACCACCGAGACGTAGGGTTCGACAGGCTAGGAATGTTGTCAAATATTGCATCCGAGATGTTAGGTTGCCTTAGATAAGGATATATAACGTTATAGACGCATATAATGTTACCACCGTGACGTAGGACCAACATGCCTGGAATGTTGTCAAATGTTACATCCGAGATGTTAGATTGCCTTAGATTACGATATCGACCGTTATGGACGCATATAATATTCCAACCGAAAAGTATGCACCGACACGCGAGGAATATTGTAAAATATTACGTCTGAGATAATAGGTTGCCTTAGATTAGGATATACAACGTTATAGACTCATATAATGTTCCCACCAAGAAGTAGGGTCCGACACGCCTTAAATGATGTAGAATATTACATCCGAGATGTCAGGTTGCCTTCGGTTAGGATATATAACGTTATAGACGTATATACTGTTCCCTCCGAGAAGTAGGGTTCGACAGGCCAGGAATGTTGTCAAATATTGCATCCGAGATGTTAGGTTGCATTAGATAAGGATATATAACGTTATAGACGCATATAATGTTACCACCGAGACGTAGGGACCGACATGCCTGGAATGTTGTCAAATGTTACATCCGAGATGTTAGGTTGCCTTAGGTTAGGATATATGACGTTGTAGACGTATATACTGTTCCCTCCGAGAAGTAGGGTTCGACAGGCCAGGAATGTTGTCAAACATTGCATCCGAGATGTTAGGTTGCCTTAGGTTAGGATATATAACGTTATAGACGTATATACTGTTCCCTCCGAGAAGTATTGTTCGACAGGCCAGGAATGTTGTCAAATATTGCATCCGAGATGTTAGGGTGCCTTAGGTTAGGATATATAACGTTCTAGACGCATGTAACGTTACCAATGAGACGTAGGGACCGACACGCCTGGAATGTTGTCAAATGTTACATCCGAGATGTTAGGTTGCCTTAGGTTAGGATTTATGACGTTATAGACGTATATGCTGTTCCCTCCGAGAAGTAGGGTCCGACACGCCTGGAATGTTGTCAAATATTACATACGAGATGTTAGTTGGCCTTAGGTTAGGATATATAACGTTATAGACGCATGTAATGTTACCACCGAGACGTAGGGACCGACACGCCTGGAATGTGGTAAAATGTTACATCCGAGATGTTAGGTTGCCTAAGATTAGGATATATACCGTTATAGACGTATATACAGTTCCCTCCGAGCAGTAGGGTTCGACAGGCCAGGAATGTTGTCAAATATTGCATCCGAGATGTTAGGTTGCCTTAGATTAGGATATGCAGCGTTATAGACGCATATAATGTTACCACCGAGAAGTAGGGTCCGACACGCCTGGAAGGTTGTAGAATATTACGTCTGAGATAATAGGTTGCCTTAGATTAGGATATACAACGTTATAGACTCATATAATGTTCCCACCAAGAAGTAGGGTCCGACACGCCTTGAATGATGTAGAATATTACATCCGAGATGTCAGGTTGCCTTCGGTTAGGATATATAACGTTATAGACGTATATACTGTTCCCTCCGAGAAGTAGGGTTCGACAGGCCAGGAATGTTGTCAAATATTGCATCCGAGATGTTAGGTTGCCTTAGATAAGGATATATAACGTTATAGACGCATATAATGTTACCACCGAGACGTAGGGACCGACATGCCTGGAATGTTGTCAAATGTTACATCCGAGATGTTAGGTTGCCTTAGGTTAGGATATATAACGTTATAGACGCATATAATGTTACCACCGAGACGTAGGGACCGACATGCCTGGAATGTTGTCAAATGTTACATCCGAGATGTTAGGTTGCCTTAGGTTAGGATATATAACGTTATAGACGTATATACTGTTCCCTCCGAGAAGTATTGTTCGACAGGCCAGGAATGTTGTCAAATATTGCATCCGAGATGTTAGGTTGCCTTAGGTTAGGATATATAACGTTCTAGACGCATGTAACGTTACCACCGAGACGTAGGGACCGACACGCCTGGAATGTTGTCAAATGTTACATCCGAGATGTTAGGTTGCCTTAGGTTAGGATTTATGACGTTATAGACGTATATGCTGTTCATTCCGACAAGTAGGGTCCGACACGCCTGGAATGATGTAGAATATTACATCCGAGATGTCAGGTTGCCTTAGGTTAGGATATATAACGTTATAGACGTATATACTGTTCCCTCCGAGAAGTAGGGTTCGACAGGCTAGGAATGTTGTCAAATATTGCATCCGAGATGTTAGGTTGCCTTAGATAAGGATATATAACGTTATAAACGCATGTAATGTTACCACCGAGACGTAGGACCAACATGCCTGGAATGTTGTCAAATGTTACATCCGAGATGTTAGGTTGCCTTAGGCTAGGATATATAACGTTATAGACGTATATACTGTTCCCTCCGAGAAGTATTGTTCGGCAGGCAAGGAATGTTGTCAAATATTGCATCCGAGATGTTAGGTTGCCTTAGGTTAGGATATATAACGTTATAGACGCATGTAACGTTACCACCGAGACGTAGGGACCGACACGCCTGGAATGTTGTCAAATGTTACATCCGAGATGTTAGGTTGCCTTAGGTTAGGATATATGACGTTATAGACGTTTATGCTGTTCACTCCGAGAAGTAGGGTTCGACAGGCCAGGAATGTTGTCAAATATTGCATCCGAGATATTAGGTTGCCTTAGGTTAGGATATATAACGTTATAGACGCATGTAATGTTACCACCGAGACGTAGGGACCGACACGCCTGGAATGTTGTCAAATGTTACATCCGAGATGTTAGGTTGTCTTAGGTTAGGATATATGACGTTACAGACGTATATACTGTTCCCTCCGAGATGTCGGGTTCGACAGGCCAGGAATGTTGTCACATATTGCATCCGAGATGTTAGGTTGCCTTAGATTAGGATATGCAGCGTTATAGACGCATATAATGTTACCACCGAGAAGTAGGGTCCGACACGCCTGGAAGGTTGTAGAATATTACATCCGAGATGTTAGGTTGCCTTAGGTTGGGATATATAACGTTACAGACGTACATACTGTTCCCTCCGAGAAGTAGGGTTCGACAGGCAAGGAATGTTGTCAAATATTGCATCCGAGATGTTAGATTGCCTTAGATTACGATATCGACCGTTATGGACGCATATAATATTCCCACCGAAAAGTATGCACAGACACGCGAGGAATATTGTAAAATATTACGTCTGAGATAATAGGTTGCCTTAGATTAGGATATACAACGTTATAGACTCATATAATGTTCCCACCAAGAAGTAGGGTCCGACACGCCTTGAATGATGTAGAATATTACATCCGAGATGTCAGGTTGCCTTCGGTTAGGATATATAACGTTATAGACGTATATACTGTTCCCTCCGAGAAGTAGGGTTCGACAGGCCAGGAATGTTGTCAAATATTGCATCCGAGATGTTAGGTTGCCTTAGATAAGGATATATAACGTTATAGACGCATATAATGTTACCACCGAGACGTAGGGACCGACATGCCTGGAATGTTGTCAAATGTTACATCCGAGATGTTAGGTTGCCTTAGGTTAGGATATATAACGTTATAGACGTATATACTGTTCCCTCCGAGAAGTATTGTTCGACAGGCCAGGAATGTTGTCAAATATTGCATCCGAGATGTTAGGTTGCCTTAGGTTAGGATATATAACGTTCTAGACGCATGTAACGTTACCACCGAGACGTAGGGACCGACACGCCTGGAATGTTGTCAAATGTTACATCCGAGATGTTAGGTTGCCTTAGGTTAGGATTTATGACGTTATAGACGTATATGCTGTTCCCTCCGAGAAGTAGGGTCCGACACGCCTGGAATGTTGTCAAATATTGCATCCGAGATGTTAGGTTGCCTTAGATAAGGATATATAACGTTATAGACGCATATAATGTTACTACCGAGACGTAGGAACCGACATGCCTGGAATGTTGTCAAATGTTACATCCGAGATGTTAGGTTGCCTTAGGTTAGGATATATAACGTTATAGACGTATATACTGTTCCCTCCGAGAAGTATTGTTCGACAGGCCAGGAATGTTGTCAAATATTGCATCCGAGATGTTAGGTTGCCTTAGATTAGGAAATATACCGTTATAGACGCATGTAATGTTACCACCGAGACGTAGGGTTCGACAGGCTAGGAATGTTGTCAAATATTGCATCCGAGATGTTAGGTTGCCTTAGATAAGGATATATAACGTTATAGACGCATATAATGTTACCACCGAGACGTAGGGACCGACATGCCTGGAATGTTGTCAAATGTTACATCTGAGATGTTAGGTTGCCTTAGGTTAGGATATATAACGTTATAGACGTATATACTGTTCCCTCCGAGAAGTATTGTTCGACAGGCCAGGAATGTTGTCAAATATTACATACGAGATGTTAGTTGGCCTTAGGTTAGGATATATAACGTTATAGACGCATGTAATGTTACCACCGAGACGTAGGGACCGACACGCCTGGAATGTGGTAAAATGTTACATCCGAGATGTTAGGTTGCCTAAGATTAGGATATATACCGTTATAGACGCATGTAATGTTACCACCGAGACGTAGGGACCGACACGCCTGGAATGTTGTCAAATGTTACATCCGAGATGTTAGGTTGCCTTAGGCTAGGATATATGACGTTATAGATGTATATGCTGTTCCCTCCGAGAAGTAGGGTTCGACAGGCCAGGAATGTTGTCAAATATTGCATCCGAGATATTAGGTTGCCTTAGGTTAGGATATATAACGTTATAGACGCTTGTAATGTTACCACCGAGACATAGGGACCGACCCGCCTGGAATGTTGTCAAATGTTACATCCGAGATGTTAGGTTGCCTTAGGCTAGGATATATGACGTTATAGATGTATATGCTGTTCCCTCCGAGAAGTAGGGTTCGGCAGGCCAGGAATGTTGTCAAATATTGCATCCGAGATATTAGGTTGCCTTAGGTTAGGATATATAACGTTATAGACGCATGTAATGTTACCACCGAGACGTAGGGACCGACACGCCTGGAATGTTGTCAAATGTTACATCCGAGATGTTAGGTTGTCTTAGGTTAGGATATATGACGTTACAGACGTATATACTCTTCCCTCCGAGATGTCGGTTTCGGCAGGCCAGGAATGTTGTCACATATTTCATCCGAGATGTTAGGTTGCCTTAGATTAGGATATACAACGTTATAGACTCATATAATGTTCCCACCAAGAAGTAGGGTCCGACACGCCTTGAATGATGTAGAATATTACATCCGAGATGTCAGGTTGCCTTCGGTTAGGATATATAACGTTATAGACGTATATACTGTTCCCTCCGAGAAGTAGGGTTCGACAGGCTAGGAATGTTGTCAAATATTGCATCCGAGATGTTAGGTTGCCTTAGATAAGGATATATAACGTTATAAACGCATATAATGTTACCACCGAGACGTAGGACCAACATGCCTGGAATGTTGTCAAATGTTACATCCGAGATGTTAGGTTGCCTTAGGCTGGGATATATAACGTTATAGACGTATATACTGTTCCCTCCGAGAAGTATTGTTCGGCAGGCAAGGAATGTTGTCAAATATTGCATCCGAGATGTTAGGTTGCCTTAGGTTAGGATATATAACGTTATAGACGCATGTAACGTTACCACCGAGACGTAGGGACCGACACGCCTGGAATGTTGTCCAATGTTACATCCGAGATGTTAGGTTGCCTTAGGTTAGGATATATGACGTTATAGACGTTTATGCTGTTCACTCCGAGAAGTAGGGTTCGACAGGCCAGGAATGTTGTCAAATATTGCATCCGAGATATTAGGTTGCCTTAGGTTAGGATATATAACGTTATAGACGCATGTAATGTTACCACCGAGACGTAGGGACCGACACGCCTGGAATGTTGTCAAATGTTACATCCGAGATGTTAGGTTGTCTTAGGTTAGGATATATGACGTTACAGACGTATATACTGTTCCCTCCGAGATGTCGGGTTCGACAGGCCAGGAATGTTGTCACATATTGCATCCGAGATGTTAGGTTGCCTTAGATTAGGATATGCAGCGTTATAGACGCATATAATGTTACCACCGAGAAGTAGGGTCCGACACGCCTGGAAGGTTGTAGAATATTACATCCGAGATGTTAGGTTGCCTTAGGTTGGGATATATAACGTTATAGACGTACATACTGTTCCCTCCGAGAAGTAGGGTTCGACAGGCAAGGAATGTTGTCAAATATTGCATCCGAGATGTTAGATTGCCTTAGATTACGATATCGACCGTTATGGACGCATATAATATTCCAACCGAAAAGTATGCACCGACACGCGAGGAATATTGTAAAATATTACGTCTGAGATAATAGGTTGCCTTAGATTAGGATATACAACGTTATAGACTCATATAATGTTCCCACCAAGAAGTAGGGTCCGACACGCCTTAAATGATGTAGAATATTACATCCGAGATGTCAGGTTGCCTTCGGTTAGGATATATAACGTTATAGACGTATATACTGTTCCCTCCGAGAAGTAGGGTTCGACAGGCCAGGAATGTTGTCAAATATTGCATCCGAGATGTTAGGTTGCATTAGATAAGGATATATAACGTTATAGACGCATATAATGTTACCACCGAGACGTAGGGACCGACATGCCTGGAATGTTGTCAAATGTTACATCCGAGATGTTAGGTTGCCTTAGGTTAGGATATATGACGTTGTAGACGTATATACTGTTCCCTCCGAGAAGTAGGGTTCGACAGGCCAGGAATGTTGTCAAACATTGCATCCGAGATGTTAGGTTGCCTTAGGTTAGGATATATAACGTTATAGACGTATATACTGTTCCCTCCGAGAAGTATTGTTCGACAGGCCAGGAATGTTGTCAAATATTGCATCCGAGATGTTAGGGTGCCTTAGGTTAGGATATATAACGTTCTAGACGCATGTAACGTTACCAATGAGACGTAGGGACCGACACGCCTGGAATGTTGTCAAATGTTACATCCGAGATGTTAGGTTGCCTTAGGTTAGGATTTATGACGTTATAGACGTATATGCTGTTCCCTCCGAGAAGTAGGGTCCGACACGCCTGGAATGTTGTCAAATATTACATACGAGATGTTAGTTGGCCTTAGGTTAGGATATATAACGTTATAGACGCATGTAATGTTACCACCGAGACGTAGGGACCGACACGCCTGGAATGTGGTAAAATGTTACATCCGAGATGTTAGGTTGCCTAAGATTAGGATATATACCGTTATAGACGTATATACAGTTCCCTCCGAGCAGTAGGGTTCGACAGGCCAGGAATGTTGTCAAATATTGCATCCGAGATGTTAGGTTGCCTTAGATTAGGATATGCAGCGTTATAGACGCATATAATGTTACCACCGAGAAGTAGGGTCCGACACGCCTGGAAGGTTGTAGAATATTACGTCTGAGATAATAGGTTGCCTTAGATTAGGATATACAACGTTATAGACTCATATAATGTTCCCACCAAGAAGTAGGGTCCGACACGCCTTGAATGATGTAGAATATTACATCCGAGATGTCAGGTTGCCTTCGGTTAGGATATATAACGTTATAGACGTATGTACTGTTCCCTCCGAGAAGTAGGGTTCGACAGGCCAGGAATGTTGTCAAATATTGCATCCGAGATGTTAGGTTGCCTTAGATAAGGATATATAACGTTATAGACGCATATAATGTTACCACCGAGACGTAGGGACCGACATGCCTGGAATGTTGTCAAATGTTACATCCGAGATGTTAGGTTGCCTTAGGTTAGGATATATAACGTTATAGACGTATATACTGTTCCCTCCGAGAAGTATTGTTCGACAGGCCAGGAATGTTGTCAAATATTGCATCCGAGATGTTAGGTTGCCTTAGGTTAGGATATATAACGTTCTAGACGCATGTAACGTTACCACCGAGACGTAGGGACCGACACGCCTGGAATGTTGTCAAATGTTACATCCGAGATGTTAGGTTGCCTTAGGTTAGGATTTATGACGTTATAGACGTATATGCTGTTCATTCCGAGAAGTAGGGTCCGACACGCCTGGAATGATGTAGAATATTACATCCGAGATGTCAGGTTGCCTTAGGTTAGGATATATAACGTTATAGACGTATATACTGTTCCCTCCGAGAAGTAGGGTTCGACAGGCTAGGAATGTTGTCAAATATTGCATCCGAGATGTTAGGTTGCCTTAGATAAGGATATATAACGTTATAAACGCATGTAATGTTACCACCGAGACGTAGGACCAACATGCCTGGAATGTTGTCAAATGTTACATCCGAGATGTTAGGTTGCCTTAGGCTAGGATATATAACGTTATAGACGTATATACTGTTCCCTCCGAGAAGTATTGTTCGGCAGGCAAGGAATGTTGTCAAATATTGCATCCGAGATGTTAGGTTGCCTTAGGTTAGGATATATAACGTTATAGACGCATGTAACGTTACCACCGAGACGTAGGGACCGACACGCCTGGAATGTTGTCAAATGTTACATCCGAGATGTTAGGTTGCCTTAGGTTAGGATATATGACGTTATAGACGTTTATGCTGTTCACTCCGAGAAGTAGGGTTCGACAGGCCAGGAATGTTGTCAAATATTGCATCCGAGATATTAGGTTGCCTTAGGTTAGGATATATAACGTTATAGACGCATGTAATGTTACCACCGAGACGTAGGGACCGACACGCCTGGAATGTTGTCAAATGTTACATCCGAGATGTTAGGTTGTCTTAGGTTAGGATATATGACGTTACAGACGTATATACTGTTCCCTCCGAGATGTCGGGTTCGACAGGCCAGGAATGTTGTCACATATTGCATCCGAGATGTTAGGTTGCCTTAGATTAGGATATGCAGCGTTATAGACGCATATAATGTTACCACCGAGAAGTAGGGTCCGACACGCCTGGAAGGTTGTAGAATATTACATCCGAGATGTTAGGTTGCCTTAGGTTGGGATATATAACGTTACAGACGTACATACTGTTCCCTCCGAGAAGTAGGGTTCGACAGGCAAGGAATGTTGTCAAATATTGCATCCGAGATGTTAGATTGCCTTAGATTACGATATCGACCGTTATGGACGCATATAATATTCCCACCGAAAAGTATGCACAGACACGCGAGGAATATTGTAAAATATTACGTCTGAGATAATAGGTTGCCTTAGATTAGGATATACAACGTTATAGACTCATATAATGTTCCCACCAAGAAGTAGGGTCCGACACGCCTTGAATGATGTAGAATATTACATCCGAGATGTCAGGTTGCCTTCGGTTAGGATATATAACGTTATAGACGTATATACTGTTCCCTCCGAGAAGTAGGGTTCGACAGGCCAGGAATGTTGTCAAATATTGCATCCGAGATGTTAGGTTGCCTTAGATAAGGATATATAACGTTATAGACGCATATAATGTTACCACCGAGACGTAGGGACCGACATGCCTGGAATGTTGTCAAATGTTACATCCGAGATGTTAGGTTGCCTTAGGTTAGGATATATAACGTTATAGACGTATATACTGTTCCCTCCGAGAAGTATTGTTCGACAGGCCAGGAATGTTGTCAAATATTGCATCCGAGATGTTAGGTTGCCTTAGGTTAGGATATATAACGTTCTAGACGCATGTAACGTTACCACCGAGACGTAGGGACCGACACGCCTGGAATGTTGTCAAATGTTACATCCGAGATGTTAGGTTGCCTTAGGTTAGGATTTATGACGTTATAGACGTATATGCTGTTCCCTCCGAGAAGTAGGGTCCGACACGCCTGGAATGTTGTCAAATATTGCATCCGAGATGTTAGGTTGCCTTAGATAAGGATATATAACGTTATAGACGCATATAATGTTACTACCGAGACGTAGGAACCGACATGCCTGGAATGTTGTCAAATGTTACATCCGAGATGTTAGGTTGCCTTAGGTTAGGATATATAACGTTATAGACGTATATACTGTTCCCTCCGAGAAGTATTGTTCGACAGGCCAGGAATGTTGTCAAATATTGCATCCGAGATGTTAGGTTGCCTTAGATTAGGAAATATACCGTTATAGACGCATGTAATGTTACCACCGAGACGTAGGGTTCGACAGGCTAGGAATGTTGTCAAATATTGCATCCGAGATGTTAGGTTGCCTTAGATAAGGATATATAACGTTATAGACGCATATAATGTTACCACCGAGACGTAGGGACCGACATGCCTGGAATGTTGTCAAATGTTACATCTGAGATGTTAGGTTGCCTTAGGTTAGGATATATAACGTTATAGACGTATATACTGTTCCCTCCGAGAAGTATTGTTCGGCAGGCCAGGAATGTTGTCAAATATTACATACGAGATGTTAGTTGGCCTTAGGTTAGGATATATAACGTTATAGACGCATGTAATGTTACCACCGAGACGTAGGGACCGACACGCCTGGAATGTGGTAAAATGTTACATCCGAGATGTTAGGTTGCCTAAGATTAGGATATATACCGTTATAGACGCATGTAATGTTACCACCGAGACGTAGGGACCGACACGCCTGGAATGTTGTCAAATGTTACATCCGAGATGTTAGGTTGCCTTAGGCTAGGATATATGACGTTATAGATGTATATGCTGTTCCCTCCGAGAAGTAGGGTTCGACAGGCCAGGAATGTTGTCAAATATTGCATCCGAGATATTAGGTTGCCTTAGGTTAGGATATATAACGTTATAGACGCTTGTAATGTTACCACCGAGACATAGGGACCGACCCGCCTGGAATGTTGTCAAATGTTACATCCGAGATGTTAGGTTGCCTTAGGCTAGGATATATGACGTTATAGATGTATATGCTGTTCCCTCCGAGAAGTAGGGTTCGGCAGGCCAGGAATGTTGTCAAATATTGCATCCGAGATATTAGGTTGCCTTAGGTTAGGATATATAACGTTATAGACGCATGTAATGTTACCACCGAGACGTAGGGACCGACACGCCTGGAATGTTGTCAAATGTTACATCCGAGATGTTAGGTTGTCTTAGGTTAGGATATATGACGTTACAGACGTATATACTCTTCCCTCCGAGATGTCGGTTTCGGCAGGCCAGGAATGTTGTCACATATTTCATCCGAGATGTTAGGTTGCCTTAGATTAGGATATACAACGTTATAGACTCATATAATGTTCCCACCAAGAAGTAGGGTCCGACACGCCTTGAATGATGTAGAATATTACATCCGAGATGTCAGGTTGCCTTCGGTTAGGATATATAACGTTATAGACGTATATACTGTTCCCTCCGAGAAGTAGGGTTCGACAGGCTAGGAATGTTGTCAAATATTGCATCCGAGATGTTAGGTTGCCTTAGATAAGGATATATAACGTTATAAACGCATATAATGTTACCACCGAGACGTAGGACCAACATGCCTGGAATGTTGTCAAATGTTACATCCGAGATGTTAGGTTGCCTTAGGCTAGGATATATAACGTTATAGACGTATATACTGTTCCCTCCGAGAAGTATTGTTCGGCAGGCAAGGAATGTTGTCAAATATTGCATCCGAGATGTTAGGTTGCCTTAGGTTAGGATATATAACGTTATAGACGCATGTAACGTTACCACCGAGACGTAGGGACCGACACGCCTGGAATGTTGTCCAATGTTACATCCGAGATGTTAGGTTGCCTTAGGTTAGGATATATGACGTTATAGACGTTTATGCTGTTCACTCCGAGAAGTAGGGTTCGACAGGCCAGGAATGTTGTCAAATATTGCATCCGAGATATTAGGTTGCCTTAGGTTAGGATATATAACGTTATAGACGCATGTAATGTTACCACCGAGACGTAGGGACCGACACGCCTGGAATGTTGTCAAATGTTACATCCGAGATGTTAGGTTGTCTTAGGTTAGGATATATGACGTTACAGACGTATATACTGTTCCCTCCGAGATGTCGGGTTCGACAGGCCAGGAATGTTGTCACATATTGCATCCGAGATGTTAGGTTGCCTTAGATTAGGATATGCAGCGTTATAGACGCATATAATGTTACCACCGAGAAGTAGGGTCCGACACGCCTGGAAGGTTGTAGAATATTACATCCGAGATGTTAGGTTGCCTTAGGTTGGGATATATAACGTTATAGACGTACATACTGTTCCCTCCGAGAAGTAGGGTTCGACAGGCAAGGAATGTTGTCAAATATTGCATCCGAGATGTTAGATTGCCTTAGATTACGATATCGACCGTTATGGACGCATATAATATTCCCACCGAAAAGTATGCACAGACACGCGAGGAATATTGTAAAATATTACGTCTGAGATAATAGGTTGCCTTAGATTAGGATATACAACGTTATAGACTCATATAATGTTCCCACCAAGAAGTAGGGTCCGACACGCCTTGAATGATGTAGAATATTACATCCGAGATGTCAGGTTGCCTTCGGTTAGGATATATAACGTTATAGACGTATATACTGTTCCCTCCGAGAAGTAGGGTTCGACAGGCCAGGAATGTTGTCAAATATTGCATCCGAGATGTTAGGTTGCCTTAGATAAGGATATATAACGTTATAGACGCATATAATGTTACCACCGAGACGTAGGGACCGACATGCCTGGAATGTTGTCAAATGTTACATCCGAGATGTTAGGTTGCCTTAGGTTAGGATATATAACGTTATAGACGTATATACTGTTCCCTCCGAGAAGTATTGTTCGACAGGCCAGGAATGTTGTCAAATATTACATACGAGATGTTAGTTGGCCTTAGGTTAGGATATATAACGTTATAGACGCATGTAATGTTACCACCGAGACGTAGGGACCGACACGCCTGGAATGTGGTAAAATGTTACATCCGAGATGTTAGGTTGCCCAAGATTAGGATATATACCGTTATAGACGCATGTAATGTTACCACCGATACGTAGGGACCGACACGCCTGGAATGTTGTCAAATGTTACATCCGAGATGTTAGGTTGCCTTAGGCTAGGATATATGACGTTATAGATGTATATGCTGTTCCCTCCGAGAAGTAGGGTTCGACAGGCCAGGAATGTTGTCAAATATTGCATCCGAGATGTTAGGTTGCCTTAGATTAGGAAATATACCGTTATAGACGCATGTAATGTTACCACCGAGACGTAGGGTTCGACAGGCTAGGAATGTTGTCAAATATTGCATCCGAGATGTTAGGTTGCCTTAGATAAGGATATATAACGTTATAGACGCATATAATGTTACCACCGAGACGTAGGGACCGACATGCCTGGAATGTTGTCAAATGTTACATCCGAGATGTTAGGTTGCCTTAGGTTAGGATATATAACGTTATAGACGTATATACTGTTCCCTCCGAGAAGTATTGTTCGACAGGCCAGGAATGTTGTCAAATATTGCATCCGAGATGTTAGGTTGCCTTAGGTTAGGATATATAACGTTCTAGACGCATGTAACGTTACCACCGAGACGTAGGGACCGACACGCCTGGAATGTTGTCAAATGTTACATCCGAGATGTTAGGTTGCCTTAGGTTAGGATTGATGACGTTATAGACGTATATGCTGTTCCCTCCGAGAAGTAGGGTCCGACACGCCTGGAATGTTGTCAAATATTGCATCCGAGATGTTAGGTTGCCTTAGATAAGGATATATAACGTTATAGACGCATATAATGTTACTACCGAGACGTAGGAACCGACATGCCTGGAATGTTGTCAAATGTTACATCCGAGATGTTAGGTTGCCTTAGGTTAGGATATATAACGTTATAGACGTATATACTGTTCCCTCCGAGAAGTATTGTTCGACAGGCCAGGAATGTTGTCAAATATTGCATCCGAGATGTTAGGTTGCCTTAGATTAGGAAATATACCGTTATAGACGCATGTAATGTTACCACCGAGACGTAGGGTTCGGCAGGCAAGGAATGTTGTCAAATATTGCATCCGAGATGTTAGGTTGCCTTAGGTTAGGATATATAACGTTATAGACGCATGTAACGTTACCACCGAGACGTAGGGACCGACACGCTTGGAATGTTGTCAAATGTTACATCCGAGATGTTAGGTTGCCTTAGGTTAGGATATATGACGTTATAGACGTTTATGCTGTTCACTCCGAGAAGTAGGGTTCGACAGGCCAGGAATGTTGTCAAATATTGCATCCGAGATATTAGGTTGCCTTAGGTTAGGATATATAACGTTATAGACGCATGTAATGTTACCACCGAGACGTAGGGACCGACACGCCTGGAATGTTGTCAAATGTTACATCCGAGATGTTAGGTTGTCTTAGGTTAGGATATATGACGTTACAGACGTATATACTGTTCCCTCCGAGATGTCGGGTTCGACAGGCCAGGAATGTTGTCACATATTGCATCCGAGATGTTAGGTTGCCTTAGATTAGGATATGCAGCGTTATAGACGCATATAATGTTACCACCGAGAAGTAGGGTCCGACACGCCTGGAAGGTTGTAGAATATTACATCCGAGATGTTAGGTTGCCTTAGGTTGGGATATATAACGTTACAGACGTACATACTGTTCCCTCCGAGAAGTAGGGTTCGACAGGCAAGGAATGTTGTCAAATATTGCATCCGAGATGTTAGATTGCCTTAGATTACGATATCGACCGTTATGGACGCATATAATATTCCCACCGAAAAGTATGCACAGACACGCGAGGAATATTGTAAAATATTACGTCTGAGATAATAGGTTGCCTTAGATTAGGATATACAACGTTATAGACTCATATAATGTTCCCACCAAGAAGTAGGGTCCGACACGCCTTGAATGATGTAGAATATTACATCCGAGATGTCAGGTTGCCTTCGGTTAGGATATATAACGTTATAGACGTATATACTGTTCCCTCCGAGAAGTAGGGTTCGACAGGCCAGGAATGTTGTCAAATATTGCATCCGAGATGTTAGGTTGCCTTAGATAAGGATATATAACGTTATAGACGCATATAATGTTACCACCGAGACGTAGGGACCGACATGCCTGGAATGTTGTCAAATGTTACATCCGAGATGTTAGGTTGCCTTAGGTTAGGATATATAACGTTATAGACGTATATACTGTTCCCTCCGAGAAGTATTGTTCGACAGGCCAGGAATGTTGTCAAATATTGCATCCGAGATGTTAGGTTGCCTTAGGTTAGGATATATAACGTTCTAGACGCATGTAACGTTACCACCGAGACGTAGGGACCGACACGCCTGGAATGTTGTCAAATGTTACATCCGAGATGTTAGGTTGCCTTAGGTTAGGATTTATGACGTTATAGACGTATATGCTGTTCCCTCCGAGAAGTAGGGTCCGACACGCCTGGAATGTTGTCAAATATTGCATCCGAGATGTTAGGTTGCCTTAGATAAGGATATATAACGTTATAGACGCATATAATGTTACTACCGAGACGTAGGAACCGACATGCCTGGAATGTTGTCAAATGTTACATCCGAGATGTTAGGTTGCCTTAGGTTAGGATATATAACGTTATAGACGTATATACTGTTCCCTCCGAGAAGTATTGTTCGACAGGCCAGGAATGTTGTCAAATATTGCATCCGAGATGTTAGGTTGCCTTAGATTAGGAAATATACCGTTATAGACGCATGTAATGTTACCACCGAGACGTAGGGTTCGACAGGCTAGGAATGTTGTCAAATATTGCATCCGAGATGTTAGGTTGCCTTAGATAAGGATATATAACGTTATAGACGCATATAATGTTACCACCGAGACGTAGGGACCGACATGCCTGGAATGTTGTCAAATGTTACATCTGAGATGTTAGGTTGCCTTAGGTTAGGATATATAACGTTATAGACGTATATACTGTTCCCTCCGAGAAGTATTGTTCGACAGGCCAGGAATGTTGTCAAATATTACATACGAGATGTTAGTTGGCCTTAGGTTAGGATATATAACGTTATAGACGCATGTAATGTTACCACCGAGACGTAGGGACCGACACGCCTGGAATGTGGTAAAATGTTACATCCGAGATGTTAGGTTGCCTAAGATTAGGATATATACCGTTATAGACGCATGTAATGTTACCACCGAGACGTAGGGACCGACACGCCTGGAATGTTGTCAAATGTTACATCCGAGATGTTAGGTTGCCTTAGGCTAGGATATATGACGTTATAGATGTATATGCTGTTCCCTCCGAGAAGTAGGGTTCGACAGGCCAGGAATGTTGTCAAATATTGCATCCGTGATATTAGGTTGCCTTAGGTTAGGATATATAACGTTATAGACGCTTGTAATGTTACCACCGAGACATAGGGACCGACCCGCCTGGAATGTTGTCAAATGTTACATCCGAGATGTTAGGTTGCCTTAGGCTAGGATATATGACGTTATAGATGTATATGCTGTTCCCTCCGAGAAGTAGGGTTCGGCAGGCCAGGAATGTTGTCAAATATTGCATCCGAGATATTAGGTTGCCTTAGGTTAGGATATATAACGTTATAGACGCATGTAATGTTACCACCGAGACGTAGGGACCGACACGCCTGGAATGTTGTCAAATGTTACATCCGAGATGTTAGGTTGTCTTAGGTTAGGATATATGACGTTACAGACGTATATACTCTTCCCTCCGAGATGTCGGTTTCGGCAGGCCAGGAATGTTGTCACATATTTCATCCGAGATGTTAGGTTGCCTTAGATTAGGATATACAACGTTATAGACTCATATAATGTTCCCACCAAGAAGTAGGGTCCGACACGCCTTGAATGATGTAGAATATTACATCCGAGATGTCAGGTTGCCTTCGGTTAGGATATATAACGTTATAGACGTATATACTGTTCCCTCCGAGAAGTAGGGTTCGACAGGCTAGGAATGTTGTCAAATATTGCATCCGAGATGTTAGGTTGCCTTAGATAAGGATATATAACGTTATAAACGCATATAATGTTACCACCGAGACGTAGGACCAACATGCCTGGAATGTTGTCAAATGTTACATCCGAGATGTTAGGTTGCCTTAGGCTAGGATATATAACG
This sequence comes from Xylocopa violacea, assembly GCA_963969225.1. NCBI lineage: Eukaryota > Metazoa > Arthropoda > Insecta > Hymenoptera > Apidae > Xylocopa > Xylocopa violacea. Next base: position 613,071 of record CAXAJV010000194.1, on the reverse strand, counting down.
TTATAGACGTATATACTGTTCCCTCCGAGAAGTATTGTTCGGCAGGCAAGGAATGTTGTCAAATATTGCATCCGAGATGTTAGGTTGCCTTAGGTTAGGATATATAACGTTATAGACGCATGTAACGTTACCACCGAGACGTAGGGACCGACACGCCTGGAATGTTGTCAAATGTTACATCCGAGATGTTAGGTTGCCTTAGGTTAGGATATATGACGTTATAGACGTTTATGCTGTTCACTCCGAGAAGTAGGGTTCGACAGGCCAGGAATGTTGTCAAATATTGCATCCGAGATATTAGGTTGCCTTAGGTTAGGATATATAACGTTATAGACGCATGTAATGTTACCACCGAGACGTAGGGACCGACACGCCTGGAATGTTGTCAAATGTTACATCCGAGATGTTAGGTTGTCTTAGGTTAGGATATATGACGTTACAGACGTATATACTGTTCCCTCCGAGATGTCGGGTTCGACAGGCCAGGAATGTTGTCACATATTGCATCCGAGATGTTAGGTTGCCTTAGATTAGGATATGCAGCGTTATAGACGCATATAATGTTACCACCGAGAAGTAGGGTCCGACACGCCTGGAAGGTTGTAGAATATTACATCCGAGATGTTAGGTTGCCTTAGGTTGGGATATATAACGTTATAGACGTACATACTGTTCCCTCCGAGAAGTAGGGTTCGACAGGCAAGGAATGTTGTCAAATATTGCATCCGAGATGTTAGATTGCCTTAGATTACGATATCGACCGTTATGGACGCATATAATATTCCCACCGAAAAGTATGCACAGACACGCGAGGAATATTGTAAAATATTACGTCTGAGATAATAGGTTGCCTTAGATTAGGATATACAACGTTATAGACTCATATAATGTTCCCACCAAGAAGTAGGGTCCGACACGCCTTGAATGATGTAGAATATTACATCCGAGATGTCAGGTTGCCTTCGGTTAGGATATATAACGTTATAGACGTATATACTGTTCCCTCCGAGAAGTAGGGTTCGACAGGCCAGGAATGTTGTCAAATATTGCATCCGAGATGTTAGGTTGCCTTAGATAAGGATATATAACGTTATAGACGCATATAATGTTACCACCGAGACGTAGGGACCGACATGCCTGGAATGTTGTCAAATGTTACATCCGAGATGTTAGGTTGCCTTAGGTTAGGATATATAACGTTATAGACGTATATACTGTTCCCTCCGAGAAGTATTGTTCGACAGGCCAGGAATGTTGTCAAATATTACATACGAGATGTTAGTTGGCCTTAGGTTAGGATATATAACGTTATAGACGCATGTAATGTTACCACCGAGACGTAGGGACCGACACGCCTGGAATGTGGTAAAATGTTACATCCGAGATGTTAGGTTGCCCAAGATTAGGATATATACCGTTATAGACGCATGTAATGTTACCACCGATACGTAGGGACCGACACGCCTGGAATGTTGTCAAATGTTACATCCGAGATGTTAGGTTGCCTTAGGCTAGGATATATGACGTTATAGATGTATATGCTGTTCCCTCCGAGAAGTAGGGTTCGACAGGCCAGGAATGTTGTCAAATATTGCATCCGAGATGTTAGGTTGCCTTAGATTAGGAAATATACCGTTATAGACGCATGTAATGTTACCACCGAGACGTAGGGTTCGACAGGCTAGGAATGTTGTCAAATATTGCATCCGAGATGTTAGGTTGCCTTAGATAAGGATATATAACGTTATAGACGCATATAATGTTACCACCGAGACGTAGGGACCGACATGCCTGGAATGTTGTCAAATGTTACATCCGAGATGTTAGGTTGCCTATGTTAGGATATATAACGTTATAGACGTATATACTGTTCCCTCCGAGAAGTATTGTTCGACAGGCCAGGAATGTTGTCAAATATTGCATCCGAGATGTTAGGTTGCCTTAGGTTAGGATATATAACGTTCTAGACGCATGTAACGTTACCACCGAGACGTAGGGACCGACACGCCTGGAATGTTGTCAAATGTTACATCCGAGATGTTAGGTTGCCTTAGGTTAGGATTTATGACGTTATAGACGTATATGCTGTTCCCTCCGAGAAGTAGGGTCCGACACGCCTGGAATGTTGTCAAATATTGCATCCGAGATGTTAGGTTGCCTTAGATAAGGATATATAACGTTATAGACGCATATAATGTTACTACCGAGACGTAGGAACCGACATGCCTGGAATGTTGTCAAATGTTACATCCGAGATGTTAGGTTGCCTTAGGTTAGGATATATAACGTTATAGACGTATATACTGTTCCCTCCGAGAAGTATTGTTCGACAGGCCAGGAATGTTGTCAAATATTGCATCCGAGATGTTAGGTTGCCTTAGATTAGGAAATATACCGTTATAGACGCATGTAATGTTACCACCGAGACGTAGGGTTCGACAGGCTAGGAATGTTGTCAAATATTGCATCCGAGATGTTAGGTTGCCTTAGATAAGGATATATAACGTTATAGACGCATATAATGTTACCACCGAGACGTAGGGACCGACATGCCTGGAATGTTGTCAAATGTTACATCCGAGATGTTAGGTTGCCTTAGGTTAGGATATATAACGTTATAGACGTATATACTGTTCCCTCCGAGAAGTATTGTTCGACAGGCCAGGAATGTTGTCAAATATTACATACGAGATGTTAGTTGGCCTTAGGTTAGGATATATAACGTTATAGACGCATGTAATGTTACCACCGAGACGTAGGGACCGACACGCCTGGAATGTGGTAAAATGTTACATCCGAGATGTTAGGTTGCCTAAGATTAGGATATATACCGTTATAGACGCATGTAATGTTACCACCGAGACGTAGGGACCGACACGCCTGGAATGTTGTCAAATGTTACATCCGAGATGTTAGGTTGCCTTAGGCTAGGATATATGACGTTATAGATGTATATGCTGTTCCCTCCGAGAAGTAGGGTTCGACAGGCCAGGAATGTTGTCAAATATTGCATCCGAGATATTAGGTTGCCTTAGGTTAGGATATATAACGTTATAGACGCTTGTAATGTTACCACCGAGACATAGGGACCGACCCGCCTGGAATGTTGTCAAATGTTACATCCGAGATGTTAGGTTGCCTTAGGCTAGGATATATGACGTTATAGATGTATATGCTGTTCCCTCCGAGAAGTAGGGTTCGGCAGGCCAGGAATGTTGTCAAATATTGCATCCGAGATATTAGGTTGCCTTAGGTTAGGATATATAACGTTATAGACGCATGTAATGTTACCACCGAGACGTAGGGACCGACACGCCTGGAATGTTGTCAAATGTTACATCCGAGATGTTAGGTTGTCTTAGGTTAGGATATATGACGTTACAGACGTATATACTCTTCCCTCCGAGATGTCGGTTTCGGCAGGCCAGGAATGTTGTCACATATTTCATCCGAGATGTTAGGTTGCCTTAGATTAGGATATGCAACGTTATAGACTCATATAATGTTCCCACCAAGAAGTAGGGTCCGACACGCCTTGAATGATGTAGAATATTACATCCGAGATGTCAGGTTGCCTTCGGTTAGGATATATAACGTTATAGACGTATATACTGTTCCCTCCGAGAAGTAGGGTTCGACAGGCTAGGAATGTTGTCAAATATTGCATACGAGATGTTAGGTTGCCTTAGATAAGGATATATAACGTTATAAACGCATATAATGTTACCACCGAGACGTAGGACCAACATGCCTGGAATGTTGTCAAATGTTACATCCGAGATGTTAGGTTGCCTTAGGTTAGGATATATGACGTTATAGACGTTTATGCTGTTCACTCCGAGAAGTAGGGTTCGACAGGCCAGGAATGTTGTCAAATATTGCATCCGAGATATTAGGTTGCCTTAGGTTAGGATATATAACGTTATAGACGCATGTAATGTTACCACCGAAAAGTATGCACAGACACGCGAGGAATATTGTAAAATATTACGTCTGAGATAATAGGTTGCCTTAGATTAGGATATATGACGTTACAGACGTATATACTGTTCCCTCCGAGATGTCGGGTTCGACAGGCCAGGAATGTTGTCACATATTGCATCCGAGATGTTAGGTTGCCTTAGATTAGGATATGCAGCGTTATAGACGCATATAATGTTACCACCGAGGAGTAGGGTCCGACACGCCTGGAAGGTTGTAGAATATTACATCCGAGATGTTAGGTTGCCTTAGGTTGGGATATATAACGTTATAGACGTACATACTGTTCCCTCCGAGAAGTAGGGTTCGACAGGCAAGGAATGTTGTCAAATATTGCATCCGAGATGTTAGATTGCCTTAGATTACGATATCGACCGTTATGGACGCATATAATATTCCCACCGAAAAGTATGCACAGACACGCGAGGAATATTGTAAAATATTACGTCTGAGATAATAGGTTGCCTTAGATTAGGATATACAACGTTATAGACTCATATAATGTTCCCACCAAGAAGTAGGGTCCGACACGCCTTGAATGATGTAGAATATTACATCCGAGATGTCAGGTTGCCTTCGGTTAGGATATATAACGTTATAGACGTATATACTGTTCCCTCCGAGAAGTAGGTTTCGACAGGCCAGGAATGTTGTCAAATATTGCATCCGAGATGTTAGGTTGCCTTAGATAAGGATATATAACGTTATAGACGCATATAATGTTACCACCGAGACGTAGGGACCGACATGCCTGGAATGTTGTCAAATGTTACATCCGAGATGTTAGGTTGCCTTAGGTTAGGATATATAACGTTATAGACGTATATACTGTTCCCTCCGAGAAGTATTGTTCGACAGGCCAGGAATGTTGTCAAATATTACATACGAGATGTTAGTTGGCCTTAGGTTAGGATATATAACGTTATAGACGCATGTAATGTTACCACCGAGACGTAGGGACCGACACGCCTGGAATGTGGTAAAATGTTACATCCGAGATGTTAGGTTGCCCAAGATTAGGATATATACCGTTATAGACGCATGTAATGTTACCACCGATACGTAGGGACCGACACGCCTGGAATGTTGTCAAATGTTACATCCGAGATGTTAGGTTGCCTTAGGCTAGGATATATGACGTTATAGATGTATATGCTGTTCCCTCCGAGAAGTAGGGTTCGACAGGCCAGGAATGTTGTCAAATATTGCATCCGAGATGTTAGGTTGCCTTAGATTAGGAAATATACCGTTATAGACGCATGTAATGTTACCACCGAGACGTAGGGTTCGACAGGCTAGGAATGTTGTCAAATATTGCATCCGAGATGTTAGGTTGCCTTAGATAAGGATATATAACGTTATAGACGCATATAATGTTACCACCGAGACGTAGGGACCGACATGCCTGGAATGTTGTCAAATGTTACATCCGAGATGTTAGGTTGCCTTAGGTTAGGATATATAACGTTATAGACGTATATACTGTTCCCTCCGAGAAGTATTGTTCGACAGGCCAGGAATGTTGTCAAATATTGCATCCGAGATGTTAGGTTGCCTTAGGTTAGGATATATAACGTTCTAGACGCATGTAACGTTACCACCGAGACGTAGGGACCGACACGCCTGGAATGTTGTCAAATGTTACATCCGAGATGTTAGGTTGCCTTAGGTTAGGATTTATGACGTTATAGACGTATATGCTGTTCCCTCCGAGAAGTAGAGTCCGACACGCCTGGAATGTTGTCAAATATTGCATCCGAGATGTTAGGTTGCCTTAGATAAGGATATATAACGTTATAGACGCATATAATGTTACTACCGAGACGTAGGAACCGACATGCCTGGAATGTTGTCAAATGTTACATCCGAGATGTTAGGTTGCCTTAGGTTAGGATATATAACGTTATAGACGTATATACTGTTCCCTCCGAGAAGTAGGGTTCGACAGGCCAGGAATGTTGTCAAATATTGCATCCGAGATGTTAGGTTGCCTTAGATTAGGAAATATACCGTTATAGACGCATGTAATGTTACCACCGAGACGTAGGGTTCGACACGCCTGGAATGTGGTAAAATGTTACATCCGAGATGTTAGGTTGCCTAAGATTAGGATATATACCGTTATAGACGCATGTAATGTTACCACCGAGACGTAGGGACCGACACGCCTGGAATGTTGTCAAATGTTACATCCGAGATGTTAGGTTGCCTTAGGCTAGGATATATGACGTTATAGATGTATATGCTGTTCCCTCCGAGAAGTAGGGTTCGACAGGCCAGGAATGTTGTCAAATATTGCATCCGAGATATTAGGTTGCCTTAGGTTAGGATATATAACGTTATAGACGCTTGTAATGTTACCACCGAGACATAGGGACCGACCCGCCTGGAATGTTGTCAAATGTTACATCCGAGATGTTAGGTTGCCTTAGGCTAGGATATATGACGTTATAGATGTATATGCTGTTCCCTCCGAGAAGTAGGGTTCGGCAGGCCAGGAATGTTGTCAAATATTGCATCCGAGATATTAGGTTGCCTTAGGTTAGGATATATAACGTTATAGACGCATGTAATGTTACCACCGAGACGTAGGGACCGACACGCCTGGAATGTTGTCAAATGTTACATCCGAGATGTTAGGTTGTCTTAGGTTAGGATATATGACGTTACAGACGTATATACTCTTCCCTCCGAGATGTCGGTTTCGGCAGGCCAGGAATGTTGTCACATATTTCATCCGAGATGTTAGGTTGCCTTAGATTAGGATATGCAACGTTATAGACTCATATAATGTTCCCACCAAGAAGTAGGGTCCGACACGCCTTGAATGATGTAGAATATTACATCCGAGATGTCAGGTTGCCTTCGGTTAGGATATATAACGTTATAGACGTATATACTGTTCCCTCCGAGAAGTAGGGTTCGACAGGCTAGGAATGTTGTCAAATATTGCATACGAGATGTTAGGTTGCCTTAGATAAGGATATATAACGTTATAAACGCATATAATGTTACCACCGAGACGTAGGACCAACATGCCTGGAATGTTGTCAAATGTTACATCCGAGATGTTAGGTTGCCTTAGGTTAGGATATATGACGTTATAGACGTTTATGCTGTTCACTCCGAGAAGTAGGGTTCGACAGGCCAGGAATGTTGTCAAATATTGCATCCGAGATATTAGGTTGCCTTAGGTTAGGATATATAACGTTATAGACGCATGTAATGTTACCACCGAAAAGTATGCACAGACACGCGAGGAATATTGTAAAATATTACGTCTGAGATAATAGGTTGCCTTAGATTAGGATATATGACGTTACAGACGTATATACTGTTCCCTCCGAGATGTCGGGTTCGACAGGCCAGGAATGTTGTCACATATTGCATCCGAGATGTTAGGTTGCCTTAGATTAGGATATGCAGCGTTATAGACGCATATAATGTTACCACCGAGGAGTAGGGTCCGACACGCCTGGAAGGTTGTAGAATATTACATCCGAGATGTTAGGTTGCCTTAGGTTGGGATATATAACGTTATAGACGTACATACTGTTCCCTCCGAGAAGTAGGGTTCGACAGGCAAGGAATGTTGTCAAATATTGCATCCGAGATGTTAGATTGCCTTAGATTACGATATCGACCGTTATGGACGCATATAATATTCCCACCGAAAAGTATGCACAGACACGCGAGGAATATTGTAAAATATTACGTCTGAGATAATAGGTTGCCTTAGATTAGGATATACAACGTTATAGACTCATATAATGTTCCCACCAAGAAGTAGGGTCCGACACGCCTTGAATGATGTAGAATATTACATCCGAGATGTCAGGTTGCCTTCGGTTAGGATATATAACGTTATAGACGTATATACTGTTCCCTCCGAGAAGTAGGTTTCGACAGGCCAGGAATGTTGTCAAATATTGCATCCGAGATGTTAGGTTGCCTTAGATAAGGATATATAACGTTATAGACGCATATAATGTTACCACCGAGACGTAGGGACCGACATGCCTGGAATGTTGTCAAATGTTACATCCGAGATGTTAGGTTGCCTTAGGTTAGGATATATAACGTTATAGACGTATATACTGTTCCCTCCGAGAAGTATTGTTCGACAGGCCAGGAATGTTGTCAAATATTACATACGAGATGTTAGTTGGCCTTAGGTTAGGATATATAACGTTATAGACGCATGTAATGTTACCACCGAGACGTAGGGACCGACACGCCTGGAATGTGGTAAAATGTTACATCCGAGATGTTAGGTTGCCCAAGATTAGGATATATACCGTTATAGACGCATGTAATGTTACCACCGATACGTAGGGACCGACACGCCTGGAATGTTGTCAAATGTTACATCCGAGATGTTAGGTTGCCTTAGGCTAGGATATATGACGTTATAGATGTATATGCTGTTCCCTCCGAGAAGTAGGGTTCGACAGGCCAGGAATGTTGTCAAATATTGCATCCGAGATGTTAGGTTGCCTTAGATTAGGAAATATACCGTTATAGACGCATGTAATGTTACCACCGAGACGTAGGGTTCGACAGGCTAGGAATGTTGTCAAATATTGCATCCGAGATGTTAGGTTGCCTTAGATAAGGATATATAACGTTATAGACGCATATAATGTTACCACCGAGACGTAGGGACCGACATGCCTGGAATGTTGTCAAATGTTACATCCGAGATGTTAGGTTGCCTTAGGTTAGGATATATAACGTTATAGACGTATATACTGTTCCCTCCGAGAAGTATTGTTCGACAGGCCAGGAATGTTGTCAAATATTGCATCCGAGATGTTAGGTTGCCTTAGGTTAGGATATATAACGTTCTAGACGCATGTAACGTTACCACCGAGACGTAGGGACCGACACGCCTGGAATGTTGTCAAATGTTACATCCGAGATGTTAGGTTGCCTTAGGTTAGGATTTATGACGTTATAGACGTATATGCTGTTCCCTCCGAGAAGTAGAGTCCGACACGCCTGGAATGTTGTCAAATATTGCATCCGAGATGTTAGGTTGCCTTAGATAAGGATATATAACGTTATAGACGCATATAATGTTACTACCGAGACGTAGGAACCGACATGCCTGGAATGTTGTCAAATGTTACATCCGAGATGTTAGGTTGCCTTAGGTTAGGATATATAACGTTATAGACGTATATACTGTTCCCTCCGAGAAGTAGGGTTCGACAGGCCAGGAATGTTGTCAAATATTGCATCCGAGATGTTAGGTTGCCTTAGATTAGGAAATATACCGTTATAGACGCATGTAATGTTACCACCGAGACGTAGGGTTCGACACGCCTGGAATGTGGTAAAATGTTACATCCGAGATGTTAGGTTGCCTAAGATTAGGATATATACCGTTATAGACGCATGTAATGTTACCACCGAGACGTAGGGACCGACACGCCTGGAATGTTGTCAAATGTTACATCCGAGATGTTAGGTTGCCTTAGGCTAGGATATATGACGTTATAGATGTATATGCTGTTCCCTCCGAGAAGTAGGGTTCGACAGGCCAGGAATGTTGTCAAATATTGCATCCGAGATATTAGGTTGCCTTAGGTTAGGATATATAACGTTATAGACGCTTGTAATGTTACCACCGAGACATAGGGACCGACCCGCCTGGAATGTTGTCAAATGTTACATCCGAGATGTTAGGTTGCCTTAGGCTAGGATATATGACGTTATAGATGTATATGCTGTTCCCTCCGAGAAGTAGGGTTCGGCAGGCCAGGAATGTTGTCAAATATTGCATCCGAGATATTAGGTTGCCTTAGGTTAGGATATATAACGTTATAGACGCATGTAATGTTACCACCGAGACGTAGGGACCGACACGCCTGGAATGTTGTCAAATGTTACATCCGAGATGTTAGGTTGTCTTAGGTTAGGATATATGACGTTACAGACGTATATACTCTTCCCTCCGAGATGTCGGTTTCGGCAGGCCAGGAATGTTGTCACATATTTCATCCGAGATGTTAGGTTGCCTTAGATTAGGATATACAACGTTATAGACTCATATAATGTTCCCACCAAGAAGTAGGGTCCGACACGCCTTGAATGATGTAGAATATTACATCCGAGATGTCAGGTTGCCTTCGGTTAGGATATATAACGTTATAGACGTATATACTGTTCCCTCCGAGAAGTAGGGTTCGACAGGCCAGGAATGTTGTCAAATATTGCATCCGAGATGTTAGGTTGCCTTAGATTAGGAAATATACCGTTATAGACGCATGTAATGTTACCACCGAGACGTAGGGACCGACATGCCTGGAATGTTGTCAAATGTTACATCCGAGATGTTAGGTTGCCTTAGGTTAGGATATATGACGTTGTAGACGTATATACTGTTCCCTCCGAGAAGTATTGTTCGACAGGCCAGGAATGTTGTCAAATATTGCATCCGAGATGTTAGGTTGCCTTAGATTAGGAAATATACCGTTATATACGCATGTAATGTTACCACCGAGACGTAGGGACCGACACGCCTGGAATGTGGTAAAATGTTACATCCGAGATGTTAGGTTGCCTAAGATTAGGATATATACCGTTATAGACGCATGTAATGTTACCACCGATACGTAGGGACCGACACGCCTGGAATGTTGTCAAATGTTACATCCGAGATGTTAGGTTGCCTTAGGCTAGGATATATGACGTTATAGATGTATATGCTGTTCCCTCCGAGAAGTAGGGTTCGACAGGCCAGGAATGTTGTCAAATATTGCATCCGAGATGTTAGGTTGCCTTAGATTAGGAAATATACCGTTATAGACGCATGTAATGTTACCACTGAGACGTAGGGTTCGACAGGCTAGGAATGTTGTCAAATATTGCATCCGAGATGTTAGGTTGCCTTAGATAAGGATATATAACGTTATAGACGCATATAATGTTACCACCGAGACGTAGGGACCGACATGCCTGGAATGTTGTCAAATGTTACATCCGAGATGTTAGGTTGCCTTAGGTTAGGATATATAACGTTATAGACGTATATACTGTTCCCTCCGAGAAGTATTGTTCGACAGGCCAGGAATGTTGTCAAATATTGCATCCGAGATGTTAGGTTGCCTTAGGTTAGGATATATAACGTTCTAGACGCATGTAACGTTACCACCGAGACGTAGGGACCGACACGCCTGGAATGTTGTCAAATGTTACATCCGAGATGATAGGTTGCCTTAGGTTAGGATTTATGACGTTATAGACGTATATGCTGTTCCCTCCGAGAAGTAGGGACCGACACGCCTGGAATGTTGTCAAATGTTACATCCGAGATGTTAGGTTGCCTTAGGTTAGGATTTATGACGTTATAGACGTATATGCTGTTCATTCCGAGAAGTAGGGTCCCACACGCCTGGAATGATGTAGAATATTACATCCGAGATGTCAGGTTGCCTTAGGTTAGGATATATAACGTTATAGACGTATATACTGTTCCCTCCGAGAAGTAGGGTTCGACAGGCTAGGAATGTTGTCAAATATTGCATCCGAGATGTTAGGTTGCCTTAGATAAGGATATATAACGTTATAAACGCATATAATGTTACCACCGAGACGTAGGACCAACATGCCTGGAATGTTGTCAAATGTTACATCCGAGATGTTAGGTTGCCTTAGGTTAGGATATATAACGTTATAGACGTATATACTGTTCCCTCCGAGAAGTATTGTTCGGCAGGCCAGGAATGTTGTCAAATATTGCATCCGAGATGTTAGGTTGCCTTAGGTTAGGATATATAACGTTATAGACGCATGTAACGTTACCACCGAGACGTAGGGACCGACACGCCTGGAATGTTGTCAAATGTTACATCCGAGATGTTAGGTTGCCTTAGGTTAGGATATATGACGTTATAGACGTTTATGCTGTTCACTCCGAGAAGTAGGGTTCGACAGGCCAGGAATGTTGTCAAATATTGCATCCGAGATATTAGGTTGCCTTAGGTTAGGATATATAACGTTATAGACGCATGTAATGTTACCACCGAAAAGTATGCACAGACACGCGAGGAATATTGTAAAATATTACGTCTGAGATAATAGGTTGCCTTAGATTAGGATATACAACGTTATAGACTCATATAATGTTCCCACCAAGAAGTAGGGTCCGACACGCCTTGAATGATGTAGAATATTACATCCGAGATGTCAGGTTGCCTTCGGTTAGGATATATAACGTTATAGACGTATATACTGTTCCCTCCGAGAAGTAGGGTTCGACAGGCCAGGAATGTTGTCAAATATTGCATCCGAGATGTTAGGTTGCCTTAGATAAGGATATATAACGTTATAGACGCATATAATGTTACCACCGAGACGTAGGGACCGACACGCCTGGAATGTTGTCAAATGTTACATCCGAGATGTTAGGTTGCCTTAGGCTAGGATATATGACGTTATAGACGTTTATGCTGTTCACTCCGAGAAGTAGGGTTCGACAGGCCAGGAATGTTGTCAAATATTGCATCCGAGATATTAGGTTGCCTTAGGTTAGGATATATAACGTTATAGACGCATGTAATGTTACCACCGAGACGTAGGGACCGACACGCCTGGAATGTTGTCAAATGTTACATCCGAGATGTTAGGTTGCCTTAGGTTGGGATATATAACGTTATAGACGTACATACTGTTCCCTCCGAGAAGTAGGGTTCGACAGGCAAGGAATGTTGTCAAATATTGCATCCGAGATGTTAGATTGCCTTAGATTACGATATCGACCGTTATGGACGCATATAATATTCCCACCGAAAAGTATGCACAGACACGCGAGGAATATTGTAAAATATTACGTCTGAGATAATAGGTTGCCTTAGATTAGGATATACAACGTTATAGACTCATATAATGTTCCCACCAAGAAGTAGGGTCCGACACGCCTTGAATGATGTAGAATATTACATCCGAGATGTCAGGTTGCCTTCGGTTAGGATATATAACGTTATAGACGTATATACTGTTCCCTCCGAGAAGTAGGGTTCGACAGGCCAGGAATGTTGTCAAATATTGCATCCGAGATGTTAGGTTGCCTTAGATAAGGATATATAACGTTATAGACGCATATAATGTTACCACCGAGACGTAGGGACCGACACGCCTGGAATGTTGTCAAATGTTACATCCGAGATGTTAGGTTGCCTTAGGCTAGGATATATGACGTTATAGATGTATATGCTGTTCCCTCCGAGAAGTAGGGTTCGACAGGCCAGGAATGTTGTCAAATATTGCATCCGAGATGTTAGGTTGCCTTAGATTAGGAAATATACCGTTATAGACGCATGTAATGTTACCACCGAGACGTAGGGTTCGACAGGCTAGGAATGTTGTCAAATATTGCATCCGAGATGTTAGGTTGCCTTAGATAAGGATATATAACGTTATAGACGCATATAATGTTACCACCGAGACGTAGGGACCGACATGCCTGGAATGTTGTCAAATGTTACATCCGAGATGTTAGGTTGCCTTAGGTTCGGATATATAACGTTATAGACGTATATACTGTTCCCTCCGAGAAGTATTGTTCGACAGGCCAGGAATGTTGTCAAATATTGCATCCGAGATGTTAGGTTGCCTTAGGTTAGGATATATAACGTTCTAGACGCATGTAACGTTACCACCGAGACGTAGGGACCGACACGCCTGGAATGTTGTCAAATGTTACATCCGAGATGTTAGGTTGCCTTAGGTTAGGATTTATGACGTTATAGACGTATATGCTGTTCCCTCCGAGAAGTAGGGACCGACACGCCTGGAATGTTGTCAAATGTTACATCCGAGATGTTAGGTTGCCTTAGGTTAGGATTTATGACGTTATAGACGTATATGCTGTTCATTCCGAGAAGTAGGGTCCGACACGCCTGGAATGATGTAGAATATTACATCCGAGATGTCAGGTTGCCTTAGTTTAGGATATATAACGTTATAGACGTATATACTGTTCCCTCCGAGAAGTAGGGTTCGACAGGCTAGGAATGTTGTCAAATATTGCATCCGAGATGTTAGGTTGCCTTAGATAAGGATATATAACGTTATAAACGCATATAATGTTACCACCGAGACGTAGGACCAACATGCCTGGAATGTTGTCAAATGTTACATCCGAGATGTTAGGTTGCCTTAGGTTAGGATATATAACGTTATAGACGTATATACTGTTCCCTCCGAGAAGTATTGTTCGGCAGGCCAGGAATGTTGTCAAATATTGCATCCGAGATGTTAGGTTGCCTTAGGTTAGGATATATAACGTTATAGACGCATATAACGTTACCACCGAGACGTAGGGACCGACACGCCTGGAATGTTGTCAAATGTTACATCCGAGATGTTAGGTTGCCTTAGGTTAGGATATATGACGTTATAGACGTTTATGCTGTTCACTCCGAGAAGTAGGGTTCGACAGGCCAGGAATGTTGTCAAATATTGCATCCGAGATATTAGGTTGCCTTAGGTTAGGATATATAACGTTATAGACGCATGTAATGTTACCACCGAGACGTAGGGACCGACACGCCTGGAATGTTGTCAAATGTTACATCCGAGATGTTAGGTTGTCTTAGGTTAGGATATATGACGTTACAGACGTATATACTGTTCCCTCCGAGATGTCGGGTTCGACAGGCCAGGAATGTTGTCACATATTGCATCCGAGATGTTAGGTTGCCTTAGATTAGGATATGCAGCGTTATAGACGCATATAATGTTACCACCGAGAAGTAGGGTCCGACACGCCTGGAAGGTTGTAGAATATTACATCCGAGATGTTAGGTTGCCTTAGGTTGGGATATATAACGTTACAGACGTACATACTGTTCCCTCCGAGAAGTAGGGTTCGACAGGCAAGGAATGTTGTCAAATATTGCATCCGAGATGTTAGATTGCCTTAGATTACGATATCGACCGTTATGGACGCATATAATATTCCCACCGAAAAGTATGCACAGACACGCGAGGAATATTGTAAAATATTACGTCTGAGATAATAGGTTGCCTTAGATTAGGATATACAACGTTATAGACTCATATAATGTTCCCACCAAGAAGTAGGGTCCGACACGCCTTGAATGATGTAGAATATTACATCCGAGATGTCAGGTTGCCTTCGGTTAGGATATATAACGTTATAGACGTATATACTGTTCCCTCCGAGAAGTAGGGTTCGACAGGCCAGGAATGTTGTCAAATATTGCATCCGAGATGTTAGGTTGCCTTAGATAAGGATATATAACGTTATAGACGCATATAATGTTACCACCGAGACGTAGGGACCGACATGCCTGGAATGTTGTCAAATGTTACATCCGAGATGTTAGGTTGCCTTAGGTTAGGATATATAACGTTATAGACGTATATACTGTTCCCTCCGAGAAGTATTGTTCGACAGGCCAGGAATGTTGTCAAATATTGCATCCGAGATGTTAGGTTGCCTTAGGTTAGGATATATAACGTTCTAGACGCATGTAACGTTACCACCGAGACGTAGGGACCGACACGCCTGGAATGTTGTCAAATGTTACATCCGAGATGTTAGGTTGCCTTAGGTTAGGATTTATGACGTTATAGACGTATATGCTGTTCCCTCCGAGAAGTAGGGTCCGACACGCCTGGAATGTTGTCAAATATTGCATCCGAGATGTTAGGTTGCCTTAGATAAGGATATATAACGTTATAGACGCATATAATGTTACTACCGAGACGTAGGAACCGACATGCCTGGAATGTTGTCAAATGTTACATCCGAGATGTTAGGTTGCCTTAGGTTAGGATATATAACGTTATAGACGTATATACTGTTCCCTCCGAGAAGTATTGTTCGACAGGCCAGGAATGTTGTCAAATATTGCATCCGAGATGTTAGGTTGCCTTAGATTAGGAAATATACCGTTATAGACGCATGTAATGTTACCACCGAGACGTAGGGTTCGACAGGCTAGGAATGTTGTCAAATATTGCATCCGAGATGTTAGGTTGCCTTAGATAAGGATATATAACGTTATAGACGCATATAATGTTACCACCGAGACGTAGGGACCGACATGCCTGGAATGTTGTCAAATGTTACATCTGAGATGTTAGGTTGCCTTAGGTTAGGATATATAACGTTATAGACGTATATACTGTTCCCTCCGAGAAGTATTGTTCGACAGGCCAGGAATGTTGTCAAATATTACATACGAGATGTTAGTTGGCCTTAGGTTAGGATATATAACGTTATAGACGCATGTAATGTTACCACCGAGACGTAGGGACCGACACGCCTGGAATGTGGTAAAATGTTACATCCGAGATGTTAGGTTGCCTAAGATTAGGATATATACCGTTATAGACGCATGTAATGTTACCACCGAGACGTAGGGACCGACACGCCTGGAATGTTGTCAAATGTTACATCCGAGATGTTAGGTTGCCTTAGGCTAGGATATATGACGTTATAGATGTATATGCTGTTCCCTCCGAGAAGTAGGGTTCGACAGGCCAGGAATGTTGTCAAATATTGCATCCGTGATATTAGGTTGCCTTAGGTTAGGATATATAACGTTATAGACGCTTGTAATGTTACCACCGAGACATAGGGACCGACCCGCCTGGAATGTTGTCAAATGTTACATCCGAGATGTTAGGTTGCCTTAGGCTAGGATATATGACGTTATAGATGTATATGCTGTTCCCTCCGAGAAGTAGGGTTCGGCAGGCCAGGAATGTTGTCAAATATTGCATCCGAGATATTAGGTTGCCTTAGGTTAGGATATATAACGTTATAGACGCATGTAATGTTACCACCGAGACGTAGGGACCGACACGCCTGGAATGTTGTCAAATGTTACATCCGAGATGTTAGGTTGTCTTAGGTTAGGATATATGACGTTACAGACGTATATACTCTTCCCTCCGAGATGTCGGTTTCGGCAGGCCAGGAATGTTGTCACATATTTCATCCGAGATGTTAGGTTGCCTTAGATTAGGATATACAACGTTATAGACTCATATAATGTTCCCACCAAGAAGTAGGGTCCGACACGCCTTGAATGATGTAGAATATTACATCCGAGATGTCAGGTTGCCTTCGGTTAGGATATATAACGTTATAGACGTATATACTGTTCCCTCCGAGAAGTAGGGTTCGACAGGCTAGGAATGTTGTCAAATATTGCATCCGAGATGTTAGGTTGCCTTAGATAAGGATATATAACGTTATAAACGCATATAATGTTACCACCGAGACGTAGGACCAACATGCCTGGAATGTTGTCAAATGTTACATCCGAGATGTTAGGTTGCCTTAGGCTAGGATATATAACGTTATAGACGTATATACTGTTCCCTCCGAGAAGTATTGTTCGGCAGGCAAGGAATGTTGTCAAATATTGCATCCGAGATGTTAGGTTGCCTTAGGTTAGGATATATAACGTTATAGACGCATGTAACGTTACCACCGAGACGTAGGGACCGACACGCCTGGAATGTTGTCAAATGTTACATCCGAGATGTTAGGTTGCCTTAGGTTAGGATATATGACGTTATAGACGTTTATGCTGTTCACTCCGAGAAGTAGGGTTCGACAGGCCAGGAATGTTGTCAAATATTGCATCCGAGATATTAGGTTGCCTTAGGTTAGGATATATAACGTTATAGACGCATGTA
This sequence comes from Xylocopa violacea, assembly GCA_963969225.1. Lineage (NCBI taxonomy): Eukaryota > Metazoa > Arthropoda > Insecta > Hymenoptera > Apidae > Xylocopa > Xylocopa violacea. The sequence continues at coordinate 595,404 of CAXAJV010000194.1, read as the reverse complement.
ATGTTACCACCGAGACGTAGGGACCGACACGCCTGGAATGTTGTCAAATGTTACATCCGAGATGTTAGGTTGTCTTAGGTTAGGATATATGACGTTACAGACGTATATACTGTTCCCTCCGAGATGTCGGGTTCGACAGGCCAGGAATGTTGTCACATATTGCATCCGAGATGTTAGGTTGCCTTAGATTAGGATATGCAGCGTTATAGACGCATATAATGTTACCACCGAGAAGTAGGGTCCGACACGCCTGGAAGGTTGTAGAATATTACATCCGAGATGTTAGGTTGCCTTAGGTTGGGATATATAACGTTATAGACGTACATACTGTTCCCTCCGAGAAGTAGGGTTCGACAGGCAAGGAATGTTGTCAAATATTGCATCCGAGATGTTAGATTGCCTTAGATTACGATATCGACCGTTATGGACGCATATAATATTCCCACCGAAAAGTATGCACAGACACGCGAGGAATATTGTAAAATATTACGTCTGAGATAATAGGTTGCCTTAGATTAGGATATACAACGTTATAGACTCATATAATGTTCCCACCAAGAAGTAGGGTCCGACACGCCTTGAATGATGTAGAATATTACATCCGAGATGTCAGGTTGCCTTCGGTTAGGATATATAACGTTATAGACGTATATACTGTTCCCTCCGAGAAGTAGGGTTCGACAGGCCAGGAATGTTGTCAAATATTGCATCCGAGATGTTAGGTTGCCTTAGATAAGGATATATAACGTTATAGACGCATATAATGTTACCACCGAGACGTAGGGACCGACATGCCTGGAATGTTGTCAAATGTTACATCCGAGATGTTAGGTTGCCTTAGGTTAGGATATATAACGTTATAGACGTATATACTGTTCCCTCCGAGAAGTATTGTTCGACAGGCCAGGAATGTTGTCAAATATTACATACGAGATGTTAGTTGGCCTTAGGTTAGGATATATAACGTTATAGACGCATGTAATGTTACCACCGAGACGTAGGGACCGACACGCCTGGAATGTGGTAAAATGTTACATCCGAGATGTTAGGTTGCCCAAGATTAGGATATATACCGTTATAGACGCATGTAATGTTACCACCGATACGTAGGGACCGACACGCCTGGAATGTTGTCAAATGTTACATCCGAGATGTTAGGTTGCCTTAGGCTAGGATATATGACGTTATAGATGTATATGCTGTTCCCTCCGAGAAGTAGGGTTCGACAGGCCAGGAATGTTGTCAAATATTGCATCCGAGATGTTAGGTTGCCTTAGATTAGGAAATATACCGTTATAGACGCATGTAATGTTACCACCGAGACGTAGGGTTCGACAGGCTAGGAATGTTGTCAAATATTGCATCCGAGATGTTAGGTTGCCTTAGATAAGGATATATAACGTTATAGACGCATATAATGTTACCACCGAGACGTAGGGACCGACATGCCTGGAATGTTGTCAAATGTTACATCCGAGATGTTAGGTTGCCTATGTTAGGATATATAACGTTATAGACGTATATACTGTTCCCTCCGAGAAGTATTGTTCGACAGGCCAGGAATGTTGTCAAATATTGCATCCGAGATGTTAGGTTGCCTTAGGTTAGGATATATAACGTTCTAGACGCATGTAACGTTACCACCGAGACGTAGGGACCGACACGCCTGGAATGTTGTCAAATGTTACATCCGAGATGTTAGGTTGCCTTAGGTTAGGATTTATGACGTTATAGACGTATATGCTGTTCCCTCCGAGAAGTAGGGTCCGACACGCCTGGAATGTTGTCAAATATTGCATCCGAGATGTTAGGTTGCCTTAGATAAGGATATATAACGTTATAGACGCATATAATGTTACTACCGAGACGTAGGAACCGACATGCCTGGAATGTTGTCAAATGTTACATCCGAGATGTTAGGTTGCCTTAGGTTAGGATATATAACGTTATAGACGTATATACTGTTCCCTCCGAGAAGTATTGTTCGACAGGCCAGGAATGTTGTCAAATATTGCATCCGAGATGTTAGGTTGCCTTAGATTAGGAAATATACCGTTATAGACGCATGTAATGTTACCACCGAGACGTAGGGTTCGACAGGCTAGGAATGTTGTCAAATATTGCATCCGAGATGTTAGGTTGCCTTAGATAAGGATATATAACGTTATAGACGCATATAATGTTACCACCGAGACGTAGGGACCGACATGCCTGGAATGTTGTCAAATGTTACATCCGAGATGTTAGGTTGCCTTAGGTTAGGATATATAACGTTATAGACGTATATACTGTTCCCTCCGAGAAGTATTGTTCGACAGGCCAGGAATGTTGTCAAATATTACATACGAGATGTTAGTTGGCCTTAGGTTAGGATATATAACGTTATAGACGCATGTAATGTTACCACCGAGACGTAGGGACCGACACGCCTGGAATGTGGTAAAATGTTACATCCGAGATGTTAGGTTGCCTAAGATTAGGATATATACCGTTATAGACGCATGTAATGTTACCACCGAGACGTAGGGACCGACACGCCTGGAATGTTGTCAAATGTTACATCCGAGATGTTAGGTTGCCTTAGGCTAGGATATATGACGTTATAGATGTATATGCTGTTCCCTCCGAGAAGTAGGGTTCGACAGGCCAGGAATGTTGTCAAATATTGCATCCGAGATATTAGGTTGCCTTAGGTTAGGATATATAACGTTATAGACGCTTGTAATGTTACCACCGAGACATAGGGACCGACCCGCCTGGAATGTTGTCAAATGTTACATCCGAGATGTTAGGTTGCCTTAGGCTAGGATATATGACGTTATAGATGTATATGCTGTTCCCTCCGAGAAGTAGGGTTCGGCAGGCCAGGAATGTTGTCAAATATTGCATCCGAGATATTAGGTTGCCTTAGGTTAGGATATATAACGTTATAGACGCATGTAATGTTACCACCGAGACGTAGGGACCGACACGCCTGGAATGTTGTCAAATGTTACATCCGAGATGTTAGGTTGTCTTAGGTTAGGATATATGACGTTACAGACGTATATACTCTTCCCTCCGAGATGTCGGTTTCGGCAGGCCAGGAATGTTGTCACATATTTCATCCGAGATGTTAGGTTGCCTTAGATTAGGATATGCAACGTTATAGACTCATATAATGTTCCCACCAAGAAGTAGGGTCCGACACGCCTTGAATGATGTAGAATATTACATCCGAGATGTCAGGTTGCCTTCGGTTAGGATATATAACGTTATAGACGTATATACTGTTCCCTCCGAGAAGTAGGGTTCGACAGGCTAGGAATGTTGTCAAATATTGCATACGAGATGTTAGGTTGCCTTAGATAAGGATATATAACGTTATAAACGCATATAATGTTACCACCGAGACGTAGGACCAACATGCCTGGAATGTTGTCAAATGTTACATCCGAGATGTTAGGTTGCCTTAGGTTAGGATATATGACGTTATAGACGTTTATGCTGTTCACTCCGAGAAGTAGGGTTCGACAGGCCAGGAATGTTGTCAAATATTGCATCCGAGATATTAGGTTGCCTTAGGTTAGGATATATAACGTTATAGACGCATGTAATGTTACCACCGAAAAGTATGCACAGACACGCGAGGAATATTGTAAAATATTACGTCTGAGATAATAGGTTGCCTTAGATTAGGATATATGACGTTACAGACGTATATACTGTTCCCTCCGAGATGTCGGGTTCGACATGCCAGGAATGTTGTCACATATTGCATCCGAGATGTTAGGTTGCCTTAGATTAGGATATGCAGCGTTATAGACGCATATAATGTTACCACCGAGGAGTAGGGTCCGACACGCCTGGAAGGTTGTAGAATATTACATCCGAGATGTTAGGTTGCCTTAGGTTGGGATATATAACGTTATAGACGTACATACTGTTCCCTCCGAGAAGTAGGGTTCGACAGGCAAGGAATGTTGTCAAATATTGCATCCGAGATGTTAGATTGCCTTAGATTACGATATCGACCGTTATGGACGCATATAATATTCCCACCGAAAAGTATGCACAGACACGCGAGGAATATTGTAAAATATTACGTCTGAGATAATAGGTTGCCTTAGATTAGGATATACAACGTTATAGACTCATATAATGTTCCCACCAAGAAGTAGGGTCCGACACGCCTTGAATGATGTAGAATATTACATCCGAGATGTCAGGTTGCCTTCGGTTAGGATATATAACGTTATAGACGTATATACTGTTCCCTCCGAGAAGTAGGTTTCGACAGGCCAGGAATGTTGTCAAATATTGCATCCGAGATGTTAGGTTGCCTTAGATAAGGATATATAACGTTATAGACGCATATAATGTTACCACCGAGACGTAGGGACCGACATGCCTGGAATGTTGTCAAATGTTACATCCGAGATGTTAGGTTGCCTTAGGTTAGGATATATAACGTTATAGACGTATATACTGTTCCCTCCGAGAAGTATTGTTCGACAGGCCAGGAATGTTGTCAAATATTACATACGAGATGTTAGTTGGCCTTAGGTTAGGATATATAACGTTATAGACGCATGTAATGTTACCACCGAGACGTAGGGACCGACACGCCTGGAATGTGGTAAAATGTTACATCCGAGATGTTAGGTTGCCCAAGATTAGGATATATACCGTTATAGACGCATGTAATGTTACCACCGATACGTAGGGACCGACACGCCTGGAATGTTGTCAAATGTTACATCCGAGATGTTAGGTTGCCTTAGGCTAGGATATATGACGTTATAGATGTATATGCTGTTCCCTCCGAGAAGTAGGGTTCGACAGGCCAGGAATGTTGTCAAATATTGCATCCGAGATGTTAGGTTGCCTTAGATTAGGAAATATACCGTTATAGACGCATGTAATGTTACCACCGAGACGTAGGGTTCGACAGGCTAGGAATGTTGTCAAATATTGCATCCGAGATGTTAGGTTGCCTTAGATAAGGATATATAACGTTATAGACGCATATAATGTTACCACCGAGACGTAGGGACCGACATGCCTGGAATGTTGTCAAATGTTACATCCGAGATGTTAGGTTGCCTTAGGTTAGGATATATAACGTTATAGACGTATATACTGTTCCCTCCGAGAAGTATTGTTCGACAGGCCAGGAATGTTGTCAAATATTGCATCCGAGATGTTAGGTTGCCTTAGGTTAGGATATATAACGTTCTAGACGCATGTAACGTTACCACCGAGACGTAGGGACCGACACGCCTGGAATGTTGTCAAATGTTACATCCGAGATGTTAGGTTGCCTTAGGTTAGGATTTATGACGTTATAGACGTATATGCTGTTCCCTCCGAGAAGTAGAGTCCGACACGCCTGGAATGTTGTCAAATATTGCATCCGAGATGTTAGGTTGCCTTAGATAAGGATATATAACGTTATAGACGCATATAATGTTACTACCGAGACGTAGGAACCGACATGCCTGGAATGTTGTCAAATGTTACATCCGAGATGTTAGGTTGCCTTAGGTTAGGATATATAACGTTATAGACGTATATACTGTTCCCTCCGAGAAGTAGGGTTCGACAGGCCAGGAATGTTGTCAAATATTGCATCCGAGATGTTAGGTTGCCTTAGATTAGGAAATATACCGTTATAGACGCATGTAATGTTACCACCGAGACGTAGGGTTCGACACGCCTGGAATGTGGTAAAATGTTACATCCGAGATGTTAGGTTGCCTAAGATTAGGATATATACCGTTATAGACGCATGTAATGTTACCACCGAGACGTAGGGACCGACACGCCTGGAATGTTGTCAAATGTTACATCCGAGATGTTAGGTTGCCTTAGGCTAGGATATATGACGTTATAGATGTATATGCTGTTCCCTCCGAGAAGTAGGGTTCGACAGGCCAGGAATGTTGTCAAATATTGCATCCGAGATATTAGGTTGCCTTAGGTTAGGATATATAACGTTATAGACGCTTGTAATGTTACCACCGAGACATAGGGACCGACCCGCCTGGAATGTTGTCAAATGTTACATCCGAGATGTTAGGTTGCCTTAGGCTAGGATATATGACGTTATAGATGTATATGCTGTTCCCTCCGAGAAGTAGGGTTCGGCAGGCCAGGAATGTTGTCAAATATTGCATCCGAGATATTAGGTTGCCTTAGGTTAGGATATATAACGTTATAGACGCATGTAATGTTACCACCGAGACGTAGGGACCGACACGCCTGGAATGTTGTCAAATGTTACATCCGAGATGTTAGGTTGTCTTAGGTTAGGATATATGACGTTACAGACGTATATACTCTTCCCTCCGAGATGTCGGTTTCGGCAGGCCAGGAATGTTGTCACATATTTCATCCGAGATGTTAGGTTGCCTTAGATTAGGATATACAACGTTATAGACTCATATAATGTTCCCACCAAGAAGTAGGGTCCGACACGCCTTGAATGATGTAGAATATTACATCCGAGATGTCAGGTTGCCTTCGGTTAGGATATATAACGTTATAGACGTATATACTGTTCCCTCCGAGAAGTAGGGTTCGACAGGCCAGGAATGTTGTCAAATATTGCATCCGAGATGTTAGGTTGCCTTAGATTAGGAAATATACCGTTATAGACGCATGTAATGTTACCACCGAGACGTAGGGACCGACATGCCTGGAATGTTGTCAAATGTTACATCCGAGATGTTAGGTTGCCTTAGGTTAGGATATATGACGTTGTAGACGTATATACTGTTCCCTCCGAGAAGTATTGTTCGACAGGCCAGGAATGTTGTCAAATATTGCATCCGAGATGTTAGGTTGCCTTAGATTAGGAAATATACCGTTATATACGCATGTAATGTTACCACCGAGACGTAGGGACCGACACGCCTGGAATGTGGTAAAATGTTACATCCGAGATGTTAGGTTGCCTAAGATTAGGATATATACCGTTATAGACGCATGTAATGTTACCACCGATACGTAGGGACCGACACGCCTGGAATGTTGTCAAATGTTACATCCGAGATGTTAGGTTGCCTTAGGCTAGGATATATGACGTTATAGATGTATATGCTGTTCCCTCCGAGAAGTAGGGTTCGACAGGCCAGGAATGTTGTCAAATATTGCATCCGAGATGTTAGGTTGCCTTAGATTAGGAAATATACCGTTATAGACGCATGTAATGTTACCACTGAGACGTAGGGTTCGACAGGCTAGGAATGTTGTCAAATATTGCATCCGAGATGTTAGGTTGCCTTAGATAAGGATATATAACGTTATAGACGCATATAATGTTACCACCGAGACGTAGGGACCGACATGCCTGGAATGTTGTCAAATGTTACATCCGAGATGTTAGGTTGCCTTAGGTTAGGATATATAACGTTATAGACGTATATACTGTTCCCTCCGAGAAGTATTGTTCGACAGGCCAGGAATGTTGTCAAATATTGCATCCGAGATGTTAGGTTGCCTTAGGTTAGGATATATAACGTTCTAGACGCATGTAACGTTACCACCGAGACGTAGGGACCGACACGCCTGGAATGTTGTCAAATGTTACATCCGAGATGATAGGTTGCCTTAGGTTAGGATTTATGACGTTATAGACGTATATGCTGTTCCCTCCGAGAAGTAGGGACCGACACGCCTGGAATGTTGTCAAATGTTACATCCGAGATGTTAGGTTGCCTTAGGTTAGGATTTATGACGTTATAGACGTATATGCTGTTCATTCCGAGAAGTAGGGTCCCACACGCCTGGAATGATGTAGAATATTACATCCGAGATGTCAGGTTGCCTTAGGTTAGGATATATAACGTTATAGACGTATATACTGTTCCCTCCGAGAAGTAGGGTTCGACAGGCTAGGAATGTTGTCAAATATTGCATCCGAGATGTTAGGTTGCCTTAGATAAGGATATATAACGTTATAAACGCATATAATGTTACCACCGAGACGTAGGACCAACATGCCTGGAATGTTGTCAAATGTTACATCCGAGATGTTAGGTTGCCTTAGGTTAGGATATATAACGTTATAGACGTATATACTGTTCCCTCCGAGAAGTATTGTTCGGCAGGCCAGGAATGTTGTCAAATATTGCATCCGAGATGTTAGGTTGCCTTAGGTTAGGATATATAACGTTATAGACGCATGTAACGTTACCACCGAGACGTAGGGACCGACACGCCTGGAATGTTGTCAAATGTTACATCCGAGATGTTAGGTTGCCTTAGGTTAGGATATATGACGTTATAGACGTTTATGCTGTTCACTCCGAGAAGTAGGGTTCGACAGGCCAGGAATGTTGTCAAATATTGCATCCGAGATGTTAGGTTGCCTTAGGTTAGGATATATAACGTTATAGACGCATGTAATGTTACCACCGAAAAGTATGCACAGACACGCGAGGAATATTGTAAAATATTACGTCTGAGATAATAGGTTGCCTTAGATTAGGATATACAACGTTATAGACTCATATAATGTTCCCACCAAGAAGTAGGGTCCGACACGCCTTGAATGATGTAGAATATTACATCCGAGATGTCAGGTTGCCTTCGGTTAGGATATATAACGTTATAGACGTATATACTGTTCCCTCCGAGAAGTAGGGTTCGACAGGCCAGGAATGTTGTCAAATATTGCATCCGAGATGTTAGGTTGCCTTAGATAAGGATATATAACGTTATAGACGCATATAATGTTACCACCGAGACGTAGGGACCGACACGCCTGGAATGTTGTCAAATGTTACATCCGAGATGTTAGGTTGCCTTAGGCTAGGATATATGACGTTATAGACGTTTATGCTGTTCACTCCGAGAAGTAGGGTTCGACAGGCCAGGAATGTTGTCAAATATTGCATCCGAGATATTAGGTTGCCTTAGGTTAGGATATATAACGTTATAGACGCATGTAATGTTACCACCGAGACGTAGGGACCGACACGCCTGGAATGTTGTCAAATGTTACATCCGAGATGTTAGGTTGCCTTAGGTTGGGATATATAACGTTATAGACGTACATACTGTTCCCTCCGAGAAGTAGGGTTCGACAGGCAAGGAATGTTGTCAAATATTGCATCCGAGATGTTAGATTGCCTTAGATTACGATATCGACCGTTATGGACGCATATAATATTCCCACCGAAAAGTATGCACAGACACGCGAGGAATATTGTAAAATATTACGTCTGAGATAATAGGTTGCCTTAGATTAGGATATACAACGTTATAGACTCATATAATGTTCCCACCAAGAAGTAGGGTCCGACACGCCTTGAATGATGTAGAATATTACATCCGAGATGTCAGGTTGCCTTCGGTTAGGATATATAACGTTATAGACGTATATACTGTTCCCTCCGAGAAGTAGGGTTCGACAGGCCAGGAATGTTGTCAAATATTGCATCCGAGATGTTAGGTTGCCTTAGATAAGGATATATAACGTTATAGACGCATATAATGTTACCACCGAGACGTAGGGACCGACACGCCTGGAATGTTGTCAAATGTTACATCCGAGATGTTAGGTTGCCTTAGGCTAGGATATATGACGTTATAGATGTATATGCTGTTCCCTCCGAGAAGTAGGGTTCGACAGGCCAGGAATGTTGTCAAATATTGCATCCGAGATGTTAGGTTGCCTTAGATTAGGAAATATACCGTTATAGACGCATGTAATGTTACCACCGAGACGTAGGGTTCGACAGGCTAGGAATGTTGTCAAATATTGCATCCGAGATGTTAGGTTGCCTTAGATAAGGATATATAACGTTATAGACGCATATAATGTTACCACCGAGACGTAGGGACCGACATGCCTGGAATGTTGTCAAATGTTACATCCGAGATGTTAGGTTGCCTTAGGTTCGGATATATAACGTTATAGACGTATATACTGTTCCCTCCGAGAAGTATTGTTCGACAGGCCAGGAATGTTGTCAAATATTGCATCCGAGATGTTAGGTTGCCTTAGGTTAGGATATATAACGTTCTAGACGCATGTAACGTTACCACCGAGACGTAGGGACCGACACGCCTGGAATGTTGTCAAATGTTACATCCGAGATGTTAGGTTGCCTTAGGTTAGGATTTATGACGTTATAGACGTATATGCTGTTCCCTCCGAGAAGTAGGGACCGACACGCCTGGAATGTTGTCAAATGTTACATCCGAGATGTTAGGTTGCCTTAGGTTAGGATTTATGACGTTATAGACGTATATGCTGTTCATTCCGAGAAGTAGGGTCCGACACGCCTGGAATGATGTAGAATATTACATCCGAGATGTCAGGTTGCCTTAGTTTAGGATATATAACGTTATAGACGTATATACTGTTCCCTCCGAGAAGTAGGGTTCGACAGGCTAGGAATGTTGTCAAATATTGCATCCGAGATGTTAGGTTGCCTTAGATAAGGATATATAACGTTATAAACGCATATAATGTTACCACCGAGACGTAGGACCAACATGCCTGGAATGTTGTCAAATGTTACATCCGAGATGTTAGGTTGCCTTAGGTTAGGATATATAACGTTATAGACGTATATACTGTTCCCTCCGAGAAGTATTGTTCGGCAGGCCAGGAATGTTGTCAAATATTGCATCCGAGATGTTAGGTTGCCTTAGGTTAGGATATATAACGTTATAGACGCATATAACGTTACCACCGAGACGTAGGGACCGACACGCCTGGAATGTTGTCAAATGTTACATCCGAGATGTTAGGTTGCCTTAGGTTAGGATATATGACGTTATAGACGTTTATGCTGTTCACTCCGAGAAGTAGGGTTCGACAGGCCAGGAATGTTGTCAAATATTGCATCCGAGATATTAGGTTGCCTTAGGTTAGGATATATAACGTTATAGACGCATGTAATGTTACCACCGAGACGTAGGGACCGACACGCCTGGAATGTTGTCAAATGTTACATCCGAGATGTTAGGTTGTCTTAGGTTAGGATATATGACGTTACAGACGTATATACTGTTCCCTCCGAGATGTCGGGTTCGACAGGCCAGGAATGTTGTCACATATTGCATCCGAGATGTTAGGTTGCCTTAGATTAGGATATGCAGCGTTATAGACGCATATAATGTTACCACCGAGAAGTAGGGTCCGACACGCCTGGAAGGTTGTAGAATATTACATCCGAGATGTTAGGTTGCCTTAGGTTGGGATATATAACGTTATAGACGTACATACTGTTCCCTCCGAGAAGTAGGGTTCGACAGGCAAGGAATGTTGTCAAATATTGCATCCGAGATGTTAGATTGCCTTAGATTACGATATCGACCGTTATGGACGCATATAATATTCCCACCGAAAAGTATGCACAGACACGCGAGGAATATTGTAAAATATTACGTCTGAGATAATAGGTTGCCTTAGATTAGGATATACAACGTTATAGACTCATATAATGTTCCCACCAAGAAGTAGGGTCCGACACGCCTTGAATGATGTAGAATATTACATCCGAGATGTCAGGTTGCCTTCGGTTAGGATATATAACGTTATAGACGTATATACTGTTCCCTCCGAGAAGTAGGGTTCGACAGGCCAGGAATGTTGTCAAATATTGCATCCGAGATGTTAGGTTGCCTTAGATAAGGATATATAACGTTATAGACGCATATAATGTTACCACCGAGACGTAGGGACCGACACGCCTGGAATGTTGTCAAATGTTACATCCGAGATGTTAGGTTGCCTTAGGTTAGGATATACAACGTTATAGACGTATATACTGTTCCCTCCGAGAAGTATTGTTCGACAGGCCAGGAATGTTGTCAAATATTACATACGAGATGTTAGTTGGCCTTAGGTTAGGATATATAACGTTATAGACGCATGTAATGTTACCACCGAGACGTAGGGACCGACACGCCTGGAATGTGGTAAAATGTTACATCCGAGATGTTAGGTTGCCTAAGATTAGGATATATACCGTTATAGACGCATGTAATGTTACCACCGATACGTAGGGACCGACACGCCTGGAATGTTGTCAAATGTTACATCCGAGATGTTAGGTTGCCTTAGGCTAGGATATATGACGTTATAGATGTATATGCTGTTCCCTCCGAGAAGTAGGGTTCGACAGGCCAGGAATGTTGTCAAATATTGCATCCGAGATGTTAGGTTGCCTTAGATTAGGAAATATACCGTTATAGACGCATGTAATGTTACCTCCGAGACGTAGGGTTCGACAGGCTAGGAATGTTGTCAAATATTGCATCCGAGATGTTAGGTTGCCTTAGATAAGGATATATAACGTTATAGACGCATATAATGTTACCACCGAGACGTAGGGACCGACACGCCTGGAATGTTGTCAAATGTTACATCCGAGATGTTAGGTTGCCTTAGGCTAGGATATATGACGTTATAGATGTATATGCTGTTCCCTCCGAGAAGTAGGGTTCGACAGGCCAGGAATGTTGTCAAATATTGCATCCGAGATGTTAGGTTGCCTTAGATTAGGAAATATACCGTTATAGACGCATGTAATGTTACCACCGAGACGTAGGGTTCGACAGGCTAGGAATGTTGTCAAATATTGCATCCGAGATGTTAGGTTGCCTTAGATAAGGATATATAACGTTATAGACGCATATAATGTTACCACCGAGACGTAGGGACCGACATGCCTGGAATGTTGTCAAATGTTACATCCGAGATGTTAGGTTGCCTTAGGTTCGGATATATAACGTTATAGACGTATATACTGTTCCCTCCGAGAAGTATTGTTCGACAGGCCAGGAATGTTGTCAAATATTGCATCCGAGATGTTAGGTTGCCTTAGGTTAGGATATATAACGTTCTAGACGCATGTAACGTTACCACCGAGACGTAGGGACCGACACGCCTGGAATGTTGTCAAATGTTACATCCGAGATGTTAGGTTGCCTTAGGTTAGGATTTATGACGTTATAGACGTATATGCTGTTCCCTCCGAGAAGTAGGGACCGACACGCCTGGAATGTTGTCAAATGTTACATCCGAGATGTTAGGTTGCCTTAGGTTAGGATTTATGACGTTATAGACGTATATGCTGTTCATTCCGAGAAGTAGGGTCCGACACGCCTGGAATGATGTAGAATATTACATCCGAGATGTCAGGTTGCCTTAGTTTAGGATATATAACGTTATAGACGTATATACTGTTCCCTCCGAGAAGTAGGGTTCGACAGGCTAGGAATGTTGTCAAATATTGCATCCGAGATGTTAGGTTGCCTTAGATAAGGATATATAACGTTATAAACGCATATAATGTTACCACCGAGACGTAGGACCAACATGCCTGGAATGTTGTCAAATGTTACATCCGAGATGTTAGGTTGCCTTAGGTTAGGATATATAACGTTATAGACGTATATACTGTTCCCTCCGAGAAGTATTGTTCGGCAGGCCAGGAATGTTGTCAAATATTGCATCCGAGATGTTAGGTTGCCTTAGGTTAGGATATATAACGTTATAGACGCATATAACGTTACCACCGAGACGTAGGGACCGACACGCCTGGAATGTTGTCAAATGTTACATCCGAGATGTTAGGTTGCCTTAGGTTAGGATATATGACGTTATAGACGTTTATGCTGTTCACTCCGAGAAGTAGGGTTCGACAGGCCAGGAATGTTGTCAAATATTGCATCCGAGATATTAGGTTGCCTTAGGTTAGGATATATAACGTTATAGACGCATGTAATGTTACCACCGAGACGTAGGGACCGACACGCCTGGAATGTTGTCAAATGTTACATCCGAGATGTTAGGTTGTCTTAGGTTAGGATATATGACGTTACAGACGTATATACTGTTCCCTCCGAGATGTCGGGTTCGACAGGCCAGGAATGTTGTCACATATTGCATCCGAGATGTTAGGTTGCCTTAGATTAGGATATGCAGCGTTATAGACGCATATAATGTTACCACCGAGAAGTAGGGTCCGACACGCCTGGAAGGTTGTAGAATATTACATCCGAGATGTTAGGTTGCCTTAGGTTGGGATATATAACGTTATAGACGTACATACTGTTCCCTCCGAGAAGTAGGGTTCGACAGGCAAGGAATGTTGTCAAATATTGCATCCGAGATGTTAGATTGCCTTAGATTACGATATCGACCGTTATGGACGCATATAATATTCCCACCGAAAAGTATGCACAGACACGCGAGGAATATTGTAAAATATTACGTCTGAGATAATAGGTTGCCTTAGATTAGGATATACAACGTTATAGACTCATATAATGTTCCCACCAAGAAGTAGGGTCCGACACGCCTTGAATGATGTAGAATATTACATCCGAGATGTCAGGTTGCCTTCGGTTAGGATATATAACGTTATAGACGTATATACTGTTCCCTCCGAGAAGTAGGGTTCGACAGGCCAGGAATGTTGTCAAATATTGCATCCGAGATGTTAGGTTGCCTTAGATAAGGATATATAACGTTATAGACGCATATAATGTTACCACCGAGACGTAGGGACCGACACGCCTGGAATGTTGTCAAATGTTACATCCGAGATGTTAGGTTGCCTTAGGTTAGGATATACAACGTTATAGACGTATATACTGTTCCCTCCGAGAAGTATTGTTCGACAGGCCAGGAATGTTGTCAAATATTACATACGAGATGTTAGTTGGCCTTAGGTTAGGATATATAACGTTATAGACGCATGTAATGTTACCACCGAGACGTAGGGACCGACACGCCTGGAATGTGGTAAAATGTTACATCCGAGATGTTAGGTTGCCTAAGATTAGGATATATACCGTTATAGACGCATGTAATGTTACCACCGATACGTAGGGACCGACACGCCTGGAATGTTGTCAAATGTTACATCCGAGATGTTAGGTTGCCTTAGGCTAGGATATATGACGTTATAGATGTATATGCTGTTCCCTCCGAGAAGTAGGGTTCGACAGGCCAGGAATGTTGTCAAATATTGCATCCGAGATGTTAGGTTGCCTTAGATTAGGAAATATACCGTTATAGACGCATGTAATGTTACCTCCGAGACGTAGGGTTCGACAGGCTAGGAATGTTGTCAAATATTGCATCCGAGATGTTAGGTTGCCTTAGATAAGGATATATAACGTTATAGACGCATATAATGTTACCACCGAGACGTAGGGACCGACATGCCTGGAATGTTGTCAAATGTTACATCCGAGATGTTAGGTTGCCTTAGGTTCGGATATATAACGTTATAGACGTATATACTGTTCCCTCCGAGAAGTATTGTTCGACAGGCCAGGAATGTTGTCAAATATTGCATCCGAGATGTTAGGTTGCCTTAGGTTAGGATATATAACGTTCTAGACGCATGTAACGTTACCACCGAGACGTAGGGACCGACACGCCTGGAATGTTGTCAAATGTTACATCCGAGATGTTAGGTTGCCTTAGGTTAGGATTTATGACGTTATAGACGTATATGCTGTTCCCTCCGACAAGTAGGGACCGACACGCCTGGAATGTTGTCAAATGTTACATCCGAGATGTTAGGTTGCCTTAGGTTAGGATTTATGACGTTATAGACGTATATGCTGTTCATTCCGAGAAGTAGGGTCCGACACGCCTGGAATGATGTAGAATATTACATCCGAGATGTCAGGTTGCCTTAGGTTAGGATATATAACGTTATAGACGTATATACTGTTCCCTCCGAGAAGTAGGGTTCGACAGGCTAGGAATGTTGTCAAATATTGCATCCGAGATGTTAGGTTGCCTTAGATAAGGATATATAACGTTATAAACGCATATAATGTTACCACCGAGACGTAGGACCAACATGCCTGGAATGTTGTCAAATGTTACATCCGAGATGTTAGGTTGCCTTAGGTTAGGATATATAACGTTATAGACGTATATACTGTTCCCTCCGAGAAGTATTGTTCGGCAGGCCAGGAATGTTGTCAAATATTGCATACGAGATGTTAGGTTGCCTTAGCTTAGGATATATAACGTTATAGACGCATGTAACGTTACCACCGAGACGTAGGGACCGACACGCCTGGAATGTTGTCAAATGTTACATCCGAGATGTTAGGTTGCCTTAGGTTAGGATATATGACGTTATAGACGTTTATGCTGTTCACTCCGAGAAGTAGGGTTCGACAGGCCAGGAATGTTGTCAAATATTGCATCCGAGATATTAGGTTGCCTTAGGTTAGGATATATAACGTTATAGACGCATGTAATGTTACCACCGAGATGTAGGGACCGACACGCCTGGAATGTTGTCAAATGTTACATCCGAGATGTTAGGTTGTCTTAGGTTAGGATATATGACGTTACAGACGTATATACTGTTCCCTCCGAGATGTCGGGTTCGACAGGCCAGGAATGTTGTCACATATTGCATCCGAGATGTTAGGTTGCCTTAGATTAGGATATGCAGCGTTATAGACGCATATAATGTTACCACCGAGAAGTAGGGTCCGACACGCCTGGAAGGTTGTAGAATATTACATCCGAGATGTTAGGTTGCCTTAGGTTGGGATATATAACGTTATAGACGTACATACTGTTCCCTCCGAGAAGTAGGGTTCGACAGGCAAGGAATGTTGTCAAATATTGCATCCGAGATGTTAGATTGCCTTAGATTACGATATCGACCGTTATGGACGCATATAATATTCCCACCGAAAAGTATGCACAGACACGCGAGGAATATTGTAAAATATTACGTCTGAGATAATAGGTTGCCTTAGATTAGGATATACAACGTTATAGACTCATATAATGTTCCCACCAAGAAGTAGGGTCCGACACGCCTTGAATGATGTAGAATATTACATCCGAGATGTCAGGTTGCCTTCGGTTAGGATATATAACGTTATAGACGTATATACTGTTCCCTCCGAGAAGTAGGGTTCGACAGGCCAGGAATGTTGTCAAATATTGCATCCGAGATGTTAGGTTGCCTTAGATAAGGATATATAACGTTATAGACGCATATAATGTTACCACCGAGACGTAGGGACCGACACGCCTGGAATGTTGTCAAATGTTACATCCGAGATGTTAGGTTGCCTTAGGCTAGGATATATGACGTTATAGATGTATATGCTGTTCCCTCCGAGAAGTAGGGTTCGACAGGCCAGGAATGTTGTCAAATATTGCATCCGAGATGTTAGGTTGCCTTAGATTAGGAAATATACCGTTATAGACGCATGTAATGTTACCACCGAGACGTAGGGTTCGACAGGCTAGGAATGTTGTCAAATATTGCATCCGAGATGTTAGGTTGCCTTAGATAAGGATATATAACGTTATAGACGCATATAATGTTACCACCGAGACGTAGGGACCGACATGCCTGGAATGTTGTCAAATGTTACATCCGAGATGTTAGGTTGCCTTAGGTTAGGATATATAACGTTATAGACGTATATACTGTTCCCTCCGAGAAGTATTGTTCGACAGGCCAGGAATGTTGTCAAATATTGCATCCGAGATGTTAGGTTGCCTTAGGTTAGGATATATAACGTTCTAGGCGCATGTAACGTTACCACCGAGACGTAGGGACCGACACGCCTGGAATGTTGTCAAATGTTACATCCGAGATGTTAGGTTGCCTTAGGTTAGGATTTATGACGTTATAGACGTATATGCTGTTCCCTCCGAGAAGTAGGGACCGACACGCCTGGAATGTTGTCAAATGTTACATCCGAGATGTTAGGTTGCCTTAGGTTAGGATTTATGACGTTATAGACGTATATGCTGTTCATTCCGAGAAGTAGGGTCCGACACGCCTGGAATGATGTAGAATATTACATCCGAGATGTCAGGTTGCCTTAGTTTAGGATATATAACGTTATAGACGTATATACTGTTCCCTCCGAGAAGTAGGGTTCGACAGGCTAGGAATGTTGTCAAATATTGCATCCGAGATGTTAGGTTGCCTTAGATAAGGATATATAACGTTATAAACGCATATAATGTTACCACCGAGACGTAGGACCAACATGCCTGGAATGTTGTCAAATGTTACATCCGAGATGTTAGGTTGCCTTAGGTTAGGATATATAACGTTATAGACGTATATACTGTTCCCTCCGAGAAGTATTGTTCGGCAGGCCAGGAATGTTGTCAAATATTGCATCCGAGATGTTAGGTTGCCTTAGGTTAGGATATATAACGTTATAGACGCATGTAATGTTACCACCGAGACGTAGGGACCGACACGCCTGGAATGTTGTCAAATGTTACATCCGAGATGTTAGGTTGTCTTAGGTTAGGATATATGACGTTACAGACGTATATACTGTTCCCTCCGAGATGTCGGGTTCGACAGGCCAGGAATGTTGTCACATATTGCATCCGAGATGTTAGGTTGCCTTAGATTAGGATATGCAGCGTTATAGACGCATATAATGTTACCACCGAGAAGTAGGGTCCGACACGCCTGGAAGGTTGTAGAATATTACATCCGAGATGTTAGGTTGCCTTAGGTTGGGATATATAACGTTATAGACGTACATACTGTTCCCTCCGAGAAGTAGGGTTCGACAGGCAAGGAATGTTGTCAAATATTGCATCCGAGATGTTAGATTGCCTTAGATTACGATATCGACCGTTATGGACGCATATAATATTCCCACCGAAAAGTATGCACAGACACGCGAGGAATATTGTAAAATATTACGTCTGAGATAATAGGTTGCCTTAGATTAGGATATACAACGTTATAGACTCATATAATGTTCCCACCAAGAAGTAGGGTCCGACACGCCTTGAATGATGTAGAATATTACATCCGAGATGTCAGGTTGCCTTCGGTTAGGATATATAACGTTATAGACGTATATACTGTTCCCTCCGAGAAGTAGGGTTCGACAGGCCAGGAATGTTGTCAAATATTGCATCCGAGATGTTAGGTTGCCTTAGATAAGGATATATAACGTTATAGACGCATATAATGTTACCACCGAGACGTAGGGACCGACACGCCTGGAATGTTGTCAAATGTTACATCCGAGATGTTAGGTTGCCTTAGGTTAGGATATATAACGTTATAGACGTATATACTGTTCCCTCCGAGAAGTATTGTTCGACAGGCCAGGAATGTTGTCAAATATTACATACGAGATGTTAGTTGGCCTTAGGTTAGGATATATAACGTTATAGACGCATGTAATGTTACCACCGAGACGTAGGGACCGACACGCCTGGAATGTGGTAAAATGTTACATCCGAGATGTTAGGTTGCCTAAGATTAGGATATATACCGTTATAGACGCATGTAATGTTACCACCGATACGTAGGGACCGACACGCCTGGAATGTTGTCAAATGTTACATCCGAGATGTTAGGTTGCCTTAGGCTAGGATATATGACGTTATAGATGTATATGCTGTTCCCTCCGAGAAGTAGGGTTCGACAGGCCAGGAATGTTGTCAAATATTGCATCCGAGATGTTAGGTTGCCTTAGATTAGGAAATATACCGTTATAGACGCATGTAATGTTACCACCGAGACGTAGGGTTCGACAGGCTAGGAATGTTGTCAAATATTGCATCCGAGATGTTAGGTTGCCTTAGATAAGGATATATAACGTTATAGACGCATATAATGTTACCACCGAGACGTAGGGACCGACATGCCTGGAATGTTGTCAAATGTTACATCCGAGATGTTAGGTTGCCTTAGGTTCGGATATATAACGTTATAGACGTATATACTGTTCCCTCCGAGAAGTATTGTTCGACAGGCCAGGAATGTTGTCAAATATTGCATCCGAGATGTTAGGTTGCCTTAGGTTAGGATATATAACGTTCTAGACGCATGTAACGTTACCACCGAGACGTAGGGACCGACACGCCTGGAATGTTGTCAAATGTTACATCCGAGATGTTAGGTTGCCTTAGGTTAGGATTTATGACGTTATAGACGTATATGCTGTTCCCTCCGACAAGTAGGGACCCACACGCCTGGAATGTTGTCAAATGTTACATCCGAGATGTTAGGTTGCCTTAGGTTAGGATTTATGACGTTATAGACGTATATGCTGTTCATTCCGAGAAGTAGGGTCCGACACGCCTGGAATGATGTAGAATATTACATCCGAGATGTCAGGTTGCCTTAGTTTAGGATATATAACGTTATAGACGTATATACTGTTCCCTCCGAGAAGTAGGGTTCGACAGGCTAGGAATGTTGTCAAATATTGCATCCGAGATGTTAGGTTGCCTTAGATAAGGATATATAACGTTATAAACGCATATAATGTTACCACCGAGACGTAGGACCAACATGCCTGGAATGTTGTCAAATGTTACATCCGAGATGTTAGGTTGCCTTAGGTTAGGATATATAACGTTATAGACGTATATACTGTTCCCTCCGAGAAGTATTGTTCGGCAGGCCAGGAATGTTGTCAAATATTGCATCCGAGATGTTAGGTTGCCTTAGGTTAGGATATATAACGTTATAGACGCATGTAATGTTACCACCGAGACGTAGGGACCGACACGCCTGGAATGTTGTCAAATGTTACATCCGAGATGTTAGGTTGTCTTAGGTTAGGATATATGACGTTACAGACGTATATACTGTTCCCTCCGAGATGTCGGGTTCGACAGGCCAGGAATGTTGTCACATATTGCATCCGAGATGTTAGGTTGCCTTAGATTAGGATATGCAGCGTTATAGACGCATATAATGTTACCACCGAGAAGTAGGGTCCGACACGCCTGGAAGGTTGTAGAATATTACATCCGAGATGTTAGGTTGCCTTAGGTTGGGATATATAACGTTATAGACGTACATACTGTTCCCTCCGAGAAGTAGGGTTCGACAGGCAAGGAATGTTGTCAAATATTGCATCCGAGATGTTAGATTGCCTTAGATTACGATATCGACCGTTATGGACGCATATAATATTCCCACCGAAAAGTATGCACAGACACGCGAGGAATATTGTAAAATATTACGTCTGAGATAATAGGTTGCCTTAGATTAGGATATACAACGTTATAGACTCATATAATGTTCCCACCAAGAAGTAGGGTCCGACACGCCTTGAATGATGTAGAATATTACATCCGAGATGTCAGGTTGCCTTCGGTTAGGATATATAACGTTATAGACGTATATACTGTTCCCTCCGAGAAGTAGGGTTCGACAGGCCAGGAATGTTGTCAAATATTGCATCCGAGATGTTAGGTTGCCTTAGATAAGGATATATAACGTTATAGACGCATATAATGTTACCACCGAGACGTAGGGACCGACACGCCTGGAATGTTGTCAAATGTTACATCCGAGATGTTAGGTTGCCTTAGGTTAGGATATATAACGTTATAGACGTATATACTGTTCCCTCCGAGAAGTATTGTTCGACAGGCCAGGAATGTTGTCAAATATTACATACGAGATGTTAGTTGGCCTTAGGTTAGGATATATAACGTTATAGACGCATGTAATGTTACCACCGAGACGTAGGGACCGACACGCCTGGAATGTGGTAAAATGTTACATCCGAGATGTTAGGTTGCCTAAGATTAGGATATATACCGTTATAGACGCATGTAATGTTACCACCGATACGTAGGGACCGACACGCCTGGAATGTTGTCAAATGTTACATCCGAGATGTTAGGTTGCCTTAGGCTAGGATATATGACGTTATAGATGTATATGCTGTTCCCTCCGAGAAGTAGGGTTCGACAGGCCAGGAATGTTGTCAAATATTGCATCCGAGATGTTAGGTTGCCTTAGATTAGGAAATATACCGTTATAGACGCATGTAATGTTACCACCGAGACGTAGGGTTCGACAGGCTAGGAATGTTGTCAAATATTGCATCCGAGATGTTAGGTTGCCTTAGATAAGGATATATAACGTTATAGACGCATATAATGTTACCACCGAGACGTAGGGACCGACATGCCTGGAATGTTGTCAAATGTTACATCCGAGATGTTAGGTTGCCTTAGGTTCGGATATATAACGTTATAGACGTATATACTGTTCCCTCCGAGAAGTATTGTTCGACAGGCCAGGAATGTTGTCAAATATTGCATCCGAGATGTTAGGTTGCCTTAGGTTAGGATATATAACGTTCTAGACGCATGTAACGTTACCACCGAGACGTAGGGACCGACACGCCTGGAATGTTGTCAAATGTTACATCCGAGATGTCAGGTTGCCTTAGGTTAGGATATATAACGTTATAGACGTATATACTGTTCCCTCCGAGAAGTAGGGTTCGACAGGCTAGGAATGTTGTCAAATATTGCATCCGAGATGTTAGGTTGCCTTAGATAAGGATATATAACGTTATAAACGCATATAATGTTACCACCGAGACGTAGGACCAACATGCCTGGAATGTTGTCAAATGTTACATCCGAGATGTTAGGTTGCCTTAGGTTAGGATATATAACGTTATAGACGTATATACTGTTCCCTCCGAGAAGTATTGTTCGGCAGGCCAGGAATGTTGTCAAATATTGCATCCGAGATGTTAGGTTGCCTTAGCTTAGGATATATAACGTTATAGACGCATGTAACGTTACCACCGAGACGTAGGGACCGACACGCCTGGAATGTTGTCAAATGTTACATCCGAGATGTTAGGTTGCCTTAGGTTAGGATATATGACGTTATAGACGTTTATGCTGTTCACTCCGAGAAGTAGGGTTCGACAGGCCAGGAATGTTGTCAAATATTGCATCCGAGATATTAGGTTGCCTTAGGTTAGGATATATAACGTTATAGACGCATGTAATGTTACCACCGAGACGTAGGGACCGACACGCCTGGAATGTTGTCAAATGTTACATCCGAGATGTTAGGTTGTCTTAGGTTAGGATATATGACGTTACAGACGTATATACTGTTCCCTCCGAGATGTCGGGTTCGACAGGCCAGGAATGTTGTCACATATTGCATCCGAGATGTTAGGTTGCCTTAGATTAGGATATGCAGCGTTATAGACGCATATAATGTTACCACCGAGAAGTAGGGTCCGACACGCCTGGAAGGTTGTAGAATATTACATCCGAGATGTTAGGTTGCCTTAGGTTGGGATATATAACGTTATAGACGTACATACTGTTCCCTCCGAGAAGTAGGGTTCGACAGGCAAGGAATGTTGTCAAATATTGCATCCGAGATGTTAGATTGCCTTAGATTACGATATCGACCGTTATGGACGCATATAATATTCCCACCGAAAAGTATGCACAGACACGCGAGGAATATTGTAAAATATTACGTCTGAGATAATAGGTTGCCTTAGATTAGGATATACAACGTTATAGACTCATATAATGTTCCCACCAAGAAGTAGGGTCCGACACGCCTTGAATGATGTAGAATATTACATCCAAGATGTCAGGTTGCCTTCGGTTAGGATATATAACGTTATAGACGTATATACTGTTCCCTCCGAGAAGTAGGGTTCGACAGGCCAGGAATGTTGTCAAATATTGCATCCGAGATGTTAGGTTGCCTTAGATAAGGATATATAACGTTATAGACGCATATAATGTTACCACCGAGACGTAGGGACCGACATGCCTGGAATGTTGTCAAATGTTACATCCGAGATGTTAGGTTGCCTTAGGTTAGGATATATAACGTTATAGACGTATATACTGTTCCCTCCGAGAAGTATTGTTCGACAGGCCAGGAATGTTGTCAAATATTACATACGAGATGTTAGCTGGCCTTAGGTTAGGATATATAACGTTATAGACGCATGTAATGTTACCACCGAGACGTAGGGACCGACACGCCTGGAATGTGGTAAAATGTTACATCCGAGATGTTAGGTTGCCCAAGATTAGGATATATACCGTTATAGACGCATGTAATGTTACCACCGATACGTAGGGACCGACACGCCTGGAATGTTGTCAAATGTTACATCCGAGTTGTTAGGTTGCCTTAGGCTAGGATATATGACGTTATAGATGTATATGCTGTTCCCTCCGAGAAGTAGGGTTCGACAGGCCAGGAATGTTGTCAAATATTGCATCCGAGATGTTAGGTTGCCTTAGATAAGGATATATAACGTTATAGACGCATATAATGTTACCACCGAGACGTAGGGACCGACATGCCTGGAATGTTGTCAAATGTTACATCCGAGATGTTAGGTTGCCTTAGGTTAGGATATATAACGTTATAGACGTATATACTGTTCCCTCCGAGAAGTATTGTTCGACAGGCCAGGAATGTTGTCAAATATTACATACGAGATGTTAGTTGGCCTTAGGTTAGGATATATAACGTTATAGACGCATGTAATGTTACCACCGAGACGTAGGGACCGACACGCCTGGAATGTGGTAAAATGTTACATCCGAGATGTTAGGTTGCCCAAGATTAGGATATATACCGTTATAGACGCATGTAATGTTACCACCGATACGTAGGGACCGACACGCCTGGAATGTTGTCAAATGTTACATCCGAGATGTTAGGTTGCCTTAGGCTAGGATATATGACGTTATAGATGTATATGCTGTTCCCTCCGAGAAGTAGGGTTCGACAGGCCAGGAATGTTGTCAAATATTGCATCCGAGATGTTAGGTTGCCTTCGATTAGGAAATATACCGTTATAGACGCATGTAATGTTACCACCGAGACGTAGGGACCGACATGCCTGGAATGTTGTCAAATGTTACATCCGAGATGTTAGGTTGCCTTAGGTTAGGATATATGACGTTGTAGACGTATATACTGTTCCCTCCGAGAAGTATTGTTCGACAGGCCAGGAATGTTGTCAAATATTGCATCCGAGATGTTAGGTTGCCTTAGATTAGGAAATATACCGTTATATACGCATGTAATGTTACCACCGAGACGTAGGGACCGACACGCCTGGAATGTGGTAAAATGTTACATCCGAGATGTTAGGTTGCCTAAGATTAGGATATATACCGTTATAGACGCATGTAATGTTACCACCGATACGTAGGGACCGACACGCCTGGAATGTTGTCAAATGTTACATCCGAGATGTTAGGTTGCCTTAGGCTAGGATATATGACGTTATAGATGTATATGCTGTTCCCTCCGAGAAGTAGGGTTCGACAGGCCAGGAATGTTGTCAAATGTTACATCCGAGATGTTAGGTTGCCTTAGGTTAGGAAATATACCGTTATATACGCATGTAATGTTACCACCGAGACGTAGGGACCGACACGCCTGGAATGTGGTAAAATGTTACATCCGAGATGTTAGGTTGCCTAAGATTAGGATATATACCGTTATAGACGCATGTAATGTTACCACCGATACGTAGGGACCGACACGCCTGGAATGTTGTCAAATGTTACATCCGAGATGTTAGGTTGCCTTAGGCTAGGATATATGACGTTATAGATGTATATGCTGTTCCCTCCGAGAAGTAGGGTTCGACAGGCCAGGAATGTTGTCAAATATTGCATCCGAGATGTTAGGTTGCCTTAGATTAGGAAATATACCGTTATAGACGCATGTAATGTTACCACCGATACGTAGGGACAGACACGCCTGGAATGTTGTCAAATGTTACATCCGAGATGTTAGGTTGCCTTAGGCTAGGATATATGACGTTATAGATGTATATGCTGTTCCCTCCGAGAAGTAGGGTTCGACAGGCCAGGAATGTTGTCAAATATTGCATCCGAGATGTTAGGTTGCCTTAGATAAGGATATATAACGTTATAGACGCATATAATGTTACCACCGAGACGTAGGGACCGACATGCCTGGAATGTTGTCAAATGTTACATCCGAGATGTTAGGTTGCCTTAGGTTAGGATATATAACGTTATAGACGTATATACTGTTCCCTCCGAGAAGTATTGTTCGACAGGCCAGGAATGTTGTCAAATATTACATACGAGATGTTAGTTGGCCTTAGGTTAGGATATATAACGTTATAGACGCATGTAATGTTACCACCGAGACGTAGGGACCGACACGCCTGGAATGTGGTAAAATGTTACATCCGAGATGTTAGGTTGCCTAAGATTAGGATATATACCGTTATAGACGCATGTAATGTTACCACCGAGACGTAGGGACCGACACGCCTGGAATGTTGTCAAATGTTACATCCGAGATGTTAGGTTGCCTTAGGCTAGGATATATGACGTTATAGATGTATATGCTGTTCCCTCCGAGAAGTAGGGTTCGACAGGCCAGGAATGTTGTCAAATATTGCATCCGAGATATTAGGTTGCCTTAGGTTAGGATATATAACGTTATAGACGCATGTAATGTTACCACCGAGACATAGGGACCGACCCGCCTGGAATGTTGTCAAATGTTACATCCGAGATGTTAGGTTGCCTTAGGCTAGGATATATGACGTTATAGATGTATATGCTGTTCCCTCCGAGAAGTAGGGTTCGGCAGGCCAGGAATGTTGTCAAATATTGCATCCGAGATATTAGGTTGCCTTAGGTTAGGATATATAACGTTATAGACGCATGTAATGTTACCACCGAGACGTAGGGACCGACACGCCTGGAATGTTGTCAAATGTTACATCCGAGATGTTAGGTTGTCTTAGGTTAGGATATATGACGTTACAGACGTATATACTCTTCCCTCCGAGATGTCGGGTTCGGCAGGCCAGGAATGTTGTCACATATTTCATCCGAGATGTTAGGTTGCCTTAGATTAGGATATACAACGTTATAGACTCATATAATGTTCCCACCAAGAAGTAGGGTCCGACACGCCTTGAATGATGTAGAATATTACATCCGAGATGTCAGGTTGCCTTCGGTTAGGATATATAACGTTATAGACGTATATACTGTTCCCTCCGAGAAGTAGGGTTCGACAGGCCAGGAATGTTGTCAAATATTGCATCCGAGATGTTAGGTTGCCTTAGATTAGGAAATATACCGTTATATACGCATGTAATGTTACCACCGAGACGTAGGGACCGACACGCCTGGAATGTGGTAAAATGTTACATCCGAGATGTTAGGTTGCCTAAGATTAGGATATATACCGTTATAGACGCATGTAATGTTACCACCGATACGTAGGGACCGACATGCCTGGAATGTTGTCAAATGTTACATCCGAGATGTTAGGTTGCCTTAGGTTAGGATATATGACGTTGTAGACGTATATACTGTTCCCTCCGAGAAGTATTGTTCGACAGGCCAGGAATGTTGTCAAATATTGCATCCGAGATGTTAGGTTGCCTTAGATTAGGAAATATACCGTTATATACGCATGTAATGTTACCACCGAGACGTAGGGACCGACACGCCTGGAATGTGGTAAAATGTTACATCCGAGATGTTAGGTTGCCTAAGATTAGGATATATACCGTTATAGACGCATGTAATGTTACCACCGATACGTAGGGACCGACACGCCTGGAATGTTGTCAAATGTTACATCCGAGATGTTAGGTTGCCTTAGGCTAGGATATATGACGTTATAGATGTATATGCTGTTCCCTCCGAGAAGTACGGACCGACACGCCTGGAATGTTGTCAAATGTTACATCCGAGATGTTAGGTTGCCTTAGGTTAGGATTTATGACGTTATAGACGTATATGCTGTTCATTCCGAGAAGTAGGGTCCGACACGCCTGGAATGATGTAGAATATTACATCCGAGATGTCAGGTTGCCTTAGGTTAGGATATATAACGTTATAGACGTATATGCTGTTCCCTCCGACAAGTACGGACCGACACGCCTGGAATGTTGTCAAATGTTACATCCGAGATGTTAGGTTGCCTTAGGTTAGGATTTATGACGTTATAGACGTATATGCTGTTCATTCCGAGAAGTAGGGTCCGACACGCCTGGAATGATGTAGAATATTACATCCGAGATGTCAGGTTGCCTTAGGTTAGGATATATAACGTTATAGACGTATATACTGTTCCCTCCGAGAAGTAGGGTTCGACAGGCTAGGAATGTTGTCAAATATTGCATCCGAGATGTTAGGTTGCCTTAGATAAGGATATATAACGTTATAAACGCATATAATGTTACCACCGAGACGTAGGACCAACATGCCTGGAATGTTGTCAAATGTTACATCCGAGATGTTAGGTTGCCTTAGGTTAGGATATATAACGTTATAGACGTATATACTGTTCCCTCCGAGAAGTATTGTTCGGCAGGCCAGGAATGTTGTCAAATATTGCATCCGAGATGTTAGGTTGCCTTAGGTTAGGATATATAACGTTATAGACGCATGTAACGTTACCACCGAGACGTAGGGACCGACACGCCTGGAATGTTGTCAAATGTTACATCCGAGATGTTAGGTTGTCTTAGGTTAGGATATATGACGTTACAGACGTATATACTGTTCCCTCCGAGATGTCGGGTTCGGCAGGCCAGGAATGTTGTCACATATTGCATCCGAGATGTTAGGTTGCCTTAGATTAGGATATGCAGCGTTATAGACGCATATAATGTTACCACCGAGAAGTAGGGTCCGACACGCCTGGAAGGTTGTAGAATATTACATCCGAGATGTTAGGTTGCCTTAGGTTGGGATATATAACGTTATAGACGTACATACTGTTCCCTCCGAGAAGTAGGGTTCGACAGGCAAGGAATGTTGTCAAATATTGCATCCGAGATGTTAGATTGCCTTAGATTACGATATCGACCGTTATGGACGCATATAATATTCCCACCGAAAAGTATGCACAGACACGCGAGGAATATTGTAAAATATTACGTCTGAGATAATAGGTTGCCTTAGATTAGGATATACAACGTTATAGACTCATATAATGTTCCCACCAAGAAGTAGGGTCCGACACGCCTTGAATGATGTAGAATATTACATCCGAGATGTCAGGTTGCCTTAGGCTAGGATATATGACGTTATAGATGTATATGCTGTTCCCTCCGAGAAGTAGGGTTCGACAGGCCAGGAATGTTGTCAAATATTGCATCCGAGATGTTAGGTTGCCTTAGATAAGGATATATAACGTTATAGACGCATATAATGTTACCACCGAGACGTAGGGACCGACATGCCTGGAATGTTGTCAAATGTTACATCCGAGATGTTAGGTTGCCTTAGGTTAGGATATATAACGTTATAGACGTATATACTGTTCCCTCCGAGAAGTATTGTTCGACAGGCCAGGAATGTTGTCAAATATTACATACGAGATGTTAGTTGGCCTTAGGTTAGGATATATAACGTTATAGACGCATGTAATGTTACCACCGAGACGTAGGGACCGACACGCCTGGAATGTGGTAAAATGTTACATCCGAGATGTTAGGTTGCCTAAGATTAGGATATATACCGTTATAGACGCATGTAATGTTACCACCGAGACGTAGGGACCGACACGCCTGGAATGTTGTCAAATGTTACATCCGAGATGTTAGGTTGCCTTAGGCTAGGATATATGACGTTATAGATGTATATGCTGTTCCCTCCGAGAAGTAGGGTTCGACAGGCCAGGAATGTTGTCAAATATTGCATCCGAGATATTAGGTTGCCTTAGGTTAGGATATATAACGTTATAGACGCATGTAATGTTACCACCGAGACATAGGGACCGACCCGCCTGGAATGTTGTCAAATGTTACATCCGAGATGTTAGGTTGCCTTAGGCTAGGATATATGACGTTATAGATGTATATGCTGTTCCCTCCGAGAAGTAGGGTTCGGCAGGCCAGGAATGTTGTCAAATATTGCATCCGAGATATTAGGTTGCCTTAGGTTAGGATATATAACGTTATAGACGCATGTAATGTTACCACCGAGACGTAGGGACCGACACGCCTGGAATGTTGTCAAATGTTACATCCGAGATGTTAGGTTGTCTTAGGTTAGGATATATGACGTTACAGACGTATATACTCTTCCCTCCGAGATGTCGGGTTCGGCAGGCCAGGAATGTTGTCACATATTTCATCCGAGATGTTAGGTTGCCTTAGATTAGGATATACAACGTTATAGACTCATATAATGTTCCCACCAAGAAGTAGGGTCCGACACGCCTTGAATGATGTAGAATATTACATCCGAGATGTCAGGTTGCCTTCGGTTAGGATATATAACGTTATAGACGTATATACTGTTCCCTCCGAGAAGTAGGGTTCGACAGGCCAGGAATGTTGTCAAATATTGCATCCGAGATGTTAGGTTGCCTTCGATTAGGAAATATACCGTTATAGACGCATGTAATGTTACCACCGAGACGTAGGGACCGACATGCCTGGAATGTTGTCAAATGTTACATCCGAGATGTTAGGTTGCCTTAGGTTAGGATATATGACGTTGTAGACGTATATACTGTTCCCTCCGAGAAGTATTGTTCGACAGGCCAGGAATGTTGTCAAATATTGCATCCGAGATGTTAGGTTGCCTTAGATTAGGAAATATACCGTTATATACGCATGTAATGTTACCACCGAGACGTAGGGACCGACACGCCTGGAATGTGGTAAAATGTTACATCCGAGATGTTAGGTTGCCTAAGATTAGGATATATACCGTTATAGACGCATGTAATGTTACCACCGATACGTAGGGACCGACACGCCTGGAATGTTGTCAAATGTTACATCCGAGATGTTAGGTTGCCTTAGGCTAGGATATATGACGTTATAGATGTATATGCTGTTCCCTCCGAGAAGTAGGGTTCGACAGGCCAGGAATGTTGTCAAATGTTACATCCGAGATGTTAGGTTGCCTTAGGTTAGGAAATATACCGTTATATACGCATGTAATGTTACCACCGAGACGTAGGGACCGACACGCCTGGAATGTGGTAAAATGTTACATCCGAGATGTTAGGTTGCCTAAGATTAGGATATATACCGTTATAGACGCATGTAATGTTACCACCGATACGTAGGGACCGACACGCCTGGAATGTTGTCAAATGTTACATCCGAGATGTTAGGTTGCCTTAGGCTAGGATATATGACGTTATAGATGTATATGCTGTTCCCTCCGAGAAGTAGGGTTCGACAGGCCAGGAATGTTGTCAAATATTGCATCCGAGATGTTAGGTTGCCTTAGATTAGGAAATATACCGTTATAGACGCATGTAATGTTACCACCGAGACGTAGGGTTCGACAGGCTAGGAATGTTGTCAAATATTGCATCCGAGATGTTAGGTTGCCTTAGATAAGGATATATAACGTTATAGACGCATATAATGTTACCACCGAGACGTAGGGACCGACATG
This sequence comes from Xylocopa violacea, assembly GCA_963969225.1. Taxonomy (NCBI): domain Eukaryota; kingdom Metazoa; phylum Arthropoda; class Insecta; order Hymenoptera; family Apidae; genus Xylocopa; species Xylocopa violacea. The sequence goes on along the minus strand of CAXAJV010000194.1, from coordinate 564,209 downwards.
CCTGGAATGTTGTCAAATGTTACATCCGAGATGTTAGGTTGCCTTAGGTTCGGATATATAACGTTATAGACGTATATACTGTTCCCTCCGAGAAGTATTGTTCGACAGGCCAGGAATGTTGTCAAATATTGCATCCGAGATGTTAGGTTGCCTTAGGTTAGGATATATAACGTTCTAGACGCATGTAACGTTACCACCGAGACGTAGGGACCGACACGCCTGGAATGTTGTCAAATGTTACATCCGAGATGTTAGGTTGCCTTAGGTTAGGATTTATGACGTTATAGACGTATATGCTGTTCATTCCGAGAAGTAGGGTCCGACACGCCTGGAATGATGTAGAATATTACATCCGAGATGTCAGGTTGCCTTAGGTTAGGATATATAACGTTATAGACGTATATACTGTTCCCTCCGAGAAGTAGGGTTCGACAGGCTAGGAATGTTGTCAAATATTGCATCCGAGATGTTAGGTTGCCTTAGATTAGGATATGCAGCGTTATAGACGCATATAATGTTACCACCGAGAAGTAGGGTCCGACACGCCTGGAAGGTTGTTGAATATTACAGCCGAGATGTTAGGTTGCCTTAGGTTGGGATATATAACGTTATAGACGTACATACTGTTCCCTCCGAGAAGTAGGGTTCGACAGGCAAGGAATGTTGTCAAATATTGCATCCGAGATGTTAGATTGCCTTAGATTACGATATCGACCGTTATGGACGCATATAATATTCCCACCGAAAAGTATGCACAGACACGCGAGGAATATTGTAAAATATTACGTCTGAGATAATAGGTTGCCTTAGATTAGGATATACAACGTTATAGACTCATATAATGTTCCCACCAAGAAGTAGGGTCCGACACGCCTTGAATGATGTAGAATATTACATCCGAGATGTCAGGTTGCCTTCGGTTAGGATATATAACGTTATAGACGTATATACTGTTCCCTCCGAGAAGTAGGGTTCGACAGGCCAGGAATGTTGTCAAATATTGCATCCGAGATGTTAGGTTGCCTTAGATAAGGATATATAACGTTATAGACGCATATAATGTTACCACCGAGACGTAGGGACCGACATGCCTGGAATGTTGTCAAATGTTACATCCGAGATGTTAGGTTGCCTTAGGTTAGGATATATAACGTTATAGACGTATATACTGTTCCCTCCGAGAAGTATTGTTCGACAGGCCAGGAATGTTGTCAAATATTACATACGAGATGTTAGTTGGCCTTAGGTTAGGATATATAACGTTATAGACGCATGTAATGTTACCACCGAGACGTAGGGACCGACACGCCTGGAATGTGGTAAAATGTTACATCCGAGATGTTAGGTTGCCCAAGATTAGGATATATACCGTTATAGACGCATGTAATGTTACCACCGATACGTAGGGACCGACACGCCTGGAATGTTGTCAAATGTTACATCCGAGATGTTAGGTTGCCTTAGGCTAGGATATATGACGTTATAGATGTATATGCTGTTCCCTCCGAGAAGTAGGGTTCGACAGGCCAGGAATGTTGTCAAATATTGCATCCGAGATGTTAGGTTGCCTTAGATAAGGATATATAACGTTATAGACGCATATAATGTTACCACCGAGACGTAGGGACCGACATGCCTGGAATGTTGTCAAATGTTACATCCGAGATGTTAGGTTGCCTTAGGTTAGGATATATAACGTTATAGACGTATATACTGTTCCCTCCGAGAAGTATTGTTCGACAGGCCAGGAATGTTGTCAAATATTACATACGAGATGTTAGTTGGCCTTAGGTTAGGATATATAACGTTATAGACGCATGTAATGTTACCACCGAGACGTAGGGACCGACACGCCTGGAATGTGGTAAAATGTTACATCCGAGATGTTAGGTTGCCTAAGATTAGGATATATACCGTTATAGACGCATGTAATGTTACCACCGAGACGTAGGGACCGACACGCCTGGAATGTTGTCAAATGTTACATCCGAGATGTTAGGTTGCCTTAGGCTAGGATATATGACGTTATAGATGTATATGCTGTTCCCTCCGAGAAGTAGGGTTCGACAGGCCAGGAATGTTGTCAAATATTGCATCCGAGATATTAGGTTGCCTTAGGTTAGGATATATAACGTTATAGACGCATGTAATGTTACCACCGAGACATAGGGACCGACCCGCCTGGAATGTTGTCAAATGTTACATCCGAGATGTTAGGTTGCCTTAGGCTAGGATATATGACGTTATAGATGTATATGCTGTTCCCTCCGAGAAGTAGGGTTCGGCAGGCCAGGAATGTTGTCAAATATTGCATCCGAGATATTAGGTTGCCTTAGGTTAGGATATATAACGTTATAGACGCATGTAATGTTACCACCGAGACGTAGGGACCGACACGCCTGGAATGTTGTCAAATGTTACATCCGAGATGTTAGGTTGTCTTAGGTTAGGATATATGACGTTACAGACGTATATACTCTTCCCTCCGAGATGTCGGGTTCGGCAGGCCAGGAATGTTGTCACATATTTCATCCGAGATGTTAGGTTGCCTTAGATTAGGATATACAACGTTATAGACTCATATAATGTTCCCACCAAGAAGTAGGGTCCGACACGCCTTGAATGATGTAGAATATTACATCCGAGATGTCAGGTTGCCTTCGGTTAGGATATATAACGTTATAGACGTATATACTGTTCCCTCCGAGAAGTAGGGTTCGACAGGCCAGGAATGTTGTCAAATATTGCATCCGAGATGTTAGGTTGCCTTAGATTAGGAAATATACCGTTATAGACGCATGTAATGTTACCACCGAGACGTAGGACCAACATGCCTGGAATGTTGTCAAATGTTACATCCGAGATGTTAGGTTGCCTTAGGTTAGGATATATAACGTTATAGACGTATATACTGTTCCCTCCGAGAAGTATTGTTCGGCAGGCCAGGAATGTTGTCAAATATTGCATCCGAGATGTTAGGTTGCCTTAGGTTAGGATATATGACGTTGTAGACGTATATACTGTTCCCTCCGAGAAGTATTGTTCGACAGGCCAGGAATGTTGTCAAATATTGCATCCGAGATGTTAGGTTGCCTTAGATTAGGAAATATACCGTTATATACGCATGTAATGTTACCACCGAGACGTAGGGACCGACACGCCTGGAATGTGGTAAAATGTTACATCCGAGATGTTAGGTTGCCTAAGATTAGGATATATACCGTTATAGACGCATGTAATGTTACCACCGATACGTAGGGACCGACACGCCTGGAATGTTGTCAAATGTTACATCCGAGATGTTAGGTTGCCTTAGGCTAGGATATATGACGTTATAGATGTATATGCTGTTCCCTCCGAGAAGTAGGGTTCGACAGGCCAGGAATGTTGTCAAATATTGCATCCGAGATGGTGGTTGCCTTAGATTAGGAAATATACCGTTATAGACGCATGTAATGTTACCACCGAGACGTAGGGTTCGACAGGCTAGGAATGTTGTCAAATATTGCATCCGAGATGTTAGGTTGCCTTAGATAAGGATATATAACGTTATAGACGCATATAATGTTACCACCGAGACGTAGGGACCGACATGCCTGGAATGTTGTCAAATGTTACATCCGAGATGTTAGGTTGCCTTAGGTTAGGATATATAACGTTATAGACGTATATACTGTTCCCTCCGAGAAGTATTGTTCGACAGGCCAGGAATGTTGTCAAATATTGCATCCGAGATGTTAGGTTGCCTTAGGTTAGGATATATAACGTTCTAGACGCATGTAACGTTACCACCGAGACGTAGGGACCGACACGCCTGGAATGTTGTCAAATGTTACATCCGAGATGTTAGGTTGCCTTAGGTTAGGATTTATGACGTTATAGACGTATATGCTGTTCCCTCCGAGAAGTAGGGACCGACACGCCTGGAATGTTGTCAAATGTTACATCCGAGATGTTAGGTTGCCTTAGGTTAGGATTTATGACGTTATAGACGTATATGCTGTTCATTCCGAGAAGTAGGGTCCGACACGCCTGGAATGATGTAGAATATTACATCCGAGATGTCAGGTTGCCTTAGGTTAGGATATATAACGTTATAGACGTATATACTGTTCCCTCCGAGAAGTAGGGTTCGACAGGCTAGGAATGTTGTCAAATATTGCATCCGAGATGTTAGGTTGCCTTAGATAAGGATATATAACGTTATAAACGCATATAATGTTACCACCGAGACGTAGGACCAACATGCCTGGAATGTTGTCAAATGTTACATCCGAGATGTTAGGTTGCCTTAGGTTAGGATATATAACGTTATAGACGTATATACTGTTCCCTCCGAGAAGTATTGTTCGGCAGGCCAGGAATGTTGTCAAATATTGCATCCGAGATGTTAGGTTGCCTTAGGTTAGGATATATAACGTTATAGACGCATGTAACGTTACCACCGAGACGTAGGGACCGACACGCCTGGAATGTTGTCAAATGTTACATCCGAGATGTTAGGTTGCCTTAGGTTAGGATATATGACGTTATAGACGTTTATGCTGTTCACTCCGAGAAGTAGGGTTCGACAGGCCAGGAATGTTGTCAAATATTGCATCCGAGATGTTAGGTTGCCTTAGATAAGGATATATAACGTTATAGACGCATATAATGTTACCAGCGAGACGTAGGGACCGACATGCCTGGAATGTTGTCAAATGTTACATCCGAGATGTTAGGTTGCCTTAGGTTAGGATATATAACGTTATAGACGTATATACTGTTCCCTCCGAGAAGTATTGTTCGACAGGCCAGGAATGTTGTCAAATATTACATACGAGATGTTAGTTGGCCTTAGGTTAGGATATATAACGTTATAGACGCAAGTAATGTTACCACCGAGACGTAGGGACCGACACGCCTGGAATGTGGTAAAATGTTACATCCGAGATGTTAGGTTGCCCAAGATTAGGATATATACCGTTATAGACGCATGTAATGTTACCACCGATACGTAGGGACCGACACGCCTGGAATGTTGTCAAATGTTACATCCGAGATGTTAGGTTGCCTTAGGCTAGGATATATGACGTTATAGATGTATATGCTGTTCCCTCCGAGAAGTAGGGTTCGACAGGCCAGGAATGTTGTCAAATATTGCATCCGAGATGTTAGGTTGCCTTAGATTAGGAAATATACCGTTATAGACGCATGTAATGTTACCACCGAGACGTAAGGTTCGACAGGCTAGGAATGTTGTCAAATATTGCATCCGAGATGTTAGGTTGCCTTAGATAAGGATATATAACGTTATAGACGCATATAATGTTACCACCGAGACGTAGGGACCGACATGCCTGGAATGTTGTCAAATGTTACATCCGAGATGTTAGGTTGCCTTAGGTTAGGATATATAACGTTATAGACGTATATACTGTTCCCTCCGAGAAGTATTGTTCGACAGGCCAGGAATGTTGTCAAATATTGCATTCGAGATGTTAGGTTGCCTTAGGTTAGGATATATAACGTTCTAGACGCATGTAACGTTACCACCGAGACGTAGGGACCGACACGCCTGGAATGTTGTCAAATGTTACATCCGAGATGTTAGGTTGCCTTAGGTTAGCATATATAACGTTATAGACGCACGTAATGTTACCAGCGAGACGTAGGGATCCAACACGCCTGGAATGTTGTCAAATGTTATATCCGAGATGTTAGGTTGCCTTAGGTTAGGATATATAACGTTATAGACGTATATACTGTTCCCACCGAGAAGTAGGGTTCGACACGTCAGGAATGTTGTCAAATATTACATACGAAATGTTAGTTGGCCTTAGGTTAGGATATATAACGTTATAGACGCATGTAATGTTACCACCGAGACGTAGGGTCCGACACGCCTGGAATGTGGTAAAATGTTACATCCGAGATGTTAGGTTGCCTAAGATTAGGATATATACCGTTATAGACGTATATACTGTTCCCTCCGAGCAGTAGGGTTCGACAGGCCAGGAATGTTGTCAAATATTGCATCCGAGATGTTAGGTTGCCTTAGATTAGGATATGCAGCGTTATAGACGCATATAATGTTACCACCGAGAAGTAGGGTCCGACACGCCTGGAAGGTTGTGGAATATTACGTCTGAGATAATAGGTTGCCTTAGATTAGGATATACAACGTTATAGACTCATATAATGTTCCCACCAAGAAGTAGGGTCCGACACGCCTTGAATGATGTAGAATATTTCATCCGAGATGTCAGGTTGCCTTCGGTTAGGATATATAACGTTATAGACGTATATACTGTTCCCTCCGAGAAGTAGGGTTCGACAGGCCAGGAATGTTGTCAAATATTGCATCCGAGATGTTAGGTTGCCTTAGATAAGGATATATAACGTTATAGACGCATATAATGTTACCACCGATACATAGGGACCGACATGCCTGGAATGTTGTCAAATGTTACATCCGAGATGTTACGTTGCCTTAGGTTAGGATATATGACGTTGTAGACGTATATACTGTTCCCTCCGAGAAGTAGGGTTCGACAGGCCAGGAATGTTGTCAAATATTGCATCCGAGATGTTAGGTTGCCTTAGATAAGGATATATAACGTTATAGACGCATATAATGTTACCACCGAGACGTAGGGACCGACATGCCTGGAATGTTGTCAAATGTTACATCCGAGATGTTAGGTTGCCTTAGGTTAGGATATATAACGTTATAGACGTATATACTGTTCCCTCCGAGAAGTATTGTTCGACAGGCCAGGAATGTTGTCAAATATTGCATCCGAGATGTTAGGTTGCCTTAGGTTAGGATATATAACGTTCTAGACGCATGTAACGTTACCACCGAGACGTAGGGACCGACACGCCTGGAATGTTGTCAAATGTTACATCCGAGATGTTAGGTTGCCTTAGGTTAGGATTTATAACGTTATAGACGTATATGCTGTTCATTCCGAGAAGTAGGGTCCGACACGCCTGGAATGATGTAGAATATTACTTCCGAGATGTCAGGTTGCCTTAGGTTAGGATATATAACGTTATAGACGTATATACTGTTCCCTCCGAGAAGTAGGGTTCGACAGGCTAGGAATGTTGTCAAATATTGCATCCGAGATGTTAGGTTGCCTTAGATAAGGATATATAACGTTATAAACGCATATAATGTTACCACCGAGACGTAGGACCAACATGCCTGGAATGTTGTCAAATGTTACATCCGAGATGTTAGGTTGCCTTAGGCTAGGATATATAACGTTCAAGACGTATATACTGTTCCCTCCGAGAAGTATTGTTCGGCAGGCAAGGAATGTTGTCAAATATTGCATCCGAGATGTTAGGTTGCCTTAGGTTAGGATATATAACGTTATAGACGCATGTAACGTTACCACCGAGACGTAGGGACCGACACGCCTGGAATGTTGTCAAATGTTACATCCGAGATGTTAGGTTGCCTTAGGTTAGGATATATGACGTTATAGACGTTTATGCTGTTCACTCCGAGAAGTAGGGTTCGACAGGCCAGGAATGTTGTCAAATATTGCATCCGAGATATTAGGTTGCCTTAGGTTAGGATATATAACGTTATAGACGCATGTAATGTTACCACCGAGACGTAGGGACCGACACGCCTGGAATGTTGTCAAATGTTACATCCGATATGTTAGGCTGTCTTAGGTTAGGATATATGACGTTACAGACGTATATACTGTTCCCTCCGAGATGTCGGGTTCGACAGGCCAGGAATGTTGTCACATATTGCATCCGAGATGTTAGGTTGCCTTAGATTAGGATATGCAGCGTTATAGACGCATATAATGTTACCACCGAGAAGTAGGGTCCGACACGCCTGGAAGGTTGTAGAATATTACATCCGAGATGTTAGGTTGCCTTAGGTTGGGATATATAACGTTATAGACGTACATACTGTCCCCTCCGAGAAGTAGGGTTCGACAGGCAAGGAATGTTGTCAAATATTGCATCCGAGATGTTAGATTGCCTTAGATTACGATATCGACCGTTATGGACGCATATAATATTCCCACCGAAAAGTATGCACAGACACGCGAGGAATATTGTAAAATATTATGTCTGAGATAATAGGTTGCCTTAGATTAGGATATACAACGTTATAGACTCATATAATGTTCCCACCAAGAAGTAGGGTCCGACACGCCTTGAATGATGTAGAATATTACATCCGAGATGTCAGGTTGCCTTCGGTTAGGATATATAACGTTATAGACGTATATACTGTTCCCTCCGAGAAGTAGGGTTCGACAGGCCAGGAATGTTGTCAAATATTGCATCCGAGATGTTAGGTTGCCTTAGATAAGGATATATAACGTTATAGACGCATATAATGTTACCACCGAGACGCAGGGACCGACATGCCTGGAATGTTGTCAAATGTTACATCCGAGATGTTAGGTTGCCTTAGGTTAGGATATATAACGTTATAGACGTATATACTGTTCCCTCCGAGAAGTATTGTTCGACAGGCCAGGAATGTTGTCAAATATTGCATCCGAGATGTTAGGTTGCCTTAGGTTAGGATATATAACGTTCTAGACGCATGTAACGTTACCACCGAGACGTAGGGACCGACACGCCTGGAACGTTGTCAAATGTTACATCCGAGATGTTAGGTTGCCTTAGGTTAGGATTTATGACGTTATAGACGTATATGCTGTTCCCTCCGAGAAGTAGGGTCCGACACGCCTGGAATGATGTAGAATATTACATCCGAGATGTCAGGTTGCCTTAGGTTAGGATATATAACGTTATAGACGTATATACTGTTCCCTCCGAGAAGTAGGGTTCGACAGTCTAGGAATGTTGTCAAATATTGCATCCGAGATGTTAGGTTGCCTTAGATAAGGATATATAACGTTATAAACGCATATAATGTTACCACCGAGACGTAGGACCAACATGCCTGGAATGTTGTCAAATGTTACATCCGAGATGTTAGGTTGCCTTAGGTTAGGATATATAACGTTATAGACGTATATACTGTTCCCTCCGAGAAGTATTGTTCGGCAGGCCAGGAATGTTGTCAAATATTGCATCCGAGATGTTAGGTTGCCTTAGGTTAGGATATATAACGTTATAGACGCATGTAACGTTACCACCGAGACGTAGGGACCGACACGCCTGGAATGTTGTCAAATGTTACATCCGAGATGTTAGGTTGCCTTAGGTTAGGATATATAACGTTATAGACGTTTATGCTGTTCACTCCGAGAAGTAGGGTTCGACAGGCCAGGAATGTTGTCTAATATTGCATCCGAGATATTAGGTTGCCTTAGGTTAGGATATATAACGTTATAGACGCATGTAATGTTACCACCGAGACGTAGGGACCGACACGCCTGGAATGTTGTCAAATGTTACATCCGAGATGTTAGGTTGTCTTAGGTTAGGATATATGACGTTATAGACGTACATACTGTTCCCTCCGAGAAGTAGGGTTCGACAGGCAAGGAATGTTGTCAAATATTGCATCCGAGATGTTAGATTGCCTTAGATTACGATATCGACCGTTATGGACGCATATAATATTCCCACCGAAAAGTATGTACCGACACGCGAGGAATATTGTAAAATATTACGTCTGAGATAATAGGTTGCCTTAGATTAGGATATACAACGTTATAGACTCATATAATGTTCCCACCAAGAAGTAGGGTCCGACACGCCTTGAATGATGTAGAATATTACATCCGAGATGTCAGGTTGCCTTCGGTTAGGATATATAACATTATAGACGTATATACTGTTCCCTCCGAGAAGTAGGGTTCGACAGGCCAGGAATGTTGTCAAATATTGCATCCGAGATGTTAGGTTGCATTAGATAAGGATATATAACGTTATAGACGCATATAATGTTACCACCGAGACGTAGGGACCGACATGCCTGGAATGTTGTCAAATGTTACATCCGAGATGTTAGGTTGCCTTAGGTTAGGATATATGACGTTGTAGACGTATATACTGTTCCTTCCGAGAAATAGGGTTCGACAGGCCAGGAATGTTGTCAAATATTGCATTCGAGATGTTAGGTTGCCTTAGATTAGGAAATATACCGTTATAGACGCATGTAATGTTACCACCGAGACGTAGGGTTCGACAGGCTAGGAATGTTGTCAAATATTGCATCCGAGATGTTAGGTTGGCTTAGATAAGGATATATAACGTTATAGACGCATATAATGTTACTACCGAGACGTAGGGACCGACATGCCTGGAATGTTGTCAAATGTTACATCCGAGATGTTAGGTTGCCTTAGGTTAGGATATATAACGTTATAGACGTATATACTGTTCCCTCCGAGAAGTATTGTCCGACAGGCCAGGAATGTTGTCAAATATTGCATCCGAGATGTTAGGTTGCCTTAGGTTAGCATATATAACGTTATAGACGCACGTAATGTTACCAGCGAGACGTAGGGTTCCAACACGCCTGGAATGTTGTCAAATGTTATATCCGAGATGTTAGGTTGCCTTAGGTTAGGATATATAACGTTATAGACGTATATACTGTTCCCACCGAGAAGTAGGGTTCGACACGTCAGGAATGTTGTCAAATATTAGATACGAGATGTTAGTTGGCCTTAGGTTAGGATATATAACGTTATAGACGCATGTAATGTTACCACCGAGACGTAGGGACCGACACGCCTGGAATGTGGTAAAATGTTACATCCGAGATGTTAGGTTGCCTAAGATTAGGATATATACCGTTATAGACGTATATACTGTTCCCTCCGAGCAGTAGGGTTCGACAGGCCAGGAATGTTGTCAAATATTGCATCCGAGATGTTAGGTTGCCTTAGATTAGGATATGCAGCGTTATAGACGCATATAATGTTACCACCGAGAAGTAGGGTCCGACACGCCTGGAAGGTTGTAGAATATTACGTCTGAGATAATAGGTTGCCTTAGATTAGGATATACAACGTTATAGACTCATATAATGTTCCCACCAAGAAGTAGGGTCCGACACGCCTTGAATGATGTAGAATATTACATCCGAGATGTCAGGTTGCCTTCGGTTAGGATATATAACGTTATAGACGTATATACTGTTCCCTCCGAGAAGTAGGGTTCGACAGGCCGGGAATGTTGTCAAATATTGCATCCGAGATGTTAGGTTGCCTTAGATAAGGATATATAACGTTATAGACGCATATAATGTTACCACCGAGACGTAGGGACCGACATGCCTGGAATGTTGTCGTGTGTTACATCCGAGATGTTAGGTTGCCTTAGGTTAGGATATATGACGTTATAGACGTATATACTGTTCCCTCCGAGAAGTAGGGTTCGACAGGCCAGGAATGTTGTCAAATATTGCATCCGAGATGTTAGGTTGCCTTAGATTAGGAAATATACCGTTATAGACGCATGTAATGTTACCACCGAGACGTAGGGTTCGACAGGCTAGGAATGTTGTCAAATATTGCATCCGAGATGTTAGGTTGCCTTAGATAAGGATATATAACGTTATAGACGCATATAATGTTACCACCGAGACGTAGGGACCGACATGCCTGGAATGTTGTCAAATGTTACATCCGAGATGTTAGGTTGCCTTAGGTTAGGATATATAACGTTATAGACGTATATACTGTTCCCTCCGAGAAGTATTGTTCGACAGGCCAGGAATGTTGTCAAATATTGCATCCGAGATGTTAGGTTGCCTTAGGTTAGGATATATAACGTTCTAGACGCATGTAACGTTACCACCGAGACGTAGGGACCGACACGCCTGGAATGTTGTCAAATGTTACATCCGAGATGTTAGGTTGCCTTAGGTTAGGATTTATGACGTTATAGACGTATATGCTGTTCCCTCCGAGAAGTAGGGACCGACACGCCTGGAATGTTGTCAAATGTTACATCCGAGATGTTAGGTTGCCTTAGGTTAGGATATATAACGTTATAGACGTATATACTGTTCCCTCCGAGAAGTATTGTTCGACAGGCCAGGAATGTTGTCAAATATTGCATCCGAGATGTTAGGTTGCCTTAGGTTAGGATATATAACGTTCTAGACGCATGTAACGTTACCACCGAGACGTAGGGACCGACACGCCTGGAATGTTGTCAAATGTTACATCCGAGATGTTAGGTTGCCTTAGGTTAGGATTTATGACGTTATAGACGTATATGCTGTTCCCTCCGAGAAGTAGGGACCGACACGCCTGGAATGTTGTCAAATGTTACATCCGAGATGTTAGGTTGCCTTAGGTTAGGATTTATGACGTTATAGACGTATATGCTGGTCATTCCGAGAAGTAGGGTCCGACACGCCTGGAATGATGTAGAATATTACATCCGAGATGTCAGGTTGCCTTAGGTTAGGATATATAACGTTATAGACGTATATACTGTTCCCTCCGAGAAGTAGGGTTCGACAGGCTAGGAATGTTGTCAAATATTGCATCCGAGATGTTAGGTTGCCTTAGATAAGGATATATAACGTTATAAACGCATATAATGTTACCACCGAGACGTAGGACCAACATGCCTGGAATGTTGTCAAATGTTACATCCGAGATGTTAGGTTGCCTTAGGTTAGGATATATAACGTTATAGACGTATATACTGTTCCCTCCGAGAAGTATTGTTCGGCAGGCCAGGAATGTTGTCAAATATTGCATCCGAGATGTTAGGTTGCCTTATGTTAGGATATATAACGTTATAGACGCATGTAACGTTACCACCGAGACGTAGGGACCGACACGCCTGGAATGTTGTCAAATGTTACATCCGAGATGTTAGGTTGCCTTAGGTTAGGATATATGACGTTATAGACGTTTATGCTGTTCACTCCGAGAAGTAGGGTTCGACAGGCCAGGAATGTTGTCAAATATTGCATCCGAGATGTTAGGTTGCCTTAGATAAGGATATATAACGTTATAGACGCATATAATGTTACCAGCGAGACGTAGGGACCGACATGCCTGGAATGTTGTCAAATGTTACATCCGAGATGTTAGGTTGCCTTAGGTTAGGATATATAACGTTATAGACGTATATACTGTTCCCTCCGAGAAGTATTGTTCGACAGGCCAGGAATGTTGTCAAATATTACATACGAGATGTTAGTTGGCCTTAGGTTATGATATATAACGTTATAGACGCATGTAATGTTACCACCGAGACGTAGGGACCGACACGCCTGGAATGTGGTAAAATGTTACATCCGAGATGTTAGGTTGCCCAAGATTAGGATATATACCGTTATAGACGCATGTAATGTTACCACCGATACGTAGGGACCGACACGCCTGGAATGTTGTCAAATGTTACATCCGAGATGTTAGGTTGCCTTAGGCTAGGATATATGACGTTATACATGTATATGCTGTTCCGTCCGAGAAGTAGGGTTCGACAGGCCAGGAATGTTGTCAAATATTGCATCCGAGATGTTAGGTTGCCTTAGCTTAGGAAATATACCGTTATAGACGCATGTAATGTTACCACCGAGACGTAGGGTTCGACAGGCTAGGAATGTTGTCAAATATTGCATCCGAGATGTAAGGTTGCCTTAGATAAGGATATATAACGTTATAGACGCATATAATGTTACCACCGAGACGTAGGGACCGACACGCCTGGAATGTTGTCAAAAGTTATATCCGAGATGTTAGGTTGCCTTAGGTTAGGATATATAACGTTATAGACGTATATACTGTTCCCACCGAGAAGTAGGGTTCGACACGTCAGGAATGTTGTCAAATATTACATACGAAATGTTAGTTGGCCTTAGGTTAGGATATATAACGTTATAGACGCATGTAATGTTACCACCGAGACGTAGGGTCCGACACGCCTGGAATGTGGTAAAATGTTACATCCGAGATGTTAGGTTGCCTAAGATTAGGATATATACCGTTATAGACGTATATACTGTTCCCTCCGAGCAGTAGGGTTCGACAGGCCAGGAATGTTGTCAAATATTGCATCCGAGATGTTAGGTTGCCTTAGATTAGGATATGCAGCGTTATAGACGCATATAATGTTACCACCGAGAAGTAGGGTCCGACACGCCTGGAAGGTTGTAGAATATTACGTCTGAGATAATAGGTTGCCTTAGATTAGGATATACAACGTTATAGACTCATATAATGTTCCCACCAAGAAGTAGGGTCCGACACGCCTTGAATGATGTAGAATATTACATCCGAGATGTCAGGTTGCCTTCGGTTAGGATATATAACGTTATAGACGTATATACTGTTCCCTCCGAGAAGTAGGGATCGACAGGCCAGGAATGTTGTCAAATATTGCATCCGAGATGTTAGGTTGCCTTAGATAAGGATATATAACGTTATAGACGCATATAATGTTACCACCGATACATAGGGACCGACATGCCTGGAATGTTGTCAAATGTTACATCCGAGATGTTACGTTGCCTTAGGTTAGGATATATGACGTTGTAGACGTGTATACTGTTCCCTCCGAGAAGTAGGGTTCGACAGGCCAGGAATGTTGTCAAATATTGCATCCGAGATGTTAGGTTGCCTTAGATAAGGATATATAACGTTATAGACGCATATAATGTTACCACCGAGACGTAGGGACCGACATGCCTGGAATGTTGTCAAATGTTACATCCGAGATGTTAGGTTGCCTTAGGTTAGGATATATAACGTTATAGACGTATATACTGTTCCCTCCGAGAAGTATTGTTCGACAGGCCAGGAATGTTGTCAAATATTGCATCCGAGATGTTAGGTTGCCTTAGGTTAGGATATATAACGTTCTAGACGCATGTAACGTTACCACCGAGACGTAGGGACCGACACGCCTGGAATGTTGTCAAATGTTACATCCGAGATGTTAGGTTGCCTTAGGTTAGGATTTATGACGTTATAGACGTATATGCTGTTCATTCCGAGAAGTAGGGTCCGACGCGCCTGGAATGATGTAGAATATTACATCCGAGATGTCAGGTTGCCTTAGGTTAGGATATATAACGTTATAGACGTATATACTGTTCCCTCCGAGAAGTAGGGTTCGACAGGCTAGGAATGTTGTCAAATATTGCATCCGAGATGTTAGGTTGCCTTAGATAAGGATATATAACGTTATAAACGCATATAATGTTACCACCGAGACGTAGGACCAACATGCCTGGAATGTTGTCAAATGTTACATCCGAGATGTTAGGTTGCCTTAGGCTAGGATATATAACGTTATAGACGTATATACTGTTCCCTCCGAGAAGTATTGTTCGGCAGGCAAGGAATGTTGTCAAATATTGCATCCGAGATGTTAGCTTGCCTTAGGTTAGGATATATAACGTTATAGACGCATGTAACGTTACCACCGAGACGTAGGGACCGACACGCCTGGAATGTTGTCAAATGTTACATCCGAGATGTTAGGTTGCCTTAGGTTAGGATATATGACGTTATAGACGTTTATGCTGTTCACTCCGAGAAGTAGGGTTCGACAGGCCAGGAATGTTGTCAAATATTGCATCCGAGATATTAGGTTGCCTTAGGTTAGGATATATAACGTTATAGACGCATGTAATGTTACCACCGAGACGTAGGGACCGACACGCCTGGAATGTTGTCAAATGTTATATCCGATATGTTAGGTTGTCTTAGGTTAGGATATATGACGTTACAGACGTATATACTGTTCCCTCCGAGATGTCGGGTTCGACAGGCCAGGAATGTTGTCTAATATTGCATCCGAGATATTAGGTTGCCTTAGGTTAGGATATATAACGTTATAGACGCATGTAATGTTACCACCGAGACGTAGGGACCGACACGCCTGGAATGTTGTCAAATGTTACATCCGAGATGTTAGGTTGTCTTAGGTTAGGATATATGACGTTATAGACGTACATACTGTTCCCTCCGAGAAGTAGGGTTCGACAGGCAAGGAATGTTGTCAAATATTGCATCCGAGATGTTAGATTGCCTTAGATTACGATATCGACCGTTATGGACGCATATAATATTCCCACCGAAAAGTATGTACCGACACGCGAGGAATATTGTAAAATATTACGTCTGAGATAATAGGTTGCCTTAGATTAGGATATACAACGTTATAGACTCATATAATGTTCCCACCAAGAAGTAGGGTCCGACACGCCTTGAATGATGTAGAATATTACATCCGAGATGTCAGGTTGCCTTCGGTTAGGATATATAACATTATAGACGTATATACTGTTCCCTCCGAGAAGTAGGGTTCGACAGGCCAGGAATGTTGTCAAATATTGCATCCGAGATGTTAGGTTGCATTAGATAAGGATATATAACGTTATAGACGCATATAATGTTACCACCGAGACGTAGGGACCGACATGCCTGGAATGTTGTCAAATGTTACATCCGAGATGTTAGGTTGCCTTAGGTTAGGATATATGACGTTGTAGACGTATATACTGTTCCTTCCGAGAAGTAGGGTTCGACAGGCCAGGAATGTTGTCAAATATTGCATTCGAGATGTTAGGTTGCCTTAGATTAGGAAATATACCGTTATAGACGCATGTAATGTTACCACCGAGACGTAGGGTTCGACAGGCTAGGAATGTTGTCAAATATTGCGTCCGAGATGTTAGGTTGGCTTAGATAAGGATATATAACGTTATAGACGCATATAATGTTACTACCGAGACGTAGGGACCGACATGCCTGGAATGTTGTCAAATGTTACATCCGAGATGTTAGGTTGCCTTAGGTTAGGATATATAACGTTATAGACGTATATACTGTTCCCTCCGAGAAGTATTGTCCGACAGGCCAGGAATGTTGTCAAATATTGCATCCGAGATGTTAGGTTGCCTTAGGTTAGCATATATAACGTTATAGACGCACGTAATGTTACCAGCGAGACGTAGGGTTCCAACACGCCTGGAATGTTGTCAAATGTTATATCCGAGATGTTAGGTTGCCTTAGGTTAGGATATATAACGTTATAGACGTATATACTGTTCCCACCGAGAAGTAGGGTTCGACACGTCAGGAATGTTGTCAAATATTAGATACGAGATGTTAGTTGGCCTTAGGTTAGGATATATAACGTTATAGACGCATGTAATGTTACCACCGAGACGTAGGGACCGACACGCCTGGAATGTGGTAAAATGTTACATCCGAGATGTTAGGTTGCCTAAGATTAGGATATATACCGTTATAGACGTATATACTGTTCCCTCCGAGCAGTAGGGTTCGACAGGCCAGGAATGTTGTCAAATATTGCATCCGAGATGTTAGGTTGCCTTAGATTAGGATATGCAGCGTTATAGACGCATATAATGTTACCACCGAGAAGTAGGGTCCGACACGCCTGGAAGGTTGTAGAATATTACGTCTGAGATAATAGGTTGCCTTAGATTAGGATATACAACGTTATAGACTCATATAATGTTCCCACCAAGAAGTAGGGTCCGACACGCCTTGAATGATGTAGAATATTACATCCGAGATGTCAGGTTGCCTTCGGTTAGGATATATAACGTTATAGACGTATATACTGTTCCCTCCGAGAAGTAGGGTTCGACAGGCCGGGAATGTTGTCAAATATTGCATCCGAGATGTTAGGTTGCCTTAGATAAGGATATATAACGTTATAGACGCATATAATGTTACCACCGAGACGTAGGGACCGACATGCCTGGAATGTTGTCGTGTGTTACATCCGAGATGTTAGGTTGCCTTAGGTTAGGATATATGACGTTATAGACGTATATACTGTTCCCTCCGAGAAGTAGGGTTCGACAGGCCAGGAATGTTGTCAAATATTGCATCCGAGATGTTAGGTTGCCTTAGATTAGGAAATATACCGTTATAGACGCATGTAATGTTACCACCGAGACGTAGGGTTCGACAGGCTAGGAATGTTGTCAAATATTGCATCCGAGATGTTAGGTTGCCTTAGATAAGGATATATAACGTTATAGACGCATATAATGTTACCACCGAGACGTAGGGACCGACATGCCTGGAATGTTGTCAAATGTTACATCCGAGATGTTAGGTTGCCTTAGGTTAGGATATATAACGTTATAGACGTATATACTGTTCCCTCCGAGAAGTATTGTTCGACAGGCCAGGAATGTTGTCAAATATTGCATCCGAGATGTTAGGTTGCCTTAGGTTAGGATATATAACGTTCTAGACGCATGTAACGTTACCACCGAGACGTAGGGACCGACACGCCTGGAATGTTGTCAAATGTTACATCCGAGATGTTAGGTTGCCTTAGGTTAGGATTTATGACGTTATAGACGTATATGCTGTTCCCTCCGAGAAGTAGGGACCGACACGCCTGGAATGTTGTCAAATGTTACATCCGAGATGTTAGGTTGCCTTAGGTTAGGATTTATGACGTTATAGACGTATATGCTGGTCATTCCGAGAAGTAGGGTCCGACACGCCTGGAATGATGTAGAATATTACATCCGAGATGTCAGGTTGCCTTAGGTTAGGATATATAACGTTATAGACGTATATACTGTTCCCTCCGAGAAGTAGGGTTCGACAGGCTAGGAATGTTGTCAAATATTGCATCCGAGATGTTAGGTTGCCTTAGATAAGGATATATAACGTTATAAACGCATATAATGTTACCACCGAGACGTAGGACCAACATGCCTGGAATGTTGTCAAATGTTACATCCGAGATGTTAGGTTGCCTTAGGTTAGGATATATAACGTTATAGACGTATATACTGTTCCCTCCGAGAAGTATTGTTCGGCAGGCCAGGAATGTTGTCAAATATTGCATCCGAGATGTTAGGTTGCCTTAGGTTAGGATATATAACGTTATAGACGCATGTAACGTTACCACCGAGACGTAGGGACCGACACGCCTGGAATGTTGTCAAATGTTACATCCGAGATGTTAGGTTGCCTTAGGTTAGGATATATGACGTTATAGACGTTTATGCTGTTCACTCCGAGAAGTAGGGTTCGACAGGCCAGGAATGTTGTCAAATATTGCATCCGAGATGTTATGTTGCCTTAGATAAGGATATATAACGTTATAGACGCATATAATGTTACCAGCGAGACGTAGGGACCGACATGCCTGGAATGTTGTCAAATGTTACATCCGAGATGTTAGGTTGCCTTAGGTTAGGATATATAACGTTATAGACGTATATACTGTTCCCTCCGAGAAGTATTGTTCGACAGGCCAGGAATGTTGTCAAATATTACATACGAGATGTTAGTTGGCCTTAGGTTATGATATATAACGTTATAGACGCATGTAATGTTACCACCGAGACGTAGGGACCGACACGCCTGGAATGTGGTAAAATGTTACATCCGAGATGTTAGGTTGCCCAAGATTAGGATATATACCGTTATAGACGCATGTAATGTTACCACCGATACGTAGGGACCGACACGCCTGGAATGTTGTCAAATGTTACATCCGAGATGTTAGGTTGCCTTAGGCTAGGATATATGACGTTATACATGTATATGCTGTTCCCTCCGAGAAGTAGGGTTCGACAGGCCAGGAATGTTGTCAAATATTGCATCCGAGATGTTAGGTTGCCTTAGATTAGGAAATATACCGTTATAGACGCATGTAATGTTACCACCGAGACGTAGGGTTCGACAGGCTAGGAATGTTGTCAAATATTGCATCCGAGATGTTAGGTTGCCTTAGATAAGGATATATAACGTTATAGACGCATATAATGTTACCACCGAGACGTAGGGACCGACACGCCTGGAATGTTGTCAAATGTTATATCCGAGATGTTAGGTTGCCTTAGGTTAGGATATATAACGTTATAGACGTATATACTGTTCCCACCGAGAAGTAGGGTTCGACACGTCAGGAATGTTGTCAAATATTACATACGAAATGTTAGTTGGCCTTAGGTTAGGATATATAACGTTATAGACGCATGTAATGTTACCACCGAGACGTAGGGTCCGACACGCCTGGAATGTGGTAAAATGTTACATCCGAGATGTTAGGTTGCCTAAGATTAGGATATATACCGTTATAGACGTATATACTGTTCCCTCCGAGCAGTAGGGTTCGACAGGCCAGGAATGTTGTCAAATATTGCATCCGAGATGTTAGGTTGCCTTAGATTAGGATATGCAGCGTTATAGACGCATATAATGTTACCACCGAGAAGTAGGGTCCGACACGCCTGGAAGGTTGTAGAATATTACGTCTGAGATAATAGGTTGCCTTAGATTAGGATATACAACGTTATAGACTCATATAATGTTCCCACCAAGAAGTAGGGTCCGACACGCCTTGAATGATGTAGAATATTACATCCGAGATGTCAGGTTGCCTTCGGTTAGGATATATAACGTTATAGACGTATATACTGTTCCCTCCGAGAAGTAGGGTTCGACAGGCCAGGAATGTTGTCAAATATTGCATCCGAGACGTTAGGTTGCCTTAGATAAGGATATATAACGTTATAGACGCATATAATGTTACCACCGATACATAGGGACCGACATGCCTGGAATGTTGTCAAATGTTACATCCGAGATGTTACGTTGCCTTAGGTTAGGATATATGACGTTGTAGACGTGTATACTGTTCCCTCCGAGAAGTAGGGTTCGACAGGCCAGGAATGTTGTCAAATATTGCATCCGAGATGTTAGGTTGCCTTAGATAAGGATATATAACGTTATAGACGCATATAATGTTACCACCGAGACGTAGGGACCGACATGCCTGGAATGTTGTCAAATGTTACATCCGAGATGTTAGGTTGCCTTAGGTTAGGATATATAACGTTATAGACGTATATACTGTTCCCTCCGAGAAGTATTGTTCGACAGGCCAGGAATGTTGTCAAATATTGCATCCGAGATGTTAGGTTGCCTTAGGTTAGGATATATAACGTTCTAGACGCATGTAACGTTACCACCGAGACGTAGGGACCGACACGCCTGGAATGTTGTCAAATGTTACATCCGAGATGTTAGGTTGCCTTAGGTTAGGATTTATGACGTTATAGACGTATATGCTGTTCATTCCGAGAAGTAGGGTCCGACGCGCCTGGAATGATGTAGAATATTACATCCGAGATGTCAGGTTGCCTTAGGTTAGGATATATAACGTTATAGACGTATATACTGTTCCCTCCGAGAAGTAGGGTTCGACAGGCTAGGAATGTTGTCAAATATTGCATCCGAGATGTTAGGTTGCCTTAGATAAGGATATATAACGTTATAAACGCATATAATGTTACCACCGAGACGTAGGACCAACATGCCTGGAATGTTGTCAAATGTTACATCCGAGATGTTAGGTTGCCTTAGGCTAGGATATATAACGTTATAGACGTATATACTGTTCCCTCCGAGAAGTATTGTTCGGCAGGCAAGGAATGTTGTCAAATATTGCATCCGAGATGTTAGCTTGCCTTAGGTTAGGATATATAACGTTATAGACGCATGTAACGTTACCACCGAGACGTAGGGACCGACACGCCTGGAATGTTGTCAAATGTTACATCCGAGATGTTAGGTTGCCTTAGGTTAGGATATATGACGTTATAGACGTTTATGCTGTTCACTCCGAGAAGTAGGGTTCGACAGGCCAGGAATGTTGTCAAATATTGCATCCGAGATATTAGGTTGCCTTAGGTTAGGATATATAACGTTATAGACGCATGTAATGTTACCACCGAGACGTAGGGACCGACACGCCTGGAATGTTGTCAAATGTTATATCCGATATGTTAGGTTGTCTTAGGTTAGGATATATGACGTTACAGACGTATATACTGTTCCCTCCGAGATGTCGGGTTCGACAGGCCAGGAATGTTGTCACATATTGCATCCGAGATGTTAGGTTGCCTTAGATTAGGATATGCAGCGTTATAGACGCATATAATGTTACCACCGAGAAGTAGGGTCCGACACGCCTGGAAGGTTGTAGAATATTACATCCGAGATGTTAGGTTGCCTTAGGTTGGGATATATAACGTTATAGACGTACATACTGTCCCCTCCGAGAAGTAGGGTTCGACAGGCAAGGAATGTTGTCAAATATTGCATCCGAGATGTTAGATTGCCTTAGATTACGATATCGACCGTTATGGACGCATATAATATTCCCACCGAAAAGTATGCACAGACACGCGAGGAATATTGTAAAATATTACGTCTGAGATAATAGGTTGCCTTAGATTAGGATATACAACGTTATAGACTCATATAATGTTCCCACCAAGAAGTAGGGTCCGACACGCCTTGAATGATGTAGAATATTACATCCGAGATGTCAGGTTGCCTTCGGTTAGGATATATAACGTTATAGACGTATATACTGTTCCCTCCGAGAAGTATTGTTCGACAGGCCAGGAATGTTGTCAAATATTGCATCCGAGATGTTAGGTTGCCTTAGGTTAGGATATATAACGTTCTAGACGCATGTAACGTTACCACCGAGACGTAGGGACCGACACGCCTGGAACGTTGTCAAATGTTACATCCGAGATGTTAGGTTGCCTTAGGTTAGGATTTATGACGTTATAGACGTATATGCTGTTCCCTCCGAGAAGTAGGGTCCGACACGCCTGGAATGATGTAGAATATTACATCCGAGATGTCAGGTTGCCTTAGGTTAGGATATATAACGTTATAGACGTATATACTGTTCCCTCCGAGAAGTAGGGTTCGACAGTCTAGGAATGTTGTCAAATATTGCATCCGAGATGTTAGGTTGCCTTAGATAAGGATATATAACGTTATAAACGCATATAATGTTACCACCGATACGTAGGACCAACATGCCTGGAATGTTGTCAAATGTTACATCCGAGATGTTAGGTTGCCTTAGGTTAGGATATATAACGTTATAGACGTATATACTGTTCCCTCCGAGAAGTATTGTTCGGCAGGCCAGGAATGTTGTCAAATATTGCATCCGAGATGTTAGGTTGTCTTAGGTTAGGATATATAACGTTATAGACGCATGTAACGTTACCACCGAGACGTAGGGACCGACACGCCTGGAATGTTGTCAAATGTTACATCCGAGATGTTAGGTTGCCTTAGGTTAGGATATATAACGTTATAGACGTTTATGCTGTTCACTCCGAGAAGTAGGGTTCGACAGGCCAGGAATGTTGTCTATTATTGCATCCGAGATGTTAGGTTGCATTAGATAAGGATATATAACGTTATAGACGCATATAATGTTACCACCGAGACGTAGGGACCGACATGCCTGGAATGTTGTCAAATGTTACATCCGAGATGTTAGGTTGCCTTAGGTTAGGATATATGACGTTGTAGACGTATATACTGTTCCTTCCGAGAAGTAGGGTTCGACAGGCCAGGAATGTTGTCAAATATTGCATTCGAGATGTTAGGTTGCCTTAGATTAGGAAATATACCGTTATAGACGCATGTAATGTTACCACCGAGACGTAGGGTTCGACAGGCTAGGAATGTTGTCAAATATTGCATCCGAGATGTTAGGTTGGCTTAGATAAGGATATATAACGTTATAGACGCATATAATGTTACTACCGAGACGTAGGGACCGACATGCCTGGAATGTTGTCAAATGTTACATCCGAGATGTTAGGTTGCCTTAGGTTAGGATATATAACGTTATAGACGTATATACTGTTCCCTCCGAGAAGTATTGTCCGACAGGCCAGGAATGTTGTCAAATATTGCATCCGAGATGTTAGGTTGCCTTAGGTTAGCATATATAACGTTATAGACGCACGTAATGTTACCAGCGAGACGTAGGGTTCCAACACGCCTGGAATGTTGTCAAATGTTATATCCGAGATGTTAGGTTGCCTTGGGTTAGGATATATAACGTTATAGACGTATATACTGTTCCCACCGAGAAGTAGGGTTCGACACGTCAGGAATGTTGTCAAATATTAGATACGAGATGTTAGTTGGCCTTAGGTTAGGATATATAACGTTATAGACGCATGTAATGTTACCACCGAGACGTAGGGACCGACACGCCTGGAATGTGGTAAAATGTTACATCCGAGATGTTAGGTTGCCTAAGATTAGGATATATACCGTTATAGACGTATATACTGTTCCCTCCGAGCAGTAGGGTTCGACAGGCCAGGAATGTTGTCAAATATTGCATCCGAGATGTTAGGTTGCCTTAGATTAGGATATGCAGCGTTATAGACGCATATAATGTTACCACCGAGAAGTAGGGTCCGACACGCCTGGAAGGTTGTAGAATATTACGTCTGAGATAATAGGTTGCCTTAGATTAGGATATACAACGTTATAGACTCATATAATGTTTCCTCCAAGAAGTAGGGTCCGACACGCCTTGAATGATGTAGAATATTACATCCGAGATGTCAGGTTGCCTTCGGTTAGGATATATAACGTTATAGACGTATATACTGTTCCCTCCGAGAAGTAGGGTTCGACAGGCCGGGAATGTTGTCAAATATTGCATCCGAGATGTTAGGTTGCCTTAGATAAGGATATATAACGTTATAGACGCATATAATGTTACCACCGAGACGTAGGGACCGACATGCCTGGAATGTTGTCAAATGTTACATCCGAGATGTTAGGTTGCCTTAGGTTAGGATATATGACGTTATAGACGTATATACTGTTCCCTCCGAGAAGTAGGGTTCGACAGGCCAGGAATGTTGTCAAATATTGCATCCGAGATGTTAGGTTGCCTTAGATAAGGATATATAACGTTATAGACGCATATAATGTTACCACCGAGACGTAGGGACCGACATGCCTGGAATGTTGTCAAATGTTACATCCGAGATGTTAGGTTGCCTTAGGTTAGGATTTATGACGTTATAGACGTATATGCTGTTCCCTCCGAGAAGTAGGGTCCAACACGCCTGGAACGATGTAGAATATTACATCCGAGATGTTAGGTTGCCTTAGGTTAGGATATATAACGTTATAGACGTATATAATGTTCCCTCCGAGAAGAATTGTTCGACAGGCCAGGAATGTTGTCAAATATTGCATCCGAGATGTTAGGTTGCCTTTGGTTAGGATATATAACGTTATAGACGCATGTAACGTTACCACCGAGACGTAGGGACCGACATGCCTGGAATGTTGTCAAATGTTACATCCGAGATGTTAGGTTGCCTTAGGTTAGGATATATGACGTTATAGACGTATATGCTGTTCACTCCGAGAAGTAGGGTTCGACAGGCCAGGAATGTTGTCAAATATTGCATCCGAGATATTAGGTTGCCTTAGGTTAGGATATATAACGTTATAGACGCATGTAATGTTACCACCGAGACGTAGGGACCGACACGCCTGGAATGTTGTCAAATGTTACATCCGAGATGTTAGGTTGTCTTAGGTTAGGATATATGACGTTACAGACGTATATACTGTTCCCTCCGAGATGTCGGGTTCGACAGGCTGGAATGTTGTCACATATTTCATGCGAGATGTTAGGTTGCCTTAGATTAGGATATATACCGTTATAGATGTATATACTGTTCCCTCCGAGCAGTAAGGTTCGACAGGCCAGGAATGTTGTCAAATATTGCATCCGAGATGTTAGGTTGCCTTAGGTTAGCATATATAACGTTATAGACGCACGTAATGTTACGAGCGAGACGTAGGGTTCCAACACGCCTGGAATGTTGTCAAATGTTATATCCGAGATGTTAGGTTGCCTTAGGTTAGGATATTTAACGTTATAGACGTATATACTGTTCCCACCGAGAAGTAGGGTTCGACACGCCAGGAATGTTGTCAGATATTACATACGAGATGTTAGTTGGCCTTAGGTTAGGATATATAACGTTATAGACGCATGTAACTTTACCACCGAGACGTAGGGACCGACACGCCTGGAATGTGGTAAAATGTTACATCCGAGATGTTAGGTTGCCTAAGATTAGGATATATACCGTTATAGACGCATGTAATGTTACCACCGAGACGTAGGGACCGACACGCCTGGAATGTTGTCAAATGTTACATCCGAGATGTTAGGTTGCCTTAGGCTAGGATATATGACGTTATAGACGTATATACTGTTCCCTCCGAGAAGTAGGGTTCGACAGGCCAGGAATGTTGTCAAATATTGCATCCGAGATGTTAGGTTGCCTTAGGTTAGGATATACAACGTTATAGACGCATATAATGTTCTCACCGAGAAGTAGGGTCCGACACGCCTGGAATGTTGTAGAATAATATATCCGAGATTTCAGGTTGCCTTAGGTGAGGATATATAACGTTATAGACGTACATACTGTTCCCTCCGAGAAGTAGGGTTCGACAGGCAAGGAATGTTGTCAAATATTGCATCCGAGATGTTAGATTGCCTTAGATTACGATATCGACCGTTATGGACGCATATAATATTCCCACCGAAAAGTATGTACCGACACGCGAGGAATATTGTAAAATATTACGTCTGAGATAATAGGTTGCCTTAGATTAGGATATACAACGTTATAGACTCATATAATGTTCCCACCAAGAAG
The DNA here is from genome assembly GCA_963969225.1 of Xylocopa violacea. NCBI lineage: Eukaryota > Metazoa > Arthropoda > Insecta > Hymenoptera > Apidae > Xylocopa > Xylocopa violacea. Next base: position 537,742 of record CAXAJV010000194.1, on the reverse strand, counting down.
TAGGGTCCGACACGCCTTCAATGATGTAGAATATTACATCCGAGATGTCAGGTTGCCTTCGGTTAGGATATATAACGTTATAGACGTATATACTGTTCCCTCCGAGAAGTAGGGTTCGACAGGCCAGGAATGTTGTCAAATATTGCATCCGAGATGTTAGGTTGCCTTAGATAAGGATATATAACGTTATAGACGCATATAATGTTACCACCGAGACGTAGGGACCGACATGCCTGGAATGTTGTCAAATGTTACATCCGAGATGTTAGGTTGCCTAAGGTTAGGATATATGACGTTGTAGACGTATATACTGTTCCCTCCGAGAAGTAGGGTGCGTCAGGCCAGGAATGTTGTCAAATATTGCATCCGAGATTTTAGGTTGCCTTAGATAAGGATATATAACGTTATAGACGCATATAATGTTACCACCGAGACGTAGGGACCGACATGCCTGGAATGTTGTCAAATGTTACATCCGAGATGTTAGGTTGCCTTAGGTTAGGATATATAACGTTATAGACGTATATACTGTTCCCTCCGAGAAGTATTGTTCGACAGGCCAGGAATGTTGTCAAATATTGCATCCGAGATGTTAGGTTGCCTTAGGTTAGGATATATAACGTTCTAGACGCATGTAACGTTACCACCGAGACGTAGGGACCGACACGCCTGGAACGTTGTCAAATGTTACATCCGAGATGTTAGGTTGCCTTAGGTTAGGATTTATGACGTTATAGACGTATATGCTGTTCCCTCCGAGAAGTAGGGTCCGACACGCCTGGAATGATGTAGAATATTACATCCGAGATGTCAGGTTGCCTTAGGTTAGGATATATAACGTTATAGACGTATATACTGTTCCCTCCGAGAAGTAGGGTTCGACAGGCTAGGAATGTTGTCAAATATTGCATCCGAGATGTTAGGTTGCCTTAGATAAGGATATATAACGTTATAAGCGCATATAATGTTACCACCGAGACGTAGGACCAACATGCCTGGAATGTTGTCAAATGTTACATCCGAGATGTTAGGTTGCCTTAGGTTAGGATATATAACGTTATAGACGTATATACTGTTCCCTCCGAGAAGTATTGTTCGGCAGGCCAGGAATGTTGTCAAATATTGCATCCGAGATGTTAGGTTGCCTTAGGTTAGGATATATAACGTTATAGACGCATGTAACGTTACCACCGAGACGTAGGGACCGACACGCCTGGAATGTTGTCAAATGTTACATCCGAGATGTTAGGTTGCCTTAGGTTAGGATATATAACGTTATAGACGTTTATGCTGTTCACTCCGAGAAGTAGGGTTCGACAGGCCAGGAATGTTGTCAAATATTGCATCCGAGATATTAGGTTGCCTTAGGTTAGGATATATAACGTTATAGACGCATGTAATGTTACCACCGAGACGTAGGGACCGACACGCCTGGAATGTTGTCAAATGTTACATCCGAGATGTTAGGTTGTCTTAGGTTAGGATATATGACGTTATAGACGTACATACTGTTCCCTCCGAGAAGTAGGGTTCGACAGGCAAGGAATGTTGTCAAATATTGCATCCGAGATGTTAGATTGCCTTAGATTACGATATCGACCGTTATGGACGCATATAATATTCCCACCGAAAAGTATGTACCCACACGCGAGGAATATTGTAAAATATTACGTCTGAGATAATAGGTTGCCTTAGATTAGGATATGCAGCGTTATAGACGCATATAATGTTACCACCGAGAAGTAGGGTCCGACACGCCTGGAAGGTTGTAGAATATTACATCCGAGATGTTAGGTTGCCTTAGGTTGGGATATATAACGTTATAGACGTACATACTGTTCCCTCCGAGAAGTAGGGTTCGACAGGCAAGGAATGTTGTCAAATATTGCATCCGAGATGTTAGATTGCCTTAGATTACGATATCGACCGTTATGGACGCATATAATATTCCCACCGAAAAGTATGTACCGACACGCGAGGAATATTGTAAAATATTACGTCTGAGATAATAGGTTGCCTTAGATTAGGATATATAACGTTATAGACGTATATACTGTTCCCTCCGAGAAGTATTGTTCGACAGGCCAGGAATGTTGTCAAATATTGCATCCGAGATGTTAGGTTGCCTTAGGTTAGGATATATAACGTTCTAGACGCATGTAACGTTACCACCGAGACGTAGGGACCGACACGCCTGGAACGTTGTCAAATGTTACATCCGAGATGTTAGGTTGCCTTAGGTTAGGATTTATGACGTTATAGACGTATATGCTGTTCCCTCCGAGAAGTAGGGTCCGACACGCCTGGAATGATGTAGAATATTACATCCGAGATGTCAGGTTGCCTTAGGTTAGGATATATAACGTTATAGACGTATATACTGTTCCCTCCGAGAAGTAGGGTTCGACAGGCTAGGAATGTTGTCAAATATTGCATCCGAGATGTTAGGTTGCCTAAGATAAGGATATATAACGTTATAAACGCATATAATGTTACCACCGAGACGTAGGACCAACATGCCTGGAATGTAGTCAAATGTTACATCCGAGATGTTAGGTTGCCTTAGGTTAGGATATATAACGTTATAGACGTATATACTGTTCCCTCCGAGAAGTATTGTTCGGCAGGCCAGGAATGTTGTCAAATATTGCATCCGAGATGTTAGGTTGCCTTAGGTTAGGATATACAACGTTATAGACGCATGTAACGTTACCACCGAGACGTAGGGACCGACACGCCTGGAATGTAGTCAAATGTTACATCCGAGATGTTAGGTTGCCTTAGGTTAGGATATATAACGTTATAGACGTTTATGCTGTTCACTCCGAGAAGTAGGGTTCGACAGGCCAGGAATGTTGTCAAATATTGCATCCGAGATATTAGGTTGCCTTAGGTTAGGATATATAACGTTATAGACGCATGTAATGTTACCACCGAGACGTAGGGACCGACACGCCTGGAATGTTGTCAAATGTTACATCCGAGATGTTAGGTTGTCTTAGGTTAGGATATATGACGTTATAGACGTACATACTGTTCCCTCCGAGAAGTAGGGTTCGACAGGCAAGGAATGTTGTCAAATATTGCATCCGAGATGTTAGATTGCCTTAGATTACGATATCGACCGTTATGGACGCATATAATATTCCCACCGAAAAGTATGTACCGACACGCGAGGAATATTGTAAAATATTACGTCTGAGATAATAGGTTGCCTTAGATTAGGATATGCAGCGTTATAGACGCATATAATGTTACCACCGAGAAGTAGGGTCCGACACGCCTGGAAGGTTGTAGAATATTACATCCGAGATGTTAGGTTGCCTTAGGTTGGGATATATAACGTTATAGACGTACATACTGTTCCCTCCGAGAAGTAGGGTTCGACAGGCAAGGAATGTTGTCAAATATTGCATCCGAGATGTTAGATTGCCTTAGATTACGATATCGACCGTTATGGACGCATATAATATTCCCACCGAAAAGTATGCACAGACACGCGAGGAATATTGTAAAATATTACGTCTGAGATAATAGGTTGCCTTAGATTAGGATATACAACGTTATAGACTCATATAATGTTCCCACCAAGAAGTAGGGTCCGACACGCCTTGAATGATGTAGAATATTACATCCGAGCTGTCAGGTTGCCTTCGGTTAGGATATATAACGTTATAGACGTATATACTGTTCCCTCCGAGAAGTAGGGTTCGACAGGCCAGGAATGTTGTCAAATATTGCATCCGAGATGTTAGGTTGCATTAGATAAGGATATATAACGTTATAGACGCATATAATGTTACCACCGAGACGTAGGGACCGACATGCCTGGAATGTTGTCAAATGTTACATCCGAGATGTTAGGTTGCCTTAGGTTAGGATATATGACGTTGTAGACGTATATACTGTTCCTTCCGAGAAGTAGGGTTCGACAGGCCAGGAATGTTGTCAAATATTGCATCCGAGATGTTAGGTTGCCTTAGATAAGGATATATAACGTTATAGACGCATATAATGTTACTACCGAGACGTAGGGACCGACATGCCTGGAATGTTGTCAAATGTTACATCCGAGATGTTAGGTTGCCTTAGGTTAGGATATATGACGTTGTAGACGTATATACTGTTCCTTCCGAGAAGTAGGGTTCGACAGGCCAGGAATGTTGTCAAATATTGCATCCGAGATGTTAGGTTGCCTTAGATAAGGATATATAACGTTATAGACGCATATAATGTTACTACCGAGACGTAGGGACCGACATGCCTGGAATGTTGTCAAATGTTACATCCGAGATGTTAGGTTGCCTTAGGTTAGGATATATAACGTTATAGACGTATATACTGTTCCCTCCGAGAAGTATTGTTCGACAGGCCAGGAATGTTGTCAAATATTGTATCCGAGATGTAAGGTTGCCTTAGGTTAGGATATATAACGTTCTAGACGCATGTAACGTTACCACCGAGACGTAGGGACCGACACGCCTGGAATGTTGTCAAATGTTACATCCGAGATGTTAGGTTGCCTTAGGTTAGGATTTATGACGTTATAGACGTATATGCTGTTCATTCCGAGAAGTAGGGTCCGACACGCCTGGAATGATGTAGAATATTACATCCGAGATGTCAGGTTGCCTTAGGTTAGGATATATAACGTTATAGACGTATATACTGTTCCCTCCGAGAAGTAGGGTTCGACAGGCTAGGAATGTTGTCAAATATTGCATCCGAGATGTTAGGTTGCCTTAGGTTAGGATATATAACGTTATAGACGCATGTAACGTTACCACCGAGACGTAGGGACCGACACGCCTGGAATGTTGTCAAATGTTACATCCGTGATGTTAGGTTGCCTTGGGTTAGGATATATGACGTTATAGACGTTTATGCCGTTCACTCCGAGAAGTAGGGTTCGACAGGCCAGGAATGTTGTCAAATATTGCATCCGAGATATTAGGTTGCCTTAGGTTAGGATATATAACGTTATAGACGCATGTAATGTTACCACCGAGACGTAGGGACCGACACGCCTGGAATGTTGTCAAATGTTACATCCGAGATGTTAGGTTGTCTTAGGTTAGGATATATGACGTTACAGAAGTATATACTGTTCCCTCCGAGATGTCGGGTTCGACAGGCCAGGAATGTTGTCACATATTTCATCCGAGATGTTAGGTTGCCTTAGATTAGGATATATACCGTTATAGACGTATATACTGTTCCCTCCGAGCAGTAGGGTTCGACAGGCCAGGAATGTTGTCAAATATTGCATCCGAGATGTTAGGTTGCCTTAGATTAGGATATGCAGCGTTATAGACGCATATAATGTTACCACCGAGAAGTAGGGTCCGACACGCCTGGAAGGCTGTAGAATATTACATCCGAGATGTTAGGTTGCCTTAGGTTGGGATATATAACGTTATAGACGTACATACTGTTCCCTCCGAGACGTAGGGTTCGACAGGCAAGGAATGTTGTCAAATATTGCATCCGAGATGTTAGATTGCCTTAGATTACGATATCGACCGTTATGGACGCATATAATGTTCCCACCAAGAAGTAGGGTCCGACACGCCTTGAATGATGTAGAATATTACATCCGAGATGTCAGGTTGCCTTCGGTTAGGATATATAACGTTATAGACGTATATACTGTTCCCTCCGAGAAGTAGGGTTCGACAGGCCAGGAATGTTGTCAAATATTGCATCCGAGATGTTAGGTTGCCTTAGATTAGGAAATATACCGTTATAGACGCATGTAATGTTACCACCGAGACGTAGGGTTCGACAGGCTAGGAATGTTGTCAAATATTGCATCCGAGATGTTAGGTTGCCTTAGATAAGGATATATAACGTTATAGACGCATATAATGTTACCACCGTGACGTAGGACCAACATGCCTGGAATGTTGTCAAATGTTACATCCGAGATGTTAGATTGCCTTAGATTACGATATCGACCGTTATGGACGCATATAATATTCCAACCGAAAAGTATGCACCGACACGCGAGGAATATTGTAAAATATTACGTCTGAGATAATAGGTTGCCTTAGATTAGGATATACAACGTTATAGACTCATATAATGTTCCCACCAAGAAGTAGGGTCCGACACGCCTTGAATGATGTAGAATATTACATCCGAGCTGTCAGGTTGCCTTCGGTTAGGATATATAACGTTATAGACGTATATACTGTTCCCTCCGAGAAGTAGGGTTCGACAGGCCAGGAATGTTGTCAAATATTGCATCCGAGATGTTAGGTTGCATTAGATAAGGATATATAACGTTATAGACGCATATAATGTTACCACCGAGACGTAGGGACCGACATGCCTGGAATGTTGTCAAATGTTACATCCGAGATGTTAGGTTGCCTTAGGTTAGGATATATGACGTTGTAGACGTATATACTGTTCCTTCCGAGAAGTAGGGTTCGACAGGCCAGGAATGTTGTCAAATATTGCATCCGAGATGTTAGGTTGCCTTAGATAAGGATATATAACGTTATAGACGCATATAATGTTACTACCGAGACGTAGGGACCGACATGCCTGGAATGTTGTCAAATGTTACATCCGAGATGTTAGGTTGCCTTAGGTTAGGATATATGACGTTGTAGACGTATATACTGTTCCTTCCGAGAAGTAGGGTTCGACAGGCCAGGAATGTTGTCAAATATTGCATCCGAGATGTTAGGTTGCCTTAGATAAGGATATATAACGTTATAGACGCATATAATGTTACTACCGAGACGTAGGGACCGACATGCCTGGAATGTTGTCAAATGTTACATCCGAGATGTTAGGTTGCCTTAGGTTAGGATATATAACGTTATAGACGTATATACTGTTCCCTCCGAGAAGTATTGTTCGACAGGCCAGGAATGTTGTCAAATATTGTATCCGAGATGTAAGGTTGCCTTAGGTTAGGATATATAACGTTCTAGACGCATGTAACGTTACCACCGAGACGTAGGGACCGACACGCCTGGAATGTTGTCAAATGTTACATCCGAGATGTTAGGTTGCCTTAGGTTAGGATTTATGACGTTATAGACGTACATGCTGTTCATTCCGAGAAGTAGGGTCCGACACGCCTGGAATGATGTAGAATATTACATCCGAGATGTCAGGTTGCCTTAGGTTAGGATATATAACGTTATAGACGTATATACTGTTCCCTCCGAGAAGTAGGGTTCGACAGGCTAGGAATGTTGTCAAATATTGCATCCGAGATGTTAGGTTGCCTTAGGTTAGGATATATAACGTTATAGACGCATGTAACGTTACCACCGAGACGTAGGGACCGACACGCCTGGAATGTTGTCAAATGTTACATCCGAGATGTTAGGTTGCCTTGGGTTAGGATATATGACGTTATAGACGTTTATGCCGTTCACTCCGAGAAGTAGGGTTCGACAGGCCAGGAATGTTGTCAAATATTGCATCCGAGATATTAGGTTGCCTTAGGTTAGGATATATAACGTTATAGACGCATGTAATGTTACCACCGAGACGTAGGGACCGACACGCCTGGAATGTTGTCAAATGTTACATCCGAGATGTTAGGTTGTCTTAGGTTAGGATATATGACGTTACAGAAGTATATACTGTTCCCTCCGAGATGTCGGGTTCGACAGGCCAGGAATGTTGTCAAATATTGCATCCGAGATGTTAGGTTGCCTTAGATTAGGAAATATACCGTTGTAGACGCATGTAATGTTACCACTGAGACGTAGGGTTCGACAGGCTACGAATGTTGTCAAATATTGCATCCGAGATGTTAGGTTGCCTTAGATAAGGATATATAACGTTATAGACGCATATAATGTTACCACCGTGACGTAGGACCAACATGCCTGGAATGTTGTCAAATGTTACATCCGAGATGTTAGATTGCCTTAGATTACGATATCGACCGTTATGGACGCATATAATATTCCAACCGAAAAGTATGCACCGACACGCGAGGAATATTGTAAAATATTACGTCTGAGATAATAGGTTGCCTTAGATTAGGATATACAACGTTATAGACTCATATAATGTTCCCACCAAGAAGTAGGGTCCGACACGCCTTAAATGATGTAGAATATTACATCCGAGATGTCAGGTTGCCTTCGGTTAGGATATATAACGTTATAGACGTATATACTGTTCCCTCCGAGAAGTAGGGTTCGACAGGCCAGGAATGTTGTCAAATATTGCATCCGAGATGTTAGGTTGCATTAGATAAGGATATATAACGTTATAGACGCATATAATGTTACCACCGAGACGTAGGGACCGACATGCCTGGAATGTTGTCAAATGTTACATCCGAGATGTTAGGTTGCCTTAGGTTAGGATATATGACGTTGTAGACGTATATACTGTTCCCTCCGAGAAGTAGGGTTCGACAGGCCAGGAATGTTGTCAAATATTGCATCCGAGATGTTAGGTTGCCTTAGATTAGGAAATGTACCGTTATAGACGCATGTAATGTTACCACCGAGACGTAGGGTTCGACAGGCTAGGAATGTTGTCAAATATTGCATCCGAGATGTTAGGTTGCCTTAGATAAGGATATATAACGTTATAGACGCATATAATGTTACCACCGAGACGTAGGGACCGACATGCCTGGAATGTTGTAAAATGTTACATCCGAGATGTTAGGTTGCCTTAGGTTAGGATATATAACGTTATAGACGTATATACTGTTCCCTCCGAGAAGTATTGTTCGACAGGCCAGGAATGTTGTCAAATATTGCATCCGAGATGTTAGGGTGCCTTAGGTTAGGATATATAACGTTCTAGACGCATGTAACGTTACCAATGAGACGTAGGGACCGACACGCCTGGAATGTTGTCAAATGTTACATCCGAGATGTTAGGTTGCCTTAGGTTAGGATTTATGACGTTATAGACGTATATGCTGTTCCCTCCGAGAAGTAGGGTCCGACACGCCTGGAATGTTGTCAAATATTACATACGAGATGTTAGTTGGCCTTAGGTTAGGATATATAACGTTATAGACGCATGTAATGTTACCACCGAGACGTAGGGACCGACACGCCTGGAATGTGGTAAAATGTTACATCCGAGATGTTAGGTTGCCTAAGATTAGGATATATACCGTTATAGACGTATATACAGTGCCCTCCGAGCAGTAGGGTTCGACAGGCCAGGAATGTTGTCAAATATTGCATCCGAGATGTTAGGTTGCCTTAGATTAGGATATGCAGCGTTATAGACGCATATAATGTTACCACCGAGAAGTAGGGTCCGACACGCCTGGAAGGTTGTAGAATATTACGTCTGAGATAATAGGTTGCCTTAGATTAGGATATACAACGTTATAGACTCATATAATGTTCCCACCAAGAAGTAGGGTCCGACACGCCTTGAATGATGTAGAATATTACATCCGAGATGTCAGGTTGCCTTCGGTTAGGATATATAACGTTATAGACGTATATACTGTTCCCTCCGAGAAGTAGGGTTCGACAGGCCAGGAATGTTGTCAAATATTGCATCCGAGATGTTAGGTTGCCTTAGATAAGGATATATAACGTTATAGACGCATATAATGTTACCACCGAGACGTAGGGACCGACATGCCTGGAATGTTGTCAAATGTTACATCCGAGATGTTAGGTTGCCTTAGGTTAGGATATATAACGTTATAGACGCATATAATGTTACCACCGAGACGTAGGGACCGACATGCCTGGAATGTTGTCAAATGTTACATCCGAGATGTTAGGTTGCCTTAGGTTAGGATATATAACGTTATAGACGTATATACTGTTCCCTCCGAGAAGTATTGTTCGACAAGCCAGGAATGTTGTCAAATATTGCATCCGAGATGTTAGGTTGCCTTAGGTTAGGATATATAACGTTCTAGACGCATGTAACGTTACCACCGAGACGTAGGGACCGACACGCCTGGAATGTTGTCAAATGTTACATCCGAGATGTTAGGTTGCCTTAGGTTAGGATTTATGACGTCATAGACGTATATGCTGTTCATTCCGAGAAGTAGGGTCCGACACGCCTGGAATGATGTAGAATATTACATCCGAGATGTCAGGTTGCCTTAGGTTAGGATATATAACGTTATAGACGTATATACTGTTCCCTCCGAGAAGTAGGGTTCGACAGGCTAGGAATGTTGTCAAATATTGCATCCGAGATGTTAGGTTGCCTTAGATAAGGATATATAACGTTATAAACGCATATAATGTTACCACCGAGACGTAGGACCAACATGCCTGGAATGTTGTCAAATGTTACATCCGAGATGTTAGGTTGCCTTAGGCTAGGATATATAACGTTATAGACGTATATACTGTTCCCTCCGAGAAGTATTGTTCGGCAGGCAAGGAATGTTGTCAAATATTACATCCGAGATGTTAGGTTGCCTTAGGTTAGGATATATAACGTTATAGACGCATGTAACGTTACCACCGAGACGTAGGGACCGACACGCCTGGAATGTTGTCAAATGTTACATCCGAGATGTTAGGTTGCCTTAGGTTAGGATATATGACGTTATAGACGTTTATGCTGTTCACTCCGAGAAGTAGGGTTCGACAGGCCAGGAATGTTGTCAAATATTGCATCCGAGATATTAGGTTGCCTTAGGTTAGGATATATAACGTTATAGACGCATGTAATGTTACCACCGAGACGTAGGGACCGACACGCCTGGAATGTTGTCAAATGTTACATCCGAGATGTTAGGTTGTCTTAGGTTAGGATATATGACGTTACAGACGTATATACTGTTCCCTCCGAGATGTCGGGTTCGACAGGCCAGGAATGTTGTCACATATTGCATCCGAGATGTTAGGTTGCCTTAGATTAGGATATGCAGCGTTATAGACGCATATAATGTTACCACCGAGAAGTAGGGTCCGACACGCCTGGAAGGTTGTAGAATATTACATCCGAGATGTTAGGTTGCCTTAGGTTGGGATATATAACCTTATAGACGTACATACTGTTCCCTCCGAGAAGTAGGGTTCGACAGGCAAGGAATGTTGTCAAATATTGCATCCGAGATGTTAGATTGCCTTAGATTACGATATCGACCGTTATGGACGCATATAATATTCCCACCGAAAAGTATGCACAGACACGCGAGGAATATTGTAAAATATTACGTCTGAGATAATAGGTTGCCTTAGATTAGGATATACAACGTTATAGACTCATATAATGTTCCCACCAAGAAGTAGGGTCCGACACGCCTTGAATGATGTAGAATATTACATCCGAGATGTCAGGTTGCCTTCGGTTAGGATATATAACGTTATAGACGTATATACTGTTCCCTCCGAGAAGTAGGGTTCGACAGGCCAGGAATGTTGTCAAATATTGCATCCGAGATGTTAGGTTGCCTTATATAAGGATATATAAGGTTATAGACGCATATAATGTTACCACCGAGACGTAGGGACCGACATGCCTGGAATGTTGTCAAATGTTAAATCCGAGATGTTAGGTTGCCTTACGTTAGGATATATAACGTTATAGACGTATATACTGTTCCCTCCGAGAAGTATTGTTCGACAGGCCAGGAATGTTGTCAAATATTACATACGAGATGTTAGTTGGCCTTAGGTTAGGATATATAACGTTATAGACGCATGTAATGTTACCACCGAGACGTAGGGACCGACACGCCTGGAATGTGGTAAAATGTTACATCCGAGATGTTAGGTTGCCCAAGATTAGGATATATACCGTTATAGACGCATGTAATGTTACCACCGATACGTAGGGACCGACACGCCTGGAATGTTGTCAAATGTTACATCCGAGATGTTAGGTTGCCTTAGGCTAGGATATATGACGTTATAGATGTATATGCTGTTCCCTCCGAGAAGTAGGGTTCGACAGGCCAGGAATGTTGTCAAATATTGCATCCGAGATGTTAGGTTGCCTTAGATTAGGAAATATACCGTTATAGACGCATGTAATGTTACCACCGAGACGTAGGGTTCGACAGGCTAGGAATGTTGTCAAATATTGCATCCGAGATGTTAGGTTGCCTTAGATAAGGATATATAACGTTATAGACGCATATAATGTTACCACCGAGACGTAGGGACCGACATGCCTGGAATGTTGTCAAATGTTACATCCGAGATGTTAGCTTGCCTTAGGTTAGGATATATAACGTTATAGACGTATATACTGTTCCCTCCGAGAAGTATTGTTCGACAGGCCAGGAATGTTGTCAAATATTGCATCCGAGATGTTAGGTTGCCTTAGGTTAGGATATATAACGTTCTAGACGCATGTAACGTTACCACCGAGACGTAGGGACCGACACGCCTGGAATGTTGTCAAATGTTACATCCGAGATGTTAGGTTGCCTTAGGTTAGGATTTATGACGTTATAGACGTATATGCTGTTCCCTCCGAGAAGTAGGGTCCGACACGCCTGGAATGTTGTCAAATATTGCAGCCGAGATGTTAGGTTGCCTTAGATAAGGATATATAACGTTATAGACGCATATAATGTTACTACCGAGACGTAGGAACCGACATGCCTGGAATGTTGTCAAATGTTACATCCGAGATGTTAGGTTGCCTTAGGTTAGGATATATAACGTTATAGACGTATATACTGTTCCCTCCGAGAAGTATTGTTCGACAGGCCAGGAATGTTGTCAAATATTGCATCCGAGATGTTAGGTTGCCTTAGATTAGGAAATATACCGTTATAGACGCATGTAATGTTACCACCGAGACGTAGGGTTCGACAGGCTAGGAATGTTGTCAAATATTGCATCCGAGATGTTAGGTTGCCTTAGATAAGGATATATAACGTTATAGACGCATATAATGTTACCACCGAGACGTAGGGACCGACATGCCTGGAATGTTGTCAAATGTTACATCCGAGATGTTAGGTTGCCTTAGGTTAGGATATATAACGTTATAGACGTATATACTGTTCCCTCCGAGAAGTATTGTTCGACAGGCCAGGAATGTTGTCAAATATTACATACGAGATGTTAGTTGGCCTTAGGTTAGGATATATAACGTTATAGACGCATGTAATGTTACCACCGAGACGTAGGGACCGACACGCCTGGAATGTGGTAAAATGTTACATCCGAGATGTTAGGTTGCCTAAGATTAGGATATATACCGTTATAGGCGCATGTAATGTTACCACCGAGACGTAGGGACCGACACGCCTGGAATGTTGTCAAATGTTACATCCGAGATGTTAGGTTGCCTTAGGCTAGGATATATGACGTTATAGATGTATATGCTGTTCCCTCCGAGAAGTAGGGTTCGACAGGCCAGGAATGTTGTCAAATATTGCAACCGAGATATTAGGTTGCCTTAGGTTAGGATATATAACGTTATAGACGCTTGTAATGTTACCACCGAGACATAGGGACCGACCCGCCTGGAATGTTGTCAAATGTTACATCCGAGATGTTAGGTTGCCTTAGGCTAGGATATATGACGTTATAGATGTATATGCTGTTCCCTCCGAGAAGTAGGGTTCGGCAGGCCAGGAATGTTGTCAAATATTGCATCCGAGATATTAGGTTGCCTTAGGTTAGGATATATAACGTTATAGACGCATGTAATGTTACCACCGAGACGTAGGGACCGACACGCCTGGAATGTTGTCAAATGTTACATCCGAGATGTTAGGTTGTCTTAGGTTAGGATATATGACGTTACAGACGTATATACTCTTCCCTCCGAGATGTCGGTTTCGGCAGGCCAGGAATGTTGTCACATATTTCATCCGAGATGTTAGGTTGCCTTAGATTAGGATATACAACGTTATAGACTCATATAATGTTCCCACCAAGAAGTAGGGTCCGACACGCCTTGAATGATGTAGAATATTACATCCGAGATGTCAGGTTGCCTTCGGTTAGGATATATAACGTTATAGACGTATATACTGTTCCCTCCGAGAAGTAGGGTTCGACAGGCCAGGAATGTTGTCAAATATTGCATCCGAGATGTTAGGTTGCCTTAGATTAGGAAATATACCGTTATAGACGCATGTAATGTTACCACCGAGACGTAGGGACCGACATGCCTGCAATGTTGTCAAATGTTACATCCGAGATGTTAGGTTGCCTTAGGTTAGGATATATGACGTTGTAGACGTATATACTGTTCCCTCCGATAAGTATTGTTCGACAGGCCAGGAATGTTGTCAAATATTGCATCCGAGATGTTAGGTTGCCTTAGATTAGGAAATATACCGTTATATACGCATGTAATGTTACCACCGAGACGTAGGGACCGACACGCCTGGAATGTGGTAAAATGTTACATCCGAGATGTTAGGTTGCCTAAGATTAGGATATATACCGTTATAGACGCATGTAATGTTACCACCGATACGTAGGGACCGACACGCCTGGAATGTTGTCAAATGTTACATCCGAGATGTTAGGTTGCCTTAGGCTAGGATATATGACGTTATAGATGTATATGCTGTTCCCTCCGAGAAGTAGGGTTCGACAGGCCAGGAATGTTGTCAAATATTGCATCCGAGATGTTAGGTTGCCTTAGATTAGGAAATATACCGTTATAGACGCATGTAATGTTACCACCGAGACGTAGGGTTCGACAGGCTAGGAATGTTGTCAAATATTGCATCCGAGATGTTAGGTTGCCTTAGGTTAGGATATATAACGTTATAGACGCATGTAACGTTACCACCGAGACGTAGGGACCGACACGCCTGGAATGTTGTCAAATGTTACATCCGAGATGTTAGGTTGCCTTAGGTTAGGATATATGACGTTATAGACGTTTATGCTGTTCACTCCGAGAAGTAGGGTTCGACAGGCCAGGAATGTTGTCAAATATTGCATCCGAGATATTAGGTTGCCTTAGGTTAGGATATATAACGTTATAGACGCATGTAATGTTACCACCGAGACGTAGGGACCGACACGCCTGGAATGTTGTCAAATGTTACATCCGAGATGTTAGGTTGTCTTAGGTTAGGATATATGACGTTACAGACGTATATACTGTTCCCTCCGAGATGTCGGGTTCGACAGGCCAGGAATGTTGTCACATATTGCATCCGAGATGTTAGGTTGCCTTAGATTAGGATATGCAGCGTTATAGACGCATATAATGTTACCACCGAGAAGTAGGGTCCGACACGCCTGGAAGGTTGTAGAATATTACATCCGAGATGTTAGGTTGCCTTAGGTTGGGATATATAACGTTATAGACGTACATACTGTTCCCTCCGAGAAGTAGGGTTCGACAGGCAAGGAATGTTGTCAAATATTGCATCCGAGATGTTAGATTGCCTTAGATTACGATATCGACCGTTATGGACGCATATAATATTCCCACCGAAAAGTATGCACAGACACGCGAGGAATATTGTAAAATATTACGTCTGAGATAATAGGTTGCCTTAGATTAGGATATACAACGTTATAGACTCATATAATGTTCCCACCAAGAAGTAGGGTCCGACACGCCTTGAATGATGTAGAATATTACATCCGAGATGTCAGGTTGCCTTCGGTTAGGATATATAACGTTATAGACGTATATACTGTTCCCTCCGAGAAGTAGGGTTCGACAGGCCAGGAATGTTGTCAAATATTGCATCCGAGATGTTAGGTTGCCTTAGATAAGGATATATAACGTTATAGACGCATATAATGTTACCACCGAGACGTAGGGACCGACACGCCTGGAATGTTGTCAAATGTTACATCCGAGATGTTAGGTTGCCTTAGGTTAGGATATATAACGTTATAGACGTATATACTGTTCCCTCCGAGAAGTATTGTTCGACAGGCCAGGAATGTTGTCAAATATTACATACGAGATGTTAGTTGGCCTTAGGTTAGGATATATAACGTTATAGACGCATGTAATGTTACCACCGAGACGTAGGGACCGACACGCCTGGAATGTGGTAAAATGTTACATCCGAGATGTTAGGTTCCCCAAGATTAGGATATATACCGTTATAGACGCATGTAATGTTACCACCGATACGTAGGGACCGACACGCCTGGAATGTTGTCAAATGTTACATCCGAGATGTTAGGTTGCCTTAGGCTAGGATATATGACGTTATAGATGTATATGCTGTTCCCTCCGAGAAGTAGGGTTCGACAGGCCAGGAATGTTGTCAAATATTGCATCCGAGATGTTAGGTTGCCTTAGATAAGGATATATAACGTTATAGACGCATATAATGTTGCCACCGAGACGTAGGGACCGACATGCCTGGAATGTTGTCAAATGTTACATCCGAGATGTTAGGTTGCCTTAGGTTAGGATATATAACGTTATAGACGTATATACTGTTCCCTCCGAGAAGTATTGTTCGACAGGCCAGGAATGTTGTCAAATATTACATACGAGATGTTAGTTGGCCTTAGGTTAGGATATATAACGTTATAGACGCATGTAATGTTACCACCGAGACGTAGGGACCGACACGCCTGGAATGTGGTAAAATGTTACATCCGAGATGTTAGGTTGCCTAAGATTAGGATATATACCGTTATAGACGCATGTAATGTTACCACCGAGACGTAGGGACCGACACGCCTGGAATGTTGTCAAATGTTACATCCGAGATGTTAGGTTGCCTTAGGCTAGGATATATGACGTTATAGATGTATATGCTGTTCCCTCCGAGAAGTAGGGTTCGACAGGCCAGGAATGTTGTCAAATATTGCATCCGAGATATTAGGTTGCCTTAGGTTAGGATATATAACGTTATAGACGCATGTAATGTTACCACCGAGACATAGGGACCGACCCGCCTGGAATGTTGTCAAATGTTACATCCGAGATGTTAGGTTGCCTTAGGCTAGGATATATGACGTTATAGATGTATATGCTGTTCCCTCCGAGAAGTAGGGTTCGGCAGGCCAGGAATGTTGTCAAATATTGCATCCGAGATATTAGGTTGCCTTAGGTTAGGATATATAACGTTATAGACGCATGTAATGTTACCACCGAGACGTAGGGACCGACACGCCTGGAATGTTGTCAAATGTTACATCCGAGATGTTAGGTTGTCTTAGGTTAGGATATATGACGTTACAGACGTATATACTCTTCCCTCCGAGATGTCGGTTTCGGCAGGCCAGGAATGTTGTCACATATTTCATCCGAGATGTTAGGTTGCCTTAGGTTAGGATATATAACGTTATAGACGTATATACTGTTCCCTCCGAGAAGTAGGGTTCGACAGGCTAGGAATGTTGTCAAATATTGCATCCGAGATGTTAGGTTGCCTTAGATAAGGATATATAACGTTATAAACGCATATAATGTTACCACCGAGACGTAGGACCAACATGCCTGGAATGTTGTCAAATGTTACATCCGAGATGTTAGCTTGCCTTAGGTTAGGATATATAACGTTATAGACGTATATACTGTTCCCTCCGAGAAGTATTGTTCGGCAGGCCAGGAATGTTGTCAAATATTGCATCCGAGATGTTAGGTTGCCTTAGGTTAGGATATATAACGTTATAGACGCATGTAACGTTACCACCGAGACGTAGGGACCGACACGCCTGGAATGTTGTCAAATGTTACATCCGAGATGTTAGGTTGCCTTAGGTTAGGATATATGACGTTATAGACGTTTATGCTGTTCACTCCGAGAAGTAGGGTTCGACAGGCCAGGAATGTTGTCAAATATTGCATCCGAGATATTAGGTTGCCTTAGGTTAGGATATATGACGTTGTAGACGTATATACTGTTCCCTCCGAGAAGTATTGTTCGACAGGCCAGGAATGTTGTCAAATATTGCATCCGAGATGTTAGGTTGCCTTAGATTAGGAAATATACCGTTATATACGCATGTAATGTTACCACCGAGACGTAGGGACCGACACGCCTGGAATGTGGTAAAATGTTACATCCGAGATGTTAGGTTGCCTAAGATTAGGATATATACCGTTATAGACGCATGTAATGTTACCACCGATACGTAGGGACCGACACGCCTGGAATGTTGTCAAATGTTACATCCGAGATGTTAGGTTGCCTTAGGCTAGGATATATGACGTTATAGATGTATATGCTGTTCCCTCCGAGAAGTAGGGTTCGACAGGCCAGGAATGTTGTCAAATATTGCATCCGAGATGTTAGGTTGCCTTAGATTAGGAAATATACCGTTATAGACGCATGTAATGTTACCACCGAGACGTAGAGTTTGACAGGCTAGGAATGTTGTCAAATATTGCATCCGAGATGTTAGGTTGCCTTAGATAAGGATATATAACGTTATAGACGCATATAATGTTACCACCGAGACGTAGGGACCGACATGCCTGGAATGTTGTCAAATGTTACATCCGAGATGTTAGGTTGCCTTAGGTTAGGATATATAACGTTATAGACGTATATACTGTTCCCTCCGAGAAGTATTGTTCGACAGGCCAGGAATGTTGTCAAATATTGCATCCGAGATGTTAGGTTGCCTTAGGTTAGGATATATAACGTTCTAGACGCATATAATGTTACCACCGAGACGTAGGACCAACATGCCTGGAATGTTGTCAAATGTTACATCCGAGATGTTAGGTTGCCTTAGGTTAGGATATATAACGTTATAGACGTATATACTGTTCCCTCCGAGAAGTATTGTTCGGCAGGCCAGGAATGTTGTCAAATATTGCATCCGAGATGTTAGGTTGCCTTAGGTTAGGATATATAACGTTATAGACGCATGTAACGTTACCACCGAGACGTAGGGACCGACACGCCTGGAATGTTGTCAAATGTTACATCCGAGATGTTAGGTTGCCTTAGGTTAGGATATATGACGTTATAGACGTTTATGCTGTTCACTCCGAGAAGTAGGGTTCGACAGGCCAGGAATGTTGTCAAATATTGCATCCGAGATATTAGGTTGCCTTAGGTTAGGATATATAACGTTATAGACGCATGTAATGTTACCACCGAGACGTAGGGACCGACACGCCTGGAATGTTGTCAAATGTTACATCCGAGATGTTAGGTTGTCTTAGGTTAGGATATATGACGTTACAGACGTATATACTGTTCCCTCCGAGATGTCGGGTTCGACAGGCCAGGAATGTTGTCACATATTGCATCCGAGATGTTAGGTTGCCTTAGATTAGGATATGCAGCGTTATAGACGCATATAATGTTACCACCGAGAAGTAGGGTCCGACACGCCTGGAAGGTTGTAGAATATTACATCCGAGATGTTAGGTTGCCTTAGGTTGGGACATATAACGTTATAGACGTACATACTGTTCCCTCCGAGAAGTAGGGTTCGACAGGCAAGGAATGTTGTCAAATATTGCATCCGAGATGTTAGATTGCCTTAGATTACGATATCGACCGTTATGGACGCATATAATATTCCCACCGAAAAGTATGCACAGACACGCGAGAAATATTGTAAAATATTACGTCTGAGATAATAGGTTGCCTTAGATTAGGATATACAACGTTATAGACTCATATAATGTTCCCACCAAGAAGTAGGGTCCGACACGCCTTGAATGATGTAGAATATTACATCCGAGATGTCAGGTTGCCTTCGGTTAGGATATATAGCGTTATAGACGTATATACTGTTCCCTCCGAGAAGTAGGGTTCGACAGGCCAGGAATGTTGTCAAATATTACATACGAGATGTTAGTTGGCCTTAGGTTAGGATATATAACGTTATATACGCATGTAATGTTACCACCGAGACGTAGGGACCGACACGCCTGGAATGTGGTAAAATGTTACATCCGAGATGTTAGGTTGCCCAAGATTAGGATATATACCGTTATAGACGCATGTAATATTACCACCGATACGTAGGGACCGACACGCCTGGAATGTTGTCAAATGTTACATCCGAGATTTTAGGTTGCCTTAGGCTAGGATATATGACGTTATAGATGTATATGCTGTTCCCTCCGAGAAGTAGGGTTCGACAGGCCAGGAATGTTGTCAAATATTGCATCCGAGATGTTAGGTTGCCTTAGATAAGGATATATAACGTTATAGACGCATATAATGTTACCACCGAGACGTAGGGACCGACATGCCTGGAATGTTGTCAAATGTTACATCCGAGATGTTAGGTTGCCTTAGGTTAGGATATATAACGTTATAGACGTATATACTGTTCCCTCCGAGAAGTATTGTTCGACAGGCCAGGAATGTTGTCAAATATTACATACGAGATGTTAGTTGGCCTTAGGTTAGGATATATAACGTTATAGACGCATGTAATGTTACCACCGAGACGTAGGGACCGACACGCCTGGAATGTGGTAAAATGTTACATCCGAGATGTTAGGTTGCCTAAGATTAGGATATATACCGTTATAGACGCATGTAATGTTACCACCGAGACGTAGGGACCGACACGCCTGGAATGTTGTCAAATGTTACATCCGAGATGTTAGGTTGCCTTAGGCTAGGATATATGACGTTATAGATGTATATGCTGTTCCCTCCGAGAAGTAGGGTTCGACAGGCCAGGAATGTTGTCAAATATTGCATCCGAGATATTAGGTTGCCTTAGGTTAGGATATATAACGTTATAGACGCATGTAATGTTACCACCGAGACATAGGGACCGACCCGCCTGGAATGTTGTCAAATGTTACATCCGAGATGTTAGGTTGCCTTAGGCTAGGATATATGACGTTATAGATGTATATGCTGTTCCCTCCGAGAAGTAGGGTTCGGCAGGCCAGGAATGTTGTCAAATATTGCATCCGAGATATTAGGTTGCCTTAGGTTAGGATATATAACGTTATAGACGCATGTAATGTTACCACCGAGACGTAGGGACCGACACGCCTGGAATGTTGTCAAATGTTACATCCGAGATGTTAGGTTGTCTTAGGTTAGGATATATGACGTTACAGACGTATATACTCTTCCCTCCGAGATGTCGGGTTCGGCAGGCCAGGAATGTTGTCACATATTTCATCCGAGATGTTAGGTTGCCTTAGATTAGGATATACAACGTTATAGACTCATATAATGTTCCCACCAAGAAGTAGGGTCCGACACGCCGTTAATGATGTAGAATATTACATCCGAGATGTCAGGTTGCCTTCGGTTAGGATATATAACGTTATAGACGTATATACTGTTCCCTCCGAGAAGTAGGGTTCGACAGGCCAGGAATGTTGTCAAATATTGCATCCGAGATGTTAGGTTGCCTTAGATTAGGAAATATACCGTTATAGACGCATGTAATGTTACCACCGAGACGTAGGGACCGACATGCCTGGAATGTTGTCAAATGTTACATCCGAGATGTTAGGTTGCCTTAGGTTAGGATATATGACGTTGTAGACGTATATACTGTTCCCTCCGAGAAGTATTGTTCGACAGGCCAGGAATGTTGTCAAATATTGCATCCGAGATGTTAGGTTGCCTTAGATTAGGAAATATACCGTTATATACGCATGTAATGTTACCACCGAGACGTAGGGACCGACACGCCTGGAATGTGGTAAAATGTTACATCCGAGATGTTAGGTTGCCTAAGATTAGGATATATACCGTTATAGACGCATGTAATGTTACCACCGATACGTAGGGACCGACACGCCTGGAATGTTGTCAAATGTTACATCCGAGATGTTAGGTTGCCTTAGGCTAGGATATATGACGTTATAGATGTATATGCTGTTCCCTCCGAGAAGTAGGGTTCGACAGGCCAGGAATGTTGTCAAATATTGCATCCGAGATGTTAGGTTGCCTTAGATTAGGAAATATACCGTTATAGACGCATGTAATGTTACCACCGAGACGTAGGGTTCGACAGGCTAGGAATGTTGTCAAATATTGCATCCGAGATGTTAGGTTGCCTTAGGTTAGGATATATAACGTTCTAGACGCATGTAACGTTACCACCGAGACGTAGGGACCGACACGCCTGGAATGTTGTCAAATGTTACATCCGAGATGTTAGGTTGCCTTAGGTTAGGATTTATGACGTTATAGACGTATATGCTGTTCCCTCCGAGAAGTAGGGACCGACACGCCTGGAATGTTGTCAAATGTTACATCCGAGATGTTAGGTTGCCTTAGGTTAGGATTTATGACGTTATAGACGTATATGCTGTTCATTCCGAGAAGTAGGGTCCGACACGCCTGGAATGATGTAGAATATTACATCCGAGATGTCAGGTTGCCTTAGGTTAGGATATATAACGTTATAGACGTATATAGTGTTCCCTCGGAGAAGTAGGGTTCGACAGGCTAGGAATGTTGTCAAATATTGCATCCGAGATGTTAGGTTGCCTTAGATAAGGATATATAACGTTATAAACGCATATAATGTTACCACCGAGACGTAGGACCAACATGCCTGGAATGTTGTCAAATGTTACATCCGAGATGTTAGGTTGCCTTAGGTTAGGATATATAACGTTATAGACGTATATACTGTTCCCTCCGAGAAGTATTGTTCGGCAGGCCAGGAATGTTGTCAAATATTGCATCCGAGATGTTAGGTTGCCTTAGGTTAGGATATATAACGTTATAGACGCATGTAACGTTACCACCGAGACGTAGGTACCGACACGCCTGGAATGTTGTCAAATGTTACATCCGAGATGTTAGGTTGCCTTAGGTTAGGATATATGACGTTATAGACGTTTATGCTGTTCACTCCGAGAAGTAGGGTTCGACAGGCCAGGAATGTTGTCAAATATTGCATCCGAGATGTTAGGTTGCCTTAGATAAGGATATATAACGTTATAGACGCATATAATGTTACCACCGAGACGTAGGGACCGACATGCCTGGAATGTTGTCAAATGTTACATCCGAGATGTTAGGTTGCCTTAGGTTAGGATATATAACGTTATAGACGTATATACTGTTCCCTCCGAGAAGTATTGTTCGACAGGCCAGGAATGTTGTCAAATATTACATACGAGATGTTAGTAGGCCTTAGGTTAGGATATATAACGTTATAGACGCATGTAATGTTACCACCGAGACGTAGGGACCGACACGCCTGGAATGTTGTCAAATATTGCATCCGAGATGTTAGGTTGCCTTAGATAAGGATATATAACGTTATAAACGCATATAATGTTATCACCGAGACGTAGGACCAACATGCCTGGAATGTTGTCAAATGTTACATCCGAGATGTTAGGTTGCCTTAGGCTAGGATATATAACGTTATAGACGTATATACTGTTCCCTCCGAGAAGTATTGTTCAGCAGGCAAGGAATGTTGTCAAATATTGCATCCGAGATGTTAGGTTGCCTTAGGTTAGGATATATAACGTTATAGACGCATGTAACGTTACCACCGAGACGTAGGGACCGACACGCCTGGAATGTTGTCAAATGTTACATCCGAGATGTTAGGTTGCCTTAGGTTAGGATATATGACGTTATAGACGTTTATGCTGTTCACTCCGAGAAGTAGGGTTCGACAGGCCAGGAATGTTGTCAAATATTGCATCCGAGATATTAGGTTGCCTTAGGTTAGGATATATAACGTTATAGACGCATGTAATGTTACCACCGAGACGTAGGGACCGACACGCCTGGAATGTTGTCAAATGTTACATCCGATATGTTAGGTTGTCTTAGGTTAGGATATATGACGTTACAGACGTATATACTGTTCCCTCCGAGATGTCGGGTTCGACAGGCCAGGAATGTTGTCACATATTGCATCCGAGATGTTAGGTTGCCTTAGATTAGGATATGCAGCGTTATAGACGCATATAATGTTACCACCGAGAAGTAGGGTCCGACACGCCTGGAAGGTTGTAGAATATTACATCCGAGATGTTAGGTTGCCTTAGGTTGGGATATATAACGTTATAGACGTACATACTGTTCCCTCCGAGAAGTAGGGTTCGACAGGCAAGGAATGTTGTCAAATATTGCATCCGAGATGTTAGATTGCCTTAGATTACGATATCGACCGTTATGGACGCATATAATATTCCCACCGAAAAGTATGCACAGACACGCGAGGAATATTGTAAAATATTACGTCTGAGATAATAGGTTGCCTTAGATTAGGATATACAACGTTATAGACTCATATAATGTTCCCACCAAGAAGTAGGGTCCGACACGCCTCGAATGATGTAGAATATTACATCCGAGATGTCAGGTTGCCTTCGGTTAGGATATATAACGTTATAGACGTATATACTGTTCCCTCCGAGAAGTAGGGTTCGACAGGCCAGGAATGTTGTCAAATATTGCATCCGAGATGTTAGGTTGCCTTAGATAAGGATATATAACGTTATAGACGCATATAATGTTACCACCGAGACGTAGGGACCGACATGCCTGGAATGTTGTCAAATGTTACATCCGAGATGTTAGGTTGCCTTAGGTTAGGATATATAACGTTATAGACGTACATACTGTTCCCTCCGAGAAGTATTGTTCGACAGGCCAGGAATGTTGTCAAATATTACATACGAGATGTTAGTTGGCCTTAGGTTAGGATATATAACGTTATAGACGCATGTAATGTTACCACCGAGACGTAGGGACCGACACGCCTGGAATGTGGTAAAATGTTACATCCGAGATGTTAGGTTGCCCAAGATTAGGATATATACCGTTATAGACGCATGTAATGTTACCACCGATACGTAGGGACCGACACGCCTGGAATGTTGTCAAATGTTACATCCGAGATGTTAGGTTGCCTTAGGCTAGGATATATGACGTTATAGATGTATATGCTGTTCCCTCCGAGAAGTAGGGTTCGACAAGCCAGGAATGTTGTCAAATATTGCATCCGAGATGTTAGGTTGCCTTAGATTAGGAAATATACCGTTATAGACGCATGTAATGTTACCACCGAGACGTAGGGTGCGACAGGCTAGGAATGTTGTCAAATATTGCATCCGAGATGTTAGGTTGCCTTAGATAAGGATATATAACGTTATAGACGCATATAATGTTACCACCGAGACGTAGGGACCGACATGCCTGGAATGTTGTCAAATGTTACATCCGAGATGTTAGGTTGCCTTAGGTTAGGATATATGACGTTACAGACGTATATACTCTTCCCTCCGAGATGTCGGGTTCGGCAGGCCAGGAATGTTGTCACATATTTCATCCGAGATGTTAGGTTGCCTTAGATTAGGATATACAACGTTATAGACTCATATAATGTTCCCACCAAGAAGTAGGGTCCGACACGCCTTGAATGATGTAGAATATTACATCCGAGATGTCAGGTTGCCTTCGGTTAGGATATATAACGTTATAGACGTATATACTGTTCCCTCCGAGAAGTAGGGTTCGACAGGCCAGGAATGTTGTCAAATATTGCATCCGAGATGTTAGGTTGCCTTAGATTAGGAAATATACCGTTATAGACGCATGTAATGTTACCACCGAGACGTAGGGACCGACATGCCTGGAATGTTGTCAAATGTTACATCCGAGATGTTAGGTTGCCTTAGGTTAGGATATATGACGTTGTAGACGTATATACTGTTCCCTCCGAGAAGTATTGTTCGACAGGCCAGGAATGTTGTCAAATATTGCATCCGAGATGTTAGGTTGCCTTAGATTAGGAAATATACCGTTATATACGCATGTAATGTTACCACCGAGACGTAGGGACCGACACGCCTGGAATGTGGTAAAATGTTACATCCGAGATGTTAGGTTGCCTAAGATTAGGATATATACCGTTATAGACGCATGTAATGTTACCACCGATACGTAGGGACCGACAGGCCTGGAATGTTGTCAAATGTTACATCCGAGATGTTAGGTTGCCTTAGGCTAGGATATATGACGTTATAGATGTATATGCTGTTCCCTCCGAGAAGTAGGGTTCGACAGGCCAGGAATGTTGTCAAATATTGCATCCGAGATGTTAGGTTGCCTTAGGTTAGGATATATAACGTTATAGACGTATATACTGTTCCCTCCGAGAAGTAGGGTTCGACAGGCTAGGAATGTTGTCAAATATTGCATCCGAGATGTTAGGTTGCCTTAGATAAGGATATATAACGTTATAAACGCATATAATGTTACCACCGAGACGTAGGACCAACATGCCTGGAATGTTGTCAAATGTTACATCCGAGATGTTAGGTTGCCTTAGGTTAGGATATATAACGTTATAGACGTATATACTGTTCCCTCCGAGAAGTATTGTTCGGCAGGCCAGGAATGTTGTCAAATATTGCATCCGAGATGTTAGGTTGCCTTAGGTTAGGATATATAACGTTATAGACGCATGTAACGTTACCACCGAGACGTAGGGACCGACACGCCTGGAATGTTGTCAAATGTTACATCCGAGATTTTAGGTTGCCTTAGGCTAGGATATATGACGTTATAGATGTATATGCTGTTCCCTCCGAGAAGTAGGGTTCGACAGGCCAGGAATGTTGTCAAATATTGCATCCGAGATGTTAGGTTGCCTTAGATAAGGATATATAACGTTATAGACGCATATAATGTTACCACCGAGACGTAGGGACCGACATGCCTGGAATGTTGTCAAATGTTACATCCGAGATGTTAGGTTGCCTTAGGTTAGGATATATAACGTTATAGACGTATATACTGTTCCCTCCGAGAAGTATTGTTCGACAGGCCAGGAATGTTGTCAAATATTACATACGAGATGTTAGTTGGCCTTAGGTTAGGATATATAACGTTATAGACGCATGTAATGTTACCACCGAGACGTAGGGACCGACACGCCTGGAATGTGGTAAAATGTTACATCCGAGATGTTAGGTTGCCTAAGATTAGGATATATACCGTTATAGACGCATGTAATGTTACCACCGAGACGTAGGGACCGACACGCCTGGAATGTTGTCAAATGTTACATCCGAGATGTTAGGTTGCCTTAGGCTAGGATATATGACGTTATAGATGTATATGCTGTTCCCTCCGAGAAGTAGGGTTCGACAGGCCAGGAATGTTGTCAAATATTGCATCCGAGATATTAGGTTGCCTTAGGTTAGGATATATAACGTTATAGACGCATGTAATGTTACCACCGAGACATAGGGACCGACCCGCCTGGAATGTTGTCAAATGTTACATCCGAGATGTTAGGTTGCCTTAGGCTAGGATATATGACGTTATAGATGTATATGCTGTTCCCTCCGAGAAGTAGGGTTCGGCAGGCCAGGAATGTTGTCAAATATTGCATCCGAGATATTAGGTTGCCTTAGGTTAGGATATATAACGTTATAGACGCATGTAATGTTACCACCGAGACGTAGGGACCGACACGCCTGGAATGTTGTCAAATGTTACATCCGAGATGTTAGGTTGTCTTAGGTTAGGATATATGACGTTACAGACGTATATACTCTTCCCTCCGAGATGTCGGGTTCGGCAGGCCAGGAATGTTGTCACATATTTCATCCGAGATGTTAGGTTGCCTTAGATTAGGATATACAACGTTATAGACTCATATAATGTTCCCACCAAGAAGTAGGGTCCGACACGCCTTTAATGATGTAGAATATTACATCCGAGATGTCAGGTTGCCTTCGGTTAGGATATATAACGTTATAGACGTATATACTGTTCCCTCCGAGAAGTAGGGTTCGACAGGCCAGGAATGTTGTCAAATATTGCATCCGAGATGTTAGGTTGCCTTAGATTAGGAAATATACCGTTATAGACGCATGTAATGTTACCACCGAGACGTAGGGACCGACATGCCTGGAATGTTGTCAAATGTTACATCCGAGATGTTAGGTTGCCTTAGGTTAGGATATATGACGTTGTAGACGTATATACTGTTCCCTCCGAGAAGTATTGTTCGACAGGCCAGGAATGTTGTCAAATATTGCATCCGAGATGTTAGGTTGCCTTAGATTAGGAAATATACCGTTATATACGCATGTAATGTTACCACCGAGACGTAGGGACCGACACGCCTGGAATGTGGTAAAATGTTACATCCGAGATGTTAGGTTGCCTAAGATTAGGATATATACCGTTATAGACGCATGTAATGTTACCACCGATACGTAGGGACCGACACGCCTGGAATGTTGTCAAATGTTACATCCGAGATGTTAGGTTGCCTTAGGCTAGGATATATGACGTTATAGATGTATATGCTGTTCCCTCCGAGAAGTAGGGTTCGACAGGCCAGGAATGTTGTCAAATATTGCATCCGAGATGTTAGGTTGCCTTAGATTAGGAAATATACCGTTATAGACGCATGTAATGTTACCACCGAGACGTAGGGTTCGACAGGCTAGGAATGTTGTCAAATATTGCATCCGAGATGTTAGGTTGCCTTAGGTTAGGATATATAACGTTCTAGACGCATGTAACGTTACCACCGAGACGTAGGGACCGACACGCCTGGAATGTTGTCAAATGTTACATCCGAGATGTTAGGTTGCCTTAGGTTAGGATTTATGACGTTATAGACGTATATGCTGTTCCCTCCGAGAAGTAGGGACCGACACGCCTGGAATGTTGTCAAATGTTACATCCGAGATGTTAGGTTGCCTTAGGTTAGGATTTATGACGTTATAGACGTATATGCTGTTCATTCCGAGAAGTAGGGTCCGACACGCCTGGAATGATGTAGAATATTACATCCGAGATGTCAGGTTGCCTTAGGTTAGGATATATAACGTTATAGACGTATATAGTGTTCCCTCGGAGAAGTAGGGTTCGACAGGCTAGGAATGTTGTCAAATATTGCATCCGAGATGTTAGGTTGCCTTAGATAAGGATATATAACGTTATAAACGCATATAATGTTACCACCGAGACGTAGGACCAACATGCCTGGAATGTTGTCAAATGTTACATCCGAGATGTTAGGTTGCCTTAGGTTAGGATATATAACGTTATAGACGTATATACTGTTCCCTCCGAGAAGTATTGTTCGGCAGGCCAGGAATGTTGTCAAATATTGCATCCGAGATGTTAGGTTGCCTTAGGTTAGGATATATAACGTTATAGACGCATGTAACGTTACCACCGAGACGTAGGTACCGACACGCCTGGAATGTTGTCAAATGTTACATCCGAGATGTTAGGTTGCCTTAGGTTAGGATATATGACGTTATAGACGTTTATGCTGTTCACTCCGAGAAGTAGGGTTCGACAGGCCAGGAATGTTGTCAAATATTGCATCCGAGATGTTAGGTTGCCTTAGATAAGGATATATAACGTTATAGACGCATATAATGTTACCACCGAGACGTAGGGACCGACATGCCTGGAATGTTGTCAAATGTTACATCCGAGATGTTAGGTTGCCTTAGGTTAGGATATATAACGTTATAGACGTATATACTGTTCCCTCCGAGAAGTATTGTTCGACAGGCCAGGAATGTTGTCAAATATTACATACGAGATGTTAGTAGGCCTTAGGTTAGGATATATAACGTTATAGACGCATGTAATGTTACCACCGAGACGTAGGGACCGACACGCCTGGAATGTTGTCAAATATTGCATCCGAGATGTTAGGTTGCCTTAGATAAGGATATATAACGTTATAAACGCATATAATGTTATCACCGAGACGTAGGACCAACATGCCTGGAATGTTGTCAAATGTTACATCCGAGATGTTAGGTTGCCTTAGGCTAGGATATATAACGTTATAGACGTATATACTGTTCCCTCCGAGAAGTATTGTTCAGCAGGCAAGGAATGTTGTCAAATATTGCATCCGAGATGTTAGGTTGCCTTAGGTTAGGATATATAACGTTATAGACGCATGTAACGTTACCACCGAGACGTAGGGACCGACACGCCTGGAATGTTGTCAAATGTTACATCCGAGATGTTAGGTTGCCTTAGGTTAGGATATATGACGTTATAGACGTTTATGCTGTTCACTCCGAGAAGTAGGGTTCGACAGGCCAGGAATGTTGTCAAATATTGCATCCGAGATATTAGGTTGCCTTAGGTTAGGATATATAACGTTATAGACGCATGTAATGTTACCACCGAGACGTAGGGACCGACACGCCTGGAATGTTGTCAAATGTTACATCCGATATGTTAGGTTGTCTTAGGTTAGGATATATGACGTTACAGACGTATATACTGTTCCCTCCGAGATGTCGGGTTCGACAGGCCAGGAATGTTGTCACATATTGCATCCGAGATGTTAGGTTGCCTTAGATTAGGATATGCAGCGTTATAGACGCATATAATGTTACCACCGAGAAGTAGGGTCCGACACGCCTGGAAGGTTGTAGAATATTACATCCGAGATGTTAGGTTGCCTTAGGTTGGGATATATAACGTTATAGACGTACATACTGTTCCCTCCGAGAAGTAGGGTTCGACAGGCAAGGAATGTTGTCAAATATTGCATCCGAGATGTTAGATTGCCTTAGATTACGATATCGACCGTTATGGACGCATATAATATTCCCACCGAAAAGTATGCACAGACACGCGAGGAATATTGTAAAATATTACGTCTGAGATAATAGGTTGCCTTAGATTAGGATATACAACGTTATAGACTCATATAATGTTCCCACCAAGAAGTAGGGTCCGACACGCCTCGAATGATGTAGAATATTACATCCGAGATGTCAGGTTGCCTTCGGTTAGGATATATAACGTTATAGACGTATATACTGTTCCCTCCGAGAAGTAGGGTTCGACAGGCCAGGAATGTTGTCAAATATTGCATCCGAGATGTTAGGTTGCCTTAGATAAGGATATATAACGTTATAGACGCATATAATGTTACCACCGAGACGTAGGGACCGACATGCCTGGAATGTTGTCAAATGTTACATCCGAGATGTTAGGTTGCCTTAGGTTAGGATATATAACGTTATAGACGTACATACTGTTCCCTCCGAGAAGTATTGTTCGACAGGCCAGGAATGTTGTCAAATATTACATACGAGATGTTAGTTGGCCTTAGGTTAGGATATATAACGTTATAGACGCATGTAATGTTACCACCGAGACGTAGGGACCGACACGCCTGGAATGTGGTAAAATGTTACATCCGAGATGTTAGGTTGCCCAAGATTAGGATATATACCGTTATAGACGCATGTAATGTTACCACCGATACGTAGGGACCGACACGCCTGGAATGTTGTCAAATGTTACATCCGAGATGTTAGGTTGCCTTAGGCTAGGATATATGACGTTATAGATGTATATGCTGTTCCCTCCGAGAAGTAGGGTTCGACAAGCCAGGAATGTTGTCAAATATTGCATCCGAGATGTTAGGTTGCCTTAGATTAGGAAATATACCGTTATAGACGCATGTAATGTTACCACCGAGACGTAGGGTGCGACAGGCTAGGAATGTTGTCAAATATTGCATCCGAGATGTTAGGTTGCCTTAGATAAGGATATATAACGTTATAGACGCATATAATGTTACCACCGAGACGTAGGGACCGACATGCCTGGAATGTTGTCAAATGTTACATCCGAGATGTTAGGTTGCCTTAGGTTAGGATATATGACGTTACAGACGTATATACTCTTCCCTCCGAGATGTCGGGTTCGGCAGGCCAGGAATGTTGTCACATATTTCATCCGAGATGTTAGGTTGCCTTAGATTAGGATATACAACGTTATAGACTCATATAATGTTCCCACCAAGAAGTAGGGTCCGACACGCCTTGAATGATGTAGAATATTACATCCGAGATGTCAGGTTGCCTTCGGTTAGGATATATAACGTTATAGACGTATATACTGTTCCCTCCGAGAAGTAGGGTTCGACAGGCCAGGAATGTTGTCAAATATTGCATCCGAGATGTTAGGTTGCCTTAGATTAGGAAATATACCGTTATAGACGCATGTAATGTTACCACCGAGACGTAGGGACCGACATGCCTGGAATGTTGTCAAATGTTACATCCGAGATGTTAGGTTGCCTTAGGTTAGGATATATGACGTTGTAGACGTATATACTGTTCCCTCCGAGAAGTATTGTTCGACAGGCCAGGAATGTTGTCAAATATTGCATCCGAGATGTTAGGTTGCCTTAGATTAGGAAATATACCGTTATATACGCATGTAATGTTACCACCGAGACGTAGGGACCGACACGCCTGGAATGTGGTAAAATGTTACATCCGAGATGTTAGGTTGCCTAAGATTAGGATATATACCGTTATAGACGCATGTAATGTTACCACCGATACGTAGGGACCGACAGGCCTGGAATGTTGTCAAATGTTACATCCGAGATGTTAGGTTGCCTTAGGCTAGGATATATGACGTTATAGATGTATATGCTGTTCCCTCCGAGAAGTAGGGTTCGACAGGCCAGGAATGTTGTCAAATATTGCATCCGAGATGTTAGGTTGCCTTAGGTTAGGATATATAACGTTATAGACGTATATACTGTTCCCTCCGAGAAGTAGGGTTCGACAGGCTAGGAATGTTGTCAAATATTGCATCCGAGATGTTAGGTTGCCTTAGATAAGGATATATAACGTTATAAACGCATATAATGTTACCACCGAGACGTAGGACCAACATGCCTGGAATGTTGTCAAATGTTACATCCGAGATGTTAGGTTGCCTTAGGTTAGGATATATAACGTTATAGACGTATATACTGTTCCCTCCGAGAAGTATTGTTCGGCAGGCCAGGAATGTTGTCAAATATTGCATCCGAGATGTTAGGTTGCCTTAGGTTAGGATATATAACGTTATAGACGCATGTAACGTTACCACCGAGACGTAGGGACCGACACGCCTGGAATGTTGTCAAATGTTACATCCGAGATGTTAGGTTGCCTTAGGTTAGGATATATGACGTTATAGACGTTTATGCTGTTCACTCCGAGAAGTAGGGTTCGACAGGCCAGGAATGTTGTCAAATATTGCATCCGAGATATTAGGTTGCCTTAGGTTAGGATATATAACGTTATAGACGCATGTAATGTTACCACCGAGACGTAGGGACCGACACGCCTGGAATGTTGTCAAATGTTACATCCGAGATGTTAGGTTGCCTTAGGTTAGGATATATGACGTTACAGACGTATATGCTGTTCCCTCCGAGACGTAGGGTTCGACAGGCTAGGAATGTTGTCAAATATTGCATCCGAGATGTTAGGTTGCCTTAGATAAGGATATATAACGTTATAGACGCATATAATGTTACCACCGAGACGTAGGGACCGACATGCCTGGAATGTTGTCAAATGTTACATCCGAGATGTTAGGTTGCCTTAGGTTAGGATATATAACGTTATAGACGTATATACTGTTCCCTCCGAGAAGTATTGTTCGACAGGCCAGGAATGTTGTCAAATATTGCATCCGAGATGTTAGGTTGCCTTAGGTTAGGATATATAACGTTCTAGACGCATGTAACGTTACCACCGAGACGTAGGGACCGACACGCCTGGAATGTTGTCAAATGTTACATCCGAGACGTTAGGTTGCCTTAGGTTAGGATTTATGACGTTATAGACGTATATGCTGTTCCCTCCGAGAAGTAGGGTCCGACACGCCTGGAATGTTGTCAAATATTGCATCCGAGATGTTAGGTTGCCTTAGATAAGGATATATAACGTTATAGACGCATGTAATGTTACCACCGAGACATAGGGACCGACCCGCCTGGAATGTTGTCAAATGTTACATCCGAGATGTTAGGTTGCCTTAGGCTAGGATATATGACGTTATAGATGTATATGCTGTTCCCTCCGAGAAGTAGGGTTCGGCAGGCCAGGAATGTTGTCAAATATTGCATCCGAGATATTAGGTTGCCTTAGATAAGGATATATAACGTTATAGACGCATATAATGTTACTACCGAGACGTAGGAACCGACATGCCTGGAATGTTGTCAAATGTTACATCCGAGATGTTAGGTTGCCTTAGGTTAGGATATATAACGTTATAGACGTATATACTGTTCCCTCCGAGAAGTATTGTTCGACAGGCCAGGAATGTTGTCAAATATTGCATCCGAGATGTTAGGTTGCCTTAGATTAGGAAATATACCGTTATAGACGCATGTAATGTTACCACCGAGACGTAGGGTTCGACAGGCTAGGAATGTTGTCAAATATTGCATCCGAGATGTTAGGTTGCCTTAGATAAGGATATATAACGTTATAGACGCATATAATGTTACCACCGAGACGTAGGGACCGACATGCCTGTAATGTTGTCAAATGTTACATCCGAGATGTTAGGTTGCCTTAGGTTAGGATATATAACGTTATAGACGTATATACTGTTCCCTCCGAGAAGTATTGTTCGACAGGCCAGGAATGTTGTCAAATATTACATACGAGATGTTAGTTGGCCTTAGGTTAGGATATATAACGTTATAGACGCATGTAATGTTACCACCGAGACGTAGGGACCGACACGCCTGGAATGTGGTAAAATGTTACATCCGAGATGTTAGGTTGCCTAAGATTAGGATATATACCGTTATAGACGCATGTAATGTTACCACCGAGACGTAGGGACCGACACGCCTGGAATGTTGTCAAATGTTACATCCGAGATGTTAGGTTGCCTTAGGCTAGGATATATGACGTTATAGATGTATATGCTGTTCCCTCCGAGAAGTAGGGTTCGACAGGCCAGGAATGTTGTCAAATATTGCATCCGAGATATTAGGTTGCCTTAGGTTAGGATATATAACGTTATAGACGCATGTAATGTTACCACCGAGACATAGGGACCGACCCGCCTGGAATGTTGTCAAATGTTACATCCGAGATGTTAGGTTGCCTTAGGCTAGGATATATGACGTTATAGATGTATATGCTGTTCCCTCCGAGAAGTAGGGTTCGGCAGGCCAGGAATGTTGTCAAATATTGCATCCGAGATATTAGGTTGCCTTAGGTTAGGATATATAACGTTATAGACGCATGTAATGTTACCACCGAGACGTAGGGACCGACACGCCTGGAATGTTGTCAAATGTTACATCCGAGATGTTAGGTTGTCTTAGGTTAGGATTTATGACGTTACAGACGTATATACTCTTCCCTCCGAGATGTCGAGTTCGGCAGGCCAGGAATGTTGTCACATATTTCATCCGAGATGTTAGGTTGCCTTAGATTAGGATATACAACGTTATAGACTCATATAATGTTCCCACCAAGAAGTAGGGTCCGACACGCCTTGAATGATGTAGAATATTACATCCGAGATGTCAGGTTGCCTTCGGTTAGGATATATAACGTTATAGACGTATATACTGTTCCCTCCGAGAAGTAGGGTTCGACAGGCCAGGAATGTTGTCAAATATTGCATCCGAGATGTTAGGTTGCCTTAGATTAGGAAATATACCGTTATAGACGCATGTAATGTTACCACCGAGACGTAGGGACCGACATGCCTGGAATGTTGTCAAATGTTACATCCGAGATGTTAGGTTGCCTTAGATAAGGATATATAACGTTATAGACGCATATAATGTTACCACCGAGACGTAGGGACCGACATGCCTGGAATGTTGTCAAATGTTACATCCGAGATGTTAGGTTGCCTTAGGTTAGGATATATAACGTTATAGACGTATATACTGTTCCCTCCGAGAAGTATTGTTCGACAGGCCAGGAATGTTGTCAAATATTGCATCCGAGATGTTAGGTTGCCTT
Source organism: Xylocopa violacea (assembly GCA_963969225.1). Taxonomy (NCBI): domain Eukaryota; kingdom Metazoa; phylum Arthropoda; class Insecta; order Hymenoptera; family Apidae; genus Xylocopa; species Xylocopa violacea. The sequence goes on along the minus strand of CAXAJV010000194.1, from coordinate 502,162 downwards.
AGGTTAGGATATATAACGTTCTAGACGCATGTAACGTTACCACCGAGACGTAGGGACCGACACGCCTGGAATGTTGTCAAATGTTACATCCGAGATGTTAGGTTGCCTTAGGTTAGGATTTATGACGTTATAGACGTATATGCTGTTCCCTCCGAGAAGTAGGGTCCGACACGCCTGGAATGTTGTCAAATATTGCATCCGAGATGTTAGGTTGCCTTAGGCTAGGATATATGACGTTATAGATGTATATGCTGTTCCCTCCGAGAAGTAGGGTTCGACAGGCCAGGAATGTTGTCAAATATTGCATCCGAGATGTTAGGTTGCCTTAGGTTAGGATATATAACGTTATAGACGCATGTAATGTTACCACCGAGACGTAGGGACCGACACGCCTGGAATGTTGTCAAATGTTACATCCGAGATGTTAGGTTGCCTTAGGCTAGGATATATGACGTTATAGATGTATATGCTGTTCCCTCCGAGAAGTAGGGTTCGACAGGCCAGGAATGTTGTCAAATATTGCATCCGAGATATTAGGTTGCCTTAGGTTAGGATATATAACGTTATAGACGCATGTAATGTTACCACCGAGACATAGGGACCGACCCGCCTGGAATGTTGTCAAATATTACATCCGAGATGTTAGGTTGCCTTAGGCTAGGATATATGACGTTATAGATGTATATGCTGTTCCCTCCGAGAAGTAGGGTTCGACAGGCCAGGAATGTTGTCAAATATTGCATCCGAGATGTTAGGTTGCCTTAGATTAGGAAATATACCGTTATAGACGCATGTAATGTTACCACCGAGACGTAGGGACCGACATGCCTGGAATGTTGTCAAATGTTACATCCGAGATGTTAGGTTGCCTTAGGTTAGGATATATGACGTTGTAGACGTATATACTGTTCCCTCCGAGAAGTATTGTTCGACAGGCCAGGAATGTTGTCAAATATTGCATCCGAGATGTTAGGTTGCCTTAGATTAGGAAATATACCGTTATATACGCATGTAATGTTACCACCGAGACGTAGGGACCGACACGCCTGGAATGTGGTAAAATGTTACATCCGAGATGTTAGGTTGCCTAAGATTAGGATATATACCGTTATAGACGCATGTAATGTTACCACCGATAAGTAGGGACCGACACGCCTGGAATGTTGTCAAATGTTACATCCGAGATGTTAGGTTGCCTTAGGCTAGGATATATGACGTTATAGATGTATATGCTGTTCCCTCCGAGAAGTAGGGTTCGACAGGCCAGGAATGTTGTCAAATATTGCATCCGAGATGTTAGGTTGCCTTAGATTAGGAAATATACCGTTATAGACGCATGTAATGTTACCACCGAGACGTAGGGTTCGACAGGCTAGGAATGTTGTCAAATATTGCATCCGAGATGTTAGGTTGCCTTAGATAAGGATATATAACGTTATAGACGCATATAATGTTACCACCGAGACGTAGGGACCGACATGCCTGGAATGTTGTCAAATGTTACATCCGAGATGTTAGGTTGCCTTAGGTTAGGATATATAACGCTATAGACGTATATACTGTTCCCTCCGAGAAGTATTGTTCGACAGGCCAGGAATGTTGTCAAATATTGCATCCGAGATGTTAGGTTGCCTTAGGTTAGGATATATAACGTTCTAGACGCATGTAACGTTACCACCGAGACGTAGGGACCGACACGCCTGGAATGTTGTCAAATGTTACATCCGAGATGTTAGGTTGCCTTAGGTTAGGATTTATGACGTTATAGACGTATATGCTGTTCCCTCCGAGAAGTAGGGTCCGACACGCCTGGAATGTTGTCAAATATTGCATCCGAGATGTTAGGTTGCCTTAGGCTAGGATATATGACGTTATAGATGTATATGCTGTTCCCTCCGAGAAGTAGGGTTCGACAGGCCAGGAATGTTGTCAAATATTGCATCCGAGATATTAGGTTGCCTTAGGTTAGGATATATAACGTTATAGACGCATGTAATGTTACCACCGAGACATAGGGACCGACCCGCCTGGAATGTTGTCAAATGTTACATCCGAGATGTTAGGTTGCCTTAGGCTAGGATATATGACGTTATAGATGTATATGCTGTTCCCTCCGAGAAGTAGGGTTCGGCAGGCCAGGAATGTTGTCAAATATTGCATCCGAGATATTAGGTTGCCTTAGGTTAGGATATATAACGTTATAGACGCATGTAATGTTACCACCGAGACGTAGGGACCGACACGCCTGGAATGTTGTCAAATGTTACATCCGAGATGTTAGGTTGTCTTAGGTTAGGATATATGACGTTACAGACGTATATACTCTTCCCTCCGAGATGTCGGGTTCGGCAGGCCAGGAATGTTGTCACATATTTCATCCGAGATGTTAGGTTGCCTTAGATTAGGATATACAACGTTATAGACTCATATAATGTTCCCACCAAGAAGTAGGGTCCGACACGCCTTGAATGATGTAGAATATTACATCCGAGATGTCAGGTTGCCTTCGGTTAGGATATATAACGTTATAGACGTATATACTGTTCCCTCCGAGAAGTAGGGTTCGACAGGCCAGGAATGTTGTCAAATATTGCATCCGAGATGTTAGGTTGCCTTAGATTAGGAAATATACCGTTATAGACGCATGTAATGTTACCACCGAGACGTAGGGACCGACATGCCTGGAATGTTGTCAAATGTTACATCCGAGATGTTAGGTTGCCTTAGGTTAGGATATATGACGTTGTAGACGTATATACTGTTCCCTCCGAGAAGTATTGTTCGACAGGCCAGGAATGTTGTCAAATATTGCATCCGAGATGTTAGGTTGCCTTAGATTAGGAAATATACCGTTATATACGCATGTAATGTTACCACCGAGACGTAGGGACCGACACGCCTGGAATGTGGTAAAATGTTACATCCGAGATGTTAGGTTGCCTAAGATTAGGATATATACCGTTATAGACGCATGTAATGTTACCACCGATACGTAGGGACCGACAGGCCTGGAATGTTGTCAAATGTTACATCCGAGATGTTAGGTTGCCTTAGGCTAGGATATATGACGTTATAGATGTATATGCTGTTCCCTCCGAGAAGTAGGGTTCGACAGGCCAGGAATGTTGTCAAATATTGCATCCGAGATGTTAGGTTGCCTTAGGTTATGATATATATCGTTATAGACGTATATACTGTTCCCTCCGAGAAGTAGGGTTCGACAGGCTAGGAATGTCGTCAAATATTGCATCCGAGATGTTAGGTTGCCTTAGATAAGGATATATAACGTTATAAACGCATATAATGTTACCACCGAGACGTAGGACCAACATGCCTGGAATGTTGTCAAATGTTACATCCGAGATGTTAGGTTGCCTTAGGTTAGGATATATAACGTTATAGACGTATATACTGTTCCCTCCGAGAAGTATTGTTCGGCAGGCCAGGAATGTTGTCAAATATTGCATCCGAGATGTTAGGTTGCCTTAGGTTAGGATATATAACGTTATAGACGCATGTAACGTTACCACCGAGACGTAGGGACCGACACGCCTGGAATGTTGTCAAATGTTACATCCGAGATGTTAGGTTGCCTTAGGTTAGGATATATGACGTTATAGACGTTTATGCTGTTCACTCCGAGAAGTAGGGTTCGACAGGCCAGGAATGTTGTCAAATATTGCATCCGAGATATTAGGTTGCCTTAGGTTAGGATATATAACGTTATAGACGCATGTAATGTTACCACCGAGACGTAGGGACCGACACGCCTGGAATGTTGTCAAATGTTACATCCGAGATGTTAGGTTGCCTTAGGTTAGGATATATGACGTTACAGACGTATATGCTGTTCCCTCCGAGACGTAGGGTTCGACAGGCTAGGAATGTTGTCAAATATTGCATCCGAGATGTTAGGTTGCCTTAGATAGGGATATATAACGTTATAGACGCATATAATGTTACCACCGAGACGTAGGGACCGACATGCCTGGAATGTTGTCAAATGTTACATCCGAGATGTTAGGTTGCCTTAGGTTAGGATATATAACGTTATAGACGTATATACTGTTCCCTCCGAGAAGTATTGTTCGACAGGCCAGGAATGTTGTCAAATATTGCATCCGAGATGTTAGGTTGCCTTAGGTTAGGATATATAACGTTCTAGACGCATGTAACGTTACCACCGAGACGTAGGGACCGACACGCCTGGAATGTTGTCAAATGTTACATCCGAGATGTTAGGTTGCCTTAGGTTAGGATTTATGACGTTATAGACGTATATGCTGTTCCCTCCGAGAAGTAGGGTCCGACACGCCTGGAATGTTGTCAAATATTGCATCCGAGATGTTAGGTTGCCTTAGATAAGGATATATAACGTTATAGACGCATGTAATGTTACCACCGAGACATAGGGACCGACCCGCCTGGAATGTTGTCAAATGTTACATCCGAGATGTTAGGTTGCCTTAGGCTAGGATATATGACGTTATAGATGTATATGCTGTTCCCTCCGAGAAGTAGGGTTCGGCAGGCCAGGAATGTTGTCAAATATTGCATCCGAGATATTAGGTTGCCTTAGATAAGGATATATAACGTTATAGACGCATATAATGTTACTACCGAGACGTAGGAACCGACATGCCTGGAATGTTGTCAAATGTTACATCCGAGATGTTAGGTTGCCTTAGGTTAGGATATATAACGTTATAGACGTATATACTGTTCCCTCCGAGAAGTATTGTTCGACAGGCCAGGAATGTTGTCAAATATTGCATCCGAGATGTTAGGTTGCCTTAGATTAGGAAATATACCGTTATAGACGCATGTAATGTTACCACCGAGACGTAGGGTTCGACAGGCTAGGAATGTTGTCAAATATTGCATCCTAGATGTTAGGTTGCCTTAGATAAGGATATATAACGTTATAGACGCATATAATGTTACCACCGAGACGTAGGGACCGACATGCCTGGAATGTTGTCAAATGTTACATCCGAGATGTTAGGTTGCCTTAGGTTAGGATATATAACGTTATAGACGTATATACTGTTCCCTCCGAGAAGTATTGTTCGACAGGCCAGGAATGTTGTCAAATATTACATACGAGATGTTAGTTGGCCTTAGGTTAGGATATATAACGTTATAGACGCATGTAATGTTACCACCGAGACGTAGGGACCGACACGCCTGGAATGTTGTCAAATGTTACATCCGAGATGTTAGGTTGCCTTAGGTTAGGATTTATGACGTTATAGACGTATATGCTGTTCCCTCCGAGAAGTAGGGTCCGACACGCCTGGAATGTTGTCAAATATTGCATCCGAGATGTTAGGTTGCCTTAGGCTAGGATATATGACGTTATAGATGTATATGCTGTTCCCTCCGAGAAGTAGGGTTCGACAGGCCAGGAATGTTGTCAAATATTGCATCCGAGATATTAGGTTGCCTTAGGTTAGGATATATAACGTTATAGACGCATGTAATGTTACCACCGAGACATAGGGACCGACCCGCCTGGAATGTTGTCAAATGTTACATCCGAGATGTTAGGTTGCCTTAGGCTAGGATATATGACGTTATAGATGTATATGCTGTTCCCTCCGAGAAGTAGGGTTCGGCAGGCCAGGAATGTTGTCAAATATTGCATCCGAGATATTAGGTTGCCTTAGGTTAGGATATATAACGTTATAGACGCATGTAATGTTACCACCGAGACGTAGGGACCGACACGCCTGGAATGTTGTCAAATGTTACATCTGAGATGTTAGGTTGTCTTAGGTTAGGATATATGACGTTACAGACGTATATACTCTTCCCTCCGAGATGTCGGGTTCGGCAGGCCAGGAATGTTGTCACATATTTCATCCGAGATGTTAGGTTGCCTTAGATTAGGATATACAACGTTATAGACTCATATAATGTTCCCACCAAGAAGTAGGGTCCGACACGCCTTGAATGATGTAGAATATTACATCCGAGATGTCAGGTTGCCTTCGGTTAGGATATATAACGTTATAGACGTATATACTGTTCCCTCCGAGAAGTAGGGTTCGACAGGCCAGGAATGTTGTCAAATATTGCATCCGAGATGTTAGGTTGCCTTAGATTTGGAAATATACCGTTATAGACGCATGTAATGTTACCACCGAGACGTAGGGACCGACATGCCTGGAATGTTGTCAAATGTTACATCCGAGATGTTAGGTTGCCTTAGGTTAGGATATATGACGTTGTAGACGTATATACTGTTCCCTCCGAGAAGTATTGTTCGACAGGCCAGGAATGTTGTCAAATATTGCATCCGAGATGTTAGGTTGCCTTAGATTAGGAAATATACCGTTATATACGCATGTAATGTTACCACCGAGACGTAGGGACCGACACGCCTGGAATGTGGTAAAATGTTACATCCGAGATGTTAGGTTGCCTAAGATTAGGATATATACCGTTATAGACGCATGTAATGTTACCACCGATACGTAGGGACCGACACGCCTGGAATGTTGTCAAATGTTACATCCGAGATGTTAGGTTGCCTTAGGCTAGGATATATGACGTTATAGATGTATATGCTGTTCCCTCCGAGAAGTAGGGTTCGACAGGCCAGGAATGTTGTCAAATATTGCATCCGAGATGTTAGGTTGCCTTAGATTAGGAAATATACCGATATAGACGCATGTAATGTTACCACCGAGACGTAGGGTTCGACAGGCTAGGAATGTTGTCAAATATTGCATCCGAGATGTTAGGTTGCCTTAGATAGGGATATATAACGTTATAGACGCATATAATGTTACCACCGAGACGTAGGGACCGACATGCCTGGAATGTTGTCAAATGTTACATCCGAGATGTTAGGTTGACTTAGGTTAGGATATATAACGTTATAGACGTATATACTGTTCCCTCCGAGAAGTAGGGTTCGACAGGCCAGGAATGTTGTCAAATATTGCATCCGAGATATTAGGTTGCCTTAGGTTAGGATATATAACGTTATAGACGCATGTAATGTTACCACCGAGACATAGGGACCGACCCGCCTGGAATGTTGTCAAATGTTACATCCGAGATGTTAGGTTGCCTTAGGTTAGGATTTATGACGTTATAGACGTATATGCTGTTCCCTCCGAGAAGTAGGGTCCGACACGCCTGGAATGTTGTCAAATATTACATACGAGATGTTAGTTGGCCTTAGGTTAGGATATATAACGTTATAGACGCATGTAATGTTACCACCGAGACGCAGGGACCGACACGCCTGGAATGTGGTAAAATGTTACATCCGAGATGTTACGTTGCCTAAGATTAGGATATATACCGTTATAGACGCATGTAATGTTACCACCGAGACGTAGGGACCGACACGCCTGGAATGTTGTCAAATGTTACATCCGAGATGTTAGGTTGTCTTAGGTTAGGATATATGACGTTACAGACGTATATGCTGTTCCCTCCGAGATGTCGGGTTCGACAGGCCAGGAATGTTGTCAAATGTTACATCCGAGATGTTAGGTTGCCTTAGGCTAGGATATATGACGTTATAGATGTATATGCTGTTCCCTCCGAGAAGTAGGGTTCGACAGGCCAGGAATGTTGTCAAATATTGCATCCGAGATATTAGGTTGCCTTAGGTTAGGATATATAACGTTATAGACGCATGTAATGTTACCACCGAGACATAGGGACCGACCCGCCTGGAATGTTGTCAAATGTTACATCCGAGATGTTAGGTTGCCTTAGGCTAGGACATATGACGTTATAGATGTATATGCTGTTCCCTCCGAGAAGTAGGGTTCGGCAGGCCAGGAATGTTGTCAAATATTGCATCCGAGATATTAGGTTGCCTTAGGTTAGGATATATAACGTTATAGACGCATGTAATGTTACCACCGAGACGTAGGGACCGACACGCCTGGAATGTTGTCAAATGTTACATCCGAGATGTTAGGTTGTCTTAGGTTAGGATATATGACGTTACAGACGTATATACTCTTCCCTCCGAGATGTCGGGTTCGGCAGGCCAGGAATGTTGTCACATATTTCATCCGAGATGTTAGGTTGCCTTAGATTAGGATATACAACGTTATAGACTCATATAATGTTCCCACCAAGAAGTAGGGTCCGACACGCCTTGAATGATGTAGAATATTACATCCGAGATGTCAGGTTGCCTTCGGTTAGGATATATAACGTTATAGACGTATATACTGTTCCCTCCGAGAAGTAGGGTTCGACAGGCCAGGAATATTGTCAAATATTGCATCCGAGATGTTAGGTTGCCTTAGATTAGGAAATATACCGTTATAGACGCATGTAATGTTACCACCGAGACGTAGGGACCGACATGCCTGGAATGTTGTCAAATGTTACATCCGAGATGTTAGGTTGCCTTAGGTTAGGATATATGACGTTGTAGACGTATATACTGTTCCCTCCGAGAAGTATTGTTCGACAGGCCAGGAATGTTGTCAAATATTGCATCCGAGATGTTAGGTTGCCTTAGATTAGGAAATATACCGTTATATACGCATGTAATGTTACCACCGAGACGTAGGGACCGACACGCCTGGAATGTGGTAAAATGTTACATCCGAGATGTTAGGTTGCCTAAGATTAGGATATATACCGTTATAGACGCATGTAATGTTACCACCGATACGTAGGGACCGACACGCCTGGAATGTTGTCAAATGTTACATCCGAGATGTTAGGTTGCCTTAGGCTAGGATATATGACGTTATAGATGTATATGCTGTTCCCTCCGAGAAGTAGGGTTCGACAGGCCAGGAATGTTGTCAAATATTGCATCCGAGATGTTAGGTTGCCTTAGATTAGGAAATATACCGTTATAGACGCATGTAATGTTACCACCGAGACGTAGGGTTCGACAGGCTAGGAATGTTGTCAAATATTGCATCCGAGATGTTAGGTTGCCTTAGATAAGGATATATAACGTTATAGACGCATATAATGTTACCACCGAGACGTAGGGACCGACATGCCTGGAATGTTGTCAAATGTTACATCCGAGATGTTAGGTTGCCTTAGGTTAGGATATATAACGTTATAGACGTATATACTGTTCCCTCCGAGAAGTATTGTTCGACAGGCCAGGAATGTTGTCAAATATTGCATCCGAGATGTTAGGTTGCCTTAGGTTAGGATATATAACGTTCTAGACGCATGTAAGGTTACCACCGAGACGTAGGGACCGACACGCCTGGAATGTTGTCAAATGTTACCTCCGAGATGTTAGGTTGCCTTAGGTTAGGATTTATGACGTTATAGACGTATATGCTGTTCCCTCCGAGAAGTAGGGTCCGACACGCCTGGAATGTTGTCAAATATTGCATCCGAGATGTTAGGTTGCCTTAGATAAGGATATATAACGTTATAGACGCATATAATGTTACTACCGAGACGTAGGGACCGACATGCCTGGAATGTTGTCAAATGTTACATCCGAGTTGTTAGGTTGCCTTAGGTTAGGATATATAACGTTATAGACGTATATACTGTTCCCTCCGAGAAGTATTGTTCGACAGGCCAGGAATGTTGTCAAATATTGCATCCGAGATGTTAGGTTGCCTTAGATTAGGAAATATACCGTTATAGACGCATGTAATGTTACCACCGAGACGTAGGGATCGACAGGCTAGGAATGTTGTCAAATATTGCATCCGAGATTTAGGTTGCCTTAGATAAGGATATATAACGTTATAGACGCATATAATGTTACCACCGAGACGTAGGGACCGACATGCCTGGAATGTTGTCAAATGTTACATCCGAGATGTTAGGTTGCCTTAGGTTAGGATATATAACGTTATAGACGTATATACTGTTCCCTCCGAGAAGTATTGTTCGACAGGCCAGGAATGTTGTCAAATATTACATACGAGATGTTAGTTGGCCTTAGGTTAGGATATATAACGTTATAGACGCATGTAATGTTACCACCGAGACGTAGGGACCGACATGCCTGGAATGTTGTCAAATGTTACATCCGAGATGTTAGGTTGCCTAAGATTAGGATATATACCGTTATAGACGCATGTAATGTTACCACCGAGACGTAGGGACCGACACGCCTGGAATGTTGTCAAATGTTACATCCGAGATGTTAGGTTGCCTTAGGCTAGGATATATGACGTTATAGATGTATATGCTGTTCCCTCCGAGAAGTAGGGTTCAACAGGCCAGGAATGTTGTCAAATATTGCATCCGAGAAATTAGGTTGCCTTAGGTTAGGATATATAACGTTATAGACGCATGTAATGTTACCACCGAGACATAGGGACCGACCCGCCTGGAATGTTGTCAAATGTTACATCCGAGATGTTAGGTTGCCTTAGGCTAGGATATATGACGTTATAGATGTATATGCTGTTCCCTCCGAGAAGTAGGGTTCGGCAGGCCAGGAATGTTGTCAAATATTGCATCCGAGATATTAGGTTGCCTTAGGTTAGGATATATAACGTTATAGACGCATGTAATGTTACCACCGAGACGTAGGGACCGACACGCCTGGAATGTGGTCAAATGTTACATCCGAGATGTTAGGTTGTCTTAGGTTAGGATATATGACGTTACAGACGTATATACTCTTCCCTCCGAGATGTCGGGTTCGACAGGCCAGGAATGTTGTCACATATTTCATCCGAGATGTTAGGTTGCCTTAGATTAGGATATACAACGTTATAGACTCATATAATGTTCCCACCAAGAAGTAGGGTCCGACACGCCTTGAATGATGTAGAATATTACATCCGAGATGTCAGGTTGCCTTAGGTTACGATATATGACGTTGTAGACGTATATACTGTTCCCTCCGAGAAGTAGGGTTCGACAGGCCAGGAATGTTGTCAAATATTGCATCCGAGATGTTAGGTTGCCTTAGATAAGGATATATAACGTTATAGACGCATATAATGTTACCACCGAGACGTAGGGACCGACATGCCTGGAATGTTGTCAAATGTTACATCCGAGATGTTAGGTGGCCTTAGGTTAGGATATATAACGTTATAGACGTATATACTGTTCCCTCCGAGAAGTATTGTTCGACAGGCCAGGAATGTTGTCAAATATTGCATCCGAGATGTTAGGTTGCCTTAGGTTAGGATATATAACGTTCTAGACGCATGTAACGTTACCACCGAGACGTAGGGACCGATACGCCTGGAATGTTGTCAAATGTTACATCCGAGATGTTAGGTTGCCTTAGGTTAGGATTTATGACGTTATAGACGTATATGCTGTTCCCTCCGAGAAGTAGGGTCCGACACGCCTGGAATGTTGTCAAATATTACATACGAGATGTTAGTTGGCCTTACGTTAGGATATATAACGTTATAGACGCATGTAATGTTACCACCGAGACGCAGGGACCGACACGCCTGGAATGTGGTAAAATGTTACATCCGAGATGTTAGGTTGCCTAAGATTAGGATATATACCGTTATAGACGCATGTAATGTTACCACCGAGACGTAGGGACCGACACGCCTGGAATGTTGTCAAATGTTACATCCGAGATGTTAGGTTGTCTTTGGTTAGGATATATGACGTTACAGACGTATATGCTGTTCCCTCCGAGATGTCGGGTTCGACAGGCCAGGAATGTTGTAGAATAATATATCCGAGATGTGAGGTTGCCTTAGGTTAGGATATATAACGTTATAGACGTATATACTGTTCCCTCCGAGAAGTAGGGATCGACAGGCCAGGAATGTTGTCAAATATTGCATCCGAGATGTTAGGTTGCCTTAGATAAGGATATATAACGTTATAGACGCATATAATGTTACCACCGAGACGTAGGGACCGACATGCCTGGAATGTTGTCAAATGTTACATCCGAGATGTTAGGTGGCCTTAGGTTAGGATTTATGACGTTATAGACGTATATGCTGTTCCCTCCGAGAAGTAGGGTCCGACACGCCTGGAATGATGTAGAATATTACATCAGAGATGTCAGGTTGCCTTAGGTTAGGATATATAACGTTATAGACGTATATACTGTTCCCTCCGAGAAGTAGGGTTCGACAGGCCAGGAATATTGTCAAATATTGCATCCGAGATGTTAGGTTGCCTTAGATTAGGAAATATACCGTTATAGACGCATGTAATGTTACCACCGAGACGTAGGGACCGACATGCCTGGAATGTTGTCAAATGTTACATCCGAGATGTTAGGTTGCCTTAGGTTAGGATATATGACGTTGTAGACGTATATACTGTTCCCTCCGAGAAGTATTGTTCGACAGGCCAGGAATGTTGTCAAATATTGCATCCGAGATGTTAGGTTGCCTTAGATTAGGAAATATACCGTTATATACGCATGTAATGTTACCACCGAGACGTAGGGACCGACACGCCTGGAATGTGGTAAAATGTTACATCCGAGATGTTAGGTTGCCTAAGATTAGGATATATACCGTTATAGACGCATGTAATGTTACCACCGATACGTAGGGACCGACACGCCTGGAATGTTGTCAAATGTTACATCCGAGATGTTAGGTTGCCTTAGGCTAGGATATATGACGTTATAGATGTATATGCTGTTCCCTCCGAGAAGTAGGGTTCGACAGGCCAGGAATGTTGTCAAATATTGCATCCGAGATGTTAGGTTGCCTTAGATTAGGAAATATACCGTTATAGACGCATGTAATGTTACCACCGAGACGTAGGGTTCGACAGGCTAGGAATGTTGTCAAATATTGCATCCGAGATGTTAGGTTGCCTTAGATAAGGATATATAACGTTATAGACGCATATAATGTTACCACCGAGACGTAGGGACCGACATGCCTGGAATGTTGTCAAATGTTACATCCGAGATGTTAGGTTGCCTTAGGTTAGGATATATAACGTTATAGACGTATATACTGTTCCCTCCGAGAAGTATTGTTCGACAGGCCAGGAATGTTGTCAAATATTGCATCCGAGATGTTAGGTTGCCTTAGGTTAGGATATATAACGTTCTAGACGCATGTAAGGTTACCACCGAGACGTAGGGACCGACACGCCTGGAATGTTGTCAAATGTTACCTCCGAGATGTTAGGTTGCCTTAGGTTAGGATTTATGACGTTATAGACGTATATGCTGTTCCCTCCGAGAAGTAGGGTCCGACACGCCTGGAATGTTGTCAAATATTGCATCCGAGATGTTAGGTTGCCTTAGATAAGGATATATAACGTTATAGACGCATATAATGTTACTACCGAGACGTAGGGACCGACATGCCTGGAATGTTGTCAAATGTTACATCCGAGTTGTTAGGTTGCCTTAGGTTAGGATATATAACGTTATAGACGTATATACTGTTCCCTCCGAGAAGTATTGTTCGACAGGCCAGGAATGTTGTCAAATATTGCATCCGAGATGTTAGGTTGCCTTAGATTAGGAAATATACCGTTATAGACGCATGTAATGTTACCACCGAGACGTAGGGATCGACAGGCTAGGAATGTTGTCAAATATTGCATCCGAGATTTAGGTTGCCTTAGATAAGGATATATAACGTTATAGACGCATATAATGTTACCACCGAGACGTAGGGACCGACATGCCTGGAATGTTGTCAAATGTTACATCCGAGATGTTAGGTTGCCTTAGGTTAGGATATATAACGTTATAGACGTATATACTGTTCCCTCCGAGAAGTATTGTTCGACAGGCCAGGAATGTTGTCAAATATTACATACGAGATGTTAGTTGGCCTTAGGTTAGGATATATAACGTTATAGACGCATGTAATGTTACCACCGAGACGTAGGGACCGACATGCCTGGAATGTTGTCAAATGTTACATCCGAGATGTTAGGTTGCCTAAGATTAGGATATATACCGTTATAGACGCATGTAATGTTACCACCGAGACGTAGGGACCGACACGCCTGGAATGTTGTCAAATGTTACATCCGAGATGTTAGGTTGCCTTAGGCTAGGATATATGACGTTATAGATGTATATGCTGTTCCCTCCGAGAAGTAGGGTTCAACAGGCCAGGAATGTTGTCAAATATTGCATCCGAGAAATTAGGTTGCCTTAGGTTAGGATATATAACGTTATAGACGCATGTAATGTTACCACCGAGACATAGGGACCGACCCGCCTGGAATGTTGTCAAATGTTACATCCGAGATGTTAGGTTGCCTTAGGCTAGGATATATGACGTTATAGATGTATATGCTGTTCCCTCCGAGAAGTAGGGTTCGGCAGGCCAGGAATGTTGTCAAATATTGCATCCGAGATATTAGGTTGCCTTAGGTTAGGATATATAACGTTATAGACGCATGTAATGTTACCACCGAGACGTAGGGACCGACACGCCTGGAATGTGGTCAAATGTTACATCCGAGATGTTAGGTTGTCTTAGGTTAGGATATATGACGTTACAGACGTATATACTCTTCCCTCCGAGATGTCGGGTTCGACAGGCCAGGAATGTTGTCACATATTTCATCCGAGATGTTAGGTTGCCTTAGATTAGGATATACAACGTTATAGACTCATATAATGTTCCCACCAAGAAGTAGGGTCCGACACGCCTTGAATGATGTAGAATATTACATCCGAGATGTCAGGTTGCCTTAGGTTACGATATATGACGTTGTAGACGTATATACTGTTCCCTCCGAGAAGTAGGGTTCGACAGGCCAGGAATGTTGTCAAATATTGCATCCGAGATGTTAGGTTGCCTTAGATAAGGATATATAACGTTATAGACGCATATAATGTTACCACCGAGACGTAGGGACCGACATGCCTGGAATGTTGTCAAATGTTACATCCGAGATGTTAGGTGGCCTTAGGTTAGGATATATAACGTTATAGACGTATATACTGTTCCCTCCGAGAAGTATTGTTCGACAGGCCAGGAATGTTGTCAAATATTGCATCCGAGATGTTAGGTTGCCTTAGGTTAGGATATATAACGTTCTAGACGCATGTAACGTTACCACCGAGACGTAGGGACCGATACGCCTGGAATGTTGTCAAATGTTACATCCGAGATGTTAGGTTGCCTTAGGTTAGGATTTATGACGTTATAGACGTATATGCTGTTCCCTCCGAGAAGTAGGGTCCGACACGCCTGGAATGTTGTCAAATATTACATACGAGATGTTAGTTGGCCTTACGTTAGGATATATAACGTTATAGACGCATGTAATGTTACCACCGAGACGCAGGGACCGACACGCCTGGAATGTGGTAAAATGTTACATCCGAGATGTTAGGTTGCCTAAGATTAGGATATATACCGTTATAGACGCATGTAATGTTACCACCGAGACGTAGGGACCGACACGCCTGGAATGTTGTCAAATGTTACATCCGAGATGTTAGGTTGTCTTTGGTTAGGATATATGACGTTACAGACGTATATGCTGTTCCCTCCGAGATGTCGGGTTCGACAGGCCAGGAATGTTGTAGAATAATATATCCGAGATGTGAGGTTGCCTTAGGTTAGGATATATAACGTTATAGACGTATATACTGTTCCCTCCGAGAAGTAGGGATCGACAGGCCAGGAATGTTGTCAAATATTGCATCCGAGATGTTAGGTTGCCTTAGATAAGGATATATAACGTTATAGACGCATATAATGTTACCACCGAGACGTAGGGACCGACATGCCTGGAATGTTGTCAAATGTTACATCCGAGATGTTAGGTGGCCTTAGGTTAGGATTTATGACGTTATAGACGTATATGCTGTTCCCTCCGAGAAGTAGGGTCCGACACGCCTGGAATGATGTAGAATATTACATCAGAGATGTCAGGTTGCCTTAGGTTAGGATATATAACGTTATAGACGTATATACTGTTCCCTCCGAGAAGTAGGGTTCGACAGGCCAGGAATATTGTCAAATATTGCATCCGAGATGTTAGGTTGCCTTAGATTAGGAAATATACCGTTATAGACGCATGTAATGTTACCACCGAGACGTAGGGACCGACATGCCTGGAATGTTGTCAAATGTTACATCCGAGATGTTAGGTTGCCTTAGGTTAGGATATATGACGTTGTAGACGTATATACTGTTCCCTCCGAGAAGTATTGTTCGACAGGCCAGGAATGTTGTCAAATATTGCATCCGAGATGTTAGGTTGCCTTAGATTAGGAAATATACCGTTATATACGCATGTAATGTTACCACCGAGACGTAGGGACCGACACGCCTGGAATGTGGTAAAATGTTACATCCGAGATGTTAGGTTGCCTAAGATTAGGATATATACCGTTATAGACGCATGTAATGTTACCACCGATACGTAGGGACCGACACGCCTGGAATGTTGTCAAATGTTACATCCGAGATGTTAGGTTGCCTTAGGCTAGGATATATGACGTTATAGATGTATATGCTGTTCCCTCCGAGAAGTAGGGTTCGACAGGCCAGGAATGTTGTCAAATATTGCATCCGAGATGTTAGGTTGCCTTAGATTAGGAAATATACCGTTATAGACGCATGTAATGTTACCACCGAGACGTAGGGTTCGACAGGCTAGGAATGTTGTCAAATATTGCATCCGAGATGTTAGGTTGCCTTAGATAAGGATATATAACGTTATAGACGCATATAATGTTACCACCGAGACGTAGGGACCGACATGCCTGGAATGTTGTCAAATGTTACATCCGAGATGTTAGGTTGCCTTAGGTTAGGATATATAACGTTATAGACGTATATACTGTTCCCTCCGAGAAGTATTGTTCGACAGGCCAGGAATGTTGTCAAATATTGCATCCGAGATGTTAGGTTGCCTTAGGTTAGGATATATAACGTTCTAGACGCATGTAAGGTTACCACCGAGACGTAGGGACCGACACGCCTGGAATGTTGTCAAATGTTACCTCCGAGATGTTAGGTTGCCTTAGGTTAGGATTTATGACGTTATAGACGTATATGCTGTTCCCTCCGAGAAGTAGGGTCCGACACGCCTGGAATGTTGTCAAATATTGCATCCGAGATGTTAGGTTGCCTTAGATAAGGATATATAACGTTATAGACGCATATAATGTTACTACCGAGACGTAGGGACCGACATGCCTGGAATGTTGTCAAATGTTACATCCGAGTTGTTAGGTTGCCTTAGGTTAGGATATATAACGTTATAGACGTATATACTGTTCCCTCCGAGAAGTATTGTTCGACAGGCCAGGAATGTTGTCAAATATTGCATCCGAGATGTTAGGTTGCCTTAGATTAGGAAATATACCGTTATAGACGCATGTAATGTTACCACCGAGACGTAGGGATCGACAGGCTAGGAATGTTGTCAAATATTGCATCCGAGATTTAGGTTGCCTTAGATAAGGATATATAACGTTATAGACGCATATAATGTTACCACCGAGACGTAGGGACCGACATGCCTGGAATGTTGTCAAATGTTACATCCGAGATGTTAGGTTGCCTTAGGTTAGGATATATAACGTTATAGACGTATATACTGTTCCCTCCGAGAAGTATTGTTCGACAGGCCAGGAATGTTGTCAAATATTACATACGAGATGTTAGTTGGCCTTAGGTTAGGATATATAACGTTATAGACGCATGTAATGTTACCACCGAGACGTAGGGACCGACATGCCTGGAATGTTGTCAAATGTTACATCCGAGATGTTAGGTTGCCTAAGATTAGGATATATACCGTTATAGACGCATGTAATGTTACCACCGAGACGTAGGGACCGACACGCCTGGAATGTTGTCAAATGTTACATCCGAGATGTTAGGTTGCCTTAGGCTAGGATATATGACGTTATAGATGTATATGCTGTTCCCTCCGAGAAGTAGGGTTCAACAGGCCAGGAATGTTGTCAAATATTGCATCCGAGAAATTAGGTTGCCTTAGGTTAGGATATATAACGTTATAGACGCATGTAATGTTACCACCGAGACATAGGGACCGACCCGCCTGGAATGTTGTCAAATGTTACATCCGAGATGTTAGGTTGCCTTAGGCTAGGATATATGACGTTATAGATGTATATGCTGTTCCCTCCGAGAAGTAGGGTTCGGCAGGCCAGGAATGTTGTCAAATATTGCATCCGAGATATTAGGTTGCCTTAGGTTAGGATATATAACGTTATAGACGCATGTAATGTTACCACCGAGACGTAGGGACCGACACGCCTGGAATGTGGTCAAATGTTACATCCGAGATGTTAGGTTGTCTTAGGTTAGGATATATGACGTTACAGACGTATATACTCTTCCCTCCGAGATGTCGGGTTCGACAGGCCAGGAATGTTGTCACATATTTCATCCGAGATGTTAGGTTGCCTTAGATTAGGATATACAACGTTATAGACTCATATAATGTTCCCACCAAGAAGTAGGGTCCGACACGCCTTGAATGATGTAGAATATTACATCCGAGATGTCAGGTTGCCTTAGGTTAGGATATATGACGTTGTAGACGTATATACTGTTCCCTCCGAGAAGTAGGGTTCGACAGGCCAGGAATGTTGTCAAATATTGCATCCGAGATGTTAGGTTGCCTTAGATAAGGATATATAACGTTATAGACGCATATAATGTTACCACCGAGACGTAGGGACCGACATGCCTGGAATGTTGTCAAATGTTACATCCGAGATGTTAGGTGGCCTTAGGTTAGTATATATAACGTTATAGACGTATATACTGTTCCCTCCGAGAAGTATTGTTCGACAGGCCAGGAATGTTGTCAAATATTGCATCCGAGATGTTAGGTTGCCTTAGGTTAGGATATATAACGTTCTAGACTCATATAATGTTCCCACCAAGAAGTAGGGTCCGACACGCCTTGAATGATGTAGAATATTACATCCGAGATGTCAGGTTGCCTTCGGTTAGGATATATAACGTTATAGACGTATATACTGTTCCCTCCGAGAAGTAGGGTTCGACAGGCCAGGAATATTGTCAAATATTGCATCCGAGATGTTAGGTTGCCTTAGATTAGGAAATATACCGTTATAGACGCATGTAATGTTACCACCGAGACGTAGGGACCGACATGCCTGGAATGTTGTCAAATGTTACATCCGAGATGTTAGGTTGCCTTAGGTTAGGATATATGACGTTGTAGACGTATATACTGTTCCCTCCGAGAAGTATTGTTCGACAGGCCAGGAATGTTGTCAAATATTGCATCCGAGATGTTAGGTTGCCTTAGATTAGGAAATATACCGTTATATACGCATGTAATGTTACCACCGAGACGTAGGGACCGACACGCCTGGAATGTGGTAAAATGTTACATCCGAGATGTTAGGTTGCCTAAGATTAGGATATATACCGTTATAGACGCATGTAATGTTACCACCGATACGTAGGGACCGACACGCCTGGAATGTTGTCAAATGTTACATCCGAGATGTTAGGTTGCCTTAGGCTAGGATATATGACGTTATAGATGTATATGCTGTTCCCTCCGAGAAGTAGGGTTCGACAGGCCAGGAATGTTGTCAAATATTGCATCCGAGATGTTAGGTTGCCTTAGATTAGGAAATATACCGTTATAGACGCATGTAATGTTACCACCGAGACGTAGGGTTCGACAGGCTAGGAATGTTGTCAAATATTGCATCCGAGATGTTAGGTTGCCTTAGATAAGGATATATAACGTTATAGACGCATATAATGTTACCACCGAGACGTAGGGACCGACATGCCTGGAATGTTGTCAAATGTTACATCCGAGATGTTAGGTTGCCTTAGGTTAGGATATATAACGTTATAGACGTATATACTGTTCCCTCCGAGAAGTATTGTTCGACAGGCCAGGAATGTTGTCAAATATTGCATCCGAGATGTTAGGTTGCCTTAGGTTAGGATATATAACGTTCTAGACGCATGTAAGGTTACCACCGAGACGTAGGGACCGACACGCCTGGAATGTTGTCAAATGTTACCTCCGAGATGTTAGGTTGCCTTAGGTTAGGATTTATGACGTTATAGACGTATATGCTGTTCCCTCCGAGAAGTAGGGTCCGACACGCCTGGAATGTTGTCAAATATTGCATCCGAGATGTTAGGTTGCCTTAGATAAGGATATATAACGTTATAGACGCATATAATGTTACTACCGAGACGTAGGGACCGACATGCCTGGAATGTTGTCAAATGTTACATCCGAGTTGTTAGGTTGCCTTAGGTTAGGATATATAACGTTATAGACGTATATACTGTTCCCTCCGAGAAGTATTGTTCGACAGGCCAGGAATGTTGTCAAATATTGCATCCGAGATGTTAGGTTGCCTTAGATTAGGAAATATACCGTTATAGACGCATGTAATGTTACCACCGAGACGTAGGGATCGACAGGCTAGGAATGTTGTCAAATATTGCATCCGAGATTTAGGTTGCCTTAGATAAGGATATATAACGTTATAGACGCATATAATGTTACCACCGAGACGTAGGGACCGACATGCCTGGAATGTTGTCAAATGTTACATCCGAGATGTTAGGTTGCCTTAGGTTAGGATATATAACGTTATAGACGTATATACTGTTCCCTCCGAGAAGTATTGTTCGACAGGCCAGGAATGTTGTCAAATATTACATACGAGATGTTAGTTGGCCTTAGGTTAGGATATATAACGTTATAGACGCATGTAATGTTACCACCGAGACGTAGGGACCGACATGCCTGGAATGTTGTCAAATGTTACATCCGAGATGTTAGGTTGCCTAAGATTAGGATATATACCGTTATAGACGCATGTAATGTTACCACCGAGACGTAGGGACCGACACGCCTGGAATGTTGTCAAATGTTACATCCGAGATGTTAGGTTGCCTTAGGCTAGGATATATGACGTTATAGATGTATATGCTGTTCCCTCCGAGAAGTAGGGTTCAACAGGCCAGGAATGTTGTCAAATATTGCATCCGAGAAATTAGGTTGCCTTAGGTTAGGATATATAACGTTATAGACGCATGTAATGTTACCACCGAGACATAGGGACCGACCCGCCTGGAATGTTGTCAAATGTTACATCCGAGATGTTAGGTTGCCTTAGGCTAGGATATATGACGTTATAGATGTATATGCTGTTCCCTCCGAGAAGTAGGGTTCGGCAGGCCAGGAATGTTGTCAAATATTGCATCCGAGATATTAGGTTGCCTTAGGTTAGGATATATAACGTTATAGACGCATGTAATGTTACCACCGAGACGTAGGGACCGACACGCCTGGAATGTGGTCAAATGTTACATCCGAGATGTTAGGTTGTCTTAGGTTAGGATATATGACGTTACAGACGTATATACTCTTCCCTCCGAGATGTCGGGTTCGACAGGCCAGGAATGTTGTCACATATTTCATCCGAGATGTTAGGTTGCCTTAGATTAGGATATACAACGTTATAGACTCATATAATGTTCCCACCAAGAAGTAGGGTCCGACACGCCTTGAATGATGTAGAATATTACATCCGAGATGTCAGGTTGCCTTAGGTTACGATATATGACGTTGTAGACGTATATACTGTTCCCTCCGAGAAGTAGGGTTCGACAGGCCAGGAATGTTGTCAAATATTGCATCCGAGATGTTAGGTTGCCTTAGATAAGGATATATAACGTTATAGACGCATATAATGTTACCACCGAGACGTAGGGACCGACATGCCTGGAATGTTGTCAAATGTTACATCCGAGATGTTAGGTGGCCTTAGGTTAGGATATATAACGTTATAGACGTATATACTGTTCCCTCCGAGAAGTATTGTTCGACAGGCCAGGAATGTTGTCAAATATTGCATCCGAGATGTTAGGTTGCCTTAGGTTAGGATATATAACGTTCTAGACGCATGTAACGTTACCACCGAGACGTAGGGACCGATACGCCTGGAATGTTGTCAAATGTTACATCCGAGATGTTAGGTTGCCTTAGGTTAGGATTTATGACGTTATAGACGTATATGCTGTTCCCTCCGAGAAGTAGGGTCCGACACGCCTGGAATGTTGTCAAATATTACATACGAGATGTTAGTTGGCCTTACGTTAGGATATATAACGTTATAGACGCATGTAATGTTACCACCGAGACGCAGGGACCGACACGCCTGGAATGTGGTAAAATGTTACATCCGAGATGTTAGGTTGCCTAAGATTAGGATATATACCGTTATAGACGCATGTAATGTTACCACCGAGACGTAGGGACCGACACGCCTGGAATGTTGTCAAATGTTACATCCGAGATGTTAGGTTGTCTTTGGTTAGGATATATGACGTTACAGACGTATATGCTGTTCCCTCCGAGATGTCGGGTTCGACAGGCCAGGAATGTTGTAGAATAATATATCCGAGATGTGAGGTTGCCTTAGGTTAGGATATATAACGTTATAGACGTATATACTGTTCCCTCCGAGAAGTAGGGATCGACAGGCCAGGAATGTTGTCAAATATTGCATCCGAGATGTTAGGTTGCCTTAGATAAGGATATATAACGTTATAGACGCATATAATGTTACCACCGAGACGTAGGGACCGACATGCCTGGAATGTTGTCAAATGTTACATCCGAGATGTTAGGTGGCCTTAGGTTAGGATTTATGACGTTATAGACGTATATGCTGTTCCCTCCGAGAAGTAGGGTCCGACACGCCTGGAATGATGTAGAATATTACATCAGAGATGTCAGGTTGCCTTAGGTTAGGATATATAACGTTATAGACGTATATACTGTTCCCTCCGAGAAGTAGGGTTCGACAGGCCAGGAATATTGTCAAATATTGCATCCGAGATGTTAGGTTGCCTTAGATTAGGAAATATACCGTTATAGACGCATGTAATGTTACCACCGAGACGTAGGGACCGACATGCCTGGAATGTTGTCAAATGTTACATCCGAGATGTTAGGTTGCCTTAGGTTAGGATATATGACGTTGTAGACGTATATACTGTTCCCTCCGAGAAGTATTGTTCGACAGGCCAGGAATGTTGTCAAATATTGCATCCGAGATGTTAGGTTGCCTTAGATTAGGAAATATACCGTTATATACGCATGTAATGTTACCACCGAGACGTAGGGACCGACACGCCTGGAATGTGGTAAAATGTTACATCCGAGATGTTAGGTTGCCTAAGATTAGGATATATACCGTTATAGACGCATGTAATGTTACCACCGATACGTAGGGACCGACACGCCTGGAATGTTGTCAAATGTTACATCCGAGATGTTAGGTTGCCTTAGGCTAGGATATATGACGTTATAGATGTATATGCTGTTCCCTCCGAGAAGTAGGGTTCGACAGGCCAGGAATGTTGTCAAATATTGCATCCGAGATGTTAGGTTGCCTTAGATTAGGAAATATACCGTTATAGACGCATGTAATGTTACCACCGAGACGTAGGGTTCGACAGGCTAGGAATGTTGTCAAATATTGCATCCGAGATGTTAGGTTGCCTTAGATAAGGATATATAACGTTATAGACGCATATAATGTTACCACCGAGACGTAGGGACCGACATGCCTGGAATGTTGTCAAATGTTACATCCGAGATGTTAGGTTGCCTTAGGTTAGGATATATAACGTTATAGACGTATATACTGTTCCCTCCGAGAAGTATTGTTCGACAGGCCAGGAATGTTGTCAAATATTGCATCCGAGATGTTAGGTTGCCTTAGGTTAGGATATATAACGTTCTAGACGCATGTAAGGTTACCACCGAGACGTAGGGACCGACACGCCTGGAATGTTGTCAAATGTTACCTCCGAGATGTTAGGTTGCCTTAGGTTAGGATTTATGACGTTATAGACGTATATGCTGTTCCCTCCGAGAAGTAGGGTCCGACACGCCTGGAATGTTGTCAAATATTGCATCCGAGATGTTAGGTTGCCTTAGATAAGGATATATAACGTTATAGACGCATATAATGTTACTACCGAGACGTAGGGACCGACATGCCTGGAATGTTGTCAAATGTTACATCCGAGTTGTTAGGTTGCCTTAGGTTAGGATATATAACGTTATAGACGTATATACTGTTCCCTCCGAGAAGTATTGTTCGACAGGCCAGGAATGTTGTCAAATATTGCATCCGAGATGTTAGGTTGCCTTAGATTAGGAAATATACCGTTATAGACGCATGTAATGTTACCACCGAGACGTAGGGATCGACAGGCTAGGAATGTTGTCAAATATTGCATCCGAGATTTAGGTTGCCTTAGATAAGGATATATAACGTTATAGACGCATATAATGTTACCACCGAGACGTAGGGACCGACATGCCTGGAATGTTGTCAAATGTTACATCCGAGATGTTAGGTTGCCTTAGGTTAGGATATATAACGTTATAGACGTATATACTGTTCCCTCCGAGAAGTATTGTTCGACAGGCCAGGAATGTTGTCAAATATTACATACGAGATGTTAGTTGGCCTTAGGTTAGGATATATAACGTTATAGACGCATGTAATGTTACCACCGAGACGTAGGGACCGACATGCCTGGAATGTTGTCAAATGTTACATCCGAGATGTTAGGTTGCCTAAGATTAGGATATATACCGTTATAGACGCATGTAATGTTACCACCGAGACGTAGGGACCGACACGCCTGGAATGTTGTCAAATGTTACATCCGAGATGTTAGGTTGCCTTAGGCTAGGATATATGACGTTATAGATGTATATGCTGTTCCCTCCGAGAAGTAGGGTTCAACAGGCCAGGAATGTTGTCAAATATTGCATCCGAGAAATTAGGTTGCCTTAGGTTAGGATATATAACGTTATAGACGCATGTAATGTTACCACCGAGACATAGGGACCGACCCGCCTGGAATGTTGTCAAATGTTACATCCGAGATGTTAGGTTGCCTTAGGCTAGGATATATGACGTTATAGATGTATATGCTGTTCCCTCCGAGAAGTAGGGTTCGGCAGGCCAGGAATGTTGTCAAATATTGCATCCGAGATATTAGGTTGCCTTAGGTTAGGATATATAACGTTATAGACGCATGTAATGTTACCACCGAGACGTAGGGACCGACACGCCTGGAATGTGGTCAAATGTTACATCCGAGATGTTAGGTTGTCTTAGGTTAGGATATATG
Organism: Xylocopa violacea; assembly: GCA_963969225.1. Taxonomy (NCBI): domain Eukaryota; kingdom Metazoa; phylum Arthropoda; class Insecta; order Hymenoptera; family Apidae; genus Xylocopa; species Xylocopa violacea. Next base: position 477,083 of record CAXAJV010000194.1, on the reverse strand, counting down.
ACGTTACAGACGTATATACTCTTCCCTCCGAGATGTCGGGTTCGACAGGCCAGGAATGTTGTCACATATTTCATCCGAGATGTTAGGTTGCCTTAGATTAGGATATACAACGTTATAGACTCATATAATGTTCCCACCAAGAAGTAGGGTCCGACACGCCTTGAATGATGTAGAATATTACATCCGAGATGTCAGGTTGCCTTAGGTTACGATATATGACGTTGTAGACGTATATACTGTTCCCTCCGAGAAGTAGGGTTCGACAGGCCAGGAATGTTGTCAAATATTGCATCCGAGATGTTAGGTTGCCTTAGATAAGGATATATAACGTTATAGACGCATATAATGTTACCACCGAGACGTAGGGACCGACATGCCTGGAATGTTGTCAAATGTTACATCCGAGATGTTAGGTGGCCTTAGGTTAGGATATATAACGTTATAGACGTATATACTGTTCCCTCCGAGAAGTATTGTTCGACAGGCCAGGAATGTTGTCAAATATTGCATCCGAGATGTTAGGTTGCCTTAGGTTAGGATATATAACGTTCTAGACGCATGTAACGTTACCACCGAGACGTAGGGACCGATACGCCTGGAATGTTGTCAAATGTTACATCCGAGATGTTAGGTTGCCTTAGGTTAGGATTTATGACGTTATAGACGTATATGCTGTTCCCTCCGAGAAGTAGGGTCCGACACGCCTGGAATGTTGTCAAATATTACATACGAGATGTTAGTTGGCCTTACGTTAGGATATATAACGTTATAGACGCATGTAATGTTACCACCGAGACGCAGGGACCGACACGCCTGGAATGTGGTAAAATGTTACATCCGAGATGTTAGGTTGCCTAAGATTAGGATATATACCGTTATAGACGCATGTAATGTTACCACCGAGACGTAGGGACCGACACGCCTGGAATGTTGTCAAATGTTACATCCGAGATGTTAGGTTGTCTTTGGTTAGGATATATGACGTTACAGACGTATATGCTGTTCCCTCCGAGATGTCGGGTTCGACAGGCCAGGAATGTTGTAGAATAATATATCCGAGATGTGAGGTTGCCTTAGGTTAGGATATATAACGTTATAGACGTATATACTGTTCCCTCCGAGAAGTAGGGATCGACAGGCCAGGAATGTTGTCAAATATTGCATCCGAGATGTTAGGTTGCCTTAGATAAGGATATATAACGTTATAGACGCATATAATGTTACCACCGAGACGTAGGGACCGACATGCCTGGAATGTTGTCAAATGTTACATCCGAGATGTTAGGTGGCCTTAGGTTAGGATTTATGACGTTATAGACGTATATGCTGTTCCCTCCGAGAAGTAGGGTCCGACACGCCTGGAATGATGTAGAATATTACATCAGAGATGTCAGGTTGCCTTAGGTTAGGATATATAACGTTATAGACGTATATACTGTTCCCTCCGAGAAGTAGGGTTCGACAGGCCAGGAATATTGTCAAATATTGCATCCGAGATGTTAGGTTGCCTTAGATTAGGAAATATACCGTTATAGACGCATGTAATGTTACCACCGAGACGTAGGGACCGACATGCCTGGAATGTTGTCAAATGTTACATCCGAGATGTTAGGTTGCCTTAGGTTAGGATATATGACGTTGTAGACGTATATACTGTTCCCTCCGAGAAGTATTGTTCGACAGGCCAGGAATGTTGTCAAATATTGCATCCGAGATGTTAGGTTGCCTTAGATTAGGAAATATACCGTTATATACGCATGTAATGTTACCACCGAGACGTAGGGACCGACACGCCTGGAATGTGGTAAAATGTTACATCCGAGATGTTAGGTTGCCTAAGATTAGGATATATACCGTTATAGACGCATGTAATGTTACCACCGATACGTAGGGACCGACACGCCTGGAATGTTGTCAAATGTTACATCCGAGATGTTAGGTTGCCTTAGGCTAGGATATATGACGTTATAGATGTATATGCTGTTCCATCCGAGAAGTAGGGTTCGACAGGCCAGGAATGTTGTCAAATATTGCATCCGAGATGTTAGGTTGCCTTAGATTAGGAAATATACCGTTATAGACGCATGTAATGTTACCACCGAGACGTAGGGTTCGACAGGCTAGGAATGTTGTCAAATATTGCATCCGAGATGTTAGGTTGCCTTAGATAAGGATATATAACGTTATAGACGCATATAATGTTACCACCGAGACGTAGGGACCGACATGCCTGGAATGTTGTCAAATGTTACATCCGAGATGTTAGGTTGCCTTAGGTTAGGATATATAACGTTATAGACGTATATACTGTTCCCTCCGAGAAGTATTGTTCGACAGGCCAGGAATGTTGTCAAATATTGCATCCGAGATGTTAGGTTGCCTTAGGTTAGGATATATAACGTTCTAGACGCATGTAAGGTTACCACCGAGACGTAGGGACCGACACGCCTGGAATGTTGTCAAATGTTACCTCCGAGATGTTAGGTTGCCTTAGGTTAGGATTTATGACGTTATAGACGTATATGCTGTTCCCTCCGAGAAGTAGGGTCCGACACGCCTGGAATGTTGTCAAATATTGCATCCGAGATGTTAGGTTGCCTTAGATAAGGATATATAACGTTATAGACGCATATAATGTTACTACCGAGACGTAGGGACCGACATGCCTGGAATGTTGTCAAATGTTACATCCGAGTTGTTAGGTTGCCTTAGGTTAGGATATATAACGTTATAGACGTATATACTGTTCCCTCCGAGAAGTATTGTTCGACAGGCCAGGAATGTTGTCAAATATTGCATCCGAGATGTTAGGTTGCCTTAGATTAGGAAATATACCGTTATAGACGCATGTAATGTTACCACCGAGACGTAGGGATCGACAGGCTAGGAATGTTGTCAAATATTGCATCCGAGATTTAGGTTGCCTTAGATAAGGATATATAACGTTATAGACGCATATAATGTTACCACCGAGACGTAGGGACCGACATGCCTGGAATGTTGTCAAATGTTACATCCGAGATGTTAGGTTGCCTTAGGTTAGGATATATAACGTTATAGACGTATATACTGTTCCCTCCGAGAAGTATTGTTCGACAGGCCAGGAATGTTGTCAAATATTACATACGAGATGTTAGTTGGCCTTAGGTTAGGATATATAACGTTATAGACGCATGTAATGTTACCACCGAGACGTAGGGACCGACATGCCTGGAATGTTGTCAAATGTTACATCCGAGATGTTAGGTTGCCTAAGATTAGGATATATACCGTTATAGACGCATGTAATGTTACCACCGAGACGTAGGGACCGACACGCCTGGAATGTTGTCAAATGTTACATCCGAGATGTTAGGTTGCCTTAGGCTAGGATATATGACGTTATAGATGTATATGCTGTTCCCTCCGAGAAGTAGGGTTCAACAGGCCAGGAATGTTGTCAAATATTGCATCCGAGAAATTAGGTTGCCTTAGGTTAGGATATATAACGTTATAGACGCATGTAATGTTACCACCGAGACATAGGGACCGACCCGCCTGGAATGTTGTCAAATGTTACATCCGAGATGTTAGGTTGCCTTAGGCTAGGATATATGACGTTATAGATGTATATGCTGTTCCCTCCGAGAAGTAGGGTTCGGCAGGCCAGGAATGTTGTCAAATATTGCATCCGAGATATTAGGTTGCCTTAGGTTAGGATATATAACGTTATAGACGCATGTAATGTTACCACCGAGACGTAGGGACCGACACGCCTGGAATGTGGTCAAATGTTACATCCGAGATGTTAGGTTGTCTTAGGTTAGGATATATGACGTTACAGACGTATATACTCTTCCCTCCGAGATGTCGGGTTCGACAGGCCAGGAATGTTGTCACATATTTCATCCGAGATGTTAGGTTGCCTTAGATTAGGATATACAACGTTATAGACTCATATAATGTTCCCACCAAGAAGTAGGGTCCGACACGCCTTGAATGATGTAGAATATTACATCCGAGATGTCAGGTTGCCTTAGGTTAGGATATATGACGTTGTAGACGTATATACTGTTCCCTCCGAGAAGTAGGGTTCGACAGGCCAGGAATGTTGTCAAATATTGCATCCGAGATGTTAGGTTGCCTTAGATAAGGATATATAACGTTATAGACGCATATAATGTTACCACCGAGACGTAGGGACCGACATGCCTGGAATGTTGTCAAATGTTACATCCGAGATGTTAGGTGGCCTTAGGTTAGGATATATAACGTTATAGACGTATATACTGTTCCCTCCGAGAAGTATTGTTCGACAGGCCAGGAATGTTGTCAAATATTGCATCCGAGATGTTAGGTTGCCTTAGGTTAGGATATATAACGTTCTAGACGCATGTAACGTTACCACCGAGACGTAGGGACCGATACGCCTGGAATGTTGTCAAATGTTACATCCGAGATGTTAGGTTGCCTTAGGTTAGGATTTATGACGTTATAGACGTATATGCTGTTCCCTCCGAGAAGTAGGGTCCGACACGCCTGGAATGTTGTCAAATATTACATACGAGATGTTAGTTGGCCTTACGTTAGGATATATAACGTTATAGACGCATGTAATGTTACCACCGAGACGCAGGGACCGACACGCCTGGAATGTGGTAAAATGTTACATCCGAGATGTTAGGTTGCCTAAGATTAGGATATATACCGTTATAGACGCATGTAATGTTACCACCGAGACGTAGGGACCGACACGCCTGGAATGTTGTCAAATGTTACATCCGAGATGTTAGGTTGTCTTTGGTTAGGATATATGACGTTACAGACGTATATGCTGTTCCCTCCGAGATGTCGGGTTCGACAGGCCAGGAATGTTGTAGAATAATATATCCGAGATGTGAGGTTGCCTTAGGTTAGGATATATAACGTTATAGACGTATATACTGTTCCCTCCGAGAAGTAGGGATCGACAGGCCAGGAATGTTGTCAAATATTGCATCCGAGATGTTAGGTTGCCTTAGATAAGGATATATAACGTTATAGACGCATATAATGTTACCACCGAGACGTAGGGACCGACATGCCTGGAATGTTGTCAAATGTTACATCCGAGATGTTAGGTGGCCTTAGGTTAGGATTTATGACGTTATAGACGTATATGCTGTTCCCTCCGAGAAGTAGGGTCCGACACGCCTGGAATGATGTAGAATATTACATCAGAGATGTCAGGTTGCCTTAGGTTAGGATATATAACGTTATAGACGTATATACTGTTCCCTCCGAGAAGTAGGGTTCGACAGGCTAGGAATGTTGTCAAATATTGCATCCGAGATGTTAGGTTGCCTTAGATAAGGATATATAACGTTATAGACGCATATAATGTTACCACCGAGTCGTAGGGACCGACATGCCTGGAATATTGTCAAATGTTACATCCGAGATGTTAGGTTGCCTTAGGTTAGGATATATGACGTTATAGACGTATATACTGTTCCCTCCGAGAAGTAGGGTTCGACAGGCCAGGAATGTTGTCAAATATTGCATCCGAGATGTTAGGTTGCCTTAGATCAGGAAATATACCGTTATAGACGCATGTAATGTTACCACCGAGACGTAGGGTTCGACAGGCTAGGAATGTTGTCAAATATTGCATCCGAGATGTTAGGTTGCCTTAGATAAGGATATATAACGTTATAGACGCATATAATGTTACCACCGAGACGTAGGACCAACATGCCTGGAATGTTGTCAAATGTTACATCCGAGATGTTAGGTTGCCTTAGGTTAGGATATATAACGTTATAGACGTATATGCTGTTCCCTCCGAGAAGTAGGGTTCGACAGGCCAGGAATGTTGTCAAATATTGCATCCGAGATGTTAGGTTGCCTTAGGTTAGCATATATAACGTTATAGACGCACGTAATGTTACCAGCGAGACGTAGGGTTCCAACACGCCTGGAATGTTGTCAAATGTTATATCCGAGATGTTAGGTTGCCTTAGGTTAGGATATATAACGTTATAGACGTATATACTGTTCCCACCGAGAAATAGGGTTCGACACGTCAGGAATGTTGTCAAATATTAGATACGAGATGTTAGTTGGCCTTAGGTTAGGATATATAACGTTATAGACGCATGTAATGTTACCACCGAGACGTAGGGACCGACACGCCTGGAATGTTGTCAAATGTTACATCCGAGATGTTAGGTTGTATTCGGTTAGGATATATGACGTTACAGACGTATATACTGTTCCCTCCGAGATGTAGGGTTCGACAGGCCAGGAATGTTGTCACATATTTCATCCGAGATGTTAGGTTGCCTGAGATTAGGATATATACCGTTATAGACGTATATACTGTTCCCTCCGAGCAGTAGGGTTCGACAGGCCAGGAATGTTGTCAAATATTGCATCCGAGATGTTAGGTTGCCTTAGATTAGGATATGCAACGTTATAGACGCATATAATGTTACCACCGAGAAGTAGGGTCCGACACGCCTGGAAGGTTGTAGAATATTACATCCGAGAAGTTAGGTTGCCTTAGGTTAGGATATATAACGTTACGGACGTACATACTGTTCCCTCCGAGTAGTAGGGTTCGACAGGCCAGGAATGTTGTCAAATATTGCATCCGAGATGTTAGGTTGCCTTCGATTAGGATATACAACGTTATAGACGCATATAATGTTCCCACCGTGAAGTAGGGTCCGACACGCCTGGAATGTTGTGGAATAATATATCCGAGATGTCAGGTTGCCTTAGGTTAGGATATATAACGTTATAGACGTATATACTGTTCCCTCCGAGAAGTAGGGTTCGACAGGCCAGGAATGTTGTCAAATATTGCATCCGAGATGTTAGGTTGCCTTAGATCAGGAAATATACCGTTATAGACGCATGTAATGTTACCACCGAGACGTAGGGTTCGACAGGCTAGGAATGTTGTCAAATATTGCATCCGAGATGTTAGGTTGCCTTAGATAAGGATATATAACGTTATAGACGCATATAATGTTACCACCGAGACGTAGGACCAACATGCCTGGAATGTTGTCAAATGTTACATCCGAGATGTTAGGTTGCCTTAGGTTAGGATATATAACGTTATAGACGTATATGCTGTTCCCTCCGAGAAGTAGGGTTCGACAGGCCAGGAATGTTGTCAAATATTGCATCCGAGATGTTAGGTTGCCATAGGTTAGCATATATAACGTTATAGACGCACGTAATGTTACCAGCGAGACGTAGGGTTCCAACACGCCTGGAATGTTGTCAAATGTTATATCCGAGATGTTAGGTTGCCTTAGGTTAGGATATATAACGTTATAGACGTATATACTGTTCCCACCGAGAAGTAGGGTTCGACACGTCAGGAATGTTGTCAAATATTAGATACGAGATGTTAGTTGGCCTTAGGTTAGGATATATAACGTTATAGACGCATGTAATGTTACCACCGAGACGTAGGGACCGACACGCCTGGAATGTTGTCAAATGTTACATCCGAGATGTTAGGTTGTATTAGGTTAGGATATATGACGTTACAGACGTATATACTGTTCCCTCCGAGATGTAGGGTTCGACAGGCCAGGAATGTTGTCACATATTTCATCCGAGATGTTAGGTTGCCTTAGATTAGGATATATACCGTTATAGACGTATATACTGTTCCCTCCGAGCAGTAGGGTTCGACAGGCCAGGAATGTTGTCAAATATTGCATCCGAGATGTTAGGTTGCCTTAGATTAGGATATGCAACGTTATAGACGCATATAATGTTACCACCGAGAAGTAGGGTCCGACACGCCTGGAAGGTTGTAGAATATTACATCCGAGATGTTAGGTTGCCTTAGGTTAGGATATATAACGTTACAGACGTACATACTGTTCCCTCCGAGTAGTAGGGTTCGACAGGCCAGGAATGTTGTCAAATATTGCATCCGAGATGTTAGGTAGCCTTAGATTAGGATATACAACGTTATAGACGCATATAATGTTCCCACCGAGAAGTAGGGTCCGACACGCCTGGAATGTTGTGGAATAATATATCCGAGATGTCAGGTTGCCTTAGATTAGGATATATACCGTTATAGACGTATATACTGTTCCCTCCGAGCAGTAGGGTTCGACAGGCCAGGAATGTTGTCAAATATTGCATCCGAGATGTTAGGTTGCCTTAGATTAGGATATGCAACGTTATAGACGCATATAATGTTACCACCGAGAAGTAGGGTCCGACACGCCTGGAAGGTTGTAGAATATTACATCCGAGATGTTAGGTTGCCCTAGGTTAGGATATATAACGTTATAGACGTATACACTGTTCCCTCCGAGAAGTAGGGTTCGACAGGCTAGGAATGTTGTCAAATATTGCATCCTAGATGTTAGGTTGCCTTAGATAAGGATATATAACGTTATAGACGCATATAATGTTACCACCGAGACGTAGGGACCGACATGCCTGGAATGTTGTCAAATGTTACATCCGAGATGTTAGGTTGCCTTAGGTTAGGATATATAACGTTATAGACGCATGTAACGTTACCACCGAGACGTAGGGACCGACACACCTGGAATGTTGTCAAATGTTACATCCGAGATGTTAGGTTGTCTTAGGTTAGGATATATGACGTTACAGACGTATATACTGTTCCCTCCGAGATGTAGGGTTCGACAGGCCAGGAATGTTGTCACATATTTCATCCGAGATGTTAGGTTGCCTTAGAATAGGAAATATATCGTTATAGACGCATGTAATGTTACCACCGAGACGTAGGGTTCGACAGGCTAGGAATGTTGTCAAATATTGCATCCGAGATGTTAGATTGCCTTAGATAAGGATATATAACGTTATAGACGCATGTAATGTTACCACCGAGACGTAGGGACCGACACGCCTGGAATGTGGTAAAATGTTACATCCGAGATGTTAGGTTGCCTAAGATTAGGATATATACCGTTATAGACGCATGTAATGTTACCACCGAGACGTAGGGACCGACACGCCTGGAATATTGTCAAATGTTACATCCGAGATGTTAGGTTGCCTTAGGCTAGGATATATGACGTTATAGATGTATATGCTGTTCCCTCCGTGAAGTAGGGTTCGACAGGCCAGGAATGTTGTCAAATATTGCATCCGAGATGTTAGATTGCCTTAGATTACGATATCGACCGTTATGGACGCATATAATATTCCCACCGAAAAGTATGCATCGACACGCGAGGAACATTGTAAAATATTACGTCTGAGATAATAGGTTGCCTTAGATTAGGATATACAACGTTATAGACTCATATAATGTTCCCACCGAGAAGTAGGGTCCGACACGCCTTGAATGATGTAGAATATTACATCCGAGATGTCAGGTTGCCTTCGGTTAGGATATATAACGTTATAGACGTATATACTGTTCCCTCCGAGAAGTAGGGTTCGACAGGCCAGGAATGTTGTCAAATATTGCATCCGAGATGTTAGGTTGCCTTAGATTAGGAAATATAGCGTTATAGACGCATGTAATGTTACCACCGAGACGTAGGGACCGACACGCCTGGAATGTTGTCAAATGTTACATCCGAGACGTTAGGTTGCCTTAGGTTAGGATATATGACGTTATAGACGTATATACTGTTCCGTCCGAGAAGTAGGGATCGACAGGCCAGGAATGTTGACAAATATTGCATCCGAGATGTTAGGTTGCCTTAGGTTAGGATATATAACGTTATAGACGCATGTAATGTTACCACCGAGACGTAGGGACCGACACGCCTGGTATGTTGCCAAATGTTACATCCGAGATGTTAGGTTGCCTTAGGTTAGGATATATGACGTTATAGACGTATATACTGTTCCCTCCGAGAAGTAGGGTTCGACAGGCCACAAATGTTGTCAAATATTGCATCCGAGATGTTAGGTTGCCTTAGATAAGGATATACAACGTTATAGACGCATATAATGTTCCCACCGAGAAGTAGGGTCCGACACGCCTGGAATGTTGTCAAATATTGCATCCGAGATGTTAGGTTGCCTTAGATAAGGATATATAACGTTATAGACGCATATAATGTTACTACCGAGACGTAGGGACCGACATGCCTGGAATGTTGTCAAATGTTACATCCGAGTTGTTAGGTTGCCTTATGTTAGGATATATAACGTTATAGACGTATATACTGTTCCCTCCGAGAAGTATTGTTCGACAGGCCAGGAATGTTGTCAAATATTGCATCCGAGATGTTAGGTTGCCTTAGATTAGGAAATATACCGTTATAGACGCATGTAATGTTACCACCGAGACGTGGGGTTCGACAGGCTAGGAATGTTGTCAAATATTGCATCCGAGATTTAGGTTGCCTTAGATAAGGATATATAACGTTATAGACGCATATAATGTTACCACCGAGACGTAGGGACCGACATGCCTGGAATGTTGTCAAATGTTACATCCGAGATGTTAGGTTGCCTTAGGTTAGGATATATAACGTTATAGACGTATATACTGTTCCCTCCGAGAAGTATTGTTCGACAGGCCAGGAATGTTGTCAAATATTACATACGAGATGTTAGTTGGCCTTAGGTTAGGATATATAACGTTATAGACGCATGTAATGTTACCACCGAGACGTAGGGACCGACATGCCTGGAATGTTGTCAAATGTTACATCCGAGATGTTAGGTTGCCTAAGATTAGGATATATACCGTTATAGACGCATGTAATGTTACCACCGAGACGTAGGGACCGACACGCCTGGAATGTTGTCAAATGTTACATCCGAGATGTTAGGTTGCCTTAGGCTAGGATATATGACGTTATAGATGTATATGCTGTTCCCTCCGAGAAGTAGGGTTCGACAGGCCAGGAATGTTGTCAAATATTGCATCCGAGATGTTAGGTTGCCTTAGATAAGGATATATAACGTTATAGACGCATATAATGTTACCACCGAGACGTAGGGACCGACATGCCTGGAATGTTGTCAAATGTTACATCCGAGATGTTAGGTTGCCTTAGGTTAGGATGTATAACGTTATAGACGCATGTAATGTTACCACCGAGACATAGGGACCGACCCGCCTGGAATGTTGTCAAATGTTACATCCGAGATGTTAGGTTGCCTTAGGCTAGGATATATGACGTTATAGATGTATATGCTGTTCCCTCCGAGAAGTAGGGTTCGGCAGGCCAGGAATGTTGTCAAATATTGCATCCGAGATATTAGGTTGCCTTAGGTTAGGATATATAACGTTATAGACGCATGTAATGTTACCACCGAGACGTAGGGACCGACACGCCTGGAATGTGGTCAAATGTTACATCCGAGATGTTAGGTTGTCTTAGGTTAGGATATATGACGTTACAGACGTATATACTCTTCCCTCCGAGATGTCGGGTTCGACAGGCCAGGAATGTTGTCACATATTTCATCCGAGATGTTAGGTTGCCTTAGATTAGGATATACAACGTTATAGACTCATATAATGTTCCCACCAAGAAGTAGGGTCCGACACGCCTTGAATGATGTAGAATGTTACATCCGAGATGTCAGGTTGCCTTAGGTTAGGATATATGACGTTGTAGACGTATATACTGTTCCCTCCGAGAAGTAGGGTTCGACAGGCCAGGAATGTTGTCAAATATTGCATCCGAGATGTTAGGTTGCCTTAGATAAGGATATATAACGTTATAGACGCATATAATGTTACCACCGAGACGTAGGGACCGACATGCCTGGAATGTTGTCAAATGTTACATCCGAGATGTTAGGTGGCCTTAGGTTAGGGTATATAACGTTATAGACGTATATACTGTTCCCTCCGAGAAGTATTGTTCGACAGGCCAGGAATGTTGTCAAATATTGCATCCGAGATGTTAGGTTGCCTTAGGTTAGGATATATAACGTTCTAGACGCATGTAACGTTACCACCGAGACGTAGGGGCCGACACGCCTGGAATGTTGTCAAATGTTACATCCGAGATGTTAGGTTGCCTTAGGTTAGGATTTATGACGTTATAGACGTATATGCTGTTCCCTCCGAGAAGTAGGGTCCGACACGCCTGGAATGTTGTCAAATATTACATACGAGATGTTAGTTGGCCTTAGGTTAGGATATATAACGTTATAGACGCATGTAATGTTACCACCGAGACGCAGGGACCGACACGCCTGGAATGTGGTAAAATGTTACATCCGAGATGTTAGGTTGCCTAAGATTAGGATATATACCGTTATAGACGCATGTAATGTTACCACCGAGACGTAGGGACCGACACGCCTGGAATGTTGTCAAATGTTACATCCGAGATGTTAGGTTGTCTTAGGTTAGGATATATGACGTTACAGACGTATATGCTGTTCCCTCCGAGATGTCGGGTTCGACAGGCCAGGAATGTTGTAGAATAATATATCCGAGATGTGAGGTTGCCTTAGGTTAGGATATATAACGTTATAGACGTATATACTGTTCCCTCCGAGAAGTAGGGATCGACAGGCCAGGAATGTTGTCAAATATTGCATCCGAGATGTTAGGTTGCCTTAGATAAGGATATATAACGTTATAGACGCATATAATGTTACCACCGATACGTAGGGACCGACATGCCTGGAATGTTGTCAAATGTTACATCCGAGATGTTAGGTGGCCTTAGGTTAGGATTTATGACGTTATAGACGTATATGCTGTTCCCTCCGAGAAGTAGGGTCCGACAGGCCAGGAATGTTGTCAAATATTGCATCCGAGATGTTAGGTTGCCTTAGATCAGGAAATATACCGTTATAGACGCATGTAATGTTACCACCGAGACGTAGGGTTCGACAGGCTAGGAATGTTGTCAAATATTGCATCCGAGATGTTAGGTTGCCTTAGATAAGGATATATAACGTTATAGACGCATATAATGTTACCACCGAGACGTAGGACCAACATGCCTGGAATGTTGTCAAATGTTACAACCGAGATGTTAGGTTGCCTTAGGTTAGGATATATAACGTTATAGACGTATATGCTGTTCCCTCCGAGAAGTAGGGTTCGACAGGCCAGGAATGTTGTCAAATATTGCATCCGAGATGTTAGGTTGCCTTAGGTTAGCATATATAACGTTATAGACGCACGTAATGTTACCAGCGAGACGTAGGGTTCCAACACGCCTGGAATGTTGTCAAATGTTATATCCGAGATGTTAGGTTGCCTTAGGTTAGGATATATAACGTTATAGACGTATATACTGTTCCCACCGAGAAATAGGGTTCGACACGTCAGGAATGTTGTCAAATATTAGATACGAGATGTTAGTTGGCCTTAGGTTAGGATATATAACGTTATAGACGCATGTAATGTTACCACCGAGACGTAGGGACCGACACGCCTGGAATGTTGTCAAATGTTACATCCGAGATGTTAGGTTGTATTAGGTTAGGATATATGACGTTACAGACGTATATACTGTTCCCTCCGAGATGTAGGGTTCGACAGGCCAGGAATGTTGTCACATATTTCATCCAAGATGTTAGGTTGCCTGAGATTAGGATATATACCGTTATAGACGTATATACTGTTCCCTCCGAGCAGTAGGGTTCGACAGGCCAGGAATGTTGTCAAATATTGCATCCGAGATGTTAGGTTGCCTTAGATTAGGATATGCAACGTTATAGACGCATATAATGTTACCACCGAGAAGTAGGGTCCGACACGCCTGGAAGGTTGTAGAATATTACATCCGAGATGTCAGGTTGCCTTAGGTTAGGATATATAACGTTACGGACGTACATACTGTTCCCTCCGAGTAGTAGGGTTCGACAGGCCAGGAATGTTGTCAAATATTGCATCCGAGATGTTAGGTTGCCTTCGATTAGGATATACAACGTTATAGACGCATATAATGTTCCCACCGTGAAGTAGGGTCCGACACGCCTGGAATGTTGTGGAATAATATATCCGAGATGTCAGGTTGCCTTAGGTTAGGATATATAACGTTATAAACGTATATACTGTTCCCTCCGAGAAGTAGGGTTCGACAGGCCAGGAATGTTGTCAAATATTGCATCCGAGATGTTAGGTTGCCTTAGATCAGGAAATATACCGTTATAGACGCATGTAATGTTACCACCGAGACGTAGGGTTCGACAGGCTAGGAATGTTGTCAAATATTGCATCCGAGATGTTAGGTTGCCTTAGATAAGGATATATAACGTTATAGACGCATATAATGTTACCACCGAGACGTAGGACCAACATGCCTGGAATGTTGTCAAATGTTACATCCGAGATGTTAGGTTGCCTTAGGTTAGGATATATAACGTTATAGACGTATATGCTGTTCCCTCCGAGAAGTAGGGTTCGACAGGCCAGGAATGTTGTCAAATATTGCATCCGAGATGTTAGGTTGCCTTAGGTTAGCATATATAACGTTATAGACGCACGTAATGTTACCAGCGAGACGTAGGGTTCCAACACGCCTGGAATGTTGTCAAATGTTATATCCGAGATGTTAGGTTGCCTTAGGTTAGGATATATAACGTTATAGACGTATATACTGTTCCCACCGAGAAGTAGGGTTCGACACGTCAGGAATGTTGTCAAATATTAGATACGAGATGTTAGTTGGCCTTAGGTTAGGATATATAACGTTATAGACGCATGTAATGTTACCACCGAGACGTAGGGACCGACACGCCTGGAATGTTGTCAAATGTTACATCCGAGATGTTAGGTTGTATTAGGTTAGGATATATGACGTTACAGACGTATATACTGTTCCCTCCGAGATGTAGGGTTCGACAGGCCAGGAATGTTGTCACATATTTCATCCGAGGTGTTAGGTTGCCTTAGATTAGGATATACAACGTTATAGACTCATATAATGTTCCCACCAAGAAGTAGGGTCCGACACGCCTTGAATGATGTAGAATATTACATCCGAGATGTCAGGTTGCCTTAGGTTAGGATATATGACGTTGTAGACGTATATACTGTTCCCTCCGAGAAGTAGGGTTCGACAGGCCAGGAATGTTGTCAAATATTGCATCCGAGATGTTAGGTTGCCTTAGATAAGGATATATAACGTTATAGACGCATATAATGTTACCACCGAGACGTAGGGACCGACATGCCTGGAATGTTGTCAAATGTTACATCCGAGATGTTAGGTTGCCTTAGGTTAGGATGTATAACGTTATAGACGCATGTAATGTTACCACCGAGACATAGGGACCGACCCGCCTGGAATGTTGTCAAATGTTACATCCGAGATGTTAGGTTGCCTTAGGCTAGGATATATGACGTTATAGATGTATATGCTGTTCCCTCCGAGAAGTAGGGTTCGACAGGCCAGGAATGTTGTCACATATTTCATCCGAGATGTTAGGTTGCCTTAGATTAGGATATACAACGTTATAGACTCATATAATGTTCCCACCAAGAAGTAGGGTCCGACACGCCTTGAATGATGTAGAATATTACATCCGAGATGTCAGGTTGCCTTAGGTTAGGATATATGACGTTGTAGACGTATATACTGTTCCCTCCGAGAAGTAGGGTTCGACAGGCCAGGAATGTTGTCAAATATTGCATCCGAGATGTTAGGTTGCCTTAGATAAGGATATGTAACGTTATAGACGCATATAATGTTACCACCGAGACGTAGGGACCGACATGCCTGGAATGTTGTCAAATGTTACATCCGAGATGTTAGGTTGCCTTAGGTTAGGATGTATAACGTTATAGACGCATGTAATGTTACCACCGAGACATAGGGACCGACCCGCCTGGAATGTTGTCAAATGTTACATCCGAGATGTTAGGTTGCCTTAGGCTAGGATATATGACGTTATAGATGTATATGCTGTTCCCTCCGAGAAGTAGGGTTCGGCAGGCCAGGAATGTTGTCAAATATTGCATCCGAGATATTAGGTTGCCTTAGGTTAGGATATATAACGTTATAGACGCATGTAATGTTACCACCGAGACGTAGGGACCGACACGCCTGGAATGTGGTCAAATGTTACATCCGAGATGTTAGGTTGTCTTAGGTTAGGATATATGACGTTACAGACGTATATACTCTTCCCTCCGAGATGTCGGGTTCGACAGGCCAGGAATGTTGTCACATATTTCATCCGAGATGTTAGGTTGCCTTAGATTAGGATATACAACGTTATAGACTCATATAATGTTCCCACCAAGAAGTAGGGTCCGACACGCCTTGAATGATGTAGAATATTACATCCGAGATGTCAGGTTGCCTTAGGTTAGGATATATGACGTTGTAGACGTATATACTGTTCCCTCCGAGAAGTAGGGTTCGACAGGCCAGGAATGTTGTCAAATATTGCATCCGAGATGTTAGGTTGCCTTAGATAAGGATATATAACGTTATAGACGCATATAATGTTACCACCGAGACGTAGGGACCGACATGCCTGGAATGTTGTCAAATGTTACATCCGAGATGTTAGGTGGCCTTAGGTTAGGGTATATAACGTTATAGACGTATATACTGTTCCCTCCGAGAAGTATTGTTCGACAGGCCAGGAATGTTGTCAAATATTGCATCCGAGATGTTAGGTTGCCTTAGGTTAGGATATATAACGTTCTAGACGCATGTAACGTTACCACCGAGACGTAGGGGCCGACACGCCTGGAATGTTGTCAAATGTTACATCCGAGATGTTAGGTTGCCTTAGGTTAGGATTTATGACGTTATAGACGTATATGCTGTTCCCTCCGAGAAGTAGGGTCCGACACGCCTGGAATGTTGTCAAATATTACATACGAGATGTTAGTTGGCCTTAGGTTAGGATATATAACGTTATAGACGCATGTAATGTTACCACCGAGACGCAGGGACCGACACGCCTGGAATGTGGTAAAATGTTACATCCGAGATGTTAGGTTGCCTAAGATTAGGATATATACCGTTATAGACGCATGTAATGTTACCACCGAGACGTAGGGACCGACACGCCTGGAATGTTGTCAAATGTTACATCCGAGATGTTAGGTTGTCTTAGGTTAGGATATATGACGTTACAGACGTATATGCTGTTCCCTCCGAGATGTCGGGTTCGACAGGCCAGGAATGTTGTAGAATAATATATCCGAGATGTGAGGTTGCCTTAGGTTAGGATATATAACGTTATAGACGTATATACTGTTCCCTCCGAGAAGTAGGGATCGACAGGCCAGGAATGTTGTCAAATATTGCATCCGAGATGTTAGGTTGCCTTAGATAAGGATATATAACGTTATAGACGCATATAATGTTACCACCGAGACGTAGGGACCGACATGCCTGGAATGTTGTCAAATGTTACATCCGAGATGTTGGGCGGCCTTAGGTTAGGATTTATGACGTTATAGACGTATATGCTGTTCCCTCCGAGAAGTAGGGTCCGACACGCCTGGAATGATGTAGAATATTACATCAGAGATGTCAGGTTGCCTTAGGTTAGGATATATAACGTTATAGACGTATATACTGTTCCCTCCGAGAAGTAGGGTTCGACAGGCTAGGAATGTTGTCAAATATTGCATCCGAGATGTTAGGTTGCCTTAGATAAGGATATATAACGTTATAGACGCATATAATGTTACCACCGAGACGTAGGGACCGACATGCCTGGAATATTGTCAAATGTTACATCCGAGATGTTAGGTTGCCTTAGGTTAGGATATATGACGTTATAGACGTATATACTGTTCCCTCCGAGAAGTAGGGTTCGACAGGCCAGGAATGTTGTCAAATATTGCATCCGAGATGTTAGGTTGCCTTAGATCAGGAAATATACCGTTATAGACGCATGTAATGTTACCACCGAGACGTAGGGTTCGACAGGCTAGGAATGTTGTCAAATATTGCATCCGAGATGTTAGGTTGCCTTAGATAAGGATATATAACGTTATAGACGCATATAATGTTACCACCGAGACGTAGGACCAACATGCCTGGAATGTTGTCAAATGTTACATCCGAGATGTTAGGTTGCCTTAGGTTAGGATATATAACGTTATAGACGTATATGCTGTTCCCTCCGAGAAGTAGGGTTCGACAGGCCAGGAATGTTGTCAAATATTGCATCCGAGATGTTAGGTTGCCTTAGGTTAGCATATATAACGTTATAGACGCACGTAATGTTACCAGCGAGACGTAGGGTTCCAACACGCCTGGAATGTTGTCAAATGTTATATCCGAGATGTTAGGTTGCCTTAGGTTAGGATATATAACGTTATAGACGTATATACTGTTCCCACCGAGAAATAGGGTTCGACACGTCAGGAATGTTGTCAAATATTAGATACGAGATGTTAGTTGGCCTTAGGTTAGGATATATAACGTTATAGACGCATGTAATGTTACCACCGAGACGTAGGGACCGACACGCCTGGAATGTTGTCAAATGTTACATCCGAGATGTTAGGTTGTATTAGGTTAGGATATATGACGTTACAGACGTATATACTGTTCCCTCCGAGATGTAGGGTTCGACAGGCCAGGAATGTTGTCACATATTTCATCCGAGATGTTAGGTTGCCTGAGATTAGGATATATACCGTTATAGACGTATATACTGTTCCCTCCGAGCAGTAGGGTTCGACAGGCCAGGAATGTTGTCAAATATTGCATCCGAGATGTTAGGTTGCCTTAGATTAGGATATGCAACGTTATAGACGCATATAATGTTACCACCGAGAAGTAGGGTCCGACACGCCTGGAAGGTTGTAGAATATTACATCCGAGATGTCAGGTTGCCTTAGGTTAGGATATATAACGTTACGGACGTACATACTGTTCCCTCCGAGTAGTAGGGTTCGACAGGCCAGGAATGTTGTCAAATATTGCATCCGAGATGTTAGGTTGCCTTCGATTAGGATATACAACGTTATAGACGCATATAATGTTCCCACCGTGAAGTAGGGTCCGACACGCCTGGAATGTTGTGGAATAATATATCCGAGATGTCAGGTTGCCTTAGGTTAGGATATATAACGTTATAAACGTATATACTGTTCCCTCCGAGAAGTAGGGTTCGACAGGCCAGGAATGTTGTCAAATATTGCATCCGAGATGTTAGGTTGCCTTAGATCAGGAAATATACCGTTATAGACGCATGTAATGTTACCACCGAGACGTAGGGTTCGACAGGCTAGGAATGTTGTCAAATATTGCATCCGAGATGTTAGGTTGCCTTAGATAAGGATATATAACGTTATAGACGCATATAATGTTACCACCGAGACGTAGGACCAACATGCCTGGAATGTTGTCAAATGTTACATCCGAGATGTTAGGTTGCCTTAGGTTAGGATATATAACGTTATAGACGTATATGCTGTTCCCTCCGAGAAGTAGGGTTCGACAGGCCAGGAATGTTGTCAAATATTGCATCCGAGATGTTAGGTTGCCTTAGGTTAGCATATATAACGTTATAGACGCACGTAATGTTACCAGCGAGACGTAGGGTTCCAACACGCCTGGAATGTTGTCAAATGTTATATCCGAGATGTTAGGTTGCCTTAGGTTAGGATATATAACGTTATAGACGTATATACTGTTCCCACCGAGAAATAGGGTTCGACACGTCAGGAATGTTGTCAAATATTAGATACGAGATGTTAGTTGGCCTTAGGTTAGGATATATAACGTTATAGACGCATGTAATGTTACCACCGAGACGTAGGGACCGACACGCCTGGAATGTTGTCAAATGTTACATCCGAGATGTTAGGTTGTATTAGGTTAGGATATATGACGTTACAGACGTATATACTGTTCCCTCCGAGATGTAGGGTTCGACAGGCCAGGAATGTTGTCACATATTTCATCCGAGATGTTAGGTTGCCTGAGATTAGGATATATACCGTTATAGACGTATATACTGTTCCCTCCGAGCAGTAGGGTTCGACAGGCCAGGAATGTTGTCAAATATTGCATCCGAGATGTTAGGTTGCCTTAGATTAGGATATGCAACGTTATAGACGCATATAATGTTACCACCGAGAAGTAGGGTCCGACACGCCTGGAAGGTTGTAGAATATTACATCCGAGATGTCAGGTTGCCTTAGGTTAGGATATATAACGTTACGGACGTACATACTGTTCCCTCCGAGTAGTAGGGTTCGACAGGCCAGGAATGTTGTCAAATATTGCATCCGAGATGTTAGGTTGCCTTCGATTAGGATATACAACGTTATAGACGCATATAATGTTCCCACCGTGAAGTAGGGTCCGACACGCCTGGAATGTTGTGGAATAATATATCCGAGATGTCAGGTTGCCTTAGGTTAGGATATATAACGTTATAAACGTATATACTGTTCCCTCCGAGAAGTAGGGTTCGACAGGCCAGGAATGTTGTCAAATATTGCATCCGAGATGTTAGGTTGCCTTAGATCAGGAAATATACCGTTATAGACGCATGTAATGTTACCACCGAGACGTAGGGTTCGACAGGCTAGGAATGTTGTCAAATATTGCATCCGAGATGTTAGGTTGCCTTAGATAAGGATATATAACGTTATAGACGCATATAATGTTACCACCGAGACGTAGGACCAACATGCCTGGAATGTTGTCAAATGTTACATCCGAGATGTTAGGTTGCCTTAGGTTAGGATATATAACGTTATAGACGTATATGCTGTTCCCTCCGAGAAGTAGGGTTCGACAGGCCAGGAATGTTGTCAAATATTGCATCCGAGATGTTAGGTTGCCTTAGGTTAGCATATATAACGTTATAGACGCACGTAATGTTACCAGCGAGACGTAGGGTTCCAACACGCCTGGAATGTTGTCAAATGTTATATCCGAGATGTTAGGTTGCCTTAGGTTAGGATATATAACGTTATAGACGTATATACTGTTCCCACCGAGAAGTAGGGTTCGACACGTCAGGAATGTTGTCAAATATTAGATACGAGATGTTAGTTGGCCTTAGGTTAGGATATATAACGTTATAGACGCATGTAATGTTACCACCGAGACGTAGGGACCGACACGCCTGGAATGTTGTCAAATGTTACATCCGAGATGTTAGGTTGTATTAGGTTAGGATATATGACGTTACAGACGTATATACTGTTCCCTCCGAGATGTAGGGTTCGACAGGCCAGGAATGTTGTCACATATTTCATCCGAGATGTTAGGTTGCCTTAGATTAGGATATATACCGTTATAGACGTATATACTGTTCCCTCCGAGCAGTAGGGTTCGACAGGCCAGGAATGTTGTCAAATATTGCATCCGAGATGTTAGGTTGCCTTAGATTAGGATATGCAACGTTATAGACGCATATAATGTTACCACCGAGAAGTAGGGTCCGACACGCCTGGAAGGTTGTAGAATATTACATCCGAGATGTTAGGTTGCCTTAGGTTAGGATATATAACGTTACAGACGTACATACTGTTCCCTCCGAGTAGTAGGGTTCGACAGGCCAGGAATGTTGTCAAATATTGCATCCGAGATGTTAGGTAGCCTTAGATTAGGATATACAACGTTATAGACGCATATAATGTTCCCACCGAGAAGTAGGGTCCGACACGCCTGGAATGTTGTGGAATAATATATCCGAGATGTCAGGTTGCCTTCGGTTAGGATATATAACGTTATAGACGTATATACTGTTCCCTCCGAGAAGTAGGGTTCGACAGGCCAGGAATGTTGTCAAATATTGCATCCGAGATGTTAGGTTGCCTTAGATTAGGAAATATACCGTTATAGACGCATGTAATGTTACCACCGAGACGTAGGGACCGACACGCCTGGAATGTTGTCAAATGTTACATCCGAGACGTTAGGTTGCCTTAGGTTAGGATGTATGACGTTATAGACGTATATACAGTTCCGTCCGAGAAGTAGGGTTCGACAGGCCAGGAATGTTGACAAATATTGCATCCGAGATGTTAGGTTGCCTTAGGTTAGGATATATAACGTTATAGACGCATGTAATGTTACCACCGAGACGTAGGGACCGACACGCCTGGAATGTTGCCAAATGTTACATCCGAGATGTTAGGTTGCCTTAGGTTAGGATATATGACGTTATAGACGTATATACTGTTCCCTCCGAGAAGTAGGGTTCGACAGGCCACAAATGTTGTCAAATATTGCATCCGAGATGTTAGGTTGCCTTAGATAAGGATATGCAACGTTATAGACGCATATAATGTTCCCACCGAGAAGTAGGGTCCGACACGCCTGGAAGGTTGTAGAATATTACATCCGTGATGTTAGGTTGCCCTAGGTTAGGATATATAACGTTATAGACGTATATACTGTTCCCTCCGAGAAGTAGGGTTCGACAGGCTAGGAATGTTGTCAAATATTGCATCCTAGATGTTAGGTTGCCTTAGATAAGGATATATAACGTTATAGACGCATATAATGTTACCACCGAGACGTAGGGACCGACATGCCTGGAATGTTGTCAAATGTTACATCCGAGATGTTAGGTTGCCTTAGGTTAGGATATATAACGTTATAGACGCATGTAACGTTACCACCGAGACGTAGGGACCGACACACCTGGAATGTTGTCAAATGTTACATCCGAGATGTTAGGTTGTCTTAGGTTAGGATATATGACGTTACAGACGTATATACTGTTCCCTCCGAGATGTAGGGTTCGACAGGCCAGGAATGTTGTCAAATATTGCATCCGAGATGTTAGGTTGCCTTAGATTAGGAAATATATCGTTATAGACGCATGTAATGTTACCACCGAGACGTAGGGACCGACACGCCTGGAATATTGTCAAATGTTACATCCGAGATGTTAGGTTGCCTTAGGCTAGGATATATGACGTTATAGATGTATATGCTGTTCCCTCCGTGAAGTAGGGTTCGACAGGCCAGGAATGTTGTCAAATATTGCATCCGAGATGTTAGATTGCCTTAGATTACGATATCGACCGTTATGGACGCATATAATATTCCCACCGAAAAGTATGCATCGACACGCGAGGAACATTGTAAAATATTACGTCTGAGATAATAGGTTGCCTTAGATTAGGATATACAACGTTATAGACTCATATAATGTTCCCACCGAGAAGTAGGGTCCGACACGCCTTGAATGATGTAGAATATTACATCCGAGATGTCAGGTTGCCTTCGGTTAGGATATATAACGTTATAGACGTATATACTGTTCCCTCCGAGAAGTAGGGTTCGACAGGCCAGGAATGTTGTCAAATATTGCATCCCAGATGTTAGGTTGCCTTAGATTAGGAAATATAGCGTTATAGACGCATGTAATGTTACCACCGAGACGTAGGGACCGACACGCCTGGAATGTTGTCAAATGTTACATCCGAGACGTTAGGTTGCCTTAGGTTAGGATATATGACGTTATAGACGTATATACTGTTCCGTCCGAGAAGTAGGGTTCGACAGGCCAGGAATGTTGACAAATATTGCATCCGAGATGTTAGGTTGCCTTAGGTTAGGATATATAACGTTATAGACGCATGTAATGCTACCACCGAGACGTAGGGACCGACACGCCTGGTATGTTGCCAAATGTTACATCCGAGATGTTAGGTTGCCTTAGGTTAGGATATATGACGTTATAGACGTATATACTGTTCCCTCCGAGAAGTAGGGTTCGACAGGCCACAAATGTTGTCAAATATTGCATCCGAGATGTTAGGTTGCCTTAGATAAGGATATACAACGTTATAGACGCATATAATGTTCCCACCGAGAAGTAGGGTCCGACACGCCTGGAAGGTTGTAGAATATTACATCCGAGATGTTAGGTTGCCCTAGGTTAGGATATATAACGTTATAGACGTATATACTGTTCCCTCCGAGAACTAGGGTTCGACAGGCTAGGAATGTTGTCAAATATTGCATCCGAGATGTTAGGTTGCCTTAGATTAGGATATATACCGTTATAGACGCATATACTGTTCCCTCCGAGCAGTAGGGTTCGACAGGTCAGGAATGTTGTCAAATATTGCATCCGAGATGTTAGGTTGCCTTAGATTAGGATATGCAACGTTATAGACGCATATAATGTTACCACCGAGACGTAGGGACCGACACGCCTGGAATGTTGTCAAATGTTACATCCGAGATGTTAGGTTGCCTTAGGCTAGGATATATGACGTTATAGATGTATATGCTGTTCCCTCCGAGAAGTAGGGTTCGACAGGCCAGGAGTGTTGTCAAATATTGCATCCGAGATGTTAGGTTGCCTTAGGTTAGGATATATGACGTTATAGACGTATATACTGTTCCCTCCGAGATGTAGGGTTCGACAGGCCAGGAATGTTGTCACATATTTCATCCGAGATGTTAGGTTGCCTTAGATTAGGATATATACCGTTATAGACGTATATACTGTTCCCTCCGAGCAGTAGGGTTCGACAGGTCAGGAATGTTGTCAAATATTGCATCCGAGATGTTAGGTTGCCTTAGATTACGATATCGACCGTTATGGACGCATATAATATTCCCGCCGAAAAGTATGCACCGACACGCGAGGAATATTGTAAAATATTACGTCTGAGATAATAGGTTGCCTTAGATTAGGATATACAACGTTATAGACTCATATAATGTTCCCACCGAGAAGTAGGGTCGGACACGCCTTGAATGATGTAGAATATTACATCCGAGATGTCAGGTTGCCTTCGGTTAGGATATATAACGTTATAGACGTATATACTGTTCCCTCCGAGAAGTAGGGTTCGACAGGCCAGGAATGTTGTCAAATATTGCATCCGAGATGTTAGGTTGCCTTAGATTAGGATATATACCGTTATAGACGTATATACTGTTCCCTCCGAGCAGTAGGGTTCGACAGGCCAGGAATGTTGTCAAATATTGCATCCGAGATGTTAGGTTGCCTTAGATTAGGATATGCAACGTTATAGACGCATATAATGTTACCACCGAGAAGTAAGGTCCGACACGCCTGGAAGGTTGTAGAATATTACATCCGAGATGTTAGGTTGCCTTAGGTTAGGATATATAACGTTATAGACGTATATACTGTTCCCTCCGAGAAGTAGGGTTCGACAGGCCAGGAATGTTGTCAAATATTGAATCCGAGATGTTAGGTTGCCTTAGATTAGGATATGCAACGTTATAGACGCATATAATGTTACCACCGAGAAGTAAGGTCCGACACGCCTGGAAGGTTGTAGAATATTACATCCGAGATGTTAGGTTGCCTTAGATTAGGATATATAACGTTATAGACGTACATACTGTTCCCTCCGAGAAGTAGGGTTCGACAGGCAAGGAATGTTGTCAAATATTGCATCCGAGATGTTAGATTGCCTTAGATTACGATATCGACCGTTATGGACGCATATAATATTCCCACCGAAGAGTATGCACCGACACGCGAGGAATATTGTACAATATTACGTCTGAGATAATAGGTTGCCTTAGATTATGATATACAACGTTATAGACTCATATAATGTTCCCACCGAGAAGTAGGGTCCGACACGCCTTGAATGATGTAGAATATTACATCCGAGATGTCAGGTTGCCTTAGGTTAGGATATATAACGTTATAGACGTATATACTGTTCCCTCCGAGATGTAGGGTTCGACAGGCAAGGAATGTTGTCAAATATTGCATCCGAGATGTTAGATTGCCTTAGATTACGATATCGACCGTTATGGACGCATATAATATTCCCACCGAAGAGTATGCACCGACACGCGAGGAATATTGTACAATATTACGTCTGAGATAATAGGTTGCCTTAGATTAGGATATACAACGTTATAGACTCATATAATGTTCCCACCGAGAAGTAGGGTCCGACACGCCTGGAAAGTTGTAGAACAATATATCCGAGATGTCAGGTTGCCTTAGATTAGGATATATACCGTTATAGACGTATATACTGTTCCCTCCGAGCAGTAGGGTTCGACAGGCCAGGAATGTTGTCAAATATTGCATCCGAGATGTTAGGTTGCCTTAGATTAGGATATGCAACGTTATAGACGCATATAATGTTACCACCGAGAAGTAAGGTCCGACACGCCTGGAAGGTTGTAGAATATTACATCCGAGATGTTAGGTTGCCTTAGGTTAGGATATATAACGTTATAGACGTATATACTGTTCCCTCCGAGAAGTAGGGTTCGACAGGCCAGGAATGTTGTCAAATATTGAATCCGAGATGTTAGGTTGCCTTAGATTAGGATATGCAACGTTATAGACGCATATAATGTTACCACCGAGAAGTAAGGTCCGACACGCCTGGAAGGTTGTAGAATATTACATCCGAGATGTTAGGTTGCCTTAGATTAGGATATATAACGTTATAGACGTACATACTGTTCCCTCCGAGAAGTAGGGTTCGACAGGCAAGGAATGTTGTCAAATATTGCATCCGAGATGTTAGATTGCCTTAGATTACGATATCGACCGTTATGGACGCATATAATATTCCCACCGAAGAGTATGCACCGACACGCGAGGAATATTGTACAATATTACGTCTGAGATAATAGGTTGCCTTAGATTATGATATACAACGTTATAGACTCATATAATGTTCCCACCGAGAAGTAGGGTCCGACACGCCTTGAATGATGTAGAATATTACATCCGAGATGTCAGGTTGCCTTAGGTTAGGATATATAACGTTATAGACGTATATACTGTTCCCTCCGAGATGTAGGGTTCGACAGGCAAGGAATGTTGTCAAATATTGCATCCGAGATGTTAGATTGCCTTAGATTACGATATCGACCGTTATGGACGCATATAATATTCCCACCGAAGAGTATGCACCGACACGCGAGGAATATTGTACAATATTACGTCTGAGATAATAGGTTGCCTTAGATTAGGATATACAACGTTATAGACTCATATAATGTTCCCACCGAGAAGTAGGGTCCGACACGCCTGGAAAGTTGTAGAACAATATATCCGAGATGTCAGGTTGCCTTAGGTTAGGATATATAACGTTATAGACGTATATACTGTTCCCTCCGAGAAGTAGGGTTCGACAGGCCAGGAATGTTGTCAAATATTGCATCCGAGATGTTAGGTTGCCTTAGATTAGGAAATATACCGTTATAGACGCATGTAATGTTACCACCGAGACGTAGGGACCGACGCGCCTGGAATGTTGTCAAATGTTACATCCGAGACGTTAGGTTGCCTTAGGTTAGGATATATGACGTTATAGACGTATATACTGTTCCCTCCGAGATGTAGGGTTCGACAGGCAAGGAATGTTGTCAAATATTGCATCCGAGATGTTAGATTGCCTTAGATTACGATATCGACCGTTATGGACGCATATAATATTCCCACCGAAAAGTATGCACCGACACGCGAGGAATATTGTACAATATTACGTCTGAGATAATAGGTTGCCTTAGATTATGATATACAACGTTATAGACTCATATAATGTTCCCACCGAGAAGTAGGGTCCGACACGCCTTGAATGATGTAGAATATTACATCCGAGATGTCAGGTTGCCTTCGGTTAGGATATATAACGTTATAGACATATATACTGTTCCCTCCGAGAAGTAGGGTTCGACAGGCCAGGAATGTTGTCAAATATTGCATACGAGATGTTAGGTTGCCTTAGATTAGGATATATACCGCTATAGACGTATATACTGTTCCCTCCGAGATGTAGGGTTCGACAGCCCAGGAATGTTGTCAAATATTGCATCCGAGATGTTAGGTTGCCTTAGATAAGGATATACAACGTTATAGACGCATATAATGTTCCCACCGAGAAGTAGGGTCCGACACGCCTGGAAGGTTGTAGAATATTACATCCGAGATGTTAGGTTGCCCTAGGTTAGGATATATAACGCTATAGACGTATATACTGTTCCCTCCGAGATGTAGGGTTCGACAGGCCAGGAATGTTGTCAAATATTGCATCCGAGATGTTAGGTTGCCTTAGATTAGGAAATATACCGTTATAGACGCATGTAATGTTACCACCGAGACGTAGGGACCGACGCGCCTGGAATGTTGTCAAATGTTACATCCGAGACGTTAGGTTGCCTTAGGTTAGGATATATGACGTTATAGACGTATATACTGTTCCCTCCGAGATGTAGGGTTCGACAGGCAAGGAATGTTGTCAAATATTGCATCCGAGATGTTAGATTGCCTTAGATTACGATATCGACCGTTATGGACGCATATAATATTCCCACCGAAAAGTATGCACCGACACGCGAGGAATATTGTACAATATTACGTCTGAGATAATAGGTTGCCTTAGATTATGATATACAACGTTATAGACTCATATAATGTTCCCACCGAGAAGTAGGGTCCGACACGCCTTGAATGATGTAGAATATTACATCCGAGATGTCAGGTTGCCTTCGGTTAGGATATATAACGTTATAGACATATATACTGTTCCCTCCGAGAAGTAGGGTTCGACAGGCCAGGAATGTTGTCAAATATTGCATACGAGATGTTAGGTTGCCTTAGATTAGGATATATACCGCTATAGACGTATATACTGTTCCCTCCGAGATGTAGGGTTCGACAGCCCAGGAATGTTGTCAAATATTGCATCCGAGATGTTAGGTTGCCTTAGATAAGGATATACAACGTTATAGACGCATATAATGTTCCCACCGAGAAGTAGGGTCCGACACGCCTGGAAGGTTGTAGAATATTACATCCGAGATGTTAGGTTGCCCTAGGTTAGGATATATAACGCTATAGACGTATATACTGTTCCCTCCGAGATGTAGGGTTCGACAGGCCAGGAATGTTGTCAAATATTGCATCCGAGATGTTAGGTTGCCTTAGATTAGGAAATATACCGTTATAGACGCATGTAATGTTACCACCGAGACGTAGGGACCGACACGCCTGGAATGTTGTCAAATGTTACATCCGAGATGTTAGGTTGCCTTAGGCTAGGATATATGACGTTATAGATGTATATGCTGTTCCCTCCGAGATGTAGGGTTCGACAGGCCAGGAGTGTTGTCAAATATTGCATCCGAGATGTTAGGTTGCCTTAGGTTAGGATATATGACGTTATAGACGTATATACTGTTCCCTCCGAGATGTAGGGTTCGACAGGCCAGGAATGTTGTCACATATTTCATCCGAGATGTTAGGTTGCCTTAGATTAGGATATATACCGTTATAGACGCATATACTGTTCCCTCCGAGCAGTAGGGTTCGACAGGTCAGGAATGTTGTCAAATATTGCATCCGAGATGTTAGGTTGCCTTAGATTAGGATATGCAACGTTATAGACGCATATAATGTTACCACCGAGACGTAGGGACCGACACGCCTGGAATGTTGTCAAATGTTACATCCGAGATGTTAGGTTGCCTTGGCTAGGATATATGACGTTATAGATGTATATGCTGTTCCCTCCGAGAAGTAGGGTTCGACAGGCCAGGAGTGTTGTCAAATATTGCATCCGAGATGTTAGGTTGCCTTAGGTTAGGATATATGACGTTATAGACGTATATACTGTTCCCTCCGAGATGTAGGGTTCGACAGGCCAGGAATGTTGTCACATATTTCATCCGAGATGTTAGGTTGCCTTAGATTAGGATATATACCGTTATAGACGGATATACTGTTCCCTCCGAGCAGTAGGGTTCGACAGGTCAGGAATGTTGTCAAATATTGCATCCGAGATGTTAGGTTGCCTTAGATTACGATATCGACCGTTATGGACGCATATAATATTCCCGCCGAAAAGTATGCACCGACACGCGAGGAATATTGTAAAATATTACGTCTGAGATAATAGGTTGCCTTAGATTAGGATATACAACGTTATAGACTCATATAATGTTCCCACCGAGAAGTAGGGTCGGACACGCCTTGAATGATGTAGAATATTACATCCGAGATGTCAGGTTGCCTTCGGTTAGGATATATAACGTTATAGACGTATATACTGTTCCCTCCGAGAAGTAGGGTTCGACAGGCCAGGAATGTTGTCAAATATTGCATCCGAGATGTTAGGTTGCCTTAGATTAGGATATGCAACGGTATAGACGCATATAATGTTACCACCGAGAAGTAGGGTCCGACACGCCTGGAAGGTTGTAGAATATTACATCCGAGATGTTAGGTTGCCTTAGGTTAGGATATATAACGTTATAGACGTACATACTGTTCCCTCCGAGAAGTAGGGTTCGACAGGCAAGGAATGTTGTCAAATATTGCATCCGAGATGTTAGATTGCCTTAGATTACGATATCGACCGTTGTGGACGCATACAATATTCCCACCGAAAAGTATGCACCGACACGCGAGGAATATTGTAAAATATTACGTCTGAGATAATAGGTTGCCTTAGGTTAGGATATACAACGTTATAGACTCATATAATGTTCCCACCGAGAAGTAGGGTCCGACACGCCTTGAATGCTGTAGAATATTACATCCGAGATGTCAGGTTGCCTTCGGTTAGGATATATAACGTTATAGACGTATATACTGTTCCCTCCGAGAAGTAGGGTTCGACAGGCCAGGAATGTTGTCAAATATTGAAACCGAGATGTTAGGTTTCCTTAGATTAGGAAATATACCGTTATAGACGCATGTAATGTTACCACCGAGACGTAGGGACCGACACGCCTGGAATGTTGTCAAATGTTACATCCGAGACGTTAGGTTGCCTTACGCTAGGATATATGACGTTATAGACGTATATACTGTTCCCTCCGAGATGTAGGGTTCGACAGGCCAGGAATGTTGTCACATATTTCATCCGAGATGTTAGGTTGCCTTAGATTAGGATATATACCGTTATAGACGCATGTAATGTTACCACCGAGACGTAGGGACCGACACGCCTGGAATGTTGTCAAATGTTACATCCGAGATGTTAGGTTGCCTTAGGCTAGGATATATGACGTTATAGATGTATATGCTGTTCCCTCCGAGAAGTAGGGTTCGACAGGCCAGGAGTGTTGTCAAATATTGCATCCGAGATGTTAGGTTGCCTTAGGTTAGGATATATGACGTTATAGACGTATATACTGTTCCCTCCGAGATGTAGGGTTCGACAGGCCAGGAATGTTGTCACATATTTCATCCGAGATGTTAGGTTGCCTTAGATTAGGATATATACCGTTATAGACGTATATACTGTTCCCTCCGAGCAGTAGGGTTCGACAGGTCAGGAATGTTGTCAAATATTGCATCCGAGATGTTAGGTTGCCTTAGATTACGATATCGACCGTTATGGACGCATATAATATTCCCGCCGAAAAGTATGCACCGACACGCGAGGAATATTGTAAAATATTACGTCTGAGATAATAGGTTGCCTTAGATTAGGATATACAACGTTATAGACTCATATAATGTTCCCACCGAGAAGTAGGGTCGGACACGCCTTGAATGATGTAGAATATTACATCCGAGATGTCAGGTTGCCTTCGGTTAGGATATATAACATTATAGACGTATATACTGTTCCCTCCGAGAAGTAGGGTTCGACAGGCCAGGAATGTTGTCAAATATTGCATCCGAGATGTTAGGTTGCCTTAGATTAGGATATGCAACGGTATAGACGCATATAATGTTACCACCGAGAAGTAGGGTCCGACACGCCTGGAAGGTTGTAGAATATTACATCCGAGATGTTAGGTTGCCTTAGGTTAGGATATATAACGTTATAGACGTACATACTGTTCCCTCCGAGAAGTAGGGTTCGACAGGCAAGGAATGTTGTCAAATATTGCATCCGAGATGTTAGATTGCCTTAGATTACGATATCGACCGTTGTGGACGCATACAATATTCCCACCGAAAAGTATGCACCGACACGCGAGGAATATTGTAAAATATTACGTCTGAGATAATAGGTTGCCTTAGATTAGGATATACAACGTTATAGACTCATATAATGTTCCCACCGAGAAGTAGGGTCCGACATGCCTGGAAAGTTGTAGAACAATATATCCGAGATGTCAGGTTGCCTTAGGTTAGGATATATAACGTTATAGACGTATATACTGTTCCCTCCGAGAAGTAGGGTTCGACAGGCCAGGAATGTTGTCAAATATTGCATCCGAGATGTTAGGTTGCCTTAGATTAGGAAATATACCGTTATAGACGCATGTAATGTTACCACCGAGACGTAGGGACCGACGCGCCTGGAATGTTGTCAAATGTTACATCCGAGACGTTAGGTTGCCTTAGGTTAGGATATATGACGTTATAGACGTATATACTGTTCCCTCCGAGAAGTAGCGTTCGACAGGCAAGGAATGTTGTCAAATATTGCATCCGAGATGTTAGATTGCCTTAGATTACGATATCGACCGTTATGGACGCATATAATATTCCCACCCAAAAGTATGCACCGACACGCGAGGAATATTGTACAATATTACGTCTGAGATAATAGGTTGCCTTAGATTATGATATACAACGTTATAGACTCATATAATGTTTCCACCGAGAAGTAGGGTCCGACACGCCTTGAATGATGTAGAATATTACATCCGAGATGTCAGGTTGCCTTCGGTTAGGATATATAACGTTATAGACATATATACTGTTCCCTCCGAGAAGTAGGGTTCGACAGGCCAGGAATGTTGTCAAATATTGCATACGAGATGTTAGGTTGCCTTAGATTAGGATATATACCGCTATAGACGTATATACCGTTCCCTCCGAGATGTAGGGTTCGACAGGCCAGGAATGTTGTCAAATATTGCATCCGAGATGTTAGGTAGCCTTAGATAAGGATATACAACGTTATAGACGCATATAATGTTCCCACCGAGAAGTAGGGTCCAACACGCCTGGAAGGTTGTAGAATATTACATCCGAGATGTTAGGTTGCCCTAGGTTAGGATATATAACGTTATAGACGTATATACTGTTCCCTCCGAGAAGTAGGGTTCGACAGGCTAGGAATGTTGTCAAATATTGCATCCGAGATGTTAGGTTGCCTTAGATAAGGATATATAACGTGATAGACGCATATAATGTTACCACCGAGACGTAGGGACCGACATGCCAGGAATGTTGTCAAATGTTACATCCGAGATGTTAGGTTGCCTTAGGTTAGGATATATAACGTTATGGACGCATGTAACGTCACGACCGAGACGTAGGGACCGACACACCTGGAATGTTGTCAAATGTTACATCCCAGATGTTAGGTTGCCTTAGGCTAGGATATATGACGTTATAGATGTATATGCTGTTCCCTCCGAGAAGTAGGGTTCGACAGGCCAGGAATGTTGTCAAATATTGCATCCGAGATGTTAGGTTGCCTTAGATTAGGAAATATACCGTTATAGACGCATGTAATGTTACCACCGAGACGTAGGGACCGACACGCCTGGAATGTTGTCAAATGTTACATCCGAGACGTTAGGTTGCCTTAGGTTAGGATATATGACGTTATAGACGTATATACTGTTCCCTCCGAGATGTAGGGTTCGACAGGCAAGGAATGTTGTCAAATATTGCATCCGAGATGTTAGATTGCATTAGATTACGATATCGACCGTTATGGACGCATATAATATTCCCACCGAAGAGTATGCACCGACACGCGAGGAATATTGTACAATATTACGTCTGAGATAATAGGTTGCCTTAGATTAGGATATACAACGTTATAGACTCATATAATGTTCCCACCGAGAAGTAGGGTCCGACATGCCTGGAAAGTTGTAGAACAATATATCCGAGATGTCAGTTTGCCTTAGGTTAGGATATATAACGTTATAGACGTATATACTGTTCCCTCCGAGAAGTAGGGTTCGACAGGCCAGGAATGTTGTCAAATATTGCATCCGAGATGTTAGGTTGCCTTAGATTAGGAAATATACCGTTATAGACGCATGTAATGTTACCACCGAGACGTAGGGACGGACGCGCCTGGAATGTTGTCAAATGTTACATCCGAGACGTTAGGTTGCCTTAGGTTAGGATATATGACGTTATAGACGTATATACTGTTCCCTCCGAGATGTAAGGTTCGACAGGCAAGGAATGTTGTCAAATATTGCATCCGAGATGTTAGATTGCCTTAGATTACGATATCGACCGTCATGGACGCATATAATATTCCCACCGAAAAGTATGCACCGACACGCGAGGAATATTGTACAATATTACGTCTGAGATAATAGGTTGCCTTAGATTATGATATATAACGTTATAGACTCATATAATGTTCCCACCGAGAAGTAGGGTCCGACACGCCTTGAATGATGTAGAATATTACATCCGAGATGTCAGGTTGCCTTCGGTTAGGATATATAACGTTATAGACATATATACTGTTCCCCCCGAGAAGTAGG
The DNA here is from genome assembly GCA_963969225.1 of Xylocopa violacea. Classification (NCBI taxonomy): domain Eukaryota; kingdom Metazoa; phylum Arthropoda; class Insecta; order Hymenoptera; family Apidae; genus Xylocopa; species Xylocopa violacea. The sequence continues at coordinate 442,821 of CAXAJV010000194.1, read as the reverse complement.
GTTCGACAGGCCAGGAATGTTGTCAAATATTGCATACGAGATGTTAGGTTGCCTTAGATTAGGATATATACCGCTATAGACGTATATACTGTTCCCTCCGAGATGTAGGGTTCGACAGCCCAGGAATGTTGTCAAATATTGCATCCGAGATGTTAGGTTGCCTTAGATAAGGATATACAACGTTATAGACGCATATAATGTTCCCACCGAGAAGTAGGGTCCGACACGCCTGGAAGGTTGTAGAATATTACATCCGAGATGTTAGGTTGCCCTAGGTTAGGATATATAACGCTATAGACGTATATACTGTTCCCTCCGAGATGTAGGGTTCGACAGGCCAGGAATGTTGTCAAATATTGCATCCGAGATGTTAGGTTGCCTTAGATTAGGAAATATACCGTTATAGACGCATGTAATGTTACCACCGAGACGTAGGGACCGACACGCCTGGAATGTTGTCAAATGTTACATCCGAGACGTTAGGTTGCCTTACGTTAGGATATATGACGTTATAGACGTATATACTGTTCCCTCCGAGATGTAGGGTTCGACAGGCCAGGAATGTTGTCACATATTTCATCCGAGATGTTAGGTTGCCCTAGATTAGGATATATACCGTTATAGACGCATGTAATGTTACCACCGAGACGTAGGGACCGACACGCCTGGAATGTTGTCATATGTTACATCCGAGACGTTAGGTTGCCTTAGGTTAGGATATATGACGTTATAGACGTATATACTGTTCCCTCCGAGATGCAGGGTTCGACAGGCAAGGAATGTTGTCAAATATTGCATCCGAGATGTTAGATTGCCTTAGATTACGATATCGACCGTTATGGACGCATATAATATTCCCACCGAAGAGTATGCACCGACACGCGAGGAATATTGTACAATATTACGTCTGAGATAATAGGTTGCCTTAGATTAGGATATACAACGTTATAGACTCATATAATGTTCCCACCGAGAAGTAGGGTCCGACACGCCTTGAATGATGTAGAATATTACATCCGAGATGTCAGGTTGCCTTCGGTTAGGATATATAACGTTATAGACATATATACTGTTCCCTCCGAGAAGTAGGGTTCGACAGGCCAGGAATGTTGTCAAATATTGCATACGAGATGTTAGGTTGCCTTAGATTAGGATATATACCGCTATAGACGTATATACTGTTCCCTCCGAGATGTAGGGTTCGACAGCCCAGGAATGTTGTCAAATATTGCATCCGAGATGTTAGGTTGCCTTAGATAAGGATATACAACGTTATAGACGCATATAATGTTCCCACCGAGAAGTAGGGTCCGACACGCCTGGAAGGTTGTAGAATATTACATCCGAGATGTTAGGTTGCCCTAGGTTAGGATATATAACGCTATAGACGTATATACTGTTCCCTCCGAGATGTAGGGTTCGACAGGCCAGGAATGTTGTCAAATATTGCATCCGAGATGTTAGGTTGCCTTAGATTAGGAAATATACCGTTATAGACGCATGTAATGTTACCACCGAGACGTAGGGACCGACACGCCTGGAATGTTGTCAAATGTTACATCCGAGACGTTAGGTTGCCTTACGTTAGGATATATGACGTTATAGACGTATATACTGTTCCCTCCGAGATGTAGGGTTCGACAGGCCAGGAATGTTGTCACATATTTCATCCGAGATGTTAGGTTGCCCTAGATTAGGATATATACCGTTATAGACGCATGTAATGTTACCACCGAGACGTAGGGACCGACACGCCTGGAATGTTGTCATATGTTACATCCGAGACGTTAGGTTGCCTTAGGTTAGGATATATGACGTTATAGACGTATATACTGTTCCCTCCGAGATGCAGGGTTCGACAGGCAAGGAATGTTGTCAAATATTGCATCCGAGATGTTAGATTGCCTTAGATTACGATATCGACCGTTATGGACGCATATAATATTCCCACCGAAGAGTATGCACCGACACGCGAGGAATATTGTACAATATTACGTCTGAGATAATAGGTTGCCTTAGATTAGGATATACAACGTTATAGACTCATATAATGTTCCCACCGAGAAGTAGGGTCCGACATGCCTGGAAAGTTGTAGAACAATATATCCGAGATGTCAGGTTGCCTTAGGTTAGGATATATAACGTTATAGACGTATATACTGTTCCCTCCGAGAAGTAGGGTTCGACAGGCCAGGAATGTTGTCAAATATTGCATCCGAGATGTTAGGTTGCCTTAGATTAGGAAATATACCGTTATAGACGCATGTAATGTTACCACCGAGACGTAGGGACCGACGCGCCTGGAATGTTGTCAAATGTTACATCCGAGACGTTAGGTTGCCTTAGGTTAGGATATATGACGTTATAGACGTATATACTGTTCCCTCCGAGATGTAAGGTTCGACAGGCAAGGAATGTTGTCAAATATTGCATCCGAGATGTTAGATTGCCTTAGATTACGATATCGACCGTCATGGACGCATATAATATTCCCACCGAAAAGTATGCACCGACACGCGAGGAATATTGTACAATATTACGTCTGAGATAATAGGTTGCCTTAGATTATGATATACAACGTTATAGACTCATATAATGTTTCCACCGAGAAGTAGGGTCCGACACGCCTTGAATGATGTAGAATATTACATCCGAGATGTCAGGTTGCCTTCGGTTAGGATATATAACGTTATAGACATATATACTGTTCCCTCCGAGAAGTAGGGTTCGACAGGCCAGGAATGTTGTCAAATATTGCATACGAGATGTTAGGTTGCCTTAGATTAGGATATATACCGCTATAGACGTATATACTGTTCGCTCCGAGATGTAGGGTTCGACAGCCCAGGAATGTTGTCAAATATTGCATCCGAGATGTTAGGTTGCCTTAGATAAGGATATACAACGTTATAGACGCATATAATGTTCCCACCGAGAAGTAGGGTCCGACACGCCTGGAAGGTTGTAGAATATTACATCCGAGATGTTAGGTTGCCCTAGGTTAGGATATATAACGCTATAGACGTATATACTGTTCCCTCCGAGATGTAGGGTTCGACAGGCCAGGAATGTTGTCAAATATTGCATCCGAGATGTTAGGTTGCCTTAGATTAGGAAATATACCGTTATAGACGCATGTAATGTTACCACCGAGACGTAGGGACCGACACGCCTGGAATGTTGTCAAATGTTACATCCGAGACGTTAGGTTGCCTTACGTTAGGATATATGACGTTATAGACGTATATACTGTTCCCTCCGAGATGTAGGGTTCGACAGGCCAGGAATGTTGTCACATATTTCATCCGAGATGTTAGGTTGCCCTAGATTAGGATATATACCGTTATAGACGCATGTAATGTTACCACCGAGACGTAGGGACCGACACGCCTGGAATGTTGTCATATGTTACATCCGAGACGTTAGGTTGCCTTAGGTTAGGATATATGACGTTATAGACGTATATACTGTTCCCTCCGAGATGTAGGGTTCGACAGGCAAGGAATGTTGTCAAATATTGCATCCGAGATGTTAGATTGCCTTAGATTACGATATCGACCGTTATGGACGCATATAATATTCCCACCGAAGAGTATGCACCGACACGCGAGGAATATTGTACAATATTACGTCTGAGATAATAGGTTGCCTTAGATTAGGATATACAACGTTATAGACTCATATAATGTTCCCACCGAGAAGTAGGGTCCGACATGCCTGGAAAGTTGTAGAACAATATATCCGAGATGTCAGGTTGCCTTAGGTTAGGATATATAACGTTATAGACGTATATACTGTTCCCTCCGAGAAGTAGGGTTCGACAGGCCAGGAATGTTGTCAAATATTGCATCCGAGATGTTAGGTTGCCTTAGATTAGGAAATATACCGTTATAGACGCATGTAATGTTACCACCGAGACGTAGGGACCGACGCGCCTGGAATGTTGTCAAATGTTACATCCGAGACGTTAGGTTGCCTTAGGTTAGGATATATGACGTTATAGACGTATACACTGTTCCCTCCGAGATGTAAGGTTCGACAGGCAAGGAATGTTGTCAAATATTGCATCCGAGATGTTAGATTGCCTTAGATTACGATATCGACCGTCATGGACGCATATAATATTCCCACCGAAAAGTATGCACCGACACGCGAGGAATATTGTACAATATTACGTCTGAGATAATAGGTTGCCTTAGATTATGATATACAACGTTATAGACTCATATAATGTTCCCACCGAGAAGTAGGGTCCGACACGCCTTGAATGATGTAGAATATTACATCCGAGATGTCAGGTTGCCTTCGGTTGGGATATATAACGTTATAGACATATATACTGTTCCCTCCGAGAAGTAGGGTTCGACAGGCCAGGAATGTTGTCAAATATTGCATACGAGATGTTAGGTTGCCTTAGATTAGGATATATACCGCTATAGACGTATATACTGTTCCCTCCGAGATGTAGGGTTCGACAGCCCAGGAATGTTGTCAAATATTGCATCCGAGATGTTAGGTTGCCTTAGATAAGGATATACAACGTTATAGACGCATATAATGTTCCCACCGAGAAGTAGGGTCCGACACGCCTGGAAGGTTGTAGAATATTACATCCGAGATGTTAGGTTGCCCTAGGTTAGGATATATAACGCTATAGACGTATATACTGTTCCCTCCGAGATGTAGGGTTCGACAGGCCAGGAATGTTGTCAAATATTGCATCCGAGATGTTAGGTTGCCTTAGATTAGGAAATATACCGTTATAGACGCATGTAATGTTACCACCGAGACGTAGGGACCGACACGCCTGGAATGTTGTCAAATGTTACATCCGAGACGTTAGGTTGCCTTACGTTAGGATATATGACGTTATAGACGTATATACTGTTCCCTCCGAGATGTAGGGTTCGACAGGCCAGGAATGTTGTCACATATTTCATCCGAGATGTTAGGTTGCCCTAGATTAGGATATATACCGTTATAGACGCATGTAATGTTACCACCGAGACGTAGGGACCGACACGCCTGGAATGTTGTCATATGTTACATCCGAGACGTTAGGTTGCCTTAGGTTAGGATATATGACGTTATAGACGTATATACTGTTCCCTCCGGGATGTAGGGTTCGACAGGCAAGGAATGTTGTCAAATATTGCATCCGAGATGTTAGATTGCCTTAGATTACGATATCGACCGTTATGGACGCATATAATATTCCCACCGAAGAGTATGCACCGACACGCGAGGAATATTGTACAATATTACGTCTGAGATAATAGGTTGCCTTAGATTAGGATATACAACGTTATAGACTCATATAATGTTCCCACCGAGAAGTAGGGTCCGACATGCCTGGAAAGTTGTAGAACAATATATCCGAGATGTCAGGTTGCCTTAGGTTAGGATATATAACGTTATAGACGTATATACTGTTCCCTCCGAGAAGTAGGGTTCGACAGGCCAGGAATGTTGTCAAATATTGCATCCGAGATGTTAGGTTGCCTTAGATTAGGAAATATACCGTTATAGACGCATGTAATGTTACCACCGAGACGTAGGGACCGACGCGCCTGGAATGTTGTCAAATGTTACATCCGAGACGTTAGGTTGCCTTAGGTTAGGATATATGACGTTATAGACGTATATACTGTTCCCTCCGAGATGTAAGGTTCGACAGGCAAGGAATGTTGTCAAATATTGCATCCGAGATGTTAGATTGCCTTAGATTACGATATCGACCGTCATGGACGCATATAATATTCCCACCGAAAAGTATGCACCGACACGCGAGGAATATTGTACAATATTACGTCTGAGATAATAGGTTGCCTTAGATTATGATATACAACGTTATAGACTCATATAATGTTTCCACCGAGAAGTAGGGTCCGACACGCCTTGAATGATGTAGAATATTACATCCGAGATGTCAGGTTGCCTTCGGTTAGGATATATAACGTTATAGACATATATACTGTTCCCTCCGAGAAGTAGTGTTCGACAGGCCAGGAATGTTGTCAAATATTGCATACGAGATGTTAGGTTGCCTTAGATTAGGATATATACCGCTATAGACGTATATACTGTTCGCTCCGAGATGTAGGGTTCGACAGCCCAGGAATGTTGTCAAATATTGCATCCGAGATGTTAGGTTGCCTTAGATAAGGATATACAACGTTATAGACGCATATAATGTTCCCACCGAGAAGTAGGGTCCGACACGCCTGGAAGGTTGTAGAATATTACATCCGAGATGTTAGGTTGCCCTAGGTTAGGATATATAACGCTATAGACGTATATACTGTTCCCTCCGAGATGTAGGGTTCGACAGGCCAGGAATGTTGTCACATATTTCATCCGAGATGTTAGGTTGCCTTAGATTAGGATATATACCGTTATAGACGTATATACTGTTCCCTCCGAGCAGTAGGGTTCGACAGGTCAGGAATGTTGTCAAATATTGCATCCGAGATGTTAGGTTGCCTTAGATTACGATATCGACCGTTATGGACGCATATAATATTCCCGCCGAAAAGTATGCACCGACACGCGAGGAATATTGTAAAATATTACGTCTGAGATAATAGGTTGCCTTAGATTAGGATATACAACGTTATAGACTCATATAATGTTCCCACCGAGAAGTAGGGTCGGACACGCCTTGAATGATGTAGAATATTACATCCGAGATGTCAGGTTGCCTTCGGTTAGGATATATAACATTATAGACGTATATACTGTTCCCTCCGAGAAGTAGGGTTCGACAGGCCAGGAATGTTGTCAAATATTGCATCCGAGATGTTAGGTTGCCTTAGATTAGGATATGCAACGGTATAGACGCATATAATGTTACCACCGAGAAGTAGGGTCCGACACGCCTGGAAGGTTGTAGAATATTACATCCGAGATGTTAGGTTGCCTTAGGTTAGGATATATAACGTTATAGACGTACATACTGTTCCCTCCGAGAAGTAGGGTTCGACAGGCAAGGAATGTTGTCAAATATTGCATCCGAGATGTTAGATTGCCTTAGATTACGATATCGACCGTTGTGGACGCATACAATATTCCCACCGAAAAGTATGCACCGACACGCGAGGAATATTGTAAAATATTACGTCTGAGATAATAGGTTGCCTTAGATTAGGATATACAACGTTATAGACTCATATAATGTTCCCACCGAGAAGTAGGGTCCGACATGCCTGGAAAGTTGTAGAACAATATATCCGAGATGTCAGGTTGCCTTAGGTTAGGATATATAACGTTATAGACGTATATACTGTTCCCTCCGAGAAGTAGGGTTCGACAGGCCAGGAATGTTGTCAAATATTGCATCCGAGATGTTAGGTTGCCTTAGATTAGGAAATATACCGTTATAGACGCATGTAATGTTACCACCGAGACGTAGGGACCGACGCGCCTGGAATGTTGTCAAATGTTACATCCGAGACGTTAGGTTGCCTTAGGTTAGGATATATGACGTTATAGACGTATATACTGTTCCCTCCGAGAAGTAGCGTTCGACAGGCAAGGAATGTTGTCAAATATTGCATCCGAGATGTTAGATTGCCTTAGATTACGATATCGACCGTTATGGACGCATATAATATTCCCACCCAAAAGTATGCACCGACACGCGAGGAATATTGTACAATATTACGTCTGAGATAATAGGTTGCCTTAGATTATGATATACAACGTTATAGACTCATATAATGTTTCCACCGAGAAGTAGGGTCCGACACGCCTTGAATGATGTAGAATATTACATCCGAGATGTCAGGTTGCCTTCGGTTAGGATATATAACGTTATAGACATATATACTGTTCCCTCCGAGAAGTAGGGTTCGACAGGCCAGGAATGTTGTCAAATATTGCATACGAGATGTTAGGTTGCCTTAGATTAGGATATATACCGCTATAGACGTATATACCGTTCCCTCCGAGATGTAGGGTTCGACAGGCCAGGAATGTTGTCAAATATTGCATCCGAGATGTTAGGTAGCCTTAGATAAGGATATACAACGTTATAGACGCATATAATGTTCCCACCGAGAAGTAGGGTCCAACACGCCTGGAAGGTTGTAGAATATTACATCCGAGATGTTAGGTTGCCCTAGGTTAGGATATATAACGTTATAGACGTATATACTGTTCCCTCCGAGAAGTAGGGTTCGACAGGCTAGGAATGTTGTCAAATATTGCATCCGAGATGTTAGGTTGCCTTAGATAAGGATATATAACGTGATAGACGCATATAATGTTACCACCGAGACGTAGGGACCGACATGCCAGGAATGTTGTCAAATGTTACATCCGAGATGTTAGGTTGCCTTAGGTTAGGATATATAACGTTATGGACGCATGTAACGTCACGACCGAGACGTAGGGACCGACACACCTGGAATGTTGTCAAATGTTACATCCCAGATGTTAGGTTGCCTTAGGCTAGGATATATGACGTTATAGATGTATATGCTGTTCCCTCCGAGAAGTAGGGTTCGACAGGCCAGGAATGTTGTCAAATATTGCATCCGAGATGTTAGGTTGCCTTAGATTAGGAAATATACCGTTATAGACGCATGTAATGTTACCACCGAGACGTAGGGACCGACACGCCTGGAATGTTGTCAAATGTTACATCCGAGACGTTAGGTTGCCTTAGGTTAGGATATATGACGTTATAGACGTATATACTGTTCCCTCCGAGATGTAGGGTTCGACAGGCAAGGAATGTTGTCAAATATTGCATCCGAGATGTTAGATTGCATTAGATTACGATATCGACCGTTATGGACGCATATAATATTCCCACCGAAGAGTATGCACCGACACGCGAGGAATATTGTACAATATTACGTCTGAGATAATAGGTTGCCTTAGATTAGGATATACAACGTTATAGACTCATATAATGTTCCCACCGAGAAGTAGGGTCCGACACGCCTTGAATGATGTAGAATATTACATCCGAGATGTCAGGTTGCCTTCGGTTAGGATATATAACGTTATAGACATATATACTGTTCCCCCCGAGAAGTAGGGTTCGACAGGCCAGGAATGTTGTCAAATATTGCATACGAGATGTTAGGTTGCCTTAGATTAGGATATATACCGCTATAGACGTATATACTGTTCCCTCCGAGATGTAGGGTTCGACAGCCCAGGAATGTTGTCAAATATTGCATCCGAGATGTTAGGTTGCCGTAGATAAGGATATACAACGTTATAGACGCATATAATGTTCCCACCGAGAAGTAGGGTCCGACACGCCTGGAAGGTTGTAGAATATTACATCCGAGATGTTAGGTTGCCCTAGGTTAGGATATATAACGCTATAGACGTATATACTGTTCCCTCCGAGATGTAGGGTTCGACAGGCCAGGAATGTTGTCAAATATTGCATCCGAGATGTTAGGTTGCCTTAGATTAGGAAATATACCGTTATAGACGCATGTAATGTTACCACCGAGACGTAGGGACCGACACGCCTGGAATGTTGTCAAATGTTACATCCGAGACGTTAGGTTGCCTTACGTTAGGATATATGACGTTATAGACGTATATACTGTTCCCTCCGAGATGTAGGGTTCGACAGGCCAGGAATGTTGTCACATATTTCATCCGAGATGTTAGGTTGCCCTAGATTAGGATATATACCGTTATAGACGCATGTAATGTTACCACCGAGACGTAGGGACCGACACGCCTGGAATGTTGTCATATGTTACATCCGAGACGTTAGGTTGCCTTAGGTTAGGATATATGACGTTATAGACGTATATACTGTTCCCTCCGAGATGCAGGGTTCGACAGGCAAGGAATGTTGTCAAATATTGCATCCGAGATGTTAGATTGCCTTAGATTACGATATCGACCGTTATGGACGCATATAATATTCCCACCGAAGAGTATGCACCGACACGCGAGGAATATTGTACAATATTACGTCTGAGATAATAGGTTGCCTTAGATTAGGATATACAACGTTATAGACTCATATAATGTTCCCACCGAGAAGTAGGGTCCGACACGCCTTGAATGATGTAGAATATTACATCCGAGATGTCAGGTTGCCTTCGGTTAGGATATATAACGTTATAGACATATATACTGTTCCCTCCGAGAAGTAGGGTTCGACAGGCCAGGAATGTTGTCAAATATTGCATACGAGATGTTAGGTTGCCTTAGATTAGGATATATACCGCTATAGACGTATATACTGTTCCCTCCGAGATGTAGGGTTCGACAGCCCAGGAATGTTGTCAAATATTGCATCCGAGATGTTAGGTTGCCTTAGATAAGGATATACAACGTTATAGACGCATATAATGTTCCCACCGAGAAGTAGGGTCCGACACGCCTGGAAGGTTGTAGAATATTACATCCGAGATGTTAGGTTGCCCTAGGTTAGGATATATAACGCTATAGACGTATATACTGTTCCCTCCGAGATGTAGGGTTCGACAGGCCAGGAATGTTGTCAAATATTGCATCCGAGATGTTAGGTTGCCTTAGATTAGGAAATATACCGTTATAGACGCATGTAATGTTACCACCGAGACGTAGGGACCGACACGCCTGGAATGTTGTCAAATGTTACATCCGAGACGTTAGGTTGCCTTACGTTAGGATATATGACGTTATAGACGTATATACTGTTCCCTCCGAGATGTAGGGTTCGACAGGCCAGGAATGTTGTCACATATTTCATCCGAGATGTTAGGTTGCCCTAGATTAGGATATATACCGTTATAGACGCATGTAATGTTACCACCGAGACGTAGGGACCGACACGCCTGGAATGTTGTCATATGTTACATCCGAGACGTTAGGTTGCCTTAGGTTAGGATATATGACGTTATAGACGTATATACTGTTCCCTCCGAGATGCAGGGTTCGACAGGCAAGGAATGTTGTCAAATATTGCATCCGAGATGTTAGATTGCCTTAGATTACGATATCGACCGTTATGGACGCATATAATATTCCCACCGAAGAGTATGCACCGACACGCGAGGAATATTGTACAATATTACGTCTGAGATAATAGGTTGCCTTAGATTAGGATATACAACGTTATAGACTCATATAATGTTCCCACCGAGAAGTAGGGTCCGACATGCCTGGAAAGTTGTAGAACAATATATCCGAGATGTCAGGTTGCCTTAGGTTAGGATATATAACGTTATAGACGTATATACTGTTCCCTCCGAGAAGTAGGGTTCGACAGGCCAGGAATGTTGTCAAATATTGCATCCGAGATGTTAGGTTGCCTTAGATTAGGAAATATACCGTTATAGACGCATGTAATGTTACCACCGAGACGTAGGGACCGACGCGCCTGGAATGTTGTCAAATGTTACATCCGAGACGTTAGGTTGCCTTAGGTTAGGATATATGACGTTATAGACGTATATACTGTTCCCTCCGAGATGTAAGGTTCGACAGGCAAGGAATGTTGTCAAATATTGCATCCGAGATGTTAGATTGCCTTAGATTACGATATCGACCGTCATGGACGCATATAATATTCCCACCGAAAAGTATGCACCGACACGCGAGGAATATTGTACAATATTACGTCTGAGATAATAGGTTGCCTTAGATTATGATATACAACGTTATAGACTCATATAATGTTTCCACCGAGAAGTAGGGTCCGACACGCCTTGAATGATGTAGAATATTACATCCGAGATGTCAGGTTGCCTTCGGTTAGGATATATAACGTTATAGACATATATACTGTTCCCTCCGAGAAGTAGGGTTCGACAGGCCAGGAATGTTGTCAAATATTGCATACGAGATGTTAGGTTGCCTTAGATTAGGATATATACCGCTATAGACGTATATACTGTTCGCTCCGAGATGTAGGGTTCGACAGCCCAGGAATGTTGTCAAATATTGCATCCGAGATGTTAGGTTGCCTTAGATAAGGATATACAACGTTATAGACGCATATAATGTTCCCACCGAGAAGTAGGGTCCGACACGCCTGGAAGGTTGTAGAATATTACATCCGAGATGTTAGGTTGCCCTAGGTTAGGATATATAACGCTATAGACGTATATACTGTTCCCTCCGAGATGTAGGGTTCGACAGGCCAGGAATGTTGTCAAATATTGCATCCGAGATGTTAGGTTGCCTTAGATTAGGAAATATACCGTTATAGACGCATGTAATGTTACCACCGAGACGTAGGGACCGACACGCCTGGAATGTTGTCAAATGTTACATCCGAGACGTTAGGTTGCCTTACGTTAGGATATATGACGTTATAGACGTATATACTGTTCCCTCCGAGATGTAGGGTTCGACAGGCCAGGAATGTTGTCACATATTTCATCCGAGATGTTAGGTTGCCCTAGATTAGGATATATACCGTTATAGACGCATGTAATGTTACCACCGAGACGTAGGGACCGACACGCCTGGAATGTTGTCATATGTTACATCCGAGACGTTAGGTTGCCTTAGGTTAGGATATATGACGTTATAGACGTATATACTGTTCCCTCCGAGATGTAGGGTTCGACAGGCAAGGAATGTTGTCAAATATTGCATCCGAGATGTTAGATTGCCTTAGATTACGATATCGACCGTTATGGACGCATATAATATTCCCACCGAAGAGTATGCACCGACACGCGAGGAATATTGTACAATATTACGTCTGAGATAATAGGTTGCCTTAGATTAGGATATACAACGTTATAGACTCATATAATGTTCCCACCGAGAAGTAGGGTCCGACATGCCTGGAAAGTTGTAGAACAATATATCCGAGATGTCAGGTTGCCTTAGGTTAGGATATATAACGTTATAGACGTATATACTGTTCCCTCCGAGAAGTAGGGTTCGACAGGCCAGGAATGTTGTCAAATATTGCATCCGAGATGTTAGGTTGCCTTAGATTAGGAAATATACCGTTATAGACGCATGTAATGTTACCACCGAGACGTAGGGACCGACGCGCCTGGAATGTTGTCAAATGTTACATCCGAGACGTTAGGTTGCCTTAGGTTAGGATATATGACGTTATAGACGTATACACTGTTCCCTCCGAGATGTAAGGTTCGACAGGCAAGGAATGTTGTCAAATATTGCATCCGAGATGTTAGATTGCCTTAGATTACGATATCGACCGTCATGGACGCATATAATATTCCCACCGAAAAGTATGCACCGACACGCGAGGAATATTGTACAATATTACGTCTGAGATAATAGGTTGCCTTAGATTATGATATACAACGTTATAGACTCATATAATGTTCCCACCGAGAAGTAGGGTCCGACACGCCTTGAATGATGTAGAATATTACATCCGAGATGTCAGGTTGCCTTCGGTTGGGATATATAACGTTATAGACATATATACTGTTCCCTCCGAGAAGTAGGGTTCGACAGGCCAGGAATGTTGTCAAATATTGCATACGAGATGTTAGGTTGCCTTAGATTAGGATATATACCGCTATAGACGTATATACTGTTCCCTCCGAGATGTAGGGTTCGACAGCCCAGGAATGTTGTCAAATATTGCATCCGGGATGTTAGGTTGCCTTAGATAAGGATATACAACGTTATAGACGCATATAATGTTCCCACCGAGAAGTAGGGTCCGACACGCCTGGAAGGTTGTAGAATATTACATCCGAGATGTTAGGTTGCCCTAGGTTAGGATATATAACGCTATAGACGTATATACTGTTCCCTCCGAGATGTAGGGTTCGACAGGCCAGGAATGTTGTCAAATATTGCATCCGAGATGTTAGGTTGCCTTAGATTAGGAAATATACCGTTATAGACGCATGTAATGTTACCACCGAGACGTAGGGACCGACACGCCTGGAATGTTGTCAAATGTTACATCCGAGACGTTAGGTTGCCTTACGTTAGGATATATGACGTTATAGACGTATATACTGTTCCCTCCGAGATGTAGGGTTCGACAGGCCAGGAATGTTGTCACATATTTCATCCGAGATGTTAGGTTGCCCTAGATTAGGATATATACCGTTATAGACGCATGTAATGTTACCACCGAGACGTAGGGACCGACACGCCTGGAATGTTGTCATATGTTACATCCGAGACGTTAGGTTGCCTTAGGTTAGGATATATGACGTTATAGACGTATATACTGTTCCCTCCGGGATGTAGGGTTCGACAGGCAAGGAATGTTGTCAAATATTGCATCCGAGATGTTAGATTGCCTTAGATTACGATATCGACCGTTATGGACGCATATAATATTCCCACCGAAGAGTATGCACCGACACGCGAGGAATATTGTACAATATTACGTCTGAGATAATAGGTTGCCTTAGATTAGGATATACAACGTTATAGACTCATATAATGTTCCCACCGAGAAGTAGGGTCCGACATGCCTGGAAAGTTGTAGAACAATATATCCGAGATGTCAGGTTGCCTTAGGTTAGGATATATAACGTTATAGACGTATATACTGTTCCCTCCGAGAAGTAGGGTTCGACAGGCCAGGAATGTTGTCAAATATTGCATCCGAGATGTTAGGTTGCCTTAGATTAGGAAATATACCGTTATAGACGCATGTAATGTTACCACCGAGACGTAGGGACCGACGCGCCTGGAATGTTGTCAAATGTTACATCCGAGACGTTAGGTTGCCTTAGGTTAGGATATATGACGTTATAGACGTATATACTGTTCCCTCCGAGATGTAAGGTTCGACAGGCAAGGAATGTTGTCAAATATTGCATCCGAGATGTTAGATTGCCTTAGATTACGATATCGACCGTCATGGACGCATATAATATTCCCACCGAAAAGTATGCACCGACACGCGAGGAATATTGTACAATATTACGTCTGAGATAATAGGTTGCCTTAGATTATGATATACAACGTTATAGACTCATATAATGTTTCCACCGAGAAGTAGGGTCCGACACGCCTTGAATGATGTAGAATATTACATCCGAGATGTCAGGTTGCCTTCGGTTAGGATATATAACGTTATAGACATATATACTGTTCCCTCCGAGAAGTAGTGTTCGACAGGCCAGGAATGTTGTCAAATATTGCATACGAGATGTTAGGTTGCCTTAGATTAGGATATATACCGCTATAGACGTATATACTGTTCGCTCCGAGATGTAGGGTTCGACAGCCCAGGAATGTTGTCAAATATTGCATCCGAGATGTTAGGTTGCCTTAGATAAGGATATACAACGTTATAGACGCATATAATGTTCCCACCGAGAAGTAGGGTCCGACACGCCTGGAAGGTTGTAGAATATTACATCCGAGATGTTAGGTTGCCCTAGGTTAGGATATATAACGCTATAGACGTATATACTGTTCCCTCCGAGATGTAGGGTTCGACAGGCCAGGAATGTTGTCAAATATTGCATCCGAGATGTTAGGTTGCCTTAGATTAGGAAATATACCGTTATAGACGCATGTAATGTTACCACCGAGACGTAGGGACCGACACGCCTGGAATGTTGTCAAATGTTACATCCGAGACGTTAGGTTGCCTTACGTTAGGATATATGACGTTATAGACGTATATACTGTTCCCTCCGAGATGTAGGGTTCGACAGGCCAGGAATGTTGTCACATATTTCATCCGAGATGTTAGGTTGCCCTAGATTAGGATATATACCGTTATAGACGCATGTAATGTTACCACCGAGACGTAGGGACCGACACGCCTGGAATGTTGTCAAATGTTACATCCGAGACGTTAGGTTGCCTTAGGTTAGGATATATGACGTTATAGACGTATATACTGTTCCCTCCGAGATGTAGGGTTCGACAGGCAAGGAATGTTGTCAAATATTGCATCCGAGATGTTAGATTGCCTTAGATTACGATATCGACCGTTATGGACGCATATAATATTCCCACCGAAGAGTATGCACCGACACGCGAGGAATATTGTACAATATTACGTCTGAGATAATAGGTTGCCTTAGATTAGGATATACAACGTTATAGACTCATATAATGTTCCCACCGAGAAGTAGGGTCCGACATGCCTGGAAAGTTGTAGAACAATATATCCGAGATGTCAGGTTGCCTTAGGTTAGGATATATAACGTTATAGACGTATATACTGTTCCCTCCGAGAAGTAGGGTTCGACAGGCCAGGAATGTTGTCAAATATTGCATCCGAGATGTTAGGTTGCCTTAGATTAGGAAATATACCGTTATAGACGCATGTAATGTTACCACCGAGACGTAGGGACCGACGCGCCTGGAATGTTGTCAAATGTTACATCCGAGACGTTAGGTTGCCTTAGGTTAGGATATATGACGTTATAGACGTATATACTGTTCCCTCCGAGAAGTAGCGTTCGACAGGCAAGGAATGTTGTCAAATATTGCATCCGAGATGTTAGATTGCCTTAGATTACGATATCGACCGTTATGGACGTATATAATATTCCCACCCAAAAGTATGCACCGACACGCGAGGAATATTGTACAATATTACGTCTGAGATAATAGGTTGCCTTAGATTATGATATACAACGTTATAGACTCATATAATGTTTCCACCGAGAAGTAGGGTCCGACACGCCTTGAATGATGTAGAATATTACATCCGAGATGTCAGGTTGCCTTCGGTTAGGATATATAACGTTATAGACATATATACTGTTCCCTCCGAGAAGTAGGGTTCGACAGGCCAGGAATGTTGTCAAATATTGCATACGAGATGTTAGGTTGCCTTAGATTAGGATATATACCGCTATAGACGTATATACCGTTCCCTCCGAGATGTAGGGTTCGACAGGCCAGGAATGTTGTCAAATATTGCATCCGAGATGTTAGGTTGCCTTAGATAAGGATATACAACGTTATAGACGCATATAATGTTCCCACCGAGAAGTAGGGTCCAACACGCCTGGAAGGTTGTAGAATATTACATCCGAGATGTTAGGTTGCCCTAGGTTAGGATATATAACGTTATAGACGTATATACTGTTCCCTCCGAGAAGTAGGGTTCGACAGGCTAGGAATGTTGTCAAATATTGCATCCGAGATGTTAGGTTGCCTTAGATAAGGATATATAACGTGATAGACGCATATAATGTTACCACCGAGACGTAGGGACCGACATGCCAGGAATGTTGTCAAATGTTTCATCCGAGATGTTAGGTTGCCTTAGGTTAGGATATATAACGTTATAGACGCATGTAACGTCACGACCGAGACGTAGGGACCGACACACCTGGAATGTTGTCAAATGTTACATCCCAGATGTTAGGTTGCCTTAGGCTAGGATATATGACGTTATAGATGTATATGCTGTTCCCTCCGAGAAGTAGGGTTCGACAGGCCAGGAATGTTGTCAAATATTGCATCCGAGATGTTAGGTTGCCTTAGATTAGGAAATATACCGTTATAGACGCATGTAATGTTACCACCGAGACGTAGGGACCGACACGCCTGGAATGTTGTCAAATGTTACATCCGAGACGTTAGGTTGCCTTAGGTTAGGATATATGACGTTATAGACGTATATACTGTTCCCTCCGAGATGTAGGGTTCGACAGGCAAGGAATGTTGTCAAATATTGCATCCGAGATGTTAGATTGCCTCAGATTACGATATCGACCGTTATGGACGCATATAATATTCCCACCGAAGAGTATGCACCGACACGCGAGGAATATTGTACAATATTACGTCTGAGATAATAGGTTGCCTTAGATTAGGATATACAACGTTATAGACTCATATAATGTTCCCACCGAGAAGTAGGGTCCGACATGCCTGGAAAGTTGTAGAACAATATATCCGAGATGTCAGGTTGCCTTAGGTTAGGATATATAACGTTATAGACGTATATACTGTTCCCTCCGAGAAGTAGGGTTCGACAGGCCAGGAATGTTGTCAAATATTGCATCCGAGATGTTAGGTTGCCTTAGATTAGGAAATATACCGTTATAGACGCATGTAATGTTACCACCGAGACGTAGGGACCGACGCGCCTGGAATGTTGTCAAATGTTACATCCGAGACGTTAGGTTGCCTTAGGTTAGGATATATGACGTTATAGACGTATATACTGTTCCCTCCGAGAAGTAGCGTTCGACAGGCAAGGAATGTTGTCAAATATTGCATCCGAGATGTTAGATTGCCTTAGATTACGATATCGACCGTTATGGACGCATATAATATTCCCACCCAAAAGTATGCACCGACACGCGAGGAATATTGTACAATATTACGTCTGAGATAATAGGTTGCCTTAGATTATGATATACAACGTTATAGACTCATATAATGTTCCCACCGAGAAGTAGGGTCCGACACGCCTTGAATGATGTAGAATATTACATCCGAGATGTCAGGTTGCCTTCGGTTAGGATATATAACGTTATAGACATATATACTGTTCCCTCCGAGAAGTAGGGTTCGACAGGCCAGGAATGTTGTCAAATATTGCATACGAGATGTTAGGTTGCCTTAGATTAGGATATATACCGCTATAGACGTATATACTGTTCCCTCCGAGATGTAGGGTTCGACAGCCCAGGAATGTTGTCAAATATTGCATCCGAGATGTTAGGTTGCCTTAGATAAGGATATACAACGTTATAGACGCATATAATGTTCCCACCGAGAAGTAGGGTCCGACACGCCTGGAAGGTTGTAGAATATTACATCCGAGATGTTAGGTTGCCCTATGTTAGGATATATAACGCTATAGACGTATATACTGTTCCCTCCGAGATGTAGGGTTCGACAGGCCAGGAATGTTGTCAAATATTGCATCCGAGATGTTAGGTTGCCTTAGATTAGGAAATATACCGTTATAGACGCATGTAATGTTACCACCGAGACGTAGGGACCGACACGCCTGGAATGTTGTCAAATGTTACATCCGAGACGTTAGGTTGCCTTACGTTAGGATATATGACGTTATAGACGTATATACTGTTCCCTCCGAGATGTAGGGTTCGACAGGCCAGGAATGTTGTCACATATTTCATCCGAGACGTTAGGTTGCCCTAGATAAGGATATATACCGTTATAGACGCATGTAATGTTACCACCGAGACGTAGGGACCGACACGCCTGGAATGTTGTCATATGTTACATCCGAGACGTTAGG
The DNA here is from genome assembly GCA_963969225.1 of Xylocopa violacea. Classification (NCBI taxonomy): domain Eukaryota; kingdom Metazoa; phylum Arthropoda; class Insecta; order Hymenoptera; family Apidae; genus Xylocopa; species Xylocopa violacea. The sequence continues at coordinate 423,698 of CAXAJV010000194.1, read as the reverse complement.
TTGCCTTAGGTTAGGATATATGACGTTATAGACGTATATACTGTTCCCTCCGAGATGTAGGGTTCGACAGGCAAGGAATGTTGTCAAATATTGCATCCGAGATGTTAGATTGCCTTAGATTACGATATCGACCGTTATGGACGCATATAATATTCCCACCGAAGAGTATGCACCGACACGCGAGGAATATTGTACAATATTACGTCTGAGATAATAGGTTGCCTTAGATTAGGATATACAACGTTATAGACTCATATAATGTTCCCACCGAGAAGTAGGGTCCGACATGCCTGGAAAGTTGTAGAACAATATATCCGAGATGTCAGGTTGCCTTAGGTTAGGATATATAACGTTATAGACGTATATACTGTTCCCTCCGAGAAGTAGGGTTCGACAGGCCAGGAATGTTGTCAAATATTGCATCCGAGATGTTAGGTTGCCTTAGATTAGGAAATATACCGTTATAGACGCATGTAATGTTACCACCGAGACGTAGGGACCGACGCGCCTGGAATGTTGTCAAATGTTACATCCGAGACGTTAGGTTGCCTTAGGTTAGGATATATGACGTTATAGACGTATATACTGTTCCCTCCGAGATGTAGGGTTCGACAGGCCAGGAATGTTGTCAAATATTGCATCCGAGATGTTAGGTTGCCTTAGATTAGGAAATATACCGTTATAGACGCATGTAATGTTACCACCGAGACGTAGGGACCGACACGCCTGGAATGTTGTCAAATGTTACATCCGAGACGTTAGGTTGCCTTACGTTAGGATATATGACGTTATAGACGTATATACTGTTCCCTCCGAGATGTAGGGTTCGACAGGCCAGGAATGTTGTCACATATTTCATCCGAGATGTTAGATTGCCTTAGATTACGATATCGACCGTTATGGACGCATATAATATTCCCACCCAAAAGTATGCACCGACACGCGAGGAATATTGTACAATATTACGTCTGAGATAATAGGTTGCCTTAGATTATGATATACAACGTTATAGACTCATATAATGTTTCCACCGAGAAGTAGGGTCCGACACGCCTTGAATGATGTAGAATATTACATCCGAGATGTCAGGTTGCCTTCGGTTAGGATATATAACGTTATAGACATATATACTGTTCCCTCCGAGAAGTAGGGTTCGACAGGCCAGGAATGTTGTCAAATATTGCATACGAGATGTTAGGTTGCCTTAGATTAGGATATATACCGCTATAGACGTATATACCGTTCCCTCCGAGATGTAGGGTTCGACAGGCCAGGAATGTTGTCAAATATTGCATCCGAGATGTTAGGTTGCCTTAGATAAGGATATACAACGTTATAGACGCATATAATGTTCCCACCGAGAAGTAGGGTCCAACACGCCTGGAAGGTTGTAGAATATTACATCCGAGATGTTAGGTTGCCCTAGGTTAGGATATATAACGTTATAGACGTATATACTGTTCCCTCCGAGAAGTTGGGTTCGACAGGCTAGGAATGTTGTCAAATATTGCATCCGAGATGTTAGGTTGCCTTAGATAAGGATATATAACGTGATAGACGCATATAATGTTACCACCGAGACGTAGGGACCGACATGCCAGGAATGTTGTCAAATGTTTCATCCGAGATGTTAGGTTGCCTTAGGTTAGGATATATAACGTTATAGACGCATGTAACGTCACGACCGAGACGTAGGGACCGACACACCTGGAATGTTGTCAAATGTTACATCCCAGATGTTAGGTTGCCTTAGGCTAGGATATATGACGTTATAGATGTATATGCTGTTCCCTCCGAGAAGTAGGGTTCGACAGGCCAGGAATGTTGTCAAATATTGCATCCGAGATGTTAGGTTGCCTTAGATTAGGAAATATACCGTTATAGACGCATGTAATGTTACCACCGAGACGTAGGGACCGACACGCCTGGAATGTTGTCAAATGTTACATCCGAGACGTTAGGTTGCCTTAGGTTAGGATATATGACGTTATAGACGTATATACTGTTCCCTCCGAGATGTAGGGTTCGACAGGCAAGGAATGTTGTCAAATATTGCATCCGAGATGTTAGATTGCCTCAGATTACGATATCGACCGTTATGGACGCATATAATATTCCCACCGAAGAGTATGCACCGACACGCGAGGAATATTGTACAATATTACGTCTGAGATAATAGGTTGCCTTAGATTAGGATATACAACGTTATAGACTCATATAATGTTCCCACCGAGAAGTAGGGTCCGACATGCCTGGAAAGTTGTAGAACAATATATCCGAGATGTCAGGTTGCCTTAGGTTAGGATATATAACGTTATAGACGTATATACTGTTCCCTCCGAGAAGTAGGGTTCGACAGGCCAGGAATGTTGTCAAATATTGCATCCGAGATGTTAGGTTGCCTTAGATTAGGAAATATACCGTTATAGACGCATGTAATGTTACCACCGAGACGTAGGGACCGACGCGCCTGGAATGTTGTCAAATGTTACATCCGAGACGTTAGGTTGCCTTAGGTTAGGATATATGACGTTATAGACGTATATACTGTTCCCTCCGAGAAGTAGCGTTCGACAGGCAAGGAATGTTGTCAAATATTGCATCCGAGATGTTAGATTGCCTTAGATTACGATATCGACCGTTATGGACGCATATAATATTCCCACCCAAAAGTATGCACCGACACGCGAGGAATATTGTACAATATTACGTCTGAGATAATAGGTTGCCTTAGATTATGATATACAACGTTATAGACTCATATAATGTTCCCACCGAGAAGTAGGGTCCGACACGCCTTGAATGATGTAGAATATTACATCCGAGATGTCAGGTTGCCTTCGGTTAGGATATATAACGTTATAGACATATATACTGTTCCCTCCGAGAAGTAGGGTTCGACAGGCCAGGAATGTTGTCAAATATTGCATACGAGATGTTAGGTTGCCTTAGATTAGGATATATACCGCTATAGACGTATATACTGTTCCCTCCGAGATGTAGGGTTCGACAGCCCAGGAATGTTGTCAAATATTGCATCCGAGATGTTAGGTTGCCTTAGATAAGGATATACAACGTTATAGACGCATATAATGTTCCCACCGAGAAGTAGGGTCCGACACGCCTGGAAGGTTGTAGAATATTACATCCGAGATGTTAGGTTGCCCTATGTTAGGATATATAACGCTATAGACGTATATACTGTTCCCTCCGAGATGTAGGGTTCGACAGGCCAGGAATGTTGTCAAATATTGCATCCGAGATGTTAGGTTGCCTTAGATTAGGAAATATACCGTTATAGACGCATGTAATGTTACCACCGAGACGTAGGGACCGACACGCCTGGAATGTTGTCAAATGTTACATCCGAGACGTTAGGTTGCCTTACGTTAGGATATATGACGTTATAGACGTATATACTGTTCCCTCCGAGATGTAGGGTTCGACAGGCCAGGAATGTTGTCACATATTTCATCCGAGACGTTAGGTTGCCCTAGATAAGGATATATACCGTTATAGACGCATGTAATGTTACCACCGAGACGTAGGGACCGACACGCCTGGAATGTTGTCATATGTTACATCCGAGACGTTAGGTTGCCTTAGGTTAGGATATATGACGTTATAGACGTATATACTGTTCCCTCCGAGATGTAGGGTTCGACAGGCAAGGAATGTTGTCAAATATTGCATCCGAGATGTTAGATTGCCTTAGATTACGATATCGACCGTTATGGACGCATATAATATTCCCACCGAAGAGTATGCACCGACACGCGAGGAATATTGTACAATATTACGTCTGAGATAATAGGTTGCCTTAGATTAGGATATACAACGTTATAGACTCATATAATGTTCCCACCGAGAAGTAGGGTCCGACATGCCTGGAAAGTTGTAGAACAATATATCCGAGATGTCAGGTTGCCTTAGGTTAGGATATATAACGTTATAGACGTATATACTGTTCCCTCCGAGAAGTAGGGTTCGACAGGCCAGGAATGTTGTCAAATATTGCATCCGAGATGTTAGGTTGCCTTAGATTAGGAAATATACCGTTATAGACGCATGTAATGTTACCACCGAGACGTAGGGACCGACGCGCCTGGAATGTTGTCAAATGTTACATCCGAGACGTTAGGTTGCCTTAGGTTAGGATATATGACGTTATAGACGTATATACTGTTCCCTCCGAGATGTAGGGTTCGACAGGCCAGGAATGTTGTCAAATATTGCATCCGAGATGTTAGGTTGCCTTAGATTAGGAAATATACCGTTATAGACGCATGTAATGTTACCACCGAGACGTAGGGACCGACACGCCTGGAATGTTGTCAAATGTTACATCCGAGACGTTAGGTTGCCTTACGTTAGGATATATGACGTTATAGACGTATATACTGTTCCCTCCGAGATGTAGGGTTCGACAGGCCAGGAATGTTGTCACATATTTCATCCGAGATGTTAGGTTGCCCTAGATTAGGATATATACCGTTATAGACGCATGTAATGTTACCACCGAGACGTAGGGACCGACACGCCTGGAATGTTGTCAAATGTTACATCCGAGACGTTAGGTTGCCTTAGGTTAGGATATATGACGTTATAGACGTATATACTGTTCCCTCCGAGATGTAGGGTTCGACAGGCAAGGAATGTTGTCAAATATTGCATCCGAGATGTTAGATTGCCTTAGATTACGATATCGACCGTTATGGACGCATATAATATTCCCACCGAAGAGTATGCACCGACACGCGAGGAATATTGTACAATATTACGTCTGAGATAATAGGTTGCCTTAGATTAGGATATACAACGTTATAGACTCATATAATGTTCCCACCGAGAAGTAGGGTCCGACATGCCTGGAAAGTTGTAGAACAATATATCCGAGATGTCAGGTTGCCTTAGGTTAGGATATATAACGTTATAGACGTATATACTGTTCCCTCCGAGAAGTAGGGTTCGACAGGCCAGGAATGTTGTCAAATATTGCATCCGAGATGTTAGGTTGCCTTAGATTAGGAAATATACCGTTATAGACGCATGTAATGTTACCACCGAGACGTAGGGACCGACGCGCCTGGAATGTTGTCAAATGTTACATCCGAGACGTTAGGTTGCCTTAGGTTAGGATATATGACGTTATAGACGTATATACTGTTCCCTCCGAGAAGTAGCGTTCGACAGGCAAGGAATGTTGTCAAATATTGCATCCGAGATGTTAGATTGCCTTAGATTACGATATCGACCGTTATGGACGCATATAATATTCCCACCCAAAAGTATGCACCGACACGCGAGGAATATTGTACAATATTACGTCTGAGATAATAGGTTGCCTTAGATTATGATATACAACGTTATAGACTCATATAATGTTTCCACCGAGAAGTAGGGTCCGACACGCCTTGAATGATGTAGAATATTACATCCGAGATGTCAGGTTGCCTTCGGTTAGGATATATAACGTTATAGACATATATACTGTTCCCTCCGAGAAGTAGGGTTCGACAGGCCAGGAATGTTGTCAAATATTGCATACGAGATGTTAGGTTGCCTTAGATTAGGATATATACCGCTATAGACGTATATACCGTTCCCTCCGAGATGTAGGGTTCGACAGGCCAGGAATGTTGTCAAATATTGCATCCGAGATGTTAGGTTGCCTTAGATAAGGATATACAACGTTATAGACGCATATAATGTTCCCACCGAGAAGTAGGGTCCAACACGCCTGGAAGGTTGTAGAATATTACATCCGAGATGTTAGGTTGCCCTAGGTTAGGATATATAACGTTATAGACGTATATACTGTTCCCTCCGAGAAGTAGGGTTCGACAGGCTAGGAATGTTGTCAAATATTGCATCCGAGATGTTAGGTTGCCTTAGATAAGGATATATAACGTGATAGACGCATATAATGTTACCACCGAGACGTAGGGACCGACATGCCAGGAATGTTGTCAAATGTTTCATCCGAGATGTTAGGTTGCCTTAGGTTAGGATATATAACGTTATAGACGCATGTAACGTCACGACCGAGACGTAGGGACCGACACACCTGGAATGTTGTCAAATGTTACATCCCAGATGTTAGGTTGCCTTAGGCTAGGATATATGACGTTATAGATGTATATGCTGTTCCCTCCGAGAAGTAGGGTTCGACAGGCCAGGAATGTTGTCAAATATTGCATCCGAGATGTTAGGTTGCCTTAGATTAGGAAATATACCGTTATAGACGCATGTAATGTTACCACCGAGACGTAGGGACCGACACGCCTGGAATGTTGTCAAATGTTACATCCGAGACGTTAGGTTGCCTTAGGTTAGGATATATGACGTTATAGACGTATATACTGTTCCCTCCGAGATGTAGGGTTCGACAGGCAAGGAATGTTGTCAAATATTGCATCCGAGATGTTAGATTGCCTCAGATTACGATATCGACCGTTATGGACGCATATAATATTCCCACCGAAGAGTATGCACCGACACGCGAGGAATATTGTACAATATTACGTCTGAGATAATAGGTTGCCTTAGATTAGGATATACAACGTTATAGACTCATATAATGTTCCCACCGAGAAGTAGGGTCCGACATGCCTGGAAAGTTGTAGAACAATATATCCGAGATGTCAGGTTGCCTTAGGTTAGGATATATAACGTTATAGACGTATATACTGTTCCCTCCGAGAAGTAGGGTTCGACAGGCCAGGAATGTTGTCAAATATTGCATCCGAGATGTTAGGTTGCCTTAGATTAGGAAATATACCGTTATAGACGCATGTAATGTTACCACCGAGACGTAGGGACCGACGCGCCTGGAATGTTGTCAAATGTTACATCCGAGACGTTAGGTTGCCTTAGGTTAGGATATATGACGTTATAGACGTATATACTGTTCCCTCCGAGAAGTAGCGTTCGACAGGCAAGGAATGTTGTCAAATATTGCATCCGAGATGTTAGATTGCCTTAGATTACGATATCGACCGTTATGGACGCATATAATATTCCCACCCAAAAGTATGCACCGACACGCGAGGAATATTGTACAATATTACGTCTGAGATAATAGGTTGCCTTAGATTATGATATACAACGTTATAGACTCATATAATGTTCCCACCGAGAAGTAGGGTCCGACACGCCTTGAATGATGTAGAATATTACATCCGAGATGTCAGGTTGCCTTCGGTTAGGATATATAACGTTATAGACATATATACTGTTCCCTCCGAGAAGTAGGGTTCGACAGGCCAGGAATGTTGTCAAATATTGCATACGAGATGTTAGGTTGCCTTAGATTAGGATATATACCGCTATAGACGTATATACTGTTCCCTCCGAGATGTAGGGTTCGACAGCCCAGGAATGTTGTCAAATATTGCATCCGAGATGTTAGGTTGCCTTAGATAAGGATATACAACGTTATAGACGCATATAATGTTCCCACCGAGAAGTAGGGTCCGACACGCCTGGAAGGTTGTAGAATATTACATCCGAGATGTTAGGTTGCCCTATGTTAGGATATATAACGCTATAGACGTATATACTGTTCCCTCCGAGATGTAGGGTTCGACAGGCCAGGAATGTTGTCAAATATTGCATCCGAGATGTTAGGTTGCCTTAGATTAGGAAATATACCGTTATAGACGCATGTAATGTTACCACCGAGACGTAGGGACCGACACGCCTGGAATGTTGTCAAATGTTACATCCGAGACGTTAGGTTGCCTTACGTTAGGATATATGACGTTATAGACGTATATACTGTTCCCTCCGAGATGTAGGGTTCGACAGGCCAGGAATGTTGTCACATATTTCATCCGAGACGTTAGGTTGCCCTAGATAAGGATATATACCGTTATAGACGCATGTAATGTTACCACCGAGACGTAGGGACCGACACGCCTGGAATGTTGTCATATGTTACATCCGAGACGTTAGGTTGCCTTAGGTTAGGATATATGACGTTATAGACGTATATACTGTTCCCTCCGAGATGTAGGGTTCGACAGGCAAGGAATGTTGTCAAATATTGCATCCGAGATGTTAGATTGCCTTAGATTACGATATCGACCGTTATGGACGCATATAATATTCCCACCGAAGAGTATGCACCGACACGCGAGGAATATTGTACAATATTACGTCTGAGATAATAGGTTGCCTTAGATTAGGATATACAACGTTATAGACTCATATAATGTTCCCACCGAGAAGTAGGGTCCGACATGCCTGGAAAGTTGTAGAACAATATATCCGAGATGTCAGGTTGCCTTAGGTTAGGATATATAACGTTATAGACGTATATACTGTTCCCTCCGAGAAGTAGGGTTCGACAGGCCAGGAATGTTGTCAAATATTGCATCCGAGATGTTAGGTTGCCTTAGATTAGGAAATATACCGTTATAGACGCATGTAATGTTACCACCGAGACGTAGGGACCGACGCGCCTGGAATGTTGTCAAATGTTACATCCGAGACGTTAGGTTGCCTTAGGTTAGGATATATGACGTTATAGACGTATATACTGTTCCCTCCGAGATGTAAGGTTCGACAGGCAAGGAATGTTGTCAAATATTGCATCCGAGATGTTAGATTGCCTTAGATTACGATATCGACCGTCATGGACGCATATAATATTCCCACCGAAAAGTATGCACCGACACGCCAGGAATATTGTACAATATTACGTCTGAGATAATAGGTTGCCTTAGATTATGATATACAACGTTATAGACTCATATAATGTTCCCACCGAGAAGTAGGGTCCGACACGCCTTGAATGATGTAGAATATTACATCCGAGATGTCAGGTTGCCTTCGGTTAGGATATATAACGTTATAGACATATATACTGTTCCCTCCGAGAAGTAGGGCTCGACAGGCCAGGAATGTTGTCAAATATTGCATACGAGATGTTAGGTTGCCTTAGATTAGGATATATACCGCTATAGACGTATATACTGTTCCCTCCGAGATGTAGGGTTCGACAGCCCAGGAATGTTGTCAAATATTGCATCCGAGATGTTAGGTTGCCTTAGATAAGGATATACAACGTTATAGACGCATATAATGTTCCCACCGAGAAGTAGGGTCCGACACGCCTGGAAGGTTGTAGAATATTACATCCGAGATGTTAGGTTGCCCTAGGTTAGGATATATAACGCTATAGACGTATATACTGTTCCCTCCGAGATGTAGGGTTCGACAGGCCAGGAATGTTGTCAAATATTGCATCCGAGATGTTAGGTTGCCTTAGATTAGGAAATATACCGTTATAGACGCATGTAATGTTACCACCGAGACGTAGGGACCGACACGCCTGGAATGTTGTCAAATGTTACATCCGAGACGTTAGGTTGCCTTACGTTAGGATATATGACGTTATAGACGTATATACTGTTCCCTCCGAGATGTAGGGTTCGACAGGCCAGGAATGTTGTCACATATTTCATCCGAGATGTTAGGTTGCCCTAGATTAGGATATATACCGTTATAGACGCATGTAATGTTACCACCGAGACGTAGGGACCGACACGCCTGGAATGTTGTCAAATGTTACATCCGAGACGTTAGGTTGCCTTAGGTTAGGATATATGACGTTATAGACGTATATACTGTTCCCTCCGAGATGTAGGGTTCGACAGGCAAGGAATGTTGTCAAATATTGCATCCGAGATGTTAGATTGCCTTAGATTACGATATCGACCGTTATGGACGCATATAATATTCCCACCGAAGAGTATGCACCGACACGCGAGGAATATTGTACAATATTACGTCTGAGATAATAGGTTGCCTTAGATTAGGATATACAACGTTATAGACTCATATAATGTTCCCACCGAGAAGTAGGGTCCGACATGCCTGGAAAGTTGTAGAACAATATATCCGAGATGTCAGGTTGCCTTAGGTTAGGATATATAACGTTATAGACGTATATACTGTTCCCTCCGAGAAGTAGGGTTCGACAGGCCAGGAATGTTGTCAAATATTGCATCCGAGATGTTAGGTTGCCTTAGATTAGGAAATATACCGTTATAGACGCATGTAATGTTACCACCGAGACGTAGGGACCGACGCGCCTGGAATGTTGTCAAATGTTACATCCGAGACGTTAGGTTGCCTTAGGTTAGGATATATGACGTTATAGACGTATATACTGTTCCCTCCGAGATGTAAGGTTCGACAGGCAAGGAATGTTGTCAAATATTGCATCCGAGATGTTAGATTGCCTTAGATTACGATATCGACCGTCATGGACGCATATAATATTCCCACCGAAAAGTATGCACCGACACGCGAGGAATATTGTACAATATTACGTCTGAGATAATAGGTTGCCTTAGATTATGATATACAACGTTATAGACTCATATAATGTTCCCACCGAGAAGTAGGGTCCGACACGCCTTGAATGATGTAGAATATTACATCCGAGATGTCAGGTTGCCTTCGGTTAGGATATATAACGTTATAGACATATATACTGTTCCCTCCGAGAAGTAGGGCTCGACAGGCCAGGAATGTTGTCAAATATTGCATACGAGATGTTAGGTTGCCTTAGATTAGGATATATACCGCTATAGACGTATATACTGTTCCCTCCGAGATGTAGGGTTCGACAGCCCAGGAATGTTGTCAAATATTGCATCCGAGATGTTAGGTTGCCTTAGATAAGGATATACAACGTTATAGACGCATATAATGTTCCCACCGAGAAGTAGGGTCCGACACGCCTGGAAGGTTGTAGAATATTACATCCGAGATGTTAGGTTGCCCTAGGTTAGGATATATAACGCTATAGACGTATATACTGTTCCCTCCGAGATGTAGGGTTCGACAGGCCAGGAATGTTGTCAAATATTGCATCCGAGATGTTAGGTTGCCTTAGATTAGGAAATATACCGTTATAGACGCATGTAATGTTACCACCGAGACGTAGGGACCGACACGCCTGGAATGTTGTCAAATGTTACATCCGAGACGTTAGGTTGCCTTACGTTAGGATATATGACGTTATAGACGTATATACTGTTCCCTCCGAGATGTAGGGTTCGACAGGCCAGGAATGTTGTCACATATTTCATCCGAGATGTTAGGTTGCCCTAGATTAGGATATATACCGTTATAGACGCATGTAATGTTACCACCGAGACGTAGGGACCGACACGCCTGGAATGTTGTCAAATGTTACATCCGAGATGTTAGGTTGCCTTAGGCTAGGATATATGACGTTATAGATGTATATGCTGTTCCCTCCGAGAAGTAGGGTTCGACAGGCCAGGAGTGTTGTCAAATATTGCATCCGAGATGTTAGGTTGCCTTAGGTTAGGATATATGACGTTATAGACGTATATACTGTTCCCTCCGAGATGTAGGGTTTGACAGGCCAGGAATGTTGTCACATATTTCATCCGAGATGTTAGGTTGCCTTAGATTAGGATATATAACGTTATAGACGTACATACTGTTCCCTCCGAGAAGTAGGGTTCGACAGGCAAGGAATGTTGTCAAATATTGCATCCGAGATGTTAGATTGCCTTAGATTACGATATCGACCGTTATGGACGCATATAATATTCCCGCCGAAAAGTATGCACCGACACGCGAGGAATATTGTAAAATATTACGTCTGAGATAATAGGTTGCCTTAGATTAGGATATACAACGTTATAGACGCATATAATGTTACCACCGAGAAGTAGGGTCGGACACGCCTTGAATGATGTAGAATATTACATCCGAGATGTCAGGTTGCCTTCGGTTAGGATATATAACGTTATAGACGTATATACTGTTCCCTCCGAGAAGTAGGGTTCGACAGGCCAGGAATGTTGTCAAATATTGCATCCGAGATGTTAGGTTGCCTTAGATTAGGATATGCAACGGTATAGACGCATATAATGTTACCACCGAGAAGTAGGGTCCGACACGCCTGGAAGGTTGTAGAATATTACATCCGAGATGTTAGGTTGCCTTAGGTTAGGATATATAACGTTATAGACGTACATACTGTTCCCTCCGAGAAGTAGGGTTCGACAGGCAAGGAATGTTGTCAAATATTGCATCCGAGATGTTAGATTGCCTTAGATTACGATATCGACCGTTGTGGACGCATATAATATTCCCACCGAAAAGTATGCACCGACACGCGATGAATATTGTAAAATATTACGTCTGAGATAATAGGTTGCCTTAGGTTAGGATATACAACGTTATAGACTCATATAATGTTCCCACCGAGAAGTAGGGTCCGACACGCCTTGAATGCTGTAGAATATTACATCCGAGATGTCAGGTTGCCTTCGGTTAGGATATATAACGTTATAGACGTATATACTGTTCCCTCCGAGAAGTAGGGTTCGACAGGCCTGGAATGTTGTCAAATATTGCATCCGAGATGTTAGGTTGCCTTAGATTAGGATATATACCGCTATAGACGTATATACTGTTCCCTCCGAGATGTAGGGTTCGACAGGCCAGGAATGTTGTCAAATATTGCATCCGAGATGTCAGGTTGCCTTAGATTAGGAAATATACCGTTATAGACGCATGTAATGTTACCACCGAGACGTAGGGACCGACACGCCTGGAATGTTGTCAAATGTTACATCCGAGACGTTAGGTTGCCTTACGTTAGGATATATGACGTTATAGACGTATATACTGTTCCCTCCGAGATGTAGGGTTCGACAGGCCAGGAATGTTGTCACATATTTCATCCGAGATGTTAGGTTGCCTTAGATTAGGATATATACCGTTATAGACGCATGTAATGTTACCACCGAGACGTAGGGACCGACACGCCTGGAATGTTGTCAAATGTTACATCCGAGATGTTAGGTTGCCTTAGGCTAGGATATATGACGTTATAGATGTATATGCTGTTCCCTCCGAGAAGTAGGGTTCGACAGGCCAGGAGTGTTGTCAAATATTGCATCCGAGATGTTAGGTTGCCTTACGTTAGGATATATGACGTTATAGACGTATATACTATTCCCTCCGAGATGTAGGGTTCGACAGGCCAGGAATGTTGTCACATATTTCATCCGAGATGTTAGGTTGCCTTAGATTAGGATATATACCGTTATAGACGTATATACTGTTCCCTCCGAGCAGTAGGGTTCGACAGGCCAGGAATGTTGTCAAATATTGCATCCGAGATGTTAGGTTGCCTTAGATTAGGATATGCAACGTTATAGACGCATATAATGTTACCACCGAGAAGTAAGGTCCGACACGCCTGGAAGGTTGTAGAATATTACATCCGAGATGTTAGGTTGCCTTAGGTTAGGATATATAACGTTATAGACGTACATACTGTTCCCTCCGAGAAGTAGGGTTCGACAGGCAAGGAATGTTGCCAAATATTGCATCCGAGATGTTAGATTGCCTTAGATTACGATATCGACCGTTATGGACGCATATAATATTCCCACCGAAAAGTATGCACCGACACGCGAGGAATATTGTACAATATTACGTCTGAGATAATAGGTTGCCTTAGATTATGATATACAACGTTATAGACTCATATAATGTTTCCACCGAGAAGTAGGGTCCGGCACGCCTTGAATGATGTAGAATATTACATCCGAGATGTCAGGTTGCCTTCGGTTAGGATATATAACGTTATAGACATATATACTGTTCCCTCCGAGAAGTAGGGTTGGACAGGCCAGGAATGTTGTCAAATATTGCATACGAGATGTTAGGTTGCCTTAGATTAGGATATATACCGCTATAGACGTATATACTGTTCCCTCCGAGATGTAGGGTTCAACAGGCCAGGAATGTTGTCAAATATTGCATCCGAGATGTTAGGTTGCCTTAGATAAGGATATACAACGTTATAGACGCATATAATGTTCCCACCGAGAAGTAGGGTCCAACACGCCTGGAAGGTTGTAGAATATTACATCCGAGATGTTAGGTTGCCCTAGGTTAGGATATATAACGTTATAGACGTATATACTGTTCCCTCCGAGAAGTAGGGTTCGACAGGCTAGGAATGTTGTCAAATATTGCATCCGAGATGTTAGGTTACCTTAGATAAGGATATATAACGTGATAGACGCATATAATGTTACCACCGAGACGTAGGGACCGACATGCCAGGAATGTTGTCAAATGTTACATCCGAGATGTTAGGTTGCCTTAGGTTAGGATATATAACGTTATAGACGCATGTAACGTTACGACCGAGACGTAGGGACCGACACACCTGGAATGTTGTCAAATGTTACATCCCAGATGTTAGGTTGCCTTAGGCTAGGATATATGACGTTATAGATGTATATGCTGTTCCCTCCGATAAGTAAGGTTCGACAGGCCAGGAATGTTGTCAAATATTGCATCCGAGATGTTAGGTTGCCTTAGGTTAGGATATATAACGTTATAGACGCATGTAATGTTACCACCGAGACGTAGGGACCGACACGCCTGGAATGTTGTCAAATGTTACATCCGAGATGTTAGGTTGCCTTAGGTTAGGATATATGACGTTACAGACGTATATACTGTTCCCTCCGAGAAGTAGGGTTCGACAGGCCAGGAATGTTGTCAAATATTGCATCCGAGATGTTAGGTTGCCTTAGATTAGGATATGCAACGGTATAGACGCGTATAATGTTACCACCGAGAAGTAGGGTCCGACACGCCTGGAAGGTTGTAGAATATTACATCCGAGATGTTAGGTTGCCTTAGGTTAGGATATATAACGTTATAGACGTACATACTGTTCCCTCCAAGAAGTAGGGTTCGACAGGCAAGGAATGTTGTCAAATATTGCATCCGAGATGTTAGATTGCCTTAGATTACGATATCGACCGTTGTGGACGCATATAATATTCCCACCGAAAAGTATGCACCGACACGCGATGAATATTGCAAAATATTACGTCTGAGATAATAGGTTGCCTTAGGTTAGGATATACAACGTTATAGACTCATATAATGTTCCCACCGAGAAGTAGGGTCCGACACGCCTTGAATGCTGTAGAATATTACATCCGAGATGTCAGGTTGCCTTCGGTTAGGATATATAACGTTATAGACGTATATACTGTTCCCTCCGAGAAGTAGGGTTCGACAGGCCTGGAATGTTGTCAAATATTGCATCCGAGATGTTAGGTTGCCTTAGATTAGGATATATACCGCTATAGACGTATATACTGTTCCCTCCGAGAAGTAGGGTTCGACAGGCCAGGAATGTTGTCAAATATTGCATCCGAGATGTTAGGTTGCCTTAGATGAGGAAATATACCGTTATAGACGCATGTAATGTTACCACCGAGACGTAGGGACCGACGCGCCTGGAATGTTGTCAAATGTTACATCCGAGACGTTAGGTTGCCTTAGGTTAGGATATATGACGTTATAGACGTATATACTGTTCCCTCCGAGATGTAAGGTTCGACAGGCAAGGAATGTTGTCAAATATTGCATCCGAGATGTTAGGTTTCCTTAGATAAGGATATACAACGTTATAGACGCATATAATGTTCCCACCGAGAAGTAGGGTCCAACACGCCTGGAAGGTTGTAGAATATTACATCCGAGATGTTAGGTTGCCCTAGGTTAGGATATATAACGTTATAGACGTATATACTGTTCCCTCCGAGAAGTAGGGTTCGACAGGCTAGGAATGTTGTCAAATATTGCATCCGAGATGTTAGGTTACCTTAGATAAGGATATATAACGTGATAGACGCATATAATGTTACCACCGAGACGTAGGGACCGACATGCCAGGAATGTTGTCAAATGTTACATCCGAGATGTTAGGTTGCCTTAGGTTAGGATATATAACGTTATAGACGCATGTAACGTTACGACCGAGACGTAGCGACCGACACACCTGGAATGTTGTCAAATGTTACATCCCAGATGTTAGGTTGCCTTAGGCTAGGATATATGACGTTATAGATGTATATGCTGTTCCCTCCGATAAGTAGGGTTCGACAGGCCAGGAATGTTGTCAAATATTGCATCCGAGATGTTAGGTTGCCTTAGGTTAGGATATATAACGTTATAGACGCATGTAATGTTACCACCGAGAAGTAGGGACCGACACGCCTGGAATGTTGTCAAATGTTACATCCGAGATGTTAGGTTGCCTTAGGTTAGGATATATGACGTTACAGACGTATATACTGTTCCCTCCGAGAAGTAGGGTTCGACAGGCCAGGAATGTTGTCAAATATTGCATCCGAGATGTTAGGTTGCCTTAGATTAGGATATGCAACGGTATAGACGCGTATAATGTTACCACCGAGAAGTAGGGTCCGACACGCCTGGAAGGTTGTAGAATATTACATCCGAGATGTTAGGTTGCCTTAGGTTAGGATATATAACGTTATAGACGTACATACTGTTCCCTCCGAGAAGTAGGGTTCGACAGGCAAGGAATGTTGTCAAATATTGCATCCGAGATGTTAGATTGCCTTAGATTACGATATCGACCGTTGTGGACGCATATAATATTCCCACCGAAAAGTATGCACCGACACGCGATGAATATTGTAAAATATTACGTCTGAGATAATAGGTTGCCTTAGGTTAGGATATACAACGTTATAGACTCATATAATGTTCCCACCGAGAAGTAGGGTCCGACACGCCTTGAATGCTGTAGAATATTACATCCGAGATGTCAGGTTGCCTTCGGTTAGGATATATAACGTTATAGACGTATATACTGTTCCCTCCGAGAAGTAGGGTTCGACAGGCCTGGAATGTTGTCAAATATTGCATCCGAGATGTTAGGTTGCCTTAGATTAGGATATATACCGCTATAGACGTATATACTGTTCCCTCCGAGATGTAGGGTTCGACAGGCCAGGAATGTTGTCAAATATTGCATCCGAGATGTCAGGTTGCCTTAGATTAGGAAATATACCGTTATAGACGCATGTAATGTTACCACCGAGACGTAGGGACCGACACGCCTGGAATGTTGTCAAATGTTACATCCGAGACGTTAGGTTGCCTTACGTTAGGATATATGACGTTATAGACGTATATACTGTTCCCTCCGAGATGTAGGGTTCGACAGGCCAGGAATGTTGTCACATATTTCATCCGAGATGTTAGGTTGCCTTAGATTAGGATATATACCGTTATAGACGCATGTAATGTTACCACCGAGACGTAGGGACCGACACGCCTGGAATGTTGTCAAATGTTACACCCGAGATGTTAGGTTGCCTTAGGCTAGGATATATGACGTTATAGATGTATATGCTGTTCCCTCCGAGATGTAGGGTTCGACAGGCCAGGAATGTTGTCACATATTTCATCCGAGATGTTAGGTTGCCTTAGATTAGGATATATACCGTTATAGACGTATATACTGTTCCCTCCGAGCAGTAGGGTTCGACAGGCCAGGAATGTTGTCAAATATTGCAGCCGAGATGTTAGGTTGCCTTAGATTAGGATATGCAACGTTATAGACGCATATAATGTTACCACCGAGAAGTAAGGTCCGACACGCCTGGAAGGTTGTAGAATATTACATCCGAGATGTTAGGTTGCCTTAGGTTAGGATATATAACGTTATAGACGTACATACTGTTCCCTCCGAGAAGTAGGGTTCGACAGGCAAGGAATGTTGCCAAATATTGCATCCGAGATGTTAGATTGCCTTAGATTACGATATCGACCGTTATGGACGCATATAATATTCCCACCGAAAAGTATGCACCGACACGCGAGGAATATTGTACAATATTACGTCTGAGATAATAGGTTGCCTTAGATTATGATATACAACGTTATAGACTCATATAATGTTTCCACCGAGAAGTAGGGTCCGGCACGCCTTGAATGATGTAGAATATTACATCCGAGATGTCAGGTTGCCTTCGGTTAGGATATATAACGTTATAGACATATATACTGTTCCCTCCGAGAAGTAGGGTTGGACAGGCCAGGAATGTTGTCAAATATTGCATACGAGATGTTAGGTTGCCTTAGATTAGGATATATACCGCTATAGACGTATATACTGTTCCCTCCGAGATGTAGAGTTCGACAGGCCAGGAATGTTGTCAAATATTGCATCCGAGATGTTAGGTTGCCTTAGATAAGGATATACAACGTTATAGACGCATATAATGTTCCCACCGAGAAGTAGGGTCCAACACGCCTGGAAGGTTGTAGAATATTACATCCGAGATGTTAGGTTGCCCTAGGTTAGGATATATAACGTTATAGACGTATATACTGTTCCCTCCGAGAAGTAGGGTTCGACAGGCTAGGAATGTTGTCAAATATTGCATCCGAGATGTTAGGTTACCTTAGATAAGGATATATAACGTGATAGACGCATATAATGTTACCACCGAGACGTAGGGACCGACATGCCAGGAATGTTGTCAAATGTTACATCCGAGATGTTAGGTTGCCTTAGGTTAGGATATATAACGTTATAGACGCATGTAACGTTACGACCGAGACGTAGGGACCGACACACCTGGAATGTTGTCAAATGTTACATCCCAGATGTTAGGTTGCCTTAGGCTAGGATATATGACGTTATAGATGTATATGCTGTTCCCTCCGATAAGTAGGGTTCGACAGGCCAGGAATGTTGTCAAATATTGCATCCGAGATGTTAGGTTGCCTTAGGTTAGGATATATAACGTTATAGACGCATGTAATGTTACCACCGAGACGTAGGGACCGACACGCCTGGAATGTTGTCAAATGTTACATCCGAAATGTTAGGTTGCCTTAGGTTAGGATATATGACGTTACAGACGTATATACTGTTCCCTCCGAGATGTAGGGTTCGACAGGCCAGGAATGTTGTCACATATTTCATCCGAGATGTTAGGTTGCCTTAGATTAGGATATATACCGTTATAGACGTATATACTGTTCCCTCCGAGAAGTAGGGTTCGACAGGCAAGGAATGTTGTCAAATATTGCATCCGAGATGTTAGATTGCCTTAGATTACGATATCGACCGTTATGGACGCATATAATATTCCCACCGAAGAGTATGCACCGACACGCGAGGAATATTGTACAATATTACGTCTGAGATAATAGGTTGCCTTAGATTAGGATATACAACGTTATAGACTCATATAATGTTCCCACCGAGAAGTAGGGTCCGACATGCCTGGAAAGTTGTAGAACAATATATCCGAGATGTCAGGTTGCCTTAGGTTAGGATATATAACGTTATAGCCGTATATACTGTTCCCTCCGAGAAGTAGGGTTCGACAGGCCAGGAATGTTGTCAAATATTGCATCCGAGATGTTAGGTTGCCTTAGATTAGGAAATATACCGTTATAGACGCATGTAATGTTACCACCGAGACGTAGGGACCGACGCGCCTGGAATGTTGTCAAATGTTACATCCGAGACGTTAGGTTGCCTTAGGTTAGGATATATGACGTTATAGACGTATATACTGTTCCCTCCGAGATGTAAGGTTCGACAGGCAAGGAATGTTGTCAAATATTGCATCCGAGATGTTAGATTGCCTTAGATTACGATATAGACCGTCATGGACGCATATAATATTCCCACCGAAAAGTATGCACCGACACGCGAGGAATATTGTACAATATTACGTCTGAGATAATAGGTTGCCTTAGATTATGATATACAACGTTATAGACTCATATAATGTTCCCACCGAGAAGTAGGGTCCGACACGCCTTGAATGATGTAGAATATTACATCCGAGATGTTAGGTTGCCCTAGGTTAGGATATATAACGCTATAGACGTATATACTGTTCCCTCCGAGATGTAGGGTTCGACAGGCCAGGAATGTTGTCAAATATTGCATCCGAGATGTTAGGTTGCCTTAGATTAGGAAATATACCGTTATAGACGCATGTAATGTTACCACCGAGACTTAGGGACCGACACGCCTGGAATGTTGTCAAATGTTACATCCGAGACGTTAGGTTGCCTTACGTTAGGATATATGACGTTATAGACGTATATACTGTTCCCTCCGAGATGTAGGGTTCGACAGGCCAGGAATGTTGTCACATATTTCATCCGAGATGTTAGGTTGCCTTAGATTAGGATATATACCGTTATAGACGCATGTAATGTTACCACCGAGACGTAGGGACCGACACGCCTGGAATGTTGTCAAATGTTACATCCGAGACGTTAGGTTGCCTTACGTTAGGATATATGACGTTATAGACGTATATACTGTTCCCTCCGAGATGTAGGGTTCGACAGGCCAGGAATGTTGTCACATATTTCATCCGAGATGTTAGGTTGCCTTAGATTAGGATATATACCGTTATAGACGCATGTAATGTTACCACCGAGACGTAGGGACCGACACGCCTGGAATGTTGTCAAATGTTACATCCGAGATGTTAGGTTGCCTTAGGCTAGGATATATGACGTTATAGATGTATATGCTGTTCCCTCCGAGAAGTAGGGTTCGACAGGCCAGGAGTGTTGTCAAATATTGCATCCGAGATGTTAGGTTGCCTTAGGTTAGGATATATGACGTTATAGACGTATATACTGTTCCCTCCGAGATGTAGGGTTCGACAGGCCAGGAATGTTGTCACATATTTCATCCGAGATGTTAGGTTGCCTTAGATTAGGATATATACCGTTATAGACGTATATACTGTTCCCTCCGAGCAGTAGGGTTCGACAGGCCAGGAATGTTGTCAAATATTGCATCCGAGATGTTAGGTTGCCTTAGATTAGGATATGCAACGTTATAGACGCATATAATGTTACCACCGAGAAGTAAGGTCCGACACGCCTGGAAGGTTGTAGAATATTACATCCGATATGTTAGGTTGCCTTAGGTTAGGATATATAACGTTATAGACGTACATACTGTTCCCTCCGAGAAGTAGGGTTCGACAGGCAAGGAATGTTGCCAAATATTGCATCCGAGATGTTAGATTGCCTTAGATTACGATATCGACCGTTATGGACGCATATAATATTCCCACCGAAAAGTATGCACCGACACGCGAGGAATATTGTACAATATTACGTCTGAGATAATAGGTTGCCTTAGATTATGATATACAACGTTATAGACTCATATAATGTTTCCACCGAGAAGTAGGGTCCGGCACGCCTTGAATGATGTAGAATATTACATCCGAGATGTCAGGTTGCCTTCGGTTAGGATATATAACGTTATAGACATATATACTGTTCCCTCCGAGAAGTAGGGTTGGACAGGCCAGGAATGTTGTCAAATATTGCATACGAGATGTTAGGTTGCCTTAGATTAGGATATATACCGCTATAGACGTATATACTGTTCCCTCCGAGATGTAGAGTTCGACAGGCCAGGAATGTTGTCAAATATTGCATCCGAGATGTTAGGTTGCCTTAGATAAGGATATACAACGTTATAGACGCATATAATGTTCCCACCGAGAAGTAGGGTCCAACACGCCTGGAAGGTTGTAGAATATTACATCCGAGATGTTAGGTTGCCCTAGGTTAGGATATATAACGTTATAGACGTATATACTGTTCCCTCCGAGAAGTAGGGTTCGACAGGCTAGGAATGTTGTCAAATATTGCATCCGAGATGTTAGGTTACCTTAGATAAGGATATATAACGTGATAGACGCATATAATGTTACCACCGAGACGTAGGGACCGACATGCCAGGAATGTTGTCAAATGTTACATCCGAGATGTTAGGTTGCCTTAGGTTAGGATATATAACGTTATAGACGCATGTAACGTTACGACCGAGACGTAGGGACCGACACACCTGGAATGTTGTCAAATGTTACATCCCAGATGTTAGGTTGCCTTAGGCTAGGATATATGACGTTATAGATGTATATGCTGTTCCCTCCGATAAGTAGGGTTCGACAGGCCAGGAATGTTGTCAAATATTGCATCCGAGATGTTAGGTTGCCTTAGGTTAGGATATATAACGTTATAGACGCATGTAATGTTACCACCGAGACGTAGGGACCGACACGCCTGGAATGTTGTCAAATGTTACATCCGAGATGTTAGGTTGCCTTAGGTTAGGATATATGACGTTACAGACGTATATACTGTTCCCTCCGAGATGTAGGGTTCGACAGGCCAGGAATGTTGTCACATATTTCATCCGAGATGTTAGGTTGCCTTAGATTAGGATATATACCGTTATAGACGTATATACTGTTCCCTCCGAGAAGTAGGGTTCGACAGGCAAGGAATGTTGTCAAATATTGCATCCGAGATGTTAGATTGCCTTAGATTACGATATCGACCGTTATGGACGCATATAATATTCCCACCGAAGAGTATGCACTGACACGCGAGGAATATTGTACAATATTACGTCTGAGATAATAGGTTGCCTTAGATTAGGATATACAACGTTATAGACTCATATAATGTTCCCACCGAGAAGTAGGGTCCGACATGCCTGGAAAGTTGTAGAACAATATATCCGAGATGTCAGGTTGCCTTAGGTTAGGATATATAACGTTATAGACGTATATACTGTTCCCTCCGAGAAGTAGGGTTCGACAGGCCAGGAATGTTGTCAAATATTGCATCCGAGATGTTAGGTTGCCTTAGATTAGGAAATATACCGTTATAGACGCATGTAATGTTACCACCGAGACGTAGGGACCGACGCGCCTGGAATGTTGTCAAATGTTACATCCGAGACGTTAGGTTGCCTTAGGTTAGGATATATGACGTTATAGACGTATATACTGTTCCCTCCGAGATGTAAGGTTCGACAGGCAAGGAATGTTGTCAAATATTGCATCCGAGATGTTAGATTGCCTTAGATTACGATATCGACCGTCATGGACGCATATAATATTCCCACCGAAAAGTATGCACCGACACGCGAGGAATATTGTACAATATTACGTCTGAGATAATAGGTTGCCTTAGATTATGATATACAACGTTATAGACTCATATAATGTTCCCACCGAGAAGTAGGGTCCGACACGCCTTGAATGATGTAGAATATTACATCCGAGATGTTAGGTTGCCCTAGGTTAGGATATATAACGCTATAGACGTATATACTGTTCCCTCCGAGATGTAGGGTTCGACAGGCCAGGAATGTTGTCAAATATTGCATCCGAGATGTTAGGTTGCCTTAGATTAGGAAATATACCGTTATAGACGCATGTAATGTTACCACCGAGACTTAGGGACCGACACGCCTGGAATGTTGTCAAATGTTACATCCGAGACGTTAGGTTGCCTTACGTTAGGATATATGACGTTATAGACGTATATACTGTTCCCTCCGAGATGTAGGGTTCGACAGGCCAGGAATGTTGTCACATATTTCATCCGAGATGTTAGGTTGCCTTAGATTAGGATATATACCGTTATAGACGCATGTAATGTTACCACCGAGACGTAGGGACCGACACGCCTGGAATGTTGTCAAATGTTACATCCGAGATGTTAGGTTGCCTTAGGCTAGGATATATGACGTTATAGATGTATATGCTGTTCCCTCCGAGAAGTAGGGTTCGACAGGCCAGGAGTGTTGTCAAATATTGCATCCGAGATGTTAGGTTGCCTTAGGTTAGGATATATGACGTTATAGACGTATATACTGTTCCCCCCGAGATGTAGGGTTCGACAGGCCAGGAATGTTGTCACATATTTCATCCGAGATGTTAGGTTGCCTTAGATTAGGATATATACCGTTATAGACGTATATACTGTTCCCTCCGAGCAGTAGGGTTCGACAGGCCAGGAATGTTGTCAAATATTGCATCCGAGATGTTAGGTTGCCTTAGATTAGGATATGCAACGTTATAGACGCATATAATGTTACCACCGAGAAGTAAGGTCCGACACGCCTGGAAGGTTGTAGAATATTACATCCGAGATGTTAGGTTGCCTTAGGTTAGGATATATAACGTTATAGACGTACATACTGTTCCCTCCGAGAAGTAGGGTTCGACAGGCAAGGAATGTTGCCAAATATTGCATCCGAGATGTTAGATTGCCTTAGATTACGATATCGACCGTTATGGACGCATATAATATTCCCACCGAAAAGTATGCACCGACACGCGAGGAATATTGTACAATATTACGTCTGAGATAATAGGTTGCCTTAGATTATGATATACAACGTTATAGACTCATATAATGTTTCCACCGAGAAGTAGGGTCCGGCACGCCTTGAATGATGTAGAATATTACATCCGAGATGTCAGGTTGCTTTCGGTTAGGATATATAACGTTATAGACATATATACTGTTCCCTCCGAGAAGTAGGGTTGGACAGGCCAGGAATGTTGTCAAATATTGCATACGAGATGTTAGGTTGCCTTAGATTAGGATATATACCGCTATAGACGTATATACTGTTCCCTCCGAGATGTAGGGTTCGACAGGCCAGGAATGTTGTCAAATATTGCATCCGAGATGTTAGGTTGCCTTAGATAAGGATATACAACGTTATAGACGCATATAATGTTCCCACCGAGAAGTAGGGTCCAACACGCCTGGAAGGTTGTAGAATATTACATCCGAGATGTTAGGTTGCCCTAGGTTAGGATATATAACGTTATAGACGTATATACTGTTCCCTCCGAGAAGTAGGGTTCGACAGGCTAGGAATGTTGTCAAATATTGCATCCGAGATGTTAGGTTACCTTAGATAAGGATATATAGCGTGAAAGACGCATATAATGTTACCACCGAGACGTAGGGACCGACATGCCAGGAATGTTGTCAAATGTTACATCCGAGATGTTAGGTTGCCTTAGGTTAGGATATATAACGTTATAGACGCATGTAACGTTACGACCGAGACGTAGGGACCGACACACCTGGAATGTTGTCAAATGTTACATCCCAGATGTTAGGTTGCCTTAGGCTAGGATATATGACGTTATAGATGTATATGCTGTTCCCTCCGATAAGTAGGGTTCGACAGGCCAGGAATGTTGTCAAATATTGCATCCGAGATGTTAGGTTGCCTTAGGTTAGGATATATAACGTTATAGACGCATGTAATGTTACCACCGAGACGTAGGGACCGACACGCCTGGAATGTTGTCAAATGTTACATCCGAGATGTTAGGTTGCCTTAGGTTAGGATATATGACGTTACAGACGTATATACTGTTCCCTCCGAGATGTAGGGTTCGACAGGCCAGGAATGTTGTCACATATTTCATCCGAGATGTTAGGTTGCCTTAGATTAGGATATATACCGTTATAGACGTATATACTGTTCCCTCCGAGAAGTAGGGTTCGACAGGCAAGGAATGTTGTCAAATATTGCATCCGAGATGTTAGATTGCCTTAGATTACGATATCGACCGTTATGGACGCATATAATATTCCCACCGAAGAGTATGCACCGACACGCGAGGAATATTGTACAATATTACGTCTGAGATAATAGGTTGCCTTAGATTAGGATATACAACGTTATAGACTCATATAATGTTCCCACCGAGAAGTAGGGTCCGACATGCCTGGAAAGTTGTAGAACAATATATCCGAGATGTCAGGTTGCCTTAGGTTAGGATATATAACGTTATAGACGTATATACTGTTCCCTTCGAGAAGTAGGGTTCGACAGGCCAGGAATGTTGTCAAATATTGCATCCGAGATGTTAGGTTGCCTTAGATTAGGAAATATACCGTTATAGACGCATGTAATGTTACCACCGAGACGTAGGGACCGACGCGCCTGGAATGTTGTCAACTGTTACATCCGAGACGTTAGGTTGCCTTAGGTTAGGATATATGACGTTATAGACGTATATACTGTTCCCTCCGAGATGTAGGGTTCGACAGGCAAGGAATGTTGTCAAATATTGCATCCGAGATGTTAGGTTGCCTTAGATTAGGAAATATACCGTTATAGACGCATGTAATGTTACCACCGAGACGTAGGGACCGACACGCCTGGAATGTTGTCAAATGTTACATCCGAGACGTTAGGTTGCCTTACGTTAGGATATATGACGTTATAGACGTATATACTGTTCCCTCCGAGATGTAGGGTTCGACAGGCCAGGAATGTTGTCACATATTTCATCCGAGATGTTAGGTTGCCTTAGATTAGGATATATACCGTTATAGACGCATGTAATGTTACCACCGAGACGTAGGGACCGACACGCCTGGAATGTTGTCAAATGTTACATCCGAGATGTTAGGTTGCCTTAGGCTAGGATATATGACGTTATAGATGTATATGCTGTTCCCTCCGAGAAGTAGGGTTCGACAGGCCAGGAGTGTTGTCAAATATTGCATCCGAGATGTTAGGTTGCCTTAGGTTAGGATATATGACGTTATAGACGTATATACTGTTCCCTCCGAGATGTAGGGTTCGACAGGCCAGGAATGTTGTCACATATTTCATCCGAGATGTTAGGTTGCCTTAGATTAGGATATATACCGTTATAGACGTATATACTGTTCCCTCCGAGCAGTAGGGTTCGACAGGCCAGGAATGTTGTCAAATATTGCATCCGAGATGTTAGGTTGCCTTAGATTAGGATATGCAACGTTATAGACGCATATAATGTTACCACCGAGAAGTAAGGTCCGACACGCCTGGAAGGTTGTAGAATATTACATCCGAGATGTTAGGTTGCCTTAGGTTAGGATATATAACGTTATAGACGTACATACTGTTCCCTCCGAGAAGTAGGGTTCGACAGGCAAGGAATGTTGCCAAATATTGCATCCGAGATGTTAGATTGCCTTAGATTACGATATCGACCGTTATGGACGCATATAATATTCCCACCGAAAAGTATGCACCGACACGCGAGGAATATTGTACAATATTACGTCTGAGATAATAGGTTGCCTTAGATTATGATATACAACGTTATAGACTCATATAATGTTTCCACCGAGAAGTAGGGTCCGGCACGCCTTGAATGATGTAGAATATTACATCCGAGATGTCAGGTTGCCTTCGGTTAGGATATATAACGTTATAGACATATATACTGTTCCCTCCGAGAAGTAGGGTTGGACAGGCCAGGAATGTTGTCAAATATTGCATACGAGATGTTAGGTTGCCTTAGATTAGGATATATACCGCTATAGACGTATATACTGTTCCCTCCGAGATGTAGGGTTCGACAGGCCAGGAATGTTGTCAAATATTGCATCCGAGATGTTAGGTTGCCTTAGATAAGGATATACAACGTTATAGACGCATATAATGTTCCCACCGAGAAGTAGGGTCCAACACGCCTGGAAGGTTGTAGAATATTACATCCGAGATGTTAGGTTGCCCTAGGTTAGGATATATAACGTTATAGACGTATATACTGTTCCCTCCGAGAAGTAGGGTTCGACAGGCTAGGAATGTTGTCAAATATTGCATCCGAGATGTTAGGTTACCTTAGATAAGGATATATAGCGTGAAAGACGCATATAATGTTACCACCGAGACGTAGGGACCGACATGCCAGGAATGTTGTCAAATGTTACATCCGAGATGTTAGGTTGCCTTAGGTTAGGATATATAACGTTATAGACGCATGTAACGTTACGACCGAGACGTAGGGACCGACACACCTGGAATGTTGTCAAATGTTACATCCCAGATGTTAGGTTGCCTTAGGCTAGGATATATGACGTTATAGATGTATATGCTGTTCCCTCCGATAAGTAGGGTTCGACAGGCCAGGAATGTTGTCAAATATTGCATCCGAGATGTTAGGTTGCCTTAGGTTAGGATATATAACGTTATAGACGCATGTAATGTTACCACCGAGACGTAGGGACCGACACGCCTGGAATGTTGTCAAATGTTACATCCGAGATGTTAGGTTGCCTTAGGTTAGGATATATGACGTTACAGACGTATATACTGTTCCCTCCGAGATGTAGGGTTCGACAGGCCAGGAATGTTGTCACATATTTCATCCGAGATGTTAGGTTGCCTTAGATTAGGATATATACCGTTATAGACGTATATACTGTTCCCTCCGAGAAGTAGGGTTCGACAGGCAAGGAATGTTGTCAAATATTGCATCCGAGATGTTAGATTGCCTTAGATTACGATATCGACCGTTATGGACGCATATAATATTCCCACCGAAGAGTATGCACCGACACGCGAGGAATATTGTACAATATTACGTCTGAGATAATAGGTTGCCTTAGATTAGGATATACAACGTTATAGACTCATATAATGTTCCCACCGAGAAGTAGGGTCCGACATGCCTGGAAAGTTGTAGAACAATATATCCGAGATGTCAGGTTGCCTTAGGTTAGGATATATAACGTTATAGACGTATATACTGTTCCCTTCGAGAAGTAGGGTTCGACAGGCCAGGAATGTTGTCAAATATTGCATCCGAGATGTTAGGTTGCCTTAGATTAGGAAATATACCGTTATAGACGCATGTAATGTTACCACCGAGACGTAGGGACCGACGCGCCTGGAATGTTGTCAACTGTTACATCCGAGACGTTAGGTTGCCTTAGGTTAGGATATATGACGTTATAGACGTATATACAGTTCCCTCCGAGATGTAGGGTTCGACAGGCAAGGAATGTTGTCAAATATTGCATCCGAGATGTTAGGTTGCCTTAGATTAGGAAATATACCGTTATAGACGCATGTAATGTTACCACCGAGACGTAGGGACCGACACGCCTGGAATGTTGTCAAATGTTACATCCGAGACGTTAGGTTGCCTTACGTTAGGATATATGACGTTATAGACGTATATACTGTTCCCTCCGAGATGTAGGGTTCGACAGGCCAGGAATGTTGTCACATATTTCATCCGAGATGTTAGGTTGCCTTAGATTAGGATATATACCGTTATAGACGCATGTAATGTTACCACCGAGACGTAGGGACCGACACGCCTGGAATGTTGTCAAATGTTACATCCGAGATGTTAGGTTGCCTTAGGCTAGGATATATGACGTTATAGATGTATATGCTGTTCCCTCCGAGAAGTAGGGTTCGACAGGCCAGGAGTGTTGTCAAATATTGCATCCGAGATGTTAGGTTGCCTTAGGTTAGGATATATGACGTTATAGACGTATATACTGTTCCCTCCGAGATGTAGGGTTCGACAGGCCAGGAATGTTGTCACATATTTCATCCGAGATGTTAGGTTGCCTTAGATTAGGATATATACCGTTATAGACGTATATACTGTTCCCTCCGAGCAGTAGGGTTCGACAGGCCAGGAATGTTGTCAAATATTGCATCCGAGATGTTAGGTTGCCTTAGATTAGGATATGCAACGTTATAGACGCATATAATGTTACCACCGAGAAGTAAGGTCCGACACGCCTGGAAGGTTGTAGAATATTACATCCGAGATGTTAGGTTGCCTTAGGTTAGGATATATAACGTTATAGACGTATATACTGTTCCCTCCGAGAAGTAGGGTTCGACAGGCCAGGAATGTTGTCAAATATTGCATCCGAGATGTTAGGTTGCCTTAGATTAGGATATGCAACGTTATAGACGCATATAATGTTACCACCGAGAAGTAAGGTCCGACACGCCTGGAAGGTTGTAGAATATTACATCCGAGATGTTAGGTTGCCTTAGATTAGGATATATAACGTTATAGACGTTCATACTGTTCCCTCCGAGAAGTAGGGTTCGACAGGCAAGGAATGTTGTCAAATATTGCATCCGAGATGTTAGATTGCCTTAGATTACGATATCGACCGTTGTGGACGCATATAATATTCCCACCGAAAAGTATGCACCGACACGCGAGGAATATTGTAAAATATTACGTCTGAGATAATAGGTTGCCTTAGGTTAGGATATACAACGTTATAGACTCATATAATGTTCCCACCGAGAAGTAGGGTCCGACACGCCTTGAATGCTGTAGAATATTACATCCGAGATGTCAGGTTGCCTTCGGTTAGGATATATAACGTTATAGACGTATATACTGTTCCCTCCGAGAAGTAGGGTTCGACAGGCCTGGAATGTTGTCAAATATTGCATCCGAGATGTTAGGTTGCCTTAGATTAGGATATATACCGCTATAGACGTATATACTGTTCCCTCCGAGATGTAGGGTTCGACAGGCCAGGAATGTTGTCAAATATTGCATCCGAGATGTCAGGTTGCCTTAGATTAGGAAATATACCGTTATAGACACATGTAATGTTACCACCGAGACGTAGGGACCGACACGCCTGGAATGTTGTCAAATGTTACATCCGAGACGTTAGGTTACCTTACGTTAGGATATATGACGTTATAGACGTATATACTGTTCCCTCCGAGATGTAGGGTTCGACAGGCCAGGAATGTTGTCACATATTTCATCCGAGATGTTAGGTTGCCTTAGATTAGGATATATACCGTTATAGACACATGTAATGTTACCACCGAGACGTAGGGACCGACACGCCTGGAATGTTGTCAAATGTTACATCCGAGATGTTATGTTGCCTTAGGCTAGGATATATGACGTTATAGATGTATATGCTGTTCCCTCCGAGAAGTAGGGTTCGACAGGCCAGGAGTGTTGTCAAATATTGCATCCGAGATGTTAGGTTGCCTTATGTTAGGATATATGACGTTATAGACGTATATACTGTTCCCTCCGAGATGTAGGGTTCGACAGGCCAGGAATGTTGTCACATATTTCATCCGAGATGTTAGGTTGCCTTAGATTAGGATATATACCGTTATAGACGTATATACTGTTCCCTCCGAGCAGTAGGGTTCGACAGGCCAGGAATGTTGTCAAATATTGCATCCGAGATGTTAGGTTGCCTTAGATTAGGATATGCAACGTTATAGACGCATATAATGTTACCACCGAGAAGTAAGGTCCGACACGCCTGGAAGGTTGTAGAATATTACATCCGAGATGTTAGGTTGCCTTAGGTTAGGATGTATAACGTTATAGACGTATATACTGTTCCCTCCGAGAAGTAGGGTTCGACAGGCCAGGAATGTTGTCAAATATTGCATCCGAGATGTTAGGTTGCCTTAGATTAGGATATGCAACGTTATAGACGCATATAATGTTACCACCGAGAAGTAAGGTCCGACACGCCTGGAAGGTTGTAGAATATTACAACCGAGATGTTAGGTTGCCTTAGATTAGGATATATAACGTTATAGACGTACATACTGTTCCCTCCGAGAAGTAGGGTTCGACAGGCAAGGAATGTTGTCAAATATTGCATCCGAGATGTTAGATTGCCTTAGATTACGATATCGACCGTTATGGACGCATATAATATTCCCGCCGAAAAGTATGCACCGACACGCGAGGAATATTGTAAAATATTACGTCTGAGATAATAGGTTGCCTTAGATTAGGATATACAACGTTATAGACTCATATAATGTTCCCACCGAGAAGTAGGGTCGGACACGCCTTGAATGATGTAGAATATTACATCCGAGATGTCAGGTTGCCTTCGGTTAGGATATATAACGTTATAGACGTATATACTGTTCCCTCCGAGAAGTAGGGTTCGACAGGCGAGGAATGTTGTCAAATATTGCATCCGAGATGTTAGGTTGCCTTAGATTAGGATATGCAACGGTATAGACGCATATAATGTTACCACCGAGAAGTAGGGTCCGACACGCCTGGAAGGTTGTAGAATATTACATCCGAGATGTTAGGTTGCCTTAGGTTAGGATATATAACGTTATAGACGTACATACTGTTCCCTCCGAGAAGTAGGGTTCGACAGGCAAGGAATGTTGTCAAATATTGCATCCGTAATGTTAAATTGCCTTAGATTACGATATCGACCGTTGTGGACGCATATAATATTCCCACCGAAAAGTATGCACCGACACGCGAGGAATATTGTAAAATATTACGTCTGAGATAATAGGTTGCCTTAGATTAGGATATACAACGTTATAGACTCATATAATGTTCCCAACGAGAAGTAGGGTCGGACACGCCTTGAATGATGTAGAATATTACATCCGAGATGTCAGGTTGCCTTCGGTTAGGATATATAACGTTATAGACGTATATACTGTTCCCTCCGAGAAGTAGGGTTCGACAGGCGAGGAATGTTGTCAAATATTGCATCCGAGATGTTAGGTTGCCTTAGATTAGGATATGCAACGGTATAGACGCATAGAATGTTACCACCGAGAAGTAGGGTCCGACACGCCTGGAAGGTTGTAGAATATTACATCCGAGATGTTAGGTTGCCTTAGGTTAGGATATATAACGTTATAGACGTACATACTGTTCCCTCCGAGAAGTAGGGTTCGACAGGCAAGGAATGTTGTCAAATATTGCATCCGAGATGTTAGATTGCCTTAGATTACGATATCGACCGTTGTGGACGCATATAATATTCCCACCGAAAAGTATGCACCGACACGCGATGAATATTGTAAAATATTACGTCTGAGATAATAGGTTGCCTTAGGTTAGGATATACAACGTTATAGACTCATATAATGTTCCCACCGAGAAGTAGGGTCCGACACGCCTTGAATGCTGTAGAATATTACATCCGAGATGTCAGGTTGCCTTCGGTTAGGATATATAACGTTATAGACGTATATACTGTTCCCTCCGAGAAGTAGGGTTCGACAGGCCTGGAATGTTGTCAAATATTGCATCCGAGATGTTAGGTTGCCTTAGATTAGGATATATACCGCTATAGACGTATATACTGTTCCCTCCGAGATGTAGGGTTCGACAGGCCAGGAATGTTGTCAAATATTGCATCCGAGATGTCAGGTTGCCTTAGATTAGGAAATATACCGTTATAGACGCATGTAATGTTACCACCGAGACGTAGGGACCGACACGCCTGGAATGTTGTCAAATGTTACATCCGAGACGTTAGGTTACCTTACGTTAGGATATATGACGTTATAGACGTATATACTGTTCCCTCCGAGATGTAGGGTTCGACAGGCCAGGAATGTTGTCACATATTTCATCCG
The DNA here is from genome assembly GCA_963969225.1 of Xylocopa violacea. NCBI lineage: Eukaryota > Metazoa > Arthropoda > Insecta > Hymenoptera > Apidae > Xylocopa > Xylocopa violacea. The sequence continues at coordinate 390,790 of CAXAJV010000194.1, read as the reverse complement.
AGATGTTAGGTTGCCTTAGATTAGGATATATACCGTTATAGACGCATGTAATGTTACCACCGAGACGTAGGGACCGACACGCCTGGAATGTTGTCAAATGTTACATCCGAGATGTTAGGTTGCCTTAGGCTAGGATATATGACGTTATAGATGTATATGCTGTTCCCTCCGAGAAGTAGGGTTCGACAGGCCAGGAGTGTTGTCAAATATTGCATCCGAGATGTTAGGTTGCCTTAGGTTAGGATATATGACGTTATAGACGTATATACTGTTCCCTCCGAGATGTAGGGTTCGACAGGCCAGGAATGTTGTCACATATTTCATCCGAGATGTTAGGTTGCCTTAGATTAGGATATATACAGTTATAGACGTATATACTGTTCCCTCCGAGCAGTAGGGTTCGACAGGCCAGGAATGTTGTCAAATATTGCATCCGAGATGTTAGGTTGCCTTAGATTAGGATATGCAACGTTATAGACGCATATAATGTTACCACCGAGAAGTAAGGTCCGACACGCCTGGAAGGTTGTAGAATATTACATCCGAGATGTTAGGTTGCCTTAGGTTAGGATATATAACGTTATAGACGTATATACTGTTCCCTCCGAGAAGTAGGGTTCGACAGGCGAGGAATGTTGTCAAATATTGCATCCGAGATGTTAGGTTGCCTTAGATTAGGATATGCAACGGTATAGACGCATATAATGTTACCACCGAGAAGTAGGGTCCGACACGCCTGGAAGGTTGTAGAATATTACATCCGAGATGTTAGGTTGCCCTAGGTTAGGATATATAACGCTATAGACGTATATACTTTTCCCTCCGAGATGTAGGGTTCGACAGGCCAGGAATGTTGTCAAATATTGCATCCGAGATGTTAGGTTGCCTTAGATTAGGAAATATACCGTTATAGACGCATGTAATGTTACCACCGAGACGTAGGGACCGACACGCCTGGAATGTTGTCAAATGTTACATCCGAGACGTTAGGTTGCCTTACGTTAGGATATATGACGTTATAGACGTATATACTGTTCCCTCCGAGATGTAGGGTTCGACAGGCCAGGAATGTTGTCACATATTTCATCCGAGATGTTAGGTTGCCTTAAATTAGGATATATACCGTTATAGACGCATGTAATGTTACCACCGAGACGTAGGGACCGACATGCCTGGAATGTTGTCAAATGTTACATCCGAGATGTTAGGTTGCCTTAGGTTAGGATATATGACGTTATAGACGTATATACTGTTCCCTCCGAGAAGTAGGGTTCGACAGGCCAGGAATGTTGTCAAATATTGCATCCGAGATGTTAGGTTGCCTTAGGTTAGGATATATGACGTTATAGGCGTATATACTGTTCCCTCCGAGATGTAGGGTTCGACAGGCCAGGAATGTTGTCACATATTTCATCCGAGATGTTAGGTTGCCTTAGATTAGGATATATACCGTTATAGACGTATATACTGTTCCCTCCGAGCAGTAGGGTTCGACAGGCCAGGAATGTTGTCAAATATTGCATCCGAGATGTTAGGTTGCCTTAGATTAGGATATATACCGTTATAGACGTATATACTGTTCCCTCCGAGAAGTAGGGTTCGACAGGCAAGGAATGTTGTGAAATATTGCATCCGAGATGTTAGATTGCCTTAGATTACGATATCGACCGTTATGGACGCATATAATATTCCCACCGAAGAGTATGCACCGACACGCGAGGAATATTGTACAATATTACGTCTGAGATAATAGGTTGCCCTAGATTATGATATACAACGTTATAGACTCATATAATGTTCCCACCGAGAAGTAGGGTCCGACACGCCTTGAATGATGTAGAATATTACATCCGAGATGTCAGGTTGCCTTAGGTTAGGATATATAACGTTATAGACGTATATACTGTTCCCTCCGAGAGGTAGGGTTCGACAGGCCAGGAATGTTGTCAAATATTGCATCCGAGATGTTAGGTTGCCTTAGATTAGGAAATATACCGTTATAGACGCATGTAATGTTACCACCGAGACGTAGGGACCGACACGCCTGGAATGTTGTCAAATGTTACATCCGAGACGTTAGGTTGCCTTAGGTTAGGATATATGACGTTATAGACGTATGTACTGTTCCCTCCGAGATGTAGGGTTCGACAGGCAAGGAATGTTGTCAAATATTGCATCCGAGATGTTAGATTGCCTTAGATTACGATATCGACCGTTATGGACGCATATAATATTCCCACCGAAAAGTATGCACCGACACGCGAGGAATATTGTACAATATTACGTCTGAGATAATAGGTTGCCTTAGATTATGATATACAACGTTATAGACTCATATAATGTTCCCACCGAGAAGTAGGGTCCGACACGCCTTGAATGATGTAGAATATTACATCCGAGATGTCAGGTTGCCTTCGGTTAGGATATATAACGTTATAGACATATATACTGTTCCCTCCGAGAAGTAGGGTTCGACAGGCCAGGAATGTTGTCAAATATTGCATACGAGATGTTAGGTTGCCTTAGATTAGGATATCGACCGTTATGGACGCATATAATATTCCCACCGAAAAGTATGCACCGACACGCGAGGAATATTGTAAAATATTACGTCTGAGATAATAGGTTGCCTTAGATTAGGATATACAACGTTATAGACTCATATAATGTTCCCACCGAGAAGTAGGGTCCGACACGCCTTGAATGATGTAGAATATTACATCCGAGATGTCAGGTTGCCTTCGGTTAGGATATATAACGTTATAGACGTATATACTGTTCCCTCCGAGAAGTAGGGTTCGACAGGCCAGGAATGTTGTCAAATATTGCATCCGAGATGTTAGGTTGCCTTAGATTAGGATATGCAAAGTTATAGACGCATATAATGTTACCACCGAGAAGTAGGGTCCGACACGCCTGGAAGGTTGTAGAATATTACATCCGAGATGTTAGGTTGCCTTAGGTTAGGATATATAACGTTATAGACGTACATACTGTTCCCTTCGAGAAGTAGGGTTCGACAGGCAAGGAATGTTGTCAAATATTGCATCCGAGATGTTAGATTGCCTTAGATTACGATATCGACCGTTGTGGACGCATATAATATTCCCACCGAAAAGTATGCACCGACACGCGAGGAATATTGTAAAATATTACGTCTGAGATAATAGGTTGCCTTAGGTTAGGATATACAACGTTATAGACTCATATAATGTTCCCACCGAGAAGTAGGGTCCGACACGCCTTGAATGCTGTAGAATATTACATCCGAGATGTCAGGTTGCCTTCGGCTAGGATATATAACGTTATAGACGTATATACTGTTCCCTCCGAGAAGTAGGGTTCGACAGGCCTGGAATGTTGTCAAATATTGCATCCGAGATGTTAGGTTGCCTTAGATTAGGATATATACCGCTATAGACGTATATACTGTTCCCTCCGAGATGTAGGGTTCGACAGGCCAGGAATGTTGTCAAATATTGCATCCGAGATGTTAGGTTGCCTTAGATAAGGATATACAACGTTATAGACGCATATAATGTTCCCACCGAGAAGTAGGGTTCGACAGGCCAGGAATGTTGTCAAATATTGCATCCGAGATGTTAGGTTGCCTTAGGTTAGGATATATAACGTTATAGACGCATGTAATGTTACCACCGAGACGTAGGGACCGACACGCCTGGAATGTTGTCAAATGTTACATCCGAGATGTCAGGTTGCCTTAGATAAGGATATATAACGTTATAGATGTATATGCTGTTCCCTCCGAGAAGTAGGGTTCGACAGGCCAGGAATGTTGTCAAATATTGCATCCGAGATGTTAGGTTGCCTTAGGTTAGGATATATAACGTTATAGACGCATGTAATGTTACCACCGAGACGTAGGGACCGACACGCCTGGAATGTTGTCAAATGTTACATCCGAGATGTCAGGTTGCCTTCGGTTAGGATATATAACGTTATAGACATATATACTGTTCCCTCCGAGAAGTAGGGTTCGACAGGCCAGGAATGTTGTCAAATATTGCATACGAGATGTTAGGTTGCCTTAGATTAGGATATATACCGCTATAGACGTATATACTGAGCCCTCCGAGATGTAGGGTTCGACAGGCCAGGAATGTTGTCAAATATTGCATCCGAGATGTTAGGTTGCCTTAGATAAGGATATACAACGTTATAGACGCATATAATGTTCCCACCGAGAAGTAGCGTCCAACACGCCTGGAAGGTTGTAGAATATTACATCCGAGATGTTAGGTTGCCCTAGGTTAGGATATATAACGTTATAGACGTATATACTGTTCCCTCCGAGAAGTAGGGTTCGACAGGCTAGGAATGTTGTCAAATATTGCATCCGAGATGTTAGGTTGCCTTAGATAAGGATATATAACGTTATAGATGTATATGCTGTTCCCTCCGAGAAGTAGGGTTCGACAGGCCAGGAATGTTGTCAAATATTGCATCCGAGATGTTAGGTTGCCTTAGGTTAGGATATATAACGTTATAGACGCATGTAATGTTACCACCGAGACGTAGGGACCGACACGCCTGGAATGTTGTCAAATGTTACATCCGAGATGTCAGGTTGCCTTCGGTTAGGATATATAACGTTATAGACATATATACTGTTCCCTCCGAGAAGTAGGGTTCGACAGGCCAGGAATGTTGTCAAATATTGCATACGAGATGTTAGGCTGCCTTAGATTAGGATATATACCGCTATAGACGTATATACTGTTCCCTCCGAGATGTAGGGTTCGACAGGCCAGGAATGTTGTCAAATATTGCATCCGAGATGTTAGGTTGCCTTAGATAAGGATATACAGCGTTATAGACGCATATAATGTTCCCACCGAGAAGTAGGGTCCGACACGCCTGGAAGGTTGTAGAATATTACATCCGAGATGTTAGGTTGCCCTAGGTTAGGATATATAACGTTATAGACGTATATACTGTTCCCTCCGAGAAGTAGGGTTCGACAGGCTAGGAATGTTGTCAAATATTGCATCCGAGATGTTAGGTTGCCTTAGATAAGGATATATAACGTTATAGACGCATATAATGTTACCACCGAGACGTAGGGACCGACATGCCTGGAATGTTGTCAAATGTTACATCCGAGATGTTAGGTTGCCTTAGGTTAGGATATATAACGTTATAGACGCATGTAACTTTACCACCGAGACGTAGGGACCGACACACCTGGAATGTTGTCAAATGTTACATCCGAGATGTTAGGTTGTCTTAGGTTAGGATATATGACGTTACAGACGTATATACTGTTCCCTCCGAGATGTAGCGTTCGACAGGCCAGGAATGTTGTCACATATTTCATCCGAGATGTTAGGTTGCCTTAGATTAGGATATATACCGTTATAGACGTATATACTGTTTCCTCCGAGCAGTAAGGTTCGACAGGCCAGGTATGTTGTCAAATATTGCATCCGAGCTGTTAGGTTGCCTTAGATTAGGATATGCAACGTTATAGACGCATATAATGTTACCACCGAGAAGTCGGGTCCGACACGCCTGGAAGGTTGTAGAATATTACATCCGAGATGTTAGGTTGCCTTAGGTTAGGATATATAACGTTATAGACGTACATACTGTTCCCTCCGAGAAGTAGGGTTCGACAGGCAAGGAATGTTGTCAAATATTGCATCCGAGATGTTAGATTGCCTTAGATTACGATATCGACCGTTATGGACGCATATAATATTCCCACCGAAGAGTATGCACCGACACGCGAGGAATATTGTACAATATTATGTCTGAGATAATAGGTTGCCTTAGATTAGGATATACAACGTTATAGACTCATATAATGTTCCCACCGAGAAGTAGGGTCCGACACGCCTTGAATGATGTAGAATATTACATCCGAGATGTCAGTTTGCCTTCGGTTAGGATATATAACGTTATAGACGTATATACTGTTCCCTCCGAGAAGTAGGGTTCGACAGGCCAGGAATGTTGTCAAATATTGCATACGAGATGTTAGGCTGCCTTAGATTAGGATATATACCGCTATAGACGTATATACTGTTCCCTCCGAGATGTAGGGTTCGACAGGCCAGGAATGTTGTCAAATATTGCATCCGAGATGTTAGGTTGCCTTAGATAAGGATATACAACGTTATAGACGCATATAATGTTCCCACCGAGAAGTAGGGTCCAACACGCCTGGAAGGTTGTAGAATATTACATCCGAGATGTTAGGTTGCCCTAGGTTAGGATATATAACGTTATAGACGTATATACTGTTCCCTCCGAGAAGTAGGGTTCGACAGGCTAGGAATGTTGTCAAATATTGCATCCGAGATGTTAGGTTGCCTTAGATAAGGATATATAACGTTATAGATGTATATGCTGTTCCCTCCGAGAAGTAGGGTTCGACAGGCCAGGAATGTTGTCAAATATTGCATCCGAGATGTTAGGTTGCCTTAGGTTAGGATATACAACGTTATAGACTCATATAATGTTCCCACCGAGAAGTAGGGTCCGACACGCCTTGAATGCTGTAGAATATTACATCCGAGATGTCAGGTTGCCTTCGGTTAGGATATATAACGTTATAGACGTATATACTGTTCCCTCCGAGAAGTAGGGTTCCACAGGCCAGGAATGTTGTCAAATATTGCATCCGAGAAGTTAGGTTGCCTTAGATTAGGAAATATACCGTTATAGACGCATGTAATGTTACAACCGAGACGTAGGGACCGACATGCCTGGAATGTTGTCAAATGTTACATCCGAGATGTTAGGTTGCCTTAGGTTAGGATATATGACGTTATAGACGTATATACTGTTCCCTCCGAGAAGTAGGGTTCGACAGGCCTGGAATGTTGTCAAATATTGCATCCGAGATGTTAGGTTGCCTTAGATTAGGAAATATACCGTTATAGACGCATGTAATGTTACCACCGAGACGTAGGGTTCGACAGGCTAGGAATGTTGTCAAATATTGCATCCGAGATGTTAGGTTGCCTTAGATAAGGATATATAACGTTATAGACGCATATAATGTTACCACCGAGACGTAGGGACCGACATGCCTGGAATGTTGTCAAATGTTACATCCGAGATGCTAGGTTGCCTTAGGTTAGGATATATAACGTTATAGACGTATATACTGTTCCCTCCGAGAAGTATTGTTCGACAGGTCAGGAATGTTGTCAAATATTGCATCCGAGATGTTAGGTTGCCTTAGGTTAGGATATATAACGTTATAGACGCATGTAACGTTTCCACCGAGACGTAGGGACCGACACGCCTGGAATGTTGTCAAATGTTACATCCGAGATGTTAGGTTGCCTTAGGTTAGGGTATATAACGTTATAGACGTATATACTGTTCCCTCCGAGAAGTAGGGTTCGACAGGCCAGGAATGTTGTCAAATATTGCATCCGAGATGTTAGGTTGCCTTAGATAAGGATATATAACGTTATAGACGCATATAATGTTACCACCGAGACGTAGGGACCGACATGCCTGGAATGTTGTCAAATGTTACATCCGAGATGTTAGGTTGCCTTAGGTTAGGATATATGACGTTATAGACGTATATACTGTTCCCTCCGAGAAGTAGGGTTCGACAGGCCAGGAATGTTGTCAAATATTGCATCCGAGATGTTAGGTTGCCTTAGATTAGGAAATATACCGTTATAGACGCATGTAATGTTCCCTCCGAGAAGTAGGGTTCGACAGGCCAGGAATGTTGTCAAATATTGCATCCGAGATGTTAGGTTGCCTTAGGTTAGGATATATAACGTTATAGACGCATATAATGTTACCACCGAGACGTAGGGACCGACATGCCTGGAATGTTGTCAAATGTTACATCCGAAATGTTAGGTTGCCTTAGGTTAGGATTTATGACGTTATAGACGTATATACTGTTCCGTCCGAGAAGTATTGTTCGACAGGTCAGGAATGTTGTCAAATATTACATACGAGATGTTAGTTGGCCTAAGGTTAGGATATATAACGTTATAGACGCATGTAATTTTACCACCGAGACGTAGGGACCGACACGCCTGGAATGTTGTCAAATGTTACATCCGAGATGTTAGGTTGCCTTAGGCTAGGATATATGACGTTATAGATGTATATGCTGTTCCCTCCGAGAAGTAGGGTTCGACAGGCCAGGAATGTTGTCAAATATTGCATCCGAGATGTTAGGTTGCCTTAGATTAGGATATATACCGCTATAGACGTATATACTGTTCCCTACGAGATGTAGGGTTCGACAGGCTAGGAATGTTGTCAAATATTGCATCCGAGATGTTAGGTTGCCTTAGATTAGGATATACAACGTTATAGGCGCATATAATGTTCCCACCGAGAAGTAGGGTCCGACATGCCTGGAATGTTGTAGAATAATATATCCGAGATGTCAGGTTGCCTTAGGTTAGGATATATAACGTTATAGACGTATATACTGTTCCCTCCGAGAAGTAGGGTTCGACAGGCCAGGAATGTTGTCAAATATTGCATCCGAGATGTTAGGTTGCCTTAGGTTAGGATATATAACGTTATAGACGCATGTAACGTTACCACCGAGACGTAGGGACCGACACGCCTGGAATGTTGTCAAATGTTACATCCGAGATGTTAGGTTGCCTTAGGTTAGGATATATAACGTTATAGACGTATATACTGTTCCCACCGAGAAGTAGGGTTCGACACGCCAGGAATGTTGTCAAACATTACATACCAGATGTTAGTTGGCCTTAGGTTAGGATATATAACGTTATAGACGCATGTAATGTTACCACCGAGACGTAGGGACCGACACGCCTGGAATGTGGTAAAATGTTACATCCGAGATGTCAGGTTGCCTAAGATTAGGATATATACCCTTATAGACGCATGTAATGTTACCACCGAGATGTAGGTTCCGACACGCCTGGAATGATGTAGAATATTACATCCGACATGTCAGGTTGCCTTAGGTTAGGATATATAACGTTATAGACGTATATACTGTTCCCTCCGAGAAGTAGGGTTCGACAGGCCAGGAATGTTGTCAAATATTGCATCCGAGATGTTAGGTTGCCTTAGATTAGGATATACAACGTTATAGACCCATATACTGTTCCCACCGAGAAGTAGGGTCCGACACGCCAGGAATGTTGTGAAATATTAAATCCGAGTTGTTACGTTGCCGTTATAGACGCATTAATGTTACCACCGAGACGTAGGGACCGACACGCCTGGAATGTTGTCAAATGTTACATCCGAGATGTTAGGTTGCCTTAGGTTAGGATATATATCGTTATAGACGTATATACTGTTCCCACCGAGGGGTAGGGTCCGACACGCCTGGAAGGTTGTCAAATGTTACATCCGAGATGTTAGGTTGCCTTAGGTTAGGATATATAACGTTATAGACGCATGTCATGTTACCACCGAGACGTAGGTCCGACACGATTGGAATGTTGTCAAATGTTACATCCGAGATGTTAGGTTGCCTTAGGTTAGGATATATAACGTTATAGACGCATGTCATGTTACCACCGAGACGTAGGGACCGACACGCCTGGAATGTTGTCAAATGTTACATCCAAGATGTTAGGTTGCCTTATGTTAGGATGTATGACGCTACAAACGTATATACTGTTCCCTCCGAGAAGTAGGGTTCGGCAGGCCAGGAATGTTGTCAAACATTGCATCCGAGATGTTAGATTGCCTTAGATTACGATATCTACCGTTATAGACGCATATAATATTCCCACCGAAAAGTATGCACCGACACGCCAGGAATATTGTAAAATATTACATCTGAGATAATAGGTTGCCTTAGATTAGGATTTACAACGTTATAGACTCATATAATGTTCCCACCGAGAAGTAGGGTCCGACACGCCTGGAATGATGTAGAATATTACATCCGAGATGTCAGGTTGCCTTAGGTTAGGATATATAACGTTATAGACGCATGTAATGTTACCACCGAGAAGTAGGGTCCGACACGCCAGGAATGTTTAAAATATTACGTCTGAGATGATAGGTTGCCTTAGGTTACGATATATACCGTTATAGACGCATGTAATGTTACCACTGAGAGGTAGGGCCGACTCGCCTGGAATGTTGTCAAATGTTACATTCGAGATGGTAGGTTGCCTTAGGTTAGGCTATATGACGTTATAGACGTATATACTGTTCCCTCCGAGAAGTAGGGTTCGACAGGCTAGGAATGTTGTCAAATATTGGATCCGAGATGTTAGGTTGCCTTAGGTTAGGATATATGACGTTATAGACGCATGTAGTGTTACCTCCGAGACGTAGGGACCGACATGCCTGGAATGTTGTCAAATGTTACATCCGAGATGTTAGGTTGCCTTAGGTTAGGATTTATGACGTTATAGACGTATATGCTGTTCCCTCCGAGAAGTAGGGCTCGACAGGCCAGGAATGTTGTCAAATATTGCATCCGAGATATTAGGTTGCCTTAGGTTAGCATATATAACGTTATAGACGCACGTAATGTTACCAGCGAGACGTAGGGTTCCAACACGCCTGGAATGTTGTCAAATGTTATATCCGAGATGTTAGGTTGCCTTAGGTTAGGATATATAACGTTATAGACGTATATACTGTTCCCACCGAGAAGTAGGGTTCGACACGCCAGGAATGTTGTCAAATATTACATACGAGATGTTAGTTGGCCTAAGGTTAGGATATATAACGTTATTGACGCATGTAATGTTACCACCGAGACGTAGGGACCGACACGCCTGGAATGTTGTCAAATGTTACATCCGAGATGTTAGGTTGCCTTAGGCTAGGATATATGACGTTATAGATGTATATGCTGTTCCCTCCGAGAAGTAGGGTTCGACAGGCCAGGAATGTTGTCAAATATTGCATCCGAGATGTTAGGTTGCCTTAGGTTAGGATATATAACGTTATAGACGCATGTAACGTTACCACCGAGACGTAGGGACCGACACGCCTGGAATGTTGTCAAATGTTACATCCGAGATGTTAGGTTGCCTTAGTTTAGGATATATAACGTTATAGACGTATATACTGTTCCCACCGAGAAGTAGGGTTCGACACGCCAGGAATGTTGTCAAACATTACATACCAGATGTTAGTTGGCCTTAGGTTAGGATATATAACGTTATAGACGCATGTAATGTTACCACCGAGACGTAGGGACCGACACGCCTGGAATGTGGTAAAATGTTACATCCGAGATGTCAGGTTGCCTAAGATTAGGATATATACCGTTATAGACGCATGTAATGTTACCACCGAGACGTAGGGACCGACACGCCTGGAATGTTACCAAATGTTACATCCGAGATGTTAGGTTGCCTTAGGCTAGGATATATGACGTCATAGAGGTATATGCTGTTCCCTCCGAGAAGTAGGGTTCGACAGGCCAGGAATGTTGTCAAATATTGCATCCGAGATGTTAGGTTGCCTTAGGTTAGAATATATAACGTTATAGACACATGTAATGTTACCACGGAGACGTAGGGACCGACACGCCTGGAATGTTGTCAAATGTTACATCCGAGACGTTAGGTTGCCTTAGGTTAGGATATATATCGTTATAGACGTTATACTGTTCCCACCGAGAGGTAGGGTTCGACAGGCCAGGAATGTTGTCAAATATTGCATCCGAGATGTTAGGTTGCCTTAGGTTAGGATATATAACGTTATAGACGCATGTAATGTTACCACCGAGACGTAGGGACCGACACGCCTGGAATGTTGTCAAACGTTACATCCGAGATGTTAGGTTGCCTTATGTTAGGATATATTACGCTACAAACGTATATACTGTTCCCTCCGAGAAGTAGGGTTCGACTGGCCAGGAATGTTGTCAAACATTGCATCCGAGATGTTAGGTTGCCTTAGGTTAGGATATATAACGTTATAGACGCATGTAATCTTACCACCGTGACGTAGTGACCGACGCGCCTGGAATGTTGTCAAATGTTACATCCGAGATGTTAGGTTGCCTTAGGTTAGGATATAGGACGTTACAGACGTATATACTGCTCCCTCCGAGAAGTAGGTTTCGACAGGCCAGGAATGTTGTCAAATATTACATCCGAGTTGTTACGTTGCCGTTATAGACGCATTAATGTTACCACCGAGATGTAGGGTCCGACACGCATGGAATGATGTAGAATATTACATCCGACATGTCAGGTTGCCTTAGGTTAGGATATATAACGTTATAGACGTATATACTGTTCCCTCCGAGAAGTAGGGTTCGACAGGCCAGGAATGTTGTCAAATATTGCATCCGAGATGTTAGGTTGCCTTAGATTAGGATATATACCGTTATAGACGTATATAATGTTCCCTCCGAGAAGTAGGGTTCGACAGGCCAGGAATGTTGTCAAATATTGCATCCGAGATGTTAGGTTGCCTTAGATTATGATATACAACGTTATAGACGCATATAATGTTCCCACCGAGATGTAGGTTCCGACACGCCTGGAATGATGTAGAATATTACATCCGACATGTCAGGTTGCCTTAGGTTAGGATATATGACGTTACAGACGTATATACTGCTCCCTCCGAGAAGTAGGTTTCGACAGGCCAGGAATGCTGTCAAATATTACATCCGAGTTGTTACGTTGCCGTTATAGACGCATTAATGTTACCACCGAGATGTAGGGTCCGACACGCATGGAATGATGTAGAATATTACATCCGACATGTCAGGTTGCCTTAGGTTAGGATATATAACGTTATAGACGTATATACTGTTCCCTCCGAGAAGTAGGGTTCGACAGGCCAGGAATGTTGTCAAATATTGCATCCGAGATGTTAGGTTGCCTTAGATTAGGATATATAACGTTATAGACGTATATACTGTTCCCTCCGAGAAGTAGGGTTCGACAGGCCAGGAATGTTGTCAAATATTGCATCCGAGATGTTAGGTTGCCTTAGATTAGGATATACAACGTTATAGACCCATATACTGTTCCCACCGAGAAGTAGGGTCCGACACGCCAGGAATGTTGTGAAATATTAAATCCGAGTTGTTACGTTGCCGTTATAGACGCATTAATGTTACCACCGAGACGTAGGGACCGACACGCCTGGAATGTTGTCAAATGTTACATCCGAGATGTTAGGTTGCCTTAGGTTAGGATATATATCGTTATAGACGTATATACTGTTCCCACCGAGGGGTAGGGTCCGACACGCCTGGAAGGTTGTCAAATGTTACATCCGAGATGTTAGGTTGCCTTAGGTTAGGATATATAACGTTATAGACGCATGTCATGTTACCACCGAGACGTAGGTCCGACACGATTGGAATGTTGTCAAATGTTACATCCGAGATGTTAGGTTGCCTTACGTTAGGATATATAACGTTATAGACGCATGTCATGTTACCACCGAGACGTAGGGACCGACACGCTTGGAATGTTGTCAAATGTTACATCCAAGATGTTAGGTTGCCTTATGTTAGGATGTATGACGCTACAAACGTATATACTGTTCCCTCCGAGAAGTAGGGTTCGGCAGGCCAGGAATGTTGTCAAACATTGCATCCGAGATGTTAGATTGCCTTAGATTACGATATCTACCGTTATAGACGCATATAATATTCCCACCGAAAAGTATGCACCGACACGCCAGGAATATTGTAAAATATTACATCTGAGATAATAGGTTGCCTTAGATTAGGATTTACAACGTTATAGACTCATATAATGTTCCCACCGAGAAGTAGGGTCCGACACGCCTGGAATGATGTAGAATATTACATCCGAGATGTCAGGTTGCCTTAGGTTAGGATATATAACGTTATAGACGCATGTAATGTTACCACCGAGAAGTAGGGTCCGACACGCCAGGAATGTTTAAAATATTACGTCTGAGATGATAGGTTGCCTTAGGTTACGATATATACCGTTATAGACGCATGTAATGTTACCACTGAGAGGTAGGGCCGACTCGCCTGGAATGTTGTCAAATGTTACATTCGAGATGGTAGGTTGCCTTAGGTTAGGCTATATGACGTTGTAGACGTATATACTGTTCCCTCCGAGAAGTAGGGTTCGACAGGCTAGGAATGTTGTCAAATATTGGATCCGAGATGTTAGGTTGCCTTAGGTTAGGATATATATCGTTATAGACGTATATACTGTTCCCACCGAGGGGTAGGGTCCGACACGCCTGGAAGGTTGTCAAATGTTACATCCGAGATGTTAGGTTGCCTTAGGTTAGGATATATAACGTTATAGACGCATGTCATGTTACCACCGAGACGTAGGGTTCGACAGGCCAGGAATGTTGTCAAATATTGCAATCGAGATGTTAGGCTGCCTTAGATTAGGATATATACCGTTATAAACGTATATACTGTTCCCTCCGAGAAGTAGGGTTCGACAGGCCTGGAATGTTGTAGAATAATACATCCGAGATGTCAGGTTGCCTTAGGTTAGGATATATAACGTTATAGACGTATATACTCTTCCCTCCGAGAAGTACGGTTCGACAGGCCAGGAATGTTGTCAAATATTGCATCCGAGATGTTAGGTTGCCTTAGGTTAGGATATATAACGTTATAGACGCATGTAATGTTACCACCGAGACGTAGAGACCGACGCGCCTGGAATGTTGTCAAATGTTACATCCGAGATATTAGGTTGCCTTAGGTTAGGATATATGACGTTATAGACGTATATACTGTTCCCTCCGAGAAGTAGGGTTCGACAGGCCAGGAATGTTGTCAAATATTGCATCCGAGATGTTAGGTTGCCTTAGGTTAGGATATATACCATTATAGACGCATGTAATGTTACCACCGAGACGTAGGGAACGACAAGCCTGGAATGTTGTCAAATGTTACATCCGAGATGTTAGGTTGCCTTAGGTTAGGATATATGACGTTATATACGTATACACTGTTCCCTCCGAGTAGTAGGGTTCGACAGGCCAGGAATGTTGTCAAATATTGCATCCGAAATGTTAGGTTGCCTTAGGTTATGATATATGACGTTACAGACGTATATACTGCTCCCTCCGAGAAGTAGGTTTCGACAGGCCAGGAATGTTGTCAAATATTACATTCGAGTTGTTACGTTGCCGTTATAGACGCATTAATGTTACCACCGAGATGTAGGGTCCGACACGCCTGGAATGATGTAGAATATTACATCCGACATGTCAGGTTGCCTTAGGTTAGGATATATAACGTTATAGACGTATATACTGTTCCCTCCGAGAAGTAGGGTTCGACAGGCCAGGAATGTTGTCAAATATTGCATCCGAGATGTTAGGTTGCCTTAGATTAGGATATATACCGTTATAGACGTATATAATGTTCCCTCCGAGAAGTAGGGTTCGACAGGCCAGGAATGTTGTCAAATATTGCATCCGAGACGTTAGGTTGCCTTAGATTATGATATACAACGTTATAGACGCATATAATGTTCCCACCGAGATGTAGGTTCCGACACGCCTGGAATGATGTAGAATATTACATCCGACATGTCAGGTTGCCTTAGGTTAGGATATATAACGTTATAGACGTATATACTCTTCCCTCCGAGAAGTACGGTTCGACAGGCCAGGAATGTTGTCAAATGTTACATCCGAGATGTTAGGTTGCCTTAGGTTAGGATATATGACGCTACAGACGTATATACTGTTCCCTCCGAGAAGTAGGGTTCGACAGGCCAGGAATGTTGTCAAATATTGCAATCGAGATGTTAGGCTGCCTTAGATTAGGATATATACCGTTATAAACGTATATACTGTTCCCTCCGAGAAGTAGGGTTCGACAGGCCTGGAATGTTGTAGAATAATACATCCGAGATGTCAGGTTGCCTTAGGTTAGGATATATAACGTTATAGACGTATATACTCTTCCCTCCGAGAAGTACGGTTCGACAGGCCAGGAATGTTGTCAAATATTGCATCCGAGATGTTAGGTTGCCTTAGGTTAGGATATATAACGTTATAGACGCATGTAATGTTACCACCGAGACGTAGAGACCGACGCGCCTGGAATGTTGTCAAATGTTACATCCGAGATATTAGGTTGCCTTAGGTTAGGATATATGACGTTATAGACGTATATACTGTTCCCTCCGAGAAGTAGGGTTCGACAGGCCAGGAATGTTGTCAAATATTGCATCCGAGATGTTAGGTTGCCTTAGGTTAGGATATATACCATTATAGACGCATGTAATGTTACCACCGAGACGTAGGGAACGACAAGCCTGGAATGTTGTCAAATGTTACATCCGAGATGTTAGGTTGCCTTAGGTTAGGATATATGACGTTATATACGTATACACTGTTCCCTCCGAGTAGTAGGGTTCGACAGGCCAGGAATGTTGTCAAATATTGCATCCGAAATGTTAGGTTGCCTTAGGTTATGATATATGACGTTACAGACGTATATACTGCTCCCTCCGAGAAGTAGGTTTCGACAGGCCAGGAATGTTGTCAAATATTACATTCGAGTTGTTACGTTGCCGTTATAGACGCATTAATGTTACCACCGAGATGTAGGGTCCGACACGCCTGGAATGATGTAGAATATTACATCCGACATGTCAGGTTGCCTTAGGTTAGGATATATAACGTTATAGACGTATATACTGTTCCCTCCGAGAAGTAGGGTTCGACAGGCCAGGAATGTTGTCAAATATTGCATCCGAGATGTTAGGTTGCCTTAGATTAGGATATATACCGTTATAGACGTATATAATGTTCCCTCCGAGAAGTAGGGTTCGACAGGCCAGGAATGTTGTCAAATATTGCATCCGAGACGTTAGGTTGCCTTAGATTATGATATACAACGTTATAGACGCATATAATGTTCCCACCGAGATGTAGGTTCCGACACGCCTGGAATGATGTAGAATATTACATCCGACATGTCAGGTTGCCTTAGGTTAGGATATATAACGTTATAGACGTATATACCCTTCCCTCCGAGAAGTACGGTTCGACAGGCCAGGAATGTTGTCAAATATTGCATCCGAGATGTTAGGTTGCCTTAGATTAGGATATATACCATTATAGACGCATGTAATGTTACCACCGAGACGTAGGGAACGACACGCCTGAAATGTTGTCAAATGTTACATCCGAGATGTTAGATTGCCTTAGGTTAGGATATATGACGTTATATACGTATATACTGTTCCCTCCGAGTAGTAGGGTTCGACAGGCCAGGAATGTTGTCAAATATTGCATCCGAGATGTTAGGTTGCCTTAGATTAGGATATACAACGTTATAGACTCATATAATGTTCCCACCGAGAAGTAGGGTCCGACACGCCTGGAATGATGTAGAATATTACATCCGACATGTCAGGTTGCCTTAGGTTAGGATATATAACGTTATAGGCGTATATACTGTTCCCTCCGAGTAGTAGGGTTCGACAGGCCAGGAATGTTGTCAAATATTGCATCCGAGATGTTAGGTTGCCTTAGACTAGGATATATATCGTTATAGACGTATATACTGTTCCCTCCGAGAAGTAGGGTTCGACAGGCCAGGAATGTTGTCAAACATTGCATCCGAGATGTTAGATTGCCTTAGATTACGATATCGACCGTTATAGACGCATATAATATTCCCACCGAAAAGTATGCACCGACACGCCAGGAATATTGTAAAATATTACGTCTGAGATAATAGGTTGCCTTAGATTAGGATTTACAACGTTATAGACTCATATAATGTTCCCACCGAGAAGTAGGGTCCGACACGGCTGGAATTATGTAGAATATTACATCCGACATGTCAGGTTGCCTTAGGTTAGGATATATACCGTTATAGACGTATATACTGTTCCCTCCGAAAAGTAGGGTTCGACAGGCCAGGAATGTTGTCAAATATTGCATCCGAGATGTTAGGTTGCGTTAGATTAGGATATACAACGTTATAGACGCATATAATGTTTCCACCGAGAAGAAGGGTCCGACACGCCTGGAAGGTTGTCAAATGTTACATCCGAGATGTTAGGTTGCCTTAGGTTAGGATATATAACGTTATAGACGCATGTAATGTTACCACCGAGACGTAGGTCCGACACGATTGGAATGTTGTCAAATGTTACATCCGAGATGTTAGGTTGCCTTAGGTTAGGATATATAACGTTATAGACGCATGTCATGTTACCACCGAGACGTAGGGACCGACACGCCTGGAATGTTGTCAAATGTTACATCCAAGATGTTAGGTTGCCTTATGTTAGGATGTATGACGCTACAAAAGTATATACTGTTCCCTCCGAGAAGTAGGGTTCGGCAGGCCAGGAATGTTGTCAAACATTGCATCCGAGATGTTAGATTGCCTTAGATTACGATATCTACCGTTATAGACGCATATAATATTCCCACCGAAAAGTATGCACCGACACGCCAGGAATATTGTAAAATATTACATCTGAGATAATAGGTTGCCTTAGATTAGGATTTACAACGTTATAGACTCATATAATGTTCCCACCGAGAAGTAGGGTCCGACACGCCTGGAATGATGTAGAATATTACATCCGAGATGTCAGGTTGCCTTAGGTTAGGATATATAACGTTATAGACGCATGTAATGTTACCACCGGGACGTAGGGACCGACATGCCTGGAATGTTGTCAAATGTTACATCCGAGATTTTAGGTTGCCTTAGGTTATGATATATGAGGTTTTAGACGTATATACTGTTCCCTCCGAGAAGTAGGGTTCGACAGGCCAGGAATGTTGTCAAATATTGCATCCGAGATGTTAGGTTGCCTTAGGTTAGGATATATAACGTTATAGACGCATGTAATGTTACCACCGAGACGTAGAGACCGACACGCCTGGAATGTTGTCAAATGTTACATCCGAGATGTTAGGTTGCCTTAGGTTAGGATATATGACGTTATAGACGTATATACTGTTCCCTCCGAGAAGTAGGGTTCGACAGGCCAGGAATGTTGTCAAATATTGCATCCGAGATGTTAGGTTGCCTTAGGTTAGGATATATATCGTTATAGACGTATATACTGTTCCCACCGAGAGGTAGGGTTCGACAGGCCAGGAATGTTGTCAAATATTGCATCCGAGATGTTAGGTTGCCTTAGGTTAGGATATATAACGTTATAGACGCATGTAGTGTTACCTCCGAGACGTAGGGACCGACATGCCTGGAATGTTGTCAAATGTTACATCCGAGAAGTTAGGTTGCCTTATGTTAGGATATATGACGCTACAGACGTATATACTGTTCCCTCCGAGATGTAGGGTTCGACAGGCCAGGAATGTTGTCAAATATTGCATCCCAGATGTTAGGTTGCCTTAGATTAGGATATACAACGTTATAGACGCATATAATGTTCCCACCGAGAAGTAGGTTCCGACACGCCTGGAATGTTGTAGAATAATACATCCGAGATGTCAGGTTGCCTTAGGTTAGGATATATAACGTTATAGACGTATATACTCTTCCCTCCGAGATGTACGGTTCGACAGGCCAGGAATGTTGTCAAATATTGCATCCGAGATGTTAGGTTGCCTTAGATTAGGATATATACCATTATAGACGCATGTAATGTTACCACCGAGACGTAGGGAACGACACGCCTGGAATGTTGTCAAATGTTACATCCGAGGTGTTAGATTGCCTTAGGTTAGGATATATGACGTTATATACGTATATACTGTTCCCTCCGAGTAGTAGGGTTCGACAGGCCAGGAATGTTGTCAAATATTGCATCCGAGATGTTAGGTTGCCTTAGACTAGGATATATATCGTTATAGACGTATATACTGTTCCCTCCGAGAAGTAGGGTTCGACAGGCCAGGAATGTTGTCAAACATTGCATCCGAGATGTTAGATTGCCTTAGATTACGATATCGACCGTTATAGACGCATATAATATTCCCACCGAAAAGTATGCACCGACACGCCAGGAATATTGTAAAATATTACGTCTGAAATAATAGGTTGCCTTAGATTAGGATTTACAACGTTATAGACTCATATAATGTTCCCACCGAGAAGTAGGGTCCGACACGCCTGGAATTATGTAGAATATTACATCCGAAATGTCAGGTTGCCTTAGGTTAGGATATATACCGTTATAGACGTATATACTGTTCCCTCCGAAAAGTAGGGTTCGACAGGCCAGGAATGTTGTCAAATATTGCATCCGAGATGCTAGGTTGCCTTAGATTAGGATATACAACGTTATAGACGCATATAATGTTTCCTTTGAGAAGAAGGGTCCGACACGCCTGGAAGGTTGTCAAATGTTACATCCGAGATGTTAGGTTGCCTTAGGTTAGGGTATATAACGTTATAGACGCATGTCATGTTACCACCGAGACGTAGGTCCGACACGATTGGAATGTTGTCAAATGTTACATCCGAGATGTTAGGTTGCCTTAGGTTAGGATATATAACGTTATAGACGCATGTCATGTTACCACCGAGACGTAGGGACCGACACGCCTGGAATGTTGTCAAATGTTACATCCAAGATGTTAGGTTGCCTTATGTTAGGATGTATGACGCTACAAACGTATATACTGTTTCCTCCGAGAAGTAGGGTTCGGCAGGCCAGGAATGTTGTCAAACATTGCATCCGAGATGTTAGATTGCCTTAGATTACGATATCTACCGTTATAGACGCATATAATATTCCCACCGAAAAGTATGCACCGACACGCCAGGAATATTGTAAAATATTACATCTGAGATAATAGGTTGCCTTAGATTAGGATTTACAACGTTATAGACTCATATAATGTTCCCACCGAGAAGTAGGGTCCGACACGCCTGGAATAATGTAGAATATTACATCCGAGATGTCAGGTTGCCTTAGGTTAGGATATATAACGTTATAGACGCATGTAATGTTACCACCGAGAAGTAGGGTCCGACACGCCAGGAATGTTTAAAATATTACGTCTGAGATGATAGGTTGCCTTAGGTTACGATATATACCGTTATAGACGCATGTAATGTTACCACTGAGACGTAGGGCCGACCCGCCTGGAATGTTGTCAAATGTTACATTCGAGATGGTAGGTTGCCTTAGGTTAGGCTATATGACGTTATAGACGTATATACTGTTCCCTCCGAGAAGTAGGGTTCGACAGGCTAGGAATGTTGTCAAATATTGGATCCGAGATTTTAGGTTGCCTTAGGTTAGGATATATATCGTTATAGACGTATATACTGTTCCCACCGAGAGGTAGGGTTCCACAGGCCAGGAATGTTGTCAAATGTTACATCCGAGATGTTACGTTGCCTTAGGTTAGGATATATGACGTTATATACGTATATACTGTTCCCTCCGAGTAGTAGGGTTCGACAGGCCAGGAATGTTGTCAAATATTGCATCCGAGATGTTAGGTTGCCTTAGATTAGGATATACAACGTTATAGACTCATATAATGTTCCCACCGAGAAGTAGGGTCCGACACGCCTGGAATGATGCAGAATATTACATCCGACATGTCAGGTTGCCTTTGGTTAGGATATACAACGTTATAGACGTATATACTGTTCCCTCCGAGAAGTAGGGTTCGACTGGCTAGGAATGTTGTCAAATATTGCATCCGAGATGTTAGGTTGCCTTAGATTAGGATATATAACGTTATAGACGCATATAATGTTACCACCGAGACGTAGGGACCGACATTCCTGGAATGTTGTCAAATGTTACATCCGAGATTTTAGGTTGCCTTAGGTTATGATATATGACGTTTTAGACGTATATACTGTTCCCTCCGAGATGTAGGGTTCGACAGGCTAGGAATGTTGTCAAATATTGCATCCGAGATGTTAGGTTGCCTTAGGTTAGGATATATAACGTTATAGACGCATGTAATGTTACCACCGAGACGTAGAGACCGACACGCCTGGAATGTTGTCAAATGTTACATCCGAGATGTTAGGTTGCCTTAGGTTAGGATATATGACGTTATAGACGTATATACTGTTCCCTCCGAGAAGTACGGTTCGACAGGCCAGGAATGTTGTCAAATATTGCATCCGAGATGTTAGGTTGCCTTAGATTAGGATATATACCATTATAGACGCATGTAATGTTACCACCGAGACGTAGGGAACGACACGCCTGGAATGTTGTCAAATGTTACATCCGAGATGTTAGATTGCCTTAGGTTAGGATATATGACGTTATATACGTATATACTCTTCCCTCCGAGAAGTACGGTTCGACAGGCCAGGAATGTTGTCAAATATTGCATCCGAGATGTTAGGTTGCCTTAGATTAGGATATATACCATTATAGACGCATGTAATGTTACCACCGAGACGTAGGGAACGCCACGCCTGGAATGTTGTCAAATGTTACATCCGAGATGTTAGGTTGCCTTATGTTAGGATATATGACGCTACAGACGTATATACTGTTCCCTCCGAGTAGTAGGGTTCGACAGGCCAGGAATGTTGTCAAATATTGCATCCGAGATGTTAGGTTGCCTTAGATTAGGATATACAACGTTATAGACTCATATAATGTTGCCACCGAGAAGTAGAGACCGACGCGCCTGGAATGTTGTAAAATGTTACATCCGAGATGTTAGGTTGCCTTAGGTTAGGATTTATGACGTTATAGACGTATATACTGTTCCCACCGAGAAGTAGGGTTCGACAGGCCAAGAATGTTGTCAAATATTGCATCCGAGATGTTAGGTTGCCTTAGGTTAGGATATATAACGTTATAGACGCATGTAGTGTTACCTCCGAGACGTAGGGACCGACATGCCTGGAATGTTGTCAAATGTTACATCCGAGATGTTAGGTTGCCTTATGTTAGGATATATGACGCTAAAGACGTATATACTCTTCCCTCCGAGAAGTACGGTTCGACAGGCCAGGAATGTTGTCAAATATTGCATCCGAGATGTTAGGTTGCCTTAGATTAGGATATATACCATTATAGACGCATGTAATGTTACCACCGAGACGTAGGGAACGCCACGCCTGGAATGTTGTCAAATGTTACATCCGAGATGTTAGGTTGCCTTAGGTTAGGATATATATCGTTATAGACGCATATACTGTTCCCACCGAGAGGTAGGGTTCGACAGGCCAGGAATGTTGTCAAATATTGCATCCGAGCTGTTAGGTTGCCTTAGGTTAGGATATATAACGTTATAGACGCATGTAGTGTTACCTCCGAGACGTAGGGACCGACATGCCTGGAATGTTGTCAAATGTTACATCCGAGATGTTAGGTTGCCTTATGTTAGGATATATGACGCTACAGACGTATATACTGTTCCCTCCGAGAAGTAGGGTTCGACAGGCCAGGAATGTTGTCAAATGTTACATCCCAGATGTTAGGTTGCCTTAGATTAGGATATACAACGTTATAGAAGCATATAATGTTCCCACCGAGAAGTAGGTTCCGACACGCCTGGAATGTTGTAGAATAATACATCCGAGATGTCAGGTTGCCTTAGGTTAGGATATATAACGTTATAGACGTATATACCCTTCCCTCCGAGAAGTACGGTTCGACAGGCCAGGAATGTTGCCAAATATTGCATCCGAGATGTTAGGTTGCCTTAGATTAGGATATATACCATTATAGACGCATGTAATGTTACCACCGAGACGTAGGGAACGACACGCCTGAAATGTTGTCAAATGTTACATCCGAGATGTTAGATTGCCTTAGGTTAGGATATATGACGTTATATACGTATATACTGTTCCCTCCGAGTAGTAGGTTTCGACAGGCCAGGAATGTTGTCAAATATTGCATCCGAGATGTTAGGTTGCCTTAGATTAGGATATACAACGTTATAGACTCATATAATGTTCCCACCGAGAAGTAGGGTCCGACACGCCTGGAATGATGTAGAATATTACGTCCGACATGTCAGGTTGCCTTAGGTTAGGATATATAACGTTATAGACGTATATACTGTTCCCTCCGAGAAGTAGGGTTCGACAGGCCAGGAATGTTGTCAAATATTGCATCCGAGATGTTAGGCTGCCTTAGATTAGGATATACAACGTTATAGACGCATATACTGTTCCCACCGAGAAGTAGGGTCCGACACGCCAGGAATGTTGTGAAATATTAAATCCGAGTTGTTGCGTTGCCGTTATAGACGCATTAATGTTACCGCCGAGACGTAGGGACCGACACGCCTGGAATGTTGTCAAATGTTACATCCGAGATGTTAGGTTGCCTTAGGTTAGGATATATATCGTTATAGACGTATATACTGTTCCCACCGAGGGGTAGGGTTCGACAGGCCAGGAATGTTGTCAAATATTGCATCCGAGATGTTAGGTTGCCTTAGGTTAGGATATATAACGTTATAGACGCATGTAATGTTACCACCGAGACGTAGGGACCGACACGCCTGGAATGTTGTCAAATGTTACATCCGAGATGTTAGGTTGCCTGAGGTTAGGATATATGACGTTACAGACGTATATACTGTTCCCTCCGAGAAGTAGGGTTCGACAGGCCTGGAATGTTGTCAAATGTTACATCCGAGATGTTAGGTTGCCTGAGGTTAGGATATATGACGTTACAGACGTATATACTGTTCCCTCCGAGAAGTAGGGTTCGACAGGCCAGGAATGATGTAGAATATTACATCCGAGATGTCAGGTTGCCTAAGGTTAGGATATATGGCGTTACAGGCGTATATACTGTTCCCTCCGAGAAGTAGGGTTCGACAGGCCAGGAATGTTGTCAAATCTTACATCCGAGATGTTAGGTTGCCTTATGTTAGGATATATGACGCTACAAACGTATATACTGTTCCCTCCGAGAAGTAGGGTTCGACAGGCCAGGAATGTTGTCAAATATTGCATCCGAAATGTTAGGTTGCCTTCGACTAGGATATATATCGTTATAGACGTATATACTGTTCCCTCCGAGATGTAGGGTTCGACAGGCCAGGAATGTTGTCAAACATTGCATCCGAGATGTTAGATTGCCTTAGATTACGATATCGACCGTTATAGACGCATATAATATTCCCACCGAAAAGTATGCACCGACACGCCAGGAATATTGTAAAATATTACGTCTGAGATAATAGGTTGCCTTAGATTAGGATTTACAACGTTATAGACTCATATAATGTTCCCACCGAGAAGTAGGGTCCGACACGCCTGGAATTATGTAGAATATTACATCCGACATGTCAGGTTGCCTTAGGTTAGGATATATACCGTTATAGACGTATATACTGTTCCCTCCGAAAAGTAGGGTTCGACAGGCCAGGAATGTTGTCAAATATTGCATCCGAGATGTTAGGTTGCCTTAGACTAGGATATACAACGTTATAGACGCATATAATGTTCCCACCGAGAAGAAGGGTCCGACACGCCTGGAAGGTTGTCAAATGTTACATCCGAGATGTTAGGTTGCCTTAGGTTAGGATATATAACGTTATAGACGCATGTCATGTTACCACCGAGACGTAGGTCCGACACGATTGGAATGTAGTCAAATGTTACATCCGAGATGTTAGGTTGCCTTAGGTTAGGATATATAACGTTATAGACGCATGTCATGTTACCACCGAGACGTAGGGACCGACACGCCTGGAATGTTGTCAAATGTTACATCCGAGATGTTAGGTTGCCTTATGTTAGGATGTATGACGCTACAAACGTATATACTGTTCCCTCCGAGAAGTAGGGTTCGGCAGGCCGGGAATGTTGTCAAACATTGCATCCGAGATGTTAGATTGCCTTAGATTACGATATCTACCGTTATAGAGGCATATAATATTCCCACCGAAAAGTATGCACCGACACGCCAGGAATATTGTAAAATATTACATCTGAGATAATAGGTTGCCTTAGATTAGGACTTACAACGTTATAGACTCATATAATGTTCCCACCGAGAAGTAGGGTCCGACACGCCTGGAATGATGTAGAATATTACATCCGACATGTCAGGTTGCCTTAGGTTAGGATATATAACGTTATAGACGCATGTAATGTTACCACCGAGAAGTAGGGTCCGACACGCCAGGAATGTTTAAAACATTACGTCTGAGATGATAGGTTGCCTTAGGTTACGATATATACCGTTATAGACGCATGTAATGTTATCACTGAGAGGTAGGGCCGACTCGCCTGGAATGTTGTCAAATGTTACATTCGAGATGGTAGGTTGCCTTAGGTTAGGCTATATGACGTTGTAGACGTATATACTGTTCCCTCCGAGAAGTAGGGTTCGACAGGCTAGGAATGTTGTCAAATATTGGATCCGAGATGTTAGGTTGCCTTAGGTTAGGATATATATCGTTATAGACGTATATACTGTTCCCACCGAGGGGTAGGGTCCGACACGCCTGGAAGCTTGTCAAATGTTACATCCGAGATGTTAGGTTGCCTTAGGTTAGGATATATAACGGTATAGACGCATGTCATGTTACCACCGAGACGTAGGGTTCGACAGGCCAGGAATGTTGTCAAATATTGCAATCGAGATGTTAGGCTGCCTTAGATTAGGATATATACCGTTATAAACGTATATACTGTTCCCTCCGAGAAGTAGGGTTCGACAGGCCTGGAATGTTGTAGAATAATACATCCGAGATTTCAGGTTGCCTTAGGTTAGGATATATAACGTTATAGACGCATGTAATGTTACCACCGAGACTTAGAGACCGACGCGCCTGGAATGTTGTCAAATGTTACATCCGAGATGTTAGGTTGCCTTAGGTTAGGATATATGACGTTACAGACGTATATACTGCTCCCTCCGAGAAGTAGGTTTCGACAGGCCAGGAATGTTGTCAAATATTACATCCGAGTTGTTACGTTGCCGTTATAGACGCATTAATGTTACCACCAAGATGTAGGGTCCGACACGCATGGAATGATGTAGAATATTACATCCGACATGTCAGGTTGCCTTAGGTTAGGATATATAACGTTATAGACGTATATACTGTTCCCTCCGAGAAGTAGGGTTCGACAGGCCAGGAATGTTGTCAAATATTGCATCCGAGATGTTAGGTTGCCTTAGATTAGGATATATAACGTTATAGACGTATATACTGTTCCCTCCGAGAAGTAGGGTCCGACACGCCAGGAATGTTGTGAAATATTAAATCCGAGTTGTTACGTTGCCGTTATAGACGCATTAATGTTACCACCGAGACGTAGAGACCGACACGCCTGGAATGTTGTCAAATGTTACATCCAAGATGTTAGGTTGCCTTATGTTAGGATGTATGACGCTACAAACGTATATACTGTTCCCTCCGAGAAGTAGGGTTCGGCAGGCCAGGAATGTTGTCAAAAATTGCATCCGAGATGTTAGATTGCCTTAGATTACGATATCTACCGTTATAGACGCATATAATATTCCCACCGAAAAGTATGCACCGACACGCCAGGAATATTGTAAAATATTACATCTGAGATAATAGGTTGCCTTAGATTAGGATTTACAACGTTATAGACTCATATAATGTTCCCACCGAGAAGTAGGGTCCGACACGCCTGGAATGATGTAGAATATGACATCCGAGATGTCAGGTTGCCTTAGGTTAGGATATATAACGTTATAGACGCATGTAATGTTACCACCGAGAAGTAGGGTCCGACACGCCAGGAATGTTTAAAATATTACGTCTGAGATGATAGGTTGCCTTAGGTTACGATATATACCGTTATAGACGCATGTAATGTTACCACTGAGAGGTAGGGCCGACTCGCCTGGAATGTTGTCAAATGTTACATTCGAGATGGTAGGTTGCCTTAGGTTAGGCTATATGACGTTATAGACGTATATACTGTTCCCTCCGAGAAGTAGGGTTCGACAGGCTAGGAATGTTGTCAAATATTGGATCCGAGATGTTAGGTTGCCTTAGGTTAGGATATATATCGTTATAGACGTATATACTGTTCCCACCGAGAGGTAGGGTTCGACAGGCCAGGAATGTTGTCAAATGTTACATCCGAGATGTTAGGTTGCCTTAGGTTAGGATATATGACGCTACAGACGTATATACTGTTCCCTCCGAGAAGTAGGGTTCGACAGGCCAGGAATGTTGTCAAATATTGCAATCGAGATGTTAGGCTGCCTTAGATTAGGATATATACCGTTATAAACGTATATACTGTTCCCTCCGAGAAGTAGGGTTCGACAGGCCTGGAATGTTGTAGAATAATACATCCGAGATGTCAGGTTGCCTTAGGTTAGGATATATAACGTTATAGACGTATATACTCTTCCCTCCGAGAAGTACGGTTCGACAGGCCAGGAATGTTGTCAAATATTGCATCCGAGATGTTAGGTTGCCTTAGGTTAGGATATATAACGTTATAGACGCATGTAATGTTACCACCGAGACGTAGAGACCGACGCGCCTGGAATGTTGTCAAATGTTACATCCGAGATGTTAGGTTGCCTTAGGTTAGGATATATGACGTTATAGACGTATATACTGTTCCCTCCGAGAAGTAGGGTTCGACAGGCCAGGAATGTTGTCAAATATTGCATCCGAGATGTTAGGTTGCCTTAGGTTAGGATATATACCATTATAGACGCATGTAATGTTACCACCGAGACGTAGGGAACGACAAGCCTGGAATGTTGTCAAATGTTACATCCGAGATGTTAGGTTGCCTTAGGTTAGGATATATGACGTTATATACGTATACACTGTTCCCTCCGAGTAGTAGGGTTCGACAGGCCAGGAATGTTGTCAAATATTGCATCCGAAATGTTAGGTTGCCTTAGGTTATGATATATGACGTTACAGACGTATATACTGCTCCCTCCGAGAAGTAGGTTTCGACAGGCCAGGAATGTTGTCAAATATTACATCCGAGTTGTTACGTTGCCGTTATAGACGCATTAATGTTACCACCGAGATGTAGGGTCCGACACGCCTGGAATGATGTAGAATATTACATCCGACATGTCAGGTTGCCTTAGGTTAGGATATATAACGTTATAGACGTATATACTGTTCCCTCCGAGAAGTAGGGTTCGACAGGCCAGGAATGTTGTCAAATATTGCATCCGAGATGTTAGGTTGCCTTAGATTAGGATATATACCGTTATAGACGTATATAATGTTCCCTCCGAGAAGTGGGGTTCGACAGGCCAGGAATGTTGTCAAATATTGCATCCGAGACGTTAGGTTGCCTTAGATTATGATATACAACGTTATAGACGCATATAATGTTCCCACCGAGATGTAGGTTCCGACACGCCTGGAATGATGTAGAATATTACTTCCGACATGTCAGGTTGCCTTAGGTTAGGATATATAACGTTATAGACGTATATACTCTTCCCTCCGAGAAGTACGGTTCGACAGGCCAGGAATGTTGTCAAATATTGCATCCGAGATGTTAGGCTGCCTTAGATTAGGATATACAACGTTATAGACGCATATACTGTTCCCACCGAGAAGTAGGGTCCGACACGCCAGGAATGTTGTGAAATATTAAATCCGAGTTGTTGCGTTGCCGTTATAGACGCATTAATGTTACCACCGAGACGTAGGGACCGACACGCCTGGAATGTTGTCAAATGTTACATCCGAGATGTTAGGTTGCCTTAGGTTAGGATATATATCGTTATAGACGTATATACTGTTCCCACCGAGGGGTAGGGTTCGACAGGCCAGGAATGTTGTCAAATATTGCATCCGAGATGTTAGGTTGCCTTAGGTTAGGATATATAACGTTATAGACGCATGTAATGTTACCACCGAGACGTAGGGACCGACACGCCTGGAATGTTGTCAAATGTTACATCCGAGATGTTAGGTTGCCTGAGGTTAGGATATATGACGTTACAGACGTATATACTGTTCCCTCCGAGAAGTAGGGTTCGACAGGCCTGGAATGTTGTCAAATGTTACATCCGAGATGTTAGGTTGCCTGAGGTTAGGATATATGACGTTACAGACGTATATACTGTTCCCTCCGAGAAGTAGGGTTCGACAGGCCAGGAATGATGTAGAATATTACATCCGAGATGTCAGGTTGCCTTAGGTTAGGATATATGGCGTTACAGGCGTATATACTGTTCCCTCCGAGAAGTAGGGTTCGACAGGCCAGGAATGTTGTCAAATCTTACATCCGAGATGTTAGGTTGCCTCATGTTAGGATATATGACGCTACAAACGTATATACTGTTCCCTCCGAGAAGTAGGGTTCGACAGGCCAGGAATGTTGTCAAATATTGCATCCGAAATGTTAGGTTGCCTTAGACTAGGATATATATCGTTATAGACGTATATACTGTTCCCTCCGAGAAGTACGGTTCGACAGGCCAGGAATGTTGTCAAATATTGCATCCGAGATGTTAGGTTGCCTTAGATTAGGATATATACCATTATAGACGCATGTAATGTTCCCACCGAGAAGTAGGTTCCGACACGCCTGGAATTATGTAGAATATTACATCCGACATGTCAGGTTGCCTTAGGTTAGGATATATACCGTTATAGACGTATATACTGTTCCCTCCGAAAAGTAGGGTTCGACAGGCCAGGAATGTTGTCAAATATTGCATCCGCGATGTTAGGTTGCCTTAGACTAGGATATACAACGTTATAGACGCATATAATGTTCCCACCGAGAAGAAGGGTCCGACACGCCTGGAAGGTTGTCAAATGTTACATCCGAGATGTTAGGTTGCCTTAGGTTAGGATATATAACGTTATAGACGCATGTCATGTTACCACCGAGACGTAGGTCCGACACGATTGGAATGTTGTCAAATGTTACATCCGAGATGTTAGGTTGCCTTAGGTTAGGATATATAACGTTATAGACGCATGTCATGTTACCACCGAGACGTAGGGACCGACACGCCTGGAATGTTGTCAAATGTTACATCCGAGATGTTAGGTTGCCTTATGTTAGGATGTATGACGCTACAAACGTATATACTGTTCCCTCCGAGAAGTAGGGTTCGGCAGGCCAGGAATGTTGTCAAACATTGCATCCGAGATGTTAGATTGCCTTAGATTACGATATCTACCGTTATAGACGCATATAATATTCCCACCGAAAAGTATGCACCGACACGCCAGGAATATTGTAAAATATTACATCTGAGATAATAGGTTGCCTTAGATTAGGATTTACAACGTTATAGACTCATATAATGTTCCCACCGAGAAGTAGGGTCCGACACGCCTGGAATGATGTAGAATATTACATCCGAGATGTCAGGTTGCCTTAGGTTAGGATATATAACGTTATAGACGCATGTAATGTTACCACCGAGAAGTAGGGTCCGACACGCCAGGAATGTTTAAAATATTACGTCTGAGATGATAGGTTGCCTTAGGTTACGATATATACCGTTATAGACGCATGTAATGTTACCACTGAGAGGTAGGGCCGACTCGCCTGGAATGTTGTCAAATGTTACATTCGAGATGGTAGGTTGCCTTAGGTTAGGCTATATGACGTTGTAGACGTATATACTGTTCCCTCCGAGAAGTAGGGTTCGACAGGCTAGGAATGTTGTCAAATATTGGATCCGAGATGTTAGGTTGCCTTAGGTTAGGATATATATCGTTATAGACGTATATACTGTCCCCACCGAGGGGTAGGGTCCGACACGCCTGGAAGGTTGTCAAATGTTACATCCGAGATGTTAGGTTGCCTTAGGTTAGGATATATAACGTTATAGACGCATGTCATGTTACCACCGAGACGTAGGTCCGACACGATTGGAATGTTGTCAAATGTTACATCCGAGATGTTAGGTTGCCTTAGGTTAGGATATATAACGTTATAGACGCATGTCATGTTACCACCGAGACGTAGAGACCGACACGCCTGGAATGTTGTCAAATGTTACATCCAAGATGTTAGGTTGCCTTATGTTAGGATGTATGACGCTACAAACGTATATACTGTTCCCTCCGAGAAGTAGGGTTCGGCAGGCCAGGAATGTTGTCAAAAATTGCATCCGAGATGTTAGATTGCCTTAGATTACGATATCTACCGTTATAGACGCATATAATATTCCCACCGAAAAGTATGCACCGACACGCCAGGAATATTGTAAAATATTACATCTGAGATAATAGGTTGCCTTAGATTAGGATTTACAACGTTATAGACTCATATAATGTTCCCACCGAGAAGTAGGGTCCGACACGCCTGGAATGATGTAGAATATTACATCCGAGATGTCAGGTTGCCTTAGGTTAGGATATATAACGTTATAGACGCATGTAATGTTACCACCGAGAAGTAGGGTCCGACACGCCAGGAATGTTTAAAATATTACGTCTGAGATGATAGGTTGCCTTAGGTTACGATATATACCGTTATAGACGCATGTAATGTTACCACTGAGAGGTAGGGCCGACTCGCCTGGAATGTTGTCAAATGTTACATTCGAGATGGTAGGTTGCCTTAGGTTAGGCTATATGACGTTATAGACGTATATACTGTTCCCTCCGAGAAGTAGGGTTCGACAGGCTAGGAATGTTGTCAAATATTGGATCCGAGATGTTAGGTTGCCTTAGGTTAGGATATATATCGTTATAGACGTATATACTGTTCCCACCGAGAGGTAGGGTTCGACAGGCCAGGAATGTTGTCAAATGTTACATCCGAGATGTTAGGTTGCCTTAGGTTAGGATATATGACGCTACAGACGTATATACTGTTCCCTCCGAGAAGTAGGGTTCGACAGGCCAGGAATGTTGTCAAATATTGCAATCGAGATGTTAGGCTGCCTTAGATTAGGATATATACCGTTATAAACGTATATACTGTTCCCTCCGAGAAGTAGGGTTCGACAGGCCTGGAATGTTGTAGAATAATACATCCGAGATGTCAGGTTGCCTTAGGTTAGGATATATAACGTTATAGACGTATATACTCTTCCCTCCGAGAAGTACGGTTCGACAGGCCAGGAATGTTGTCAAATATTGCATCCGAGATGTTAGGTTGCCTTAGGTTAGGATATATAACGTTATAGACGCATGTAATGTTACCACCGAGACGTAGAGACCGACGCGCCTGGAATGTTGTCAAATGTTACATCCGAGATGTTAGGTTGCCTTAGGTTAGGATATATGACGTTATAGACGTATATACTGTTCCCTCCGAGAAGTAGGGTTCGACAGGCCAGGAATGTTGTCAAATATTGCATCCGAGATGTTAGGTTGCCTTAGGTTAGAATATATACCATTATAGACGCATGTAATGTTACCACCGAGACGTAGGGAACGACAAGCCTGGAATGTTGTCAAATGTTACATCCGAGATGTTAGGTTGCCTTAGGTTAGGATATATGACGTTATATACGTATACACTGTTCCCTCCGAGTAGTAGGGTTCGACAGGCCAGGAATGTTGTCAAATATTGCATCCGAAATGTTAGGTTGCCTTAGGTTATGATATATGACGTTACAGACGTATATACTGCTCCCTCCGAGAAGTAGGTTTCGACAGGCCAGGAATGTTGTCAAATATTACATCCGAGTTGTTACGTTGCCGTTATAGACGCATTAATGTTACCACCGAGATGTAGGGTCCGAAACGCCTGGAATGATGTAGAATATTACATCCGACATGTCAGGTTGCCTTAGGTTAGGATATATAACGTTATAGACGTATATACTCTTCCCTCCGAGAAGTACGGTTCGACAGGCCAGGAATGTTGTCAAATATTGCATCCGAGATGTTAGGTTGCCTTAGATTAGGATATATACCATTATAGACGCATTTAATGTTACCACCGAGACGTAGGGAACGACACGCCTGAAATGTTGTCAAATGTTACATCCGAGATGTTAGATTGCCTTAGGTTAGGATATATGACGTTATATACGTATATACTGTTCCCTCCGAGTAGTAGGGTTCGACAGGCCAGGAATGTTGTCAAATATTGCATCCGAGATGTTAGGTTGCCTTAGATTAGGATATACAACGTTATAGACTCATATAATGTTCCCACCGAGAAGTAGGGTCCGACACGCCTGGAATGATGTAGAATATTACATCCGACATGTCAGGTTGCCTTAGGTTAGGATATATAACGTTATAGACGTATATACTGTTCCCTCCGAGTAGTAGGGTTCGACAGGCCAGGAATGTTGTCAAATATTGCATCCGAGATGTTAGGTTGCCTTAGACTAGGATATATATCGTTATAGACGTATATACTGTTCCCTCCGAGAAGTAGGGTTCGACAGGCCAGGAATGTTGTCAAACATTGCATCCGAGATGTTAGATTGCCTTAGATTACGATATCGACCGTTATAGACGCATATAATATTCCCACCGAAAAGTATGCACCGACACGCCAGGAATATTGTAAAATATTACGTCTGAGATAATAGGTTGCCTTAGATTAGGATTTACAACGTTATAGACTCATATAATGTTCCCACCGAGAAGTAGGGTCCGACACGCCTGGAATAATGTAGAATATTACATCCGAGATGTCAGGTTGCCTTAGGTTAGGATATATAACGTTATAGACGCATGTAATGTTACCACCGAGAAGTAGGGTCCGACACGCCAGGAATGTTTAAAATATTACGTCTGAGATGATAGATTGCCTTAGGTTACGATATATACCGTTATAGACGCATGTAATGTTACCACGGAGACGTAGGGCCGACTCGCCTGGAATGTTGTCAAATGTTACATTCGAGATGGTAGGTTGCCTTAGGTTAGGCTATATGACGTTATAGACGTATATACTGTTCCCTCCGAGAAGTAGGGTTCGACAGGCTAGGAATGTTGTCAAATATTGGATCCGAGATTTTAGGTTGCCTTAGGTTAGGATATATATCGTTATAGACGTATATACTGTTCCCACCGAGAGGTAGGGTTCCACAGGCCAGGAATGTTGTCAAATGTTACATCCGAGATGTTACGTTGCCTTAGGTTAGGATATATGACGTTATATACGTATATACTGTTCCCTCCGAGTAGTAGGGTTCGACAGGCCAGGAATGTTGTCAAATATTGCATCCGAGATGTTAGGTTGCCTTAGATTAGGATATACAACGTTATAGACTCATATAATGTTCCCACCGAGAAGTAGGGTCCGACACGCCTGGAATGTTGTCAAATGTTACATCCGAGATTTTAGGTTGCCTTAGGTTATGATATATGACGTTTTAGACGTATATACAGTTCCCTCCGAGATGTAGGGTTCGACAGGCCAGGAATGTTGTCAAATATTGCATCCGAGATGTTAGGTTGCCTTAGGTTAGGATATATAACGTTATAGACGCATGTAATGTTACCGCCGAGACGTAGAGACCGACACGCCTGGAATGTTGTCAAATGTTACATCCGAGATGTTAGGTTGCCTTAGGTTAGGATATATGACGTTATAGACGTATATACTGTTCCCTCCGAGAAGTACGGTTCGACAGGCCAGGAATGTTGTCAAATATTGCATCCGAGATGTTAGGTTGCCTTAGATTAGGATATATACCATTATAGACGCATGTAATGTTACCACCGAGACGTAGGGAACGACACGCCTGGAATGTTGTCAAATGTTACATCCGAGATGTTAGATTGCCTTAGGTTAGGATATATGACGTTATATACGTATATACTCTTCCCTCCGAGAAGTACGGTTCGACAGGCCAGGAATGTTGTCAAATATTGCATCCGAGATGTTAGGTTGCCTTAGATTAGGATATATACCATTATAGACGCATGTAATGTTACCACCGAGACGTAGGGAACGCCACGCCTGGAATGTTGTCAAATGTTACATCCGAGATGTTAGGTTGCCTTATGTTAGGATATATGACGCTACAGACGTATATACTGTTCCCTCCGAGTAGTAGGGTTCGACAGGCCAGGAATGTTGTCAAATATTGCATCCGAGATGTTAGGTTGCCTTAGATTAGGATATACAACGTTATAGACTCATATAATGTTGCCACCGAGAAGTAGAGACCGACGCGCCTGGAATGTTGTCAAATGTTACATCCGAGATGTTAGGTTGCCTTAGGTTAGGATATATGACGTTATAGACGTATATACTGTTCCCACCGAGAAGTAGGGTTCGACAGGCCAAGAATGTTGTCAAATAATGCATCCGAGATGTTAGGTTGCCTTAGGTTAGGATATATAACGTTATAGACGCATGTAGTGTTACCTCCGAGACGTAGGGACCGACATGCCTGGAATGTTGTCAAATGTTACATCCGAGATGTTAGGTTGCCTTATGTTAGGATATATGACGCTAAAGACGTATATACTCTACCCTCCGAGAAGTACGGTTCGACAGGCCAGGAATGTTGTCAAATATTGCATCCGAGATGTTAGGTTGCCTTAGATTAGGATATATACCATTATAGACGCATGTAATGTTACCACCGAGACGTAGGGAACGCCACGCCTGGAATGTTGTCAAATGTTACATCCGAGATGTTAGGTTGCCTTAGGTTAGGATATATATCGTTATAGATGCATATACTGTTCCCACCGAGAGGTAGGGTTCGACAGGCCAGGAATGTTGTCAAATATTGCATCCGAGCTGTTAGGTTGCCTTAGGTTAGGATATATAACGTTATAGACGCATGTAGTGTTACCTCCGAGACGTAGGGACCGACATGCCTGGAATGTTGTCAAATGTTACATCCGAGATGTTAGGTTGCCTTATGTTAGGATATATGACGCTACAGACGTATATACTGTTCCCTCCGAGAAGTAGGGTTCGACAGGCCAGGAATGTTGTCAAATATTGCATCCCAGATGTTAGGTTGCCTTAGATTAGGATATACAACGTTATAGAAGCATATAATGTTCCCACCGAGAAGTAGGTTCCGACACGCCTGGAATGTTGTAGAATAATACATCCGAGATGTCAGGTTGCCTTAGGTTAGGATATATAACGTTATAGACGTATATACTCTTCCCTCCGAGAAGTACGGTTCGACAGGCCAGGAATGTTGTCAAATATTGCATCCGAGATGTTAGGTTGCCTTAGATTAGGATATATACCATTATAGACGCATGTAATGTTACCACCGAGACGTAGGGAACGACACGCCTGAAATGTTGTCAAATGTTACATCCGAGATGTTAGATTGCCTTAGGTTAGGATATATGACGTTATATACGTAAATACTGTTCCCTCCGAGTAGTAGGTTTCGACAGGCCAGGAATGTTGTCAAATATTGCATCCGAGATGTTAGGTTGCCTTAGATTAGCATATACAACGTTATAGACTCATATAATGTTCCCACCGAGAAGTAGGGTCCGACACGCCTGGAATGATGTAGAATATTACATCCGACATGTCAGGTTGCCTTAGGTTAGGATATATAACGTTATAGACGTATATACTGTTCCCTCCGAGAAGTAGGGTTCGACAGGCCAGGAATGTTGTCAAATATTGCATCCGAGATGTTAGGCTGCCTTAGATTAGGATATACATCGTTATAGACGCATATACTGTTCCCACCGAGAAGTAGGGTCCGACACGCCAGGAATGTTGTGAAATATTAAATCCGAGTTGTTGCGTTGCCGTTATAGACGCATTAATGTTACCACCGAGACGTAGGGACCGACACGCCTGGAATGTTGTCAAATGTTACATCCGAGATGTTAGGTTGCCTTAGGTTAGGATATATATCGTTATAGACGTATATACTGTTCCCACCGAGGGGTAGGGTTCGACAGGCCAGGAATGTTGTCAAATATTGCATCCGAGATGTTAGGTTGCCTTAGGTTAGGATATATAACGTTATAGACGCATGTAATGTTACCACCGAGACGTAGGGACCGACACGCCTGGAATGTTGTCAAATGTTACATCCGAGATGTTAGGTTGCCTGAGGTTAGGATATATGACGTTACAGACGTGTATACTGTTCCCTCCGAGAAGTAGGGTTCGACAGGCCTGGAATGTTGTCAAATGTTACATCCGAGATGTTAGGTTGCCTGAGGTTAGGATATATGACGTTACAGGCGTATATACTGTTCCCTCCGAGAAGTAGGGTTCGACAGGCCAGGAATGATGTAGAATATTACATCCGAGATGTCAGGTTGCCTTAGGTTAGGATATATGGCGTTACAGGCGTATATACTGTTCCCTCCGAGAAGTAGGATTCGACAGGCCAGGAATGTTGTCAAATCTTACATCCGAGATGTTAGGTTGCCTTATGTTAGGATATATGACGCTACAAACGTATATACTGTTCCCTCCGAGAAGTAGGGTTCGACAGGCCAGGAATGTTGTCAAATATTGCATCCGAAATGTTAGGTTGCCTTAGACTAGGATATATATCGTTATAGACGTATATACTGTTCCCTCCGAGATGTAGGGTTCGACAGGCCAGGAATGTTGTCAAACATTGCATCCGAGATGTTAGATTGCCTTAGATTACGATATCGACCGTTATAGACGCATATAATATTCCCACCGAAAAGTATGCACCGACACGCCAGGAATATTGTAAAATATTACGTCTGAGATAATAGGTTGCCTTAGATTAGGATTTACAACGTTATAGACTCATATAATGTTCCCACCGAGAAGTAGGATCCGACACGCCTGGAATTATGTAGAATATTACATCCGACATGTCAGGTTGCCTTAGGTTAGGATATATACCGTTATAGACGTATATACTGTTCCCTCCGAAAAGTAGGGTTCGACAGGCCAGGAATGTTGTCAAATATTGCATCCGAGATGTTAGGTTGCCTTAGATTAGGATATATAACGTTATAGACGCATATAATGTTACCACCGAGACGTAGGGACCGACATGCCTGGAATGTTGTCAAATGTTACATCCGAGATTTTAGGTTGCCTTAGACTAGGATATACAACGTTATAGACGCATATAATGTTCCCACCGAGAAGAAGGGTCCGACACGCCTGGAAGGTTGTCAAATGTTACATCCGAGATGTTAGGTTGCCTTAGGTTAGGATATATAACGTTATAGACGCATGTCATGTTACCACCGAGACGTAGGTCCGACACGATTGGAATGTCGTCAAATGTTACATCCGAGATGTTAGGTTGCCTTAGGTTAGGATATATAACGTTATAGACGCATGTCATGTCACCACCGAGACGTAGGGACCGACACGCCTGGAATGTTGTCAAATGTTACATCCGAGATGTTAGGTTGCCTTATGTTAGGATGTATGACGCTACAAACGTATATACTGTTCCCTCCGAGAAGTAGGGTTCGGCAGGCCAGGAATGTTGTCAAACATTGCATCCGAGATGTTAGATTGCCTTAGATTACGATATCTACCGTTATAGACGCATATAATATTCCCACCGAAAAGTATGCACCGACACGCCAGGAATATTGTAAAATATTACATCTGAGATAATAGGTTGCCTTAGATTAGGATTTACAACGTTATAGACTCATATAATGTTCCCACCGAGAAGTAGGGTCCGACACGCCTGGAATGATGCAGAATATTACATCCGAGATGTCAGGTTGCCTTAGGTTAGGATATATAACGTTATAGACGCATGTAATGTTACCACCGAGAAGTAGGGTCCGACACGCCAGGAATGTTTAAAATATTACGTCTGAGATGATAGGTTGCCTTAGGTTACGATATATAGCGTTATAGACGCATGTAATGTTACCACTGAGACGTAGGGCCGATTCGCCTGGAATGTTGTCAAATGTTACATTCGAGATGGTAGGTTGCCTTAGGTTAGGCTATATGACGTTATAGACGTATATACTATTCCCTCCGAGAAGTAGGGTTCGCCAGGCTAGGAATGTTGTCAAATATTGGATCCGAGATGTTAGGTTGCCTTAGGTTAGGATATATACCATTACAGACGTATATACTGTTCCCACCGAGAAGTAGGGTCCGACACGCCTGGAATGATGCAGAATATTACATCCGACATGTCAGGTTGCCTTTGGTTAGGATATATAACGTTATAGACGTATATACTGTTCCCTCCGAGAAGTAGGGTTCGACTGG
This sequence comes from Xylocopa violacea, assembly GCA_963969225.1. NCBI lineage: Eukaryota > Metazoa > Arthropoda > Insecta > Hymenoptera > Apidae > Xylocopa > Xylocopa violacea. The sequence goes on along the minus strand of CAXAJV010000194.1, from coordinate 350,883 downwards.
CTAGGAATGTTGTCAAATATTGCATCCGAGATGTTAGGTTGCCTTAGATTAGGATATATAACGTTATAGACGCATATAATGTTACCACCGAGACGTAGGGACCGACATGCCTGGAATGTTGTCAAATGTTACATCCGAGATTTTAGGTTGCCTTAGGTTATGATATATGACGTTTTAGACGTATATACTGTTCCCTCCGAGAAGTAGGGTTCGACAGGCCAGGAATGTTGTCAAATATTGCATCCGAGATGTTAGGTTGCCTTAGGTTAGGATATATAACGTTATAGACGCATGTAACGTTACCACCGAGACGTAGGGACCAACACGCCTGGAATGTTGTCAAATATTGCATCCGAGATGTTAGGTTGCCTCAGGTTAGGATATATGACGTTATAAACGTATATACTGTTCCCTCCGTGAAGTAGGGTTCGACAGGCCAGGAATGTTGTCAAATATTGCATCCGAGATGTTAGGTTGCCTTAGGTTAGGATATATAACGTTATAGACGCATGTAATGTTACCACCGAGACGTAGAGACCGACACGCCTGGAATGTTGTCAAATGTTACATCCGAGATGTTAGGTTGCCTTAGGTTAGGATATATGACGTTATAGACGTATATACTGTTCCCTCCGAGAAGTAGGGTTCGGCAGGCCAGGAATGTTGTCAAATATTGCATCCGAGATGTTAGGTTGCCTTAGGTTAGGATATATATCGTTATAGACGTATATACTGTTCCCACCGAGAGGTAGGGTTCGACAGGCCAGGAATGTTGTCAAATATTGCATCCGAGATGTTAGGTTGCCTTAGGTTAGGATATATAACGTTATAGACGCATGTAGTGTTACCTCCGAGACGTAGGGACCGACATGCCTGGAATGTTGTCAAATGTTACATCCGAGAAGTTAGGTTGCCTTATGTTAGGATATATGACGCTACAGACGTATATACCGTTCCCTCCGAGATGTAGGGTTCGACAGGCCAGGAATGTTGTCAAATATTGCATCCCAGATGTTAGGTTGCCTTAGATTAGGATATACAACGTTATAGACGCATATAATGTTCCCACCGAGAAGTAGGTTCCGACACGCCTGGAATGTTGTAGAATAATACATCCGAGATGTCAGGTTGCCTTAGGTTAGGATATATAACGTTATAGACGTATATACTCTTCCCTCCGAGATGTACGGTTCGACAGGCCAGGAATGTTGTCAAATATTGCATCCGAGATGTTAGGTTGCCTTAGATTAGGATATATACCATTATAGACGCATGTAATGTTACCACCGAGACGTAGGGAACGACACGCCTGGAATGTTGTCAAATGTTACATCCGAGGTGTTAGATTGCCTTAGGTTAGGATATATGACGTTATATACGTATATACTGTTCCCTCCGAGTAGTAGGGTTCGACAGGCCAGGAATGTTGTCAAATATTGCATCCGAGATGTTAGGTTGCCTTAGACTAGGATATATATCGTTATAGACGTATATACTGTTCCCCCCGAGAAGTAGGGTTCGACAGGCCAGGAATGTTGTCAAACATTGCATCCGAGATGTTAGATTGCCTTAGATTACGATATCGACCGTTATAGACGCATATAATATTCCCACAGAAAAGTATGCACCGACACGCCAGGAATATTGTAAAATATTACGTCTGAAATAATAGGTTGCCTTAGATTAGGATTTACAACGTTATAGACTCATATAATGTTCCCACCGAGAAGTAGGGTCCGACACGCCTGGAATTATGTAGAATATTACATCCGAAATGTCAGGTTGCCTTAGGTTAGGATATATACCGTTATAGACGTATATACTGTTCCCTCCGAAAAGTAGGGTTCGACAGGCCAGGAATGTTGTCAAATATTGCATCCGAGATGCTAGGTTGCCTTAGATTAGGATATACAACGTTATAGACGCATATAATGTTTCCACCGAGAAGAAGGGTCCGACACGCCTGGAAGGTTGTCAAATGTTACATCCGAGATGTTAGGTTGCCTCAGGTTAGGGTATATAACGTTATAGACGCATGTCATGTTACCACCGAGACGTAGGTCCGACACGATTGGAATGTTGTCAAATGTTACATCCGAGATGTTAGGTTGCCTTAGGTTAGGATATATAACGTTATAGACGCATGTCATGTCACCACCGAGACGTAGGGACCGACACGCCTGGAATGTTGTCAAATGTTACATCCGAGATGTTAGGTTGCCTTATGTTAGGATGTATGACGCTACAAACGTATATACTGTTCCCTCCGAGAAGTAGGGTTCGGCAGGCCAGGAATGTTGTCAAACATTGCATCCGAGATGTTAGATTGCCTTAGATTACGATATCTACCGTTATAGACGCATATAATATTCCCACCGAAAAGTATGCACCGACACGCCAGGAATATTGTAAAATATTACATCTGAGATAATAGGTTGCCTTAGATTAGGATTTACAACGTTATAGACTCATATAATGTTCCCACCGAGAAGTAGGGTCCGACACGCCTGGAATGATGCAGAATATTACATCCGAGATGTCAGGTTGCCTTAGGTTAGGATATATAACGTTATAGACGCATGTAATGTTACCACCGAGAAGTAGGGTCCGACACGCCAGGAATGTTTAAAATATTACGTCTGAGATGATAGGTTGCCTTAGGTTACGATATATAGCGTTATAGACGCATGTAATGTTACCACTGAGACGTAGGGCCGATTCGCCTGGAATGTTGTCAAATGTTACATTCGAGATGGTAGGTTGCCTTAGGTTAGGCTATATGACGTTATAGACGTATATACTATTCCCTCCGAGAAGTAGGGTTCGCCAGGCTAGGAATGTTGTCAAATATTGGATCCGAGATGTTAGGTTGCCTTAGGTTAGGATATATACCATTACAGACGTATATACTGTTCCCACCGAGAAGTAGGGTCCGACACGCCTGGAATGATGCAGAATATTACATCCGACATGTCAGGTTGCCTTTGGTTAGGATATATAACGTTATAGACGTATATACTGTTCCCTCCGAGAAGTAGGGTTCGACTGGCTAGGAATGTTGTCAAATATTGCATCCGAGATGTTAGGTTGCCTTAGATTAGGATATATAACGTTATAGACGCATATAATGTTACCACCGAGACGTAGGGACCGACATGCCTGGAATGTTGTCAAATGTTACATCCGAGATTTTAGGTTGCCTTAGGTTATGATATATGACGTTTTAGACGTATATACTGTTCCCTCCGAGAAGTAGGGTTCGACAGGCCAGGAATGTTGTCAAATATTGCATCCGAGATGTTAGGTTGCCTTAGGTTAGGATATATAACGTTATAGACGCATGTAACGTTACCACCGAGACGTAGGGACCAACACGCCTGGAATGTTGTCAAATATTGCATCCGAGATGTTAGGTTGCCTCAGGTTAGGATATATGACGTTATAAACGTATATACTGTTCCCTCCGTGAAGTAGGGTTCGACAGGCCAGGAATGTTGTCAAATATTGCATCCGAGATGTTAGGTTGCCTTAGGTTAGGATATATAACGTTATAGACGCATGTAATGTTACCACCGAGACGTAGAGACCGACACGCCTGGAATGTTGTCAAATGTTACATCCGAGATGTTAGGTTGCCTTAGGTTAGGATATATGACGTTATAGACGTATATACTGTTCCCTCCGAGAAGTAGGGTTCGGCAGGCCAGGAATGTTGTCAAATATTGCATCCGAGATGTTAGGTTGCCTTAGGTTAGGATATATATCGTTATAGACGTATATACTGTTCCCACCGAGAGGTAGGGTTCGACAGGCCAGGAATGTTGTCAAATATTGCATCCGAGATGTTAGGTTGCCTTAGGTTAGGATATATAACGTTATAGACGCATGTAGTGTTACCTCCGAGACGTAGGGACCGACATGCCTGGAATGTTGTCAAATGTTACATCCGAGAAGTTAGGTTGCCTTATGTTAGGATATATGACGCTACAGACGTATATACCGTTCCCTCCGAGATGTAGGGTTCGACAGGCCAGGAATGTTGTCAAATATTGCATCCCAGATGTTAGGTTGCCTTAGATTAGGATATACAACGTTATAGACGCATATAATGTTCCCACCGAGAAGTAGGTTCCGACACGCCTGGAATGTTGTAGAATAATACATCCGAGATGTCAGGTTGCCTTAGGTTAGGATATATAACGTTATAGACGTATATACTCTTCCCTCCGAGATGTACGGTTCGACAGGCCAGGAATGTTGTCAAATATTGCATCCGAGATGTTAGGTTGCCTTAGATTAGGATATATACCATTATAGACGCATGTAATGTTACCACCGAGACGTAGGGAACGACACGCCTGGAATGTTGTCAAATGTTACATCCGAGGTGTTAGATTGCCTTAGGTTAGGATATATGACGTTATATACGTATATACTGTTCCCTCCGAGTAGTAGGGTTCGACAGGCCAGGAATGTTGTCAAATATTGCATCCGAGATGTTAGGTTGCCTTAGACTAGGATATATATCGTTATAGACGTATATACTGTTCCCTCCGAGAAGTAGGGTTCGACAGGCCAGGAATGTTGTCAAACATTGCATCCGAGATGTTAGATTGCCTTAGATTACGATATCGACCGTTATAGACGCATATAATATTCCCACAGAAAAGTATGCACCGACACGCCAGGAATATTGTAAAATATTACGTCTGAAATAATAGGTTGCCTTAGATTAGGATTTACAACGTTATAGACTCATATAATGTTCCCACCGAGAAGTAGGGTCCGACACGCCTGGAATTATGTAGAATATTACATCCGAAATGTCAGGTTGCCTTAGGTTAGGATATATACCGTTATAGACGTATATACTGTTCCCTCCGAAAAGTAGGGTTCGACAGGCCAGGAATGTTGTCAAATATTGCATCCGAGATGCTAGGTTGCCTTAGATTAGGATATACAACGTTATAGACGCATATAATGTTTCCACCGAGAAGAAGGGTCCGACACGCCTGGAAGGTTGTCAAATGTTACATCCGAGATGTTAGGTTGCCTCAGGTTAGGGTATATAACGTTATAGACGCATGTCATGTTACCACCGAGACGTAGGTCCGACACGATTGGAATGTTGTCAAATGTTACATCCGAGATGTTAGGTTGCCTTAGGTTAGGATATATAACGTTATAGACGCATGTCATGTTACCACCGAGACGTAGGGACCGACACGCCTGGAATGTTGTCAAATGTTACATCCAAGATGTTAGGTTGCCTTATGTTAGGATGTATGACGCTACAAACGTATATACTGTTTCCTCCGAGAAGTAGGGTTCGGCAGGCCAGGAATGTTGTCAAACATTGCATCCGAGATGTTAGGTTGCCTTAGATTAGGATATACAACGTTATAGACGCATATGTTGTTCCCACCGAGAAGTAGGTTCCGACACGCCTGGAATGTTGTAGAATAATACATCCGAGGTGTCAGGTTGCCTTAGGTTAGGATATATAACGTTATAGACGTATATACTCTTCCCTCCGAGAAGTACGGTTCGACAGGCCAGGAATGTTGTCAAATATTGCGTCCGAGATGTTAGGTTGCCTTAGGATAGGATATATAACGTTATAGACGCATGTAATGTTACCACCGAGACGTAGAGACCGACGCGCCTGGAATGTTGTCAAATGTTACATCCGAGATGTTAGGTTGCCTTAGGTTAGGATATATGACGTTATAGACGTATATACTGTTCCCTCCGAGAAGTAGGGTTCGACAGGCCAGGAATGTTGTCAAATATTGCATCCGAGATGTTAGGTTGCCTTAGGTTAGGATATATAACGTTATAGACGCATGTAATGTTACCACCGAGACGTAGAGACCGACACGCCTGGAATGTTGTCAAATGTTACATCCGAGATGTTACGTTGCCTTAGGTTAGGATATATGACGTTATATACGTATATACTGTTCCCTCCGAGTAGTAGGGTTCGACAGGCCAGGAATGTTGTCAAATATTGCATCCGAGATGTTAGGTTGCCTTAGATTAGGATATATACCATTATAGACGCATGTAATGTTACCACCGAGACGTAGGGAACGACACGCCTGGAGTGTTGTCAAATGTTACATCCGAGATGTTAGATTGCCTTAGGTTAGGATATATGACGTTACATACGTATATACTCTTCCCTCCGAGAAGTACGGTTCGACAGGCCAGGAATGTTGTCAAATATTGCATCCGAGATGTTAGGTTGCCTTAGATTAGGATATATACCATTATAGACGCATGTAATGTTACCACCGAGACGTAGGGAACGCCACGCCTGGAATGTTGTCAAATGTTACATCCGAGATGTTAGGTTGCCTTATGTTAGGATATATGACGCTACAGACGTATATACTGTTCCCTCCGAGTAGTAGGGTTCGACAGGCCAGGAATGTTGTCAAATATTGCATCCGAGATGTTAGGTTGCCTTAGATTAGGATATACAACGTTATAGACTCATATAATGTTGCCACCGAGAAGTAGGGTCCGACACGCCTGGAATGATGTAGAATATTACATCCGACATGTCAGGTTGCCTTAGGTTAGGATATATAACGTTATAGACGTATATACTCTTCCCTCCGAGAAGTACGGTTCGACAGGCCATGAATGTTGTCAAATATTGCATCCGAGATGTTAGGTTGCCTTAGGTTAGGATATATAACGTTATAGACGCATGTAATGTTACCACCGAGACGTAGAGACCGACGCGCCTGGAATGTTGTCAAATGTTACATCCGAGATGTTAGGTTGCCTTAGGTTAGGATATATGACGTTATAGACGTATATACTGTTCCCACCGAGAAGTAGGGTTCGACAGGCCAAGAATGTTGTCAAATATTGCATCCGAGATGTTAGGTTGCCTTAGGTTAGGATATATAACGTTATAGACGCATGTAGTGTTACCTCCGAGACGTAGGGACCGACATGCCTGGAATGTTGTCAAATGTTACATCCGAGATGTTAGGTTGCCTTATGTTAGGATATATGACGCTAAAGACGTATATACTCTTCCCTCCGAGAAGTACGGTTCGACAGGCCAGGAATGTTGTCAAATATTGCATCCGAGATGTTAGGTTGCCTTAGATTAGGATATATACCATTATAGACGCATGTAATGTTACCACCGAGACGTAGGGAACGCCACGCCTGGAATGTTGTCAAATGTTACATCCGAGATGTTAGGTTGCCTTAGGTTAGGATATATATCGTTATAGACGCATATACTGTTCCCACCGAGAGGTAGGGTTCGACAGGCCAGGAATGTTGTCAAATATTGCATCCGAGATGTTAGGTTGCCTTAGATTAGGATATATACCATTATAGACGCATGTAATGTTACCACCGAGACGTAGGGAACGACACGCCTGAAATGTTGTCAAATGTTACATCCGAGATGTTAGATTGCCTTAGGTTAGGATATATGACGTTATATACGTATATACTGTTCCCTCCGAGTAGTAGGTTTCGACAGGCCAGGAATGTTGTCAAATATTGCATCCGAGATGCTAGGTTGCCTTAGATTAGGATATACAACGTTATAGACTCATATAATGTTCCCACCGAGAAGTAGGGTCCGACACGCCTGGAATGATGTAGAATATTACATCCGACATGTCAGGTTGCCTTAGGTTAGGATATATGACGTTATAGACGTATATACTGTTCCCTCCGAGAAGTAGGGTCCGACACGCCAGGAATGTTGTGAAATATTAAATCCGAGTTGTTACGTTGCCGTTATAGACGCATTAATGTTACCACCGAGACGTAGGGACCGACACGCCTGGAATGTTGTCAAATGTTACATCCGAGATGTTAGGTTGCCTTAGGTTAGGATATATATCGTTATAGACGTATATACTGTTCCCACCGAGGGGTAGGGTTCGACAGGCCAGGAATGTTGTCAAATATTGCATCCGAGATGTTAGGTTGCCTTAGGTTAGGATATATAACGTTATAGACGCATGTAATGTTACCACCGAGACGTAGGGACCGACACGCCTGGAATGTTGTCAAATCTTACATCCGAGATGTTAGGTTGCCTTATGTTAGGATATATGACGCTACAAACGTATATACTGTTCCCTCCGAGAAGTAGGGTTCGACAGGCCAGGAATGTTGTCAAATATTGCATCCGAAATGTTAGGTTGCCTTAGACTAGGATATATATCGTTATAGACGTATATACTGTTCCCTCCGAGATGTAGGGTTCGACAGGCCAGGAATGTTGTCAAACATTGCATCCGAGATGTTAGATTGCCTTAGATTACGATATCGACCGTTATAGACGCATATAATATTCCCACCGAAAAAGTATGCACCGACACGCCAGGAATATTGTAAAATATTACGTCTGAGATAATAGGTTGCCTTAGATTAGGATTTACAACGTTATAGACTCATATAATGTTCCCACCGAGAAGTAGGGTCCGACACGCCTGGAATTATGTAGAATATTACATCCGACATGTCAGGTTGCCTTAGGTTAGGATATATACCGTTATAGACGTATATACTGTTCCCTCCGAAAAGTAGGGTTCGACAGGCCAGGAATGTTGTCAAATATTGCATCCGAGATGTTAGGTTGCCTTAGATTAGGATATACAACGTTATAGACGCATATAATGTTCCCACCGAGAAGAAGGGTCCGACACGCCTGGAAGGTTGTCAAATGTTACATCCGAGATGTTAGGTTGCCTTAGGTTAGGATATATAACGTTATAGACGCATGTCATGTTACCACCGAGACGTAGGTCCGACACGATTGGAATGTTGTCAAATGTTACATCCGAGATGTTAGGTTGCCTTAGGTTAGGATATATAACGTTATAGACGCATGTCATGTTACCACCGAGACGTAGGAACCGACACGCCTGGAATGTTGTCAAATGTTACATCCGAGATGTTAGGTTGCCTTATGTTAGGATGTATGACGCTACAAACGTATATACTGTTCCCTCCGAGAAGTAGGGTTCGGCAGGCCAGGAATGTTGTCAAACATTGCATCCGAGATGTTAGATTGCCTTAGATTACGATATCTACCGTTATAGACGCATATAATATTCCCACCGAAAAGTATGCACCGACACGCCAGGAATATTGTAAAATATTACATCTGAGATAATAGGTTGCCTTAGATTAGGATTTACAACGTTATAGACTCATATAATGTTCCCACCGAGAAGTAGGGTCCGACACGCCTGGAATGATGTAGAATATTACATCCGAGATGTCAGGTTGCCTTAGGTTAGGATATATAACGTTATAGACGCATGTAATGTTACCACCGAGAAGTAGGGTCCGACACGCCAGGAATGTTTAAAATATTACGTCTGAGATGATAGGTTGCCTTAGGTTACGATATATAGCGTTATAGACGCATGTAATGTTACCACTGAGACGTAGGGCCGATTCGCCTGGAATGTTGTCAAATGTTACATTCGAGATGGTAGGTTGCCTTAGGTTAGGCTATATGACGTTATAGACGTATATACTGTTCCCTCCGAGAAGTAGGGTTCGCCAGGCTAGGAATGTTGTCAAATATTGGATCCGAGATGTTAGGTTGCCTTAGGTTAGGATATATATCGTTATAGACGTATATACTGTTCCCACCGAGAGGTAGGGTTCGACAGGCCAGGAATGTTGTCAAATGTTACATCCGAGATGTTAGGTTGCCTTAGGTTAGGATATATGACGCTACAGACGGATATACTGTTCCCTCCGAGAAGTAGGGTTCGACAGGCCAGGAATGTTATCAAATATTGCAATCGAGATGTTAGGCTGCCTTAGATTAGGATATATACCGTTATAAACGTATATACTGTTCCCTCCGAGAAGTAGGGTTCGACAGGCCAGGAATGTTGTCAAATATTGCATCCGAGATGTTAGGTTGCCTTAGATTAGAATATACAACGTTATAGACGCATATATTGTTCCCACCGAGAAGTAGGTTCCGACACGCCTGGAATGTTGTAGAATAATACATCCGAGATGTCAGGTTGCCTTAGGTTATGATATATGACGTTTTAGACGTATATACTGTTCCCTCCGAGAAGTAGGGTTCGACAGGCCAGGAATGTTGTCAAATATTGCATCCGAGATGTTAGGTTAACTTAGGTTAGGATATATAACGTTATAGACGCATGTAACGTTACCACCGAGAAGTAGGGTCCGACACGCCAGGAATGTTTAAAATATTACGTCTGAGATGATAGGTTGCCTTAGGTTACGATATATAGCGTTATAGACGCATGTAATGTTACCACTGAGACGTAGGGCCGATTCGCCTGGAATGTTGTCAAATGTTACATTCGAGATGGTAGGTTGCCTTAGGTTAGGCTATATGACGTTATAGACGTATATACTGTTCCCTCCGAGAAGTAGGGTTCGCCAGGCTAGGAATGTTGTCAAATATTGGATCCGAGATGTTAGGTTGCCTTAGGTTAGGATATATATCGTTATAGACGTATATACTGTTCCCACCGAGAGGTAGGGTTCGACAGGCCAGGAATGTTGTCAAATGTTACATCCGAGATGTTAGGTTGCCTTAGGTTAGGATATATGACGCTACAGACGTATATACTGTTCCCTCCGAGAAGTAGGGTTCGACAGGCCAGGAATGTTATCAAATATTGCAATCGAGATGTTAGGCTGCCTTAGATTAGGATATATACCGTTATAAACATATATACTGTTCCCTCCGAGAAGTAGGGTTCGACAGGCCAGGAATGTTGTCAAATATTGCATCCGAGATGTTAGGTTGCCTTAGATTAGAATATACAACGTTATAGACGCATATATTGTTCCCACCGAGAAGTAGGTTCCGACACGCCTGGAATGTTGTAGAATAATACATCCGAGATGTCAGGTTGCCTTAGGTTATGATATATGACGTTTTAGACGTATATACTGTTCCCTCCCAGAAGTAGGGTTCGACAGGCCAGGAATGTTGTCAAATATTGCATCCGAGATGTTAGGTTGCCTTAGGTTAGGCTATATAACGTTATAGACGCATGTAACGTTACCACCGAGACGTAGGGACCAACACGCCTGGAATGTTGTCGAATGTTACATCCGAGATGTTAGGTTGCCTCAGGTTAGGATATATGACGTTTCAGACGTATATACTGTTCCCTCCGAGAAGTAGGGTTCGACAGGCCAGGAATGTTGTCAACTATTGCATCCGAGATGTTAGGTTGACTTAGATTATGATATATACCGTTATAGACGCATATAATGTTCCCACCGAGAAGTAGGGTCCGACACGCCTGGAAGGTTGTAGAATATTACATACGAGATGTCAGGTTGCCTTAGATTAGGATATATACCGTTATAGACATATATACTGTTCCCTGCGAGAAGTAGGGTTCGACAGGCCAGGAATGTTGTCAAATATTGCATCCGAGATGTTAGGTTGCCTTAGGTTAGGATATATAACGTTATAGACGCATGTAATGTTACCACCGAGACGTAGGGACCGACACGCCTGGAATGTTGTCAAATGTTACATCCGAGATGTTAGGTTGCCTTAGGTTAGGATATATGACGTTATAGACGTATATACTGTTCCCTCCGAGAAGTAGGGTTCGACAGGCCAGGAATGATGCAGAATATTACATCCGACATGTCAGGTTGCCTTTGGTTAGGATATATAACGTTATAGACGTATATACTGTTCCCTCCGAGAAGTAGGGTTCGACTGGCTAGGAATGTTGTCAAATATTGCATCCGAGATGTTAGGTTGCCTTAGATTAGGATATATAACGTTATAGACGCATATAATGTTACCACCGAGACGTAGGGACCGACATGCCTGGAATGTTGTCAAATGTTACATCCGAGATTTTAGGTTGCCTTAGGTTATGATATATGACGTTTTAGACGTATATACTGTTCCCTCCGAGAAGTAGGGTTCGACAGGCCAGGAATGTTGTCAAATATTGCATCCGAGATGTTAGGTTGCCTTAGGTTAGGCTATATAACGTTATAGACGCATGTAACGTTACCACCGAGACGTAGGGACCAACACGCCTGGAATGTTGTCGAATGTTACATCCGAGATGTTAGGTTGCCTCAGGTTAGGATATATGACGTTTCAGACGTATATACTGTTCCCTCCGAGAAGTAGGGTTCGACAGGCCAGGAATGTTGTCAACTATTGCATCCGAGATGTTAGGTTGACTTAGATTATGATATATACCGTTATAGACGCATATAATGTTCCCACCGAGAAGTAGGGTCCGACACGCCTGGAAGGTTGTAGAATATTACATACGAGATGTCAGGTTGCCTTAGATTAGGATATATACCGTTATAAACGTATATACTGTTCCCTCCGAGAAGTAGGGTTCGACAGGCCAGGAATGTTGTCAAATATTGCATCCGAGATGTTAGGTTGCCTTAGATTAGAATATACAACGTTATAGACGCATATATTGTTCCCACCGAGAAGTAGGTTCCGACACGCCTGGAATGTTGTAGAATAATACATCCGAGATGTCAGGTTGCCTTAGGTTATGATATATGACGTTTTAGACGTATATACTGTTCCCTCCGAGAAGTAGGGTTCGACAGGCCAGGAATGTTGTCAAATATTGCATCCGAGATGTTAGGTTAACTTAGGTTAGGATATATAACGTTATAGACGCATGTAACGTTACCACCGAGAAGTAGGGTCCGACACGCCAGGAATGTTTAAAATATTACGTCTGAGATGATAGGTTGCCTTAGGTTACGATATATAGCGTTATAGACGCATGTAATGTTACCACTGAGACGTAGGGCCGATTCGCCTGGAATGTTGTCAAATGTTACATTCGAGATGGTAGGTTGCCTTAGGTTAGGCTATATGACGTTATAGACGTATATACTGTTCCCTCCGAGAAGTAGGGTTCGCCAGGCTAGGAATGTTGTCAAATATTGCATCCGAGATGTTAGGTTGCCTTAGATTAGAATATACAACGTTATAGACGCATATATTGTTCCCACCGAGAAGTAGGTTCCGACACGCCTGGAATGTTGTAGAATAGTACATCCGAGATGTCAGGTTGCCTTAGGTTATGATATATGACGTTTTAGACGTATATACTGTTCCCTCCCAGAAGTAGGGTTCGACAGGCCAGGAATGTTGTCAAATATTGCATCCGAGATGTTAGGTTGCCTTAGGTTAGGCTATATAACGTTATAGACGCATGTAACGTTACCACCGAGACGTAGGGACCAACACGCCTGGAATGTTGTCGAATGTTACATCCGAGATGTTAGGTTGCCTCAGGTTAGGATATATGACGTTTCAGACGTATATACTGTTCCCTCCGAGAAGTAGGGTTCGACAGGCCAGGAATGTTGTCAACTATTGCATCCGAGATGTTAGGTTGACTTAGATTATGATATATACCGTTATAGACGCATATAATGTTCCCACCGAGAAGTAGGGTCCGACACGCCTGGAAGGTTGTAGAATATTACATACGAGATGTCAGGTTGCCTTAGATTAGGATATATACCGTTATAGACATATATACTGTTCCCTGCGAGAAGTAGGGTTCGACAGGCCAGGAATGTTGTCAAATATTGCATCCGAGATGTTAGGTTGCCTTAGGTTAGGATATATAACGTTATAGACGCATGTAATGTTACCACCGAGACGTAGGGACCGACACGCCTGGAATGTTGTCAAATGTTACATCCGAGATGTTAGGTTGCCTTAGGTTAGGATATATGACGTTATAGACGTATATACTGTTCCCTCCGAGAAGTAGGGTTCGACAGGCCAGGAATGATGCAGAATATTACATCCGACATGTCAGGTTGCCTTTGGTTAGGATATATAACGTTATAGACGTATATACTGTTCCCTCCGAGAAGTAGGGTTCGACTGGCTAGGAATGTTGTCAAATATTGCATCCGAGATGTTAGGTTGCCTTAGATTAGGATATATAACGTTATAGACGCATATAATGTTACCACCGAGACGTAGGGACCGACATGCCTGGAATGTTGTCAAATGTTACATCCGAGATTTTAGGTTGCCTTAGGTTATGATATATGACGTTTTAGACGTATATACTGTTCCCTCCGAGAAGTAGGGTTCGACAGGCCAGGAATGTTGTCAAATATTGCATCCGAGATGTTAGGTTGCCTTAGGTTAGGATATATAACGTTATAGACGCATGTAACGTTACCACCGAGACGTAGGGACCAACACGCCTGGAATGTTGTCAAATATTGCATCCGAGATGTTAGGTTGCCTTAGGTTAGGATATATGACGTTATAGACGTATATACTGTTCCCTCCGAGAAGTACGGTTCGACAGGCCAGGAATGTTGTCAAATATTGCATCCGAGATGTTAGGTTGCCTTAGATTAGGATATATACCATTATAGACGCATGTAATGTTACCACCGAGACGTAGGGAACGACACGCCTGGAATGTTGTCAAATGTTACATCCGAGATGTTAGATTGCCTTAGGTTAGGATATATGACGTTATATACGTATATACTCTTCCCTCCGAGAAGTACGGTTCGACAGGCCAGGAATGTTGTCAAATATTGCATCCGAGATGTTAGGTTGCCTTAGATTAGGATATATACCATTATAGACGCATGTAATGTTACCACCGAGACGTAGGGAACGCCACGCCTGGAATGTTGTCAAATATTGCATCCGAAATGTTAGGTTGCCTTAGACTAGGATATATATCGTTATAGACGTATATACTGTTCCCTCCGAGATGTAGGGTTCGACAGGCCAGGAATGTTGTCAAACATTGCATCCGAGATGTTAGATTGCCTTAGATTACGATATCGACCGTTATAGACGCATATAATATTCCCACCTAAAAAGTATGCACCGACACGCCAGGAATATTGTAAAATATTACGTCTGAGATAATAGGTTGCCTTAGATTAGGATTTACAACGTTATAGACTCATATAATGTTCCCACCGAGAAGTAGGGTCCGACACGCCTGGAATTTTGTAGAATATTACATCCGACATGTCAGGTTGCCTTAGGTTAGGATATATACCGTTATAGACGTATATACTGTTCCCACCGAGAGGTAGGGTTCGACAGGCCAGGAATGTTGTCAAATGTTACATCCGAGATGTTAGGTTGCCTTAGGTTAGGATATATGACGCTACAGACGTATATACTGTTCCCTCCGAGAAGTAGGGTTCGACAGGCCAGGAATGTTATCAAATATTGCAATCGAGATGTTAGGCTGCCTTAGATTAGGATATATACCGTTATAAACATATATACTGTTCCCTCCGAGAAGTAGGGTTCGACAGGCCAGGAATGTTGTCAAATATTGCATCCGAGATGTTAGGTTGCCTTAGATTAGAATATACAACGTTATAGACGCATATATTGTTCCCACCGAGAAGTAGGTTCCGACACGCCTGGAATGTTGTAGAATAATACATCCGAGATGTCAGGTTGCCTTAGGTTATGATATATGACGTTTTAGACGTATATACTGTTCCCTCCCAGAAGTAGGGTTCGACAGGCCAGGAATGTTGTCAAATATTGCATCCGAGATGTTAGGTTGCCTTAGGTTAGGCTATATAACGTTATAGACGCATGTAACGTTACCACCGAGACGTAGGGACCAACACGCCTGGAATGTTGTCGAATGTTACATCCGAGATGTTAGGTTGCCTCAGGTTAGGATATATGACGTTTCAGACGTATATACTGTTCCCTCCGAGAAGTAGGGTTCGACAGGCCAGGAATGTTGTCAACTATTGCATCCGAGATGTTAGGTTGACTTAGATTATGATATATACCGTTATAGACGCATATAATGTTCCCACCGAGAAGTAGGGTCCGACACGCCTGGAAGGTTGTAGAATATTACATACGAGATGTCAGGTTGCCTTAGATTAGGATATATACCGTTATAGACATATATACTGTTCCCTGCGAGAAGTAGGGTTCGACAGGCCAGGAATGTTGTCAAATATTGCATCCGAGATGTTAGGTTGCCTTAGGTTAGGATATATAACGTTATAGACGCATGTAATGTTACCACCGAGACGTAGGGACCGACACGCCTGGAATGTTGTCAAATGTTACATCCGAGATGTTAGGTTGCCTTAGGTTAGGATATATGACGTTATAGACGTATATACTGTTCCCTCCGAGAAGTAGGGTTCGACAGGCCAGGAATGATGCAGAATATTACATCCGACATGTCAGGTTGCCTTTGGTTAGGATATATAACGTTATAGACGTATATACTGTTCCCTCCGAGAAGTAGGGTTCGACTGGCTAGGAATGTTGTCAAATATTGCATCCGAGATGTTAGGTTGCCTTAGATTAGGATATATAACGTTATAGACGCATATAATGTTACCACCGAGACGTAGGGACCGACATGCCTGGAATGTTGTCAAATGTTACATCCGAGATTTTAGGTTGCCTTAGGTTATGATATATGACGTTTTAGACGTATATACTGTTCCCTCCGAGAAGTAGGGTTCGACAGGCCAGGAATGTTGTCAAATATTGCATCCGAGATGTTAGGTTGCCTTAGGTTAGGATATATAACGTTATAGACGCATGTAACGTTACCACCGAGACGTAGGGACCAACACGCCTGGAATGTTGTCAAATATTGCATCCGAGATGTTAGGTTGCCTTAGGTTAGGATATATGACGTTATAGACGTATATACTGTTCCCTCCGAGAAGTACGGTTCGACAGGCCAGGAATGTTGTCAAATATTGCATCCGAGATGTTAGGTTGCCTTAGATTAGGATATATACCATTATAGACGCATGTAATGTTACCACCGAGACGTAGGGAACGACACGCCTGGAATGTTGTCAAATGTTACATCCGAGATGTTAGATTGCCTTAGGTTAGGATATATGACGTTATATACGTATATACTCTTCCCTCCGAGAAGTACGGTTCGACAGGCCAGGAATGTTGTCAAATATTGCATCCGAGATGTTAGGTTGCCTTAGATTAGGATATATACCATTATAGACGCATGTAATGTTACCACCGAGACGTAGGGAACGCCACGCCTGGAATGTTGTCAAATATTGCATCCGAAATGTTAGGTTGCCTTAGACTAGGATATATATCGTTATAGACGTATATACTGTTCCCTCCGAGATGTAGGGTTCGACAGGCCAGGAATGTTGTCAAACATTGCATCCGAGATGTTAGATTGCCTTAGATTACGATATCGACCGTTATAGACGCATATAATATTCCCACCTAAAAAGTATGCACCGACACGCCAGGAATATTGTAAAATATTACGTCTGAGATAATAGGTTGCCTTAGATTAGGATTTACAACGTTATAGACTCATATAATGTTCCCACCGAGAAGTAGGGTCCGACACGCCTGGAATTTTGTAGAATATTACATCCGACATGTCAGGTTGCCTTAGGTTAGGATATATACCGTTATAGACGTATATACTGTTCCCTCCGAAAAGTAGGGTTCGACAGGCCAGGAATGTTGTCAAATATTGCATCCGAGATGTTAGGTTGCCTTAGATTAGGATATACAACGTTATAGACGCATATAATGTTCCCACCGAGAAGAAGGGTCCGACACGCCTGGAAGGTTGTCAAATGTTACATCCGAGATGTTAGGTTGCCTTAGGTTAGGATATATAACGTTATAGACGCATGTAACGTTACCACCGAGACGTAGGGACCAACACGCCTGGAATGTTGTCAAATATTGCATCCGAGATGTTAGGTTGCCTTAGGTTAGGATATATGACGTTATAGACGTATATACTGTTCCCTCCGAGAAGTACGGTTCGACAGGCCAGGAATGTTGTCAAATATTGCATCCGAGATGTTAGGTTGCCTTAGATTAGGATATATACCATTATAGACGCATGTAATGTTACCACCGAGACGTAGGGAACGACACGCCTGGAATGTTGTCAAATGTTACATCCGAGATGTTAGATTGCCTTAGGTTAGGATATATGACGTTATATACGTATATACTCTTCCCTCCGAGAAGTACGGTTCGACAGGCCAGGAATGTTGTCAAATATTGCATCCGAGATGTTAGGTTGCCTTAGATTAGGATATATACCATTATAGACGCATGTAATGTTACCACCGAGACGTAGGGAACGCCACGCCTGGAATGTTGTCAAATATTGCATCCGAAATGTTAGGTTGCCTTAGACTAGGATATATATCGTTATAGACGTATATACTGTTCCCTCCGAGATGTAGGGTTCGACAGGCCAGGAATGTTGTCAAACATTGCATCCGAGATGTTAGATTGCCTTAGATTACGATATCGACCGTTATAGACGCATATAATATTCCCACCTAAAAAGTATGCACCGACACGCCAGGAATATTGTAAAATATTACGTCTGAGATAATAGGTTGCCTTAGATTAGGATTTACAACGTTATAGACTCATATAATGTTCCCACCGAGAAGTAGGGTCCGACACGCCTGGAATTTTGTAGAATATTACATCCGACATGTCAGGTTGCCTTAGGTTAGGATATATACCGTTATAGACGTATATACTGTTCCCTCCGAAAAGTAGGGTTCGACAGGCCAGGAATGTTGTCAAATATTGCATCCGAGATGTTAGGTTGCCTTAGATTAGGATATACAACGTTATAGACGCATATAATGTTCCCACCGAGAAGAAGGGTCCGACACGCCTGGAAGGTTGTCAAATGTTACATCCGAGATGTTAGGTTGCCTTAGGTTAGGATATATAACGTTATAGACGCATGTCATGTTACCACCGAGACGTAGGTCCGACACGATTGGAATGTTGTCAAATGTTACATCCGAGATGTTAGGTTGCCTTAGGTTAGGATATATAACGTTATAGACGCATGTCATGTTACCACCGAGACGTAGGGACCGACACGCCTGGAATGTTGTCAAATGTTACATCCGAGATGTTAGGTTGCCTTATGTTAGGATGTATGACGCTACAAACGTATATACTGTTTCCTCCGAGAAGTAGGGTTCGGCAGGCCAGGAATGTTGTCAAACATTGCATCCGAGATGTTAGATTGCCTTAGATTACGATATCTACCGTTATAGACGCATGTAATATTCCCACCGAAAAGTATGCACCGACACGCCAGGAATATTGTAAAATATTACATCTGAGATAATAGGTTGCCTTAGATTAGGATTTACAACGTTATAGACTCATATAATGTTCCCACCGAGAAGTAGGGTCCGACACGCCTGGAATGATGTAGAATATTACATCCGAGATGTCAGGTTGCCTTAGGTTAGGATATATAACGTTATAGACGCATGTAATGTTACCACCGAGAAGTAGGGTCCGACACGCCAGGAATGTTTAAAATATTACGTCTGAGATGATAGGTTGCCTTAGGTTACGATATATAGCGTTATAGACGCATGTAATGTTACCACTGAGACGTAGGGCCGATTCGCCTGGAATGTTGTCAAATGTTACATTCGAGATGGTAGGTTGCCTTAGGTTAGGCTATATGACGTTATAGACGTATATACTGTTCCCTCCGAGAAGTAGGGTTCGCCAGGCTAGGAATGTTGTCAAATATTGGATCCGAGATGTTAGGTTGCCTTAGGTTAGGATATATATCGTTATAGACGTATATACTGTTCCCACCGAGAGGTAGGGTTCGACAGGCCAGGAATGTTGTCAAATGTTA
Organism: Xylocopa violacea; assembly: GCA_963969225.1. Lineage (NCBI taxonomy): Eukaryota > Metazoa > Arthropoda > Insecta > Hymenoptera > Apidae > Xylocopa > Xylocopa violacea. Next base: position 331,162 of record CAXAJV010000194.1, on the reverse strand, counting down.
CATCCGAGATGTTAGGTTGCCTTAGGTTAGGATATATGACGCTACAGACGTATATACTGTTCCCTCCGAGAAGTAGGGTTCGACAGGCAAGGAATGTTATCAAATATTGCAATCGAGATGTTAGGCTGCCTTAGATTAGGATATATACCGTTATAAACATATATACTGTTCCCTCCGAGAAGTAGGGTTCGACAGGCCAGGAATGTTGTCAAATATTGCATCCGAGATGTTAGGTTGCCTTAGATTAGAATATACAACGTTATAGACGCATATATTGTTCCCACCGAGAAGTAGGTTCCGACACGCCTGGAATGTTGTAGAATAATACATCCGAGATGTCAGGTTGCCTTAGGTTATGATATATGACGTTTTAGACGTATATACTGTTCCCTCCCAGAAGTAGGGTTCGACAGGCCAGGAATGTTGTCAAATATTGCATCCGAGATGTTAGGTTGCCTTAGGTTAGACTATATAACGTTATAGACGCATGTAACGTTACCACCGAGACGTAGGGACCAACACGCCTGGAATGTTGTCGAATGTTACATCCGAGATGTTAGGTTGCCTCAGGTTAGGATATATGACGTTTCAGACGTATATACTGTTCCCTCCGAGAAGTAGGGTTCGACAGGCCAGGAATGTTGTCAACTATTGCATCCGAGATGTTAGGTTGACTTAGATTATGATATATACCGTTATAGACGCATATAATGTTCCCACCGAGAAGTAGGGTCCGACACGCCTGGAAGGTTGTAGAATATTACATACGAGATGTCAGGTTGCCTTAGATTAGGATATATACCGTTATAGACATATATACTGTTCCCTGCGAGAAGTAGGGTTCGACAGGCCAGGAATGTTGTCAAATATTGCATCCGAGATGTTAGGTTGCCTTAGGTTAGGATATATAACGTTATAGACGCATGTAATGTTACCACCGAGACGTAGGGACCGACACGCCTGGAATGTTGTCAAATGTTACATCCGAGATGTTAGGTTGCCTTAGGTTAGGATATATGACGTTATAGACGTATATACTGTTCCCTCCGAGAAGTAGGGTTCGACAGGCCAGGAATGATGCAGAATATTACATCCGACATGTCAGGTTGCCTTTGGTTAGGATATATAACGTTATAGACGTATATACTGTTCCCTCCGAGAAGTAGGGTTCGACTGGCTAGGAATGTTGTCAAATATTGCATCCGAGATGTTAGGTTGCCTTAGATTAGGATATATAACGTTATAGACGCATATAATGTTACCACCGAGACGTAGGGACCGACATGCCTGGAATGTTGTCAAATGTTACATCCGAGATTTTAGGTTGCCTTAGGTTATGATATATGACGTTTTAGACGTATATACTGTTCCCTCCGAGAAGTAGGGTTCGACAGGCCAGGAATGTTGTCAAATATTGCATCCGAGATGTAAGGTTGCCTTAGGTTAGGATATATAACGTTATGGACGTATATACTGTTCCCACCCCGAAGTAGGGTCCGACACGCCAGGAATGTTGTAAAATATTGCATCCGAGATTTTAGGTTGCCTTAGATCAGGATATACAAGGTTATAGACGCATATAATGTTCCCACCCAGAATTAGGGTCCGACACGCCTGGAAGGTTGTAGAATATTACATCCGAGATGTTAGGTTGCCTTAGGTTAGGATATATATCGTTATAAACGTATATACTGTTCCCACCGAGAGGTAGGGTTCGACAGGCCAGGAATGTTGTAAAATATTGCATCCGAGATGTTAGGTTGCCTTAGATTAGGATATATACCGTTATAGACGCATGTAATGTTACCACCGAAAAGTATGCACTCACACGCCAGGAATATTGTAAAATATTACGTCTGAGATAATAGGTTGCCTTAGATTAGGATATAGAACGTTATAGACTCATATAATGTTCCCACCGAGAAGTAGGGTCCGACACGCCTGGAATGATGTAGAATATTACATCCGACATGTCAGGTTGCCTTAGGTTAGGATATATAACGTTATAGACGTATATACTGTTCCCTCCGAGAAGTAGGGTTCGACAGGCCAGGAATGTTGTCAAATATTGCATCCGAGATGTTAGGTTGCCTTAGATTAGGATATATGCCGTTATAGACGCATGTAATGTTACCTCCGAAAAGTATGCACCGACACGCCAGGAATATTGTAAAATATTACGTCTGACATAATAGGTTGCCTTGGATTAGAATATACAACGTTGTAGACTCATATAATGTTCCCACCGAGAAGTAGGGTCCGACACGCCAGGAATGTTGTCAAATATTGCATCCGAGATGTTAGGTTGCCTTAGATTAGGATATACAACGTTATAGACGCATATAATGTTCCCACCGATAAGTAGGGTCCGACACGCATGGAAGGTTGTAGAATATTACATCCGAGATGTCAGGTTGCCTTAGGTTAGGATATATACCGTTATAGACGTATATACTGTTTCCACCGAGAAGTAGGGTCCGACACGCCAGAAATGTTGTCAAATGTTACATCCGAGTTGTTAGGTTGCCTTAGGTTAGGATATATAACGTTATAGACGCATGTAATGTTACCACCGAGAAGTAGGGACCGACACGCCTGGAATGTTGTCAAATATTGCATCCGAGATGTTAGGTTGCCTTAGATTAGGATATACAACGTTATAGACGCATATAATGTTCCCACCCAGAATTAGGGTCCGACACGCCTGGAAGGTTGTAGAATATTACATCCGAGATGTCAGGTTGCCTTAGGTTAGGATATATAGCGTTATAGACGTATATACTGTTCCCACCGAGAAGTAGGGTCCGACACGCCAGAAATGTTGTCAAATGTTAAATCCGAGTTGTTAGGTTGCCTTAGGTTAGGATATATAACGTTATAGACGCATGTAACGTTACCACCGAGACGTAGGGATCGACACGCCTGGAATGTTGTCAAATGTTACATCCGAGATGTTAGGTTGCCTTAGGTTAGGATATATGACGTTATAGACGTATATGCTGTTCCCTCCGAGAAGTAGGGTTCGACAGGCCAGGAATGTTGTCAAATATTGCATCCGAGATGTTAGGTTGCCTTAGATTAGGATATATGCCGTTATAGACGCATGTAATGTTACCTCCGAAAAGTATGCACCGACACGCCAGGAATATTGTAAAATATTACGTCTGGCATAATAGGTTGCCCTGGATTAGGATATACAACGCTATAGACTCATATAATGTTCCCACCGAGAAGTAGGGTCCGACACGCCAGGAATGTTGTAAAATATTACATCCGAGTTGTTACGTTGCCGTTATAGACGCATTAATGTTACCACCGAGACGTAGGGACCGACAAGCCTGGAATGTTGTCAAATGTTACATCCGAGATGTTAGGTTGCCTTAGGTTAGGATATATGACGTTATAGACGTATATACTGTTCCCTCCGAGAAGTAGGGTTCGACAGGCCAGGAATGTTGTCAAATATTGCATCCGAGATGTTAGGTTGCCTTAGGTTAGGATATATATCGTTATAAACGTATATACTGTTCCCACCGAGAGATAGGGTTTGACAGTCCAGTAATGTTGTCAAATAGTGCATCGGAGATGTTAGGTTGCCTTAGGTTAGGGTATATATCGTTATAGACGCATGTAACGTTACCACTGAGACGTAGGGACCGACACGCCTGGAATGTTGGCAAATGTTACATCCGAGATGTTAGGTTGCCTTAGGTTAGGATATATAACGTTATAGACGCATGTAATGTTACCACCGAGACGTAGTGACCGACGCGCCTGGAATGTTGTCAAATGTTACATCCGAGATGTTAGGTTGCCTTAGGTTAGGATATATGACGTTACAGACGTATATACTGCTCCCTCCGAGAAGTAGGGTTCGACAGGCCAGGAATGTTGTCAAATATTACATCCGAGTTGTTACGTTGCCGTTATAGACGCATTAATGTTACCACCGAGATGTAGGGTCCGACACGCCTGGAATGATGTAGAATATTACATCCGACATGTCAGGTTGCCTTAGGTTAGGATATATAACGTTATAGACGTATATACTGTTCCCTCCGAGAAGTAGGGTTCGACAGGCCAGGAATGTTGTCAAATATTGCATCCGAGATGTTAGGTTGCCTTAGATTAGGATATATACCGTTATAGACGTATATAATGTTCCCTCCGAGAAGTAGGTTTCGACAGGCCAGGAATGTTGTCAAATATTGCATCCGAGATGTTAGGTTGCCTTAGATTATGATATACAACGTTATAGACGCATATAATGTTCCCACCGAGATGTAGGTTCCGACACGCCTGGAATAATGTAGAATATTACATCCGACATGTCAGGTTGCCTTAGGTTAGGATATATAACGTTATAGACGTATATACTGTTCCCTCCGAGAAGTACGGTTCGACAGGCCAGGAATGTTGTCAAATAATGCATCCGAGATGTTAGGTTGCCTTAGATTAGGATATACAACGTTATAGACGCATATAATGTTCCCACCGAGAAGTAGGGTCCGACACGCCTGGAATGTTGTAGAATATTACATCCGAGATGTAAGGTTGCCTTAGGTTAGGATATATAACGTTATGGACGTATATACTGTTCCCACCGAGAAGTAGGGTCCGACACGCCAGGAATGTTGTCAAATAATGCATCCGAGATGTTAGGTTGCCTTAGATTAGGATATACAACGTTATAGACGCATATAATGTTCCCACCGAGAAGTAGGGTCCGACACGCCTGGAATGTTGTAGAATATTACATCCGAGATGTAAGGTTGCCTTAGGTTAGGATATATATAAGGTTATGGACGTATATACTGTTCCCACCGAGAAGTAGGGTCCGACACGCCAGGAATGTTGTCAAATATTGCATCCGACATGTTAGGTTGCCTTAGGTTAGGATATATAACGTTATAGACGCATGTAATGTTACCACCGAGAAGTAGAGTCCGACACGCCTGGAATGTTGTCAAATGTTACATCCGAGATGTTAGATTGCCTTAGGTTAGGATATATGACGTTACAGACGTATATAGTGTTCGCTCCGAGAAGTAGGGTTCGACAGGCCAGGAATGTTGTCAAATATTGCATCCGAGATGTTAGGTTGCCTTAGATTATGATATATTCCGTTATAGACGTATATACTGTTCCCTCCGAGAAGTAGGGTTCGACACGCCAGGAATTTTGTCGAATATTACATCCCAGTTGTTACGTTGCCGTTATAGACGCATTAATGCTACCACCGAGACGTAGGGACCGACACGCCTGGAATGTTGTCAAATGTTACATCCGAGATGTTAGGTTGCCTTAGGTTAGGATATATGACGTTACAGACGTATATACTGTTCCCTCCGAGAAGTAGGGTTCGACAGGCCAGGAATGTAGTCAAATATAGCATCCGAGATGTTAGATTGCCTTAGATTACGATATCGACCGTTATAGACGCATATAACATTCCCACCTAAAAGTATGCACCGACACGCCAGGAATACTGTAAAATATTACGTCTGAGATAGTAGGTTGCCTTAGATTAGGATATACAACGTTATAGACTCATATAATGTTCCCACCGAGAAGTAGGTTCCGACACGCCTGGAATGATGTAGAATATTACATCCGAGATGTCAGGTTGCCTTAGGTTAGGATATATAACGTTATAGACGTATATACTGTTCCCTCCGAGAAGTAGGGTTCGACAGGCCAGGAATGTTGTCAAATATTGCATCCGAGATGTTAGGTTGCCTTAAGTTAGGATATATGACGTTATAGACGCATTAATGTTACCACCGAGACGTAGGGACCGACACGCCTGGAATGTTGTCAAATGTTACATCCGAGATGTTAGGTTGCCTTAGGATAGGATATATATCGTTATAGACGTTATACTGTTCCCACCGAGAGGTAGGGTTCGACAGGCCAGGAATGTTGTCAAATATTGCATCCGAGATGTTAGGTTGCCTTAGATTAGGATATATAACGTTATAGACGCATGTAATGTTACCACCGAGACGTAGGGACCGACACGCCTGGAATGTTGTCAAATGTTACATCCGAGATGTTAGGTTGCCTTATGTTAGGATATATGACGCTACAAACGTATATACTGTTCTCTCCGTGAATTAGGGTTCGACAGGCCAGGAATGTTGTCAAACATTGCATCCGAGATGTTAGGTTGCCTTAGGTTAGGATATATAACGTTATAGACGCATGTAATGTTACCACCGAGACGTAGTGACCGACGCGCCTGGAATGTTGTCAAATGTTACATCCGAGATGTTAGGTTGCCTTAGGTTAGGATATATGACGTTACAGACGTATATACTGCTCCCTCCGAGAAGTAGGGTTCGACAGGCCAGGAATGTTGTCAAATATTACATCCGAGTTGTTACGTTGCCGTTATAGACGCATTAATGTTACCACCGAGATGTAGGGTCCGACACGCCTGGAATGATGTAGAATATTACATCCGACATGTCAGGTTGCCTTAGGTTAGGATATATAACGTTATAGACGTATATACTGTTCCCTCCGAGAAGTAGGGTTCGACAGGCCAGGAATGTTGTCAAATATTGCATCCGAGATGTTAGGTTGCCTTAGATTATGATATATACCGTTATAGACGTATATACTGTTCCCTCCGAGAAGTAGGGTTCGACACGCCAGGAATTTTGTCGAATATTACATCCCAGTTGTTACGTTGCCGTTATAGACGCATTAATGCTACCACCGAGACGTAGGGACCGACACGCCTGGAATGTTGTCAAATGTTACATCCGAGATGTTAGGTTGCCTTAGGTTAGGATATATGACGTTACAGACGTATATACTGTTCCCTCCGAGAAGTAGGGTTCGACAGGCCAGGAATGTAGTCAAATATAGCATCCGAGATGTTAGATTGCCTTAGATTACGATATCGACCGTTATAGACGCATATAACATTCCCACCTAAAAGTATGCACCGACACGCCAGGAATACTGTAAAATATTACGTCTGAGATAGTAGGTTGCCTTAGATTAGGATATACAACGTTATAGACTCATATAATGTTCCCACCGAGAAGTAGGTTCCGACACGCCTGGAATGATGTAGAATATTACATCCGAGATGTCAGGTTGCCTTAGGTTAGGATATATAACGTTATAGACGTATATACTGTTCCCTCCGAGAAGTAGGGTTCGACAGGCCAGGAATGTTGTCAAATATTGCATCCGAGATGTTAGGTTGCCTTAAGTTAGGATATATGACGTTATAGACGCATTAATGTTACCACCGAGACGTAGGGACCGACACGCCTGGAATGTTGTCAAATGTTACATCCGAGATGTTAGGTTGCCTTAGGATAGGATATATATCGTTATAGACGTTATACTGTTCCCACCGAGAGGTAGGGTTCGACAGGCCAGGAATGTTGTCAAATATTGCATCCGAGATGTTAGGTTGCCTTAGATTAGGATATATAACGTTATAGACGCATGTAATGTTACCACCGAGACGTAGGGACCGACACGCCTGGAATGTTGTCAAATGTTACATCCGAGATGTTAGGTTGCCTTATGTTAGGATATATGACGCTACAAACGTATATACTGTTCTCTCCGTGAATTAGGGTTCGACAGGCCAGGAATGTTGTCAAACATTGCATCCGAGATGTTAGGTTGCCTTAGGTTAGGATATATAACGTTATAGACGCATGTAATGTTACCACCGAGACGTAGTGACCGACGCGCCTGGAATGTTGTCAAATGTTACATCCGAGATGTTAGGTTGCCTTAGGTTAGGATATATGACGTTACAGACGTATATACTGCTCCCTCCGAGAAGTAGGGTTCGACAGGCCAGGAATGTTGTCAAATATTACATCCGAGTTGTTACGTTGCCGTTATAGACGCATTAATGTTACCACCGAGATGTAGGGTCCGACACGCCTGGAATGATGTAGAATATTACATCCGACATGTCAGGTTGCCTTAGGTTAGGATATATAACGTTATAGACGTATATACTGTTCCCTCCGAGAAGTAGGGTTCGACAGGCCAGGAATGTTGTCAAATATTGCATCCGAGATGTTAGGTTGCCTTAGATTAGGATATATACCGTTATAGACGTATATAATGTTCCCTCCGAGAAGTAGGTTTCGACAGGCCAGGAATGTTGTCAAATATTGCATCCGAGATGTTAGGTTGCCTTAGATTATGATATACAACGTTATAGACGCATATAATGTTCCCACCGAGATGTAGGTTCCGACACGCCTGGAATAATGTAGAATATTACATCCGACATGTCAGGTTGCCTTAGGTTAGGATATATAACGTTATAGACGTATATACTGTTCCCTCCGAGAAGTACGGTTCGACAGGCCAGGAATGTTGTCAAATAATGCATCCGAGATGTTAGGTTGCCTTAGATTAGGATATACAACGTTATAGACGCATATAATGTTCCCACCGAGAAGTAGGGTTCGACAGGCCAGGAATGTTGTCAAATATTGCATCCGAGATGTTAGGTTGCCTTAGATTATGATATATACCGTTATAGACGTATATACTGTTCCCTCCGAGAAGTAGGGTTCGACAGGCCAGGAATGTTGTCAAACATTGCATCCGAGATGTTAGATTGCCTTAGTTTACGATATCGACCGTTATAGACGCATATAATATTCCCACCGAAAAGTATGCACCGGCACGCCAGGAATATTGTAAAATATTACGTCTGAGATAATAGGTTGCCTTAGATTAGGATTTACAACGTTATAGACTCATATAATGTTCCCACCGAGAAGTAGGGTCCGACACGCCTGGAATTATGTAGAATATTACATCCTACATGTCAGGTTGCCTTAGGTTAGGATATATAACGTTATAGACGTATATACTGTTCCATCCGAGAAGTAGGGTTCGACAGGCCAGGAATGTTGTCAAATATTGCATCCGAGAAGTTAGGTTGCCTTAGATTAGGATATACACCGTTATAGACGCATATAATGTTCCCACCGAGAAGTAGGGTTCGACACGCCAGGAATTTTGTCGAATATTACATCCCAGTTGTTACGTTGCCGTTATAGACGCATTAATGCTACCACCGAGACGTAGGGACCGACACGCCTGGAATGTTGTCAAATGTTACATCCGAGATGTTAGGTTGCCTTAGGTTAGGATATATGACGTTACAGACGTATATATTGTTCCCTCCGAGAAGTAGGGTTCGACAGGCCAGGAATGTTGTCAAATATAGCATCCGAGATGTTAGATTGCCTTAGATTACGATATCGACCGTTATAGACGCATATAATATTCCCACCGAAAAGTATGCACCGACACGCCAGGAATACTGTAAAATATTACGTCTGAGATAGTAGGTTGCCTTAGATTAGGATATACAACGTTATAGACTCATATAATGTTCCCACCGAGAAGTAGGTTCCGACACGCCTGGAATGATGTAGAATATTACATCCGAGATGTCAGGTTGCCTTAGGTTAGGATATATAACGTTATAGACGTATATACTGTTCCCTCCGAGAAGTAGGGTTCGACAGGCCAGGAATGTTGTCAAATATTGCATCCGAGATGTTAGGTTGCCTTAAGTGAGGATATATGACGTTATAGACGCATTAATGTTACCACCGAGACGTAGGGACCGACACGCCTGGAATGTTGTCAAATGTTACATCCGAGATGTTAGGTTGCCTTAGGATAGGATATATATCGTTATAGACGTTATACTGTTCCCACCGAGAGGTAGGGTTCGACAGGCCAGGAATGTTGTCAAATATTGCAGCCGAGATGTTAGGTTGCCTTAGATTAGGATATATAACGTTATAGACGCATGTAATGTTACCACCGAGACGTAGGGACCGACACGCCTGGAATGTTGTCAAATGTTACATCCGAGATGTTAGGTTGCCTTATGTTAGGATATATGACGCTACAAACGTATATACTGTTCCCTCCGTGAATTAGGGTTCGACAGGCCAGGAATGTTGTCAAACATTGCATCCGAGATGTTAGGTTGCCTTAGGTTAGGATATATAACGTTATAGACGCATGTAATGTTACCACCGAGACGTAGTGACCGACGCGCCTGGAATGTTGTCAAATGTTACATCCGAGATGTTAGGTTGCCTTAGGTTAGGATATATGACGTTACAGACATATACTGCTCCCTCCGAGAAGTAGGGATCGACAGGCCAGGAATGTTGTCAAATATTACATCCGAGTTGTTACGTTGCCGTTATAGACGCATTAATGTTACCACCGAGATGTAGGGTCCGACACGCCTGGAATGATGTAGAATATTACATCCGACATGTCAGGTTGCCTTAGGTTAGGATATATAACGTTATAGACGTATATACTGTTCCCTCCGAGAAGTAGGGTTCGACAGGCCAGGAATGTTGTCAAATATTGCATCCGAGATGTTAGGTTGCCTTAGATTAGGATATATACCGTTATAGACGTATATAATGTTCCCTCCGAGAAGTAGGTTTCGACAGGCCAGGAATGTTGTCAAATATTGCATCCGAGATGTTAGGTTGCCTTAGATTATGATAAACAACGTTATAGACGCATATAATGTTCCCACCGAGATGTAGGTTCCGACACGCCTGGAATAATGTAGAATATTACATCCGACATGTCAGGTTGCCTTAGGTTAGGATATATAACGTTATAGACGTATATACTGTTCCCTCCGAGAAGTACGGTTCGACAGGCCAGGAATGTTGTCAAATAATGCATCCGAGATGTTAGGTTGCCTTAGATTAGGATATACAACGTTATAGACGCATATAATGTTCCCACCGAGAAGTAGGGTCCGACACGCCTGGAATGTTGTAGAATATTACATCCGAGATGTAAGGTTGCCTTAGGTTAGGATATATAACGTTATGGACGTATATACTGTTCCCACCGAGAAGTAGGGTCCGACACGCCAGGAATGTTGTCAAATATTGCATCCGACATGTTAGGTTGCCTTAGGTTAGGATATATAACGTTATAGACGCATGTAATGTTACCACCGAGAAGTAGAGTCCGACACGCCTGGAATGTTGTCAAATGTTACATCCGAGATGTTAGATTGCCTTAGGTTAGGATATATGACGTTACAGACGTATATAGTGTTCGCTCCGAGAAGTAGGGTTCGACAGGCCAGGAATGTTGTCAAATATTGCTTCCGAGATGTTAGGTTGCCTTAGATTATGATATATACCGTTATAGACGTATATACTGTTCCCTCCGAGAAGTAGGGTTCGACACGCCAGGAATTTTGTCGAATATTACATCCCAGTTGTTACGTTGCCGTTATAGACGCATTAATGCTACCACCGAGACGTAGGGACCGACACGCCTGGAATGTTGTCAAATGTTACATCCGAGATGTTAGGTTGCCTTAGGTTAGGATATATGACGTTACAGACGTATATATTGTTCCCTCCGAGAAGTAGGGTTCGACAGGCCAGGAATGTTGTCAAATATAGCATCCGAGATGTTAGATTGCCTTAGATTACGATATCGACCGTTATAGACGCATATAACATTCCCACCGAAAAGTATGCACCGACACGCCAGGAATACTGTAAAATATTACGTCTGAGATAGTAGGTTGCCTTAGATTAGGATATACAACGTTATAGACTCATGTAATGTTCCGACCGAGAAGTAGGTTCCGACACGCCTGGAATGATGTAGAATATTACATCCGAGATGTCAGGTTGCCTTAGGTTAGGATATATAACGTTATAGACGTATATACTGTTCCCTCCGAGAAGTAGGGTTCGACAGGCCAGGAATGTTGTCAAATATTGCATCCGAGATGTTAGGTTGCCTTAAGTTAGGATATATGACGTTATAGACGCATTAATGTTACCACCGAGACGTAGGGACCGACACGCCTGGAATGTTGTCAAATGTTACATCCGAGATGTTAGGTTGCCTTAGGATAGGATATATATCGTTATAGACGTTATACTGTTCCCACCGAGAGATAGGGTTCGACAGGCCAGGAATGTTGTCAAATATTGCATCCGAGATGTTAGGTTGCCTTAGATTAGGATATATAACGTTATAGACGCATGTAATGTTACCACCGAGACGTAGGGACCGACACGCCTGGAATGTTGTCAAATGTTACATCCGAGATGTTAGGTTGCCTTATGTTAGGATATATGACGCTACAAACGTATATACTGTTCTCTCCGTGAATTAGGGTTCGACAGGCCAGGAATGTTGTCAAACATTGCATCCGAGATGTTAGGTTGCCTTAGGTTAGGATATATAACGTTATAGACGCATGTAATGTTACCACCGAGACGTAGTGACCGACGCGCCTGGAATGTTGTCAAATGTTACATCCGAGATGTTAGGTTGCCTTAGGTTAGGATATATGACGTTACAGACGTATATACTGCTCCCTCCGAGAAGTAGGGTTCGACAGGCCAGGAATGTTGTCAAATATTACATCCGAGTTGTTACGTTGCCGTTATAGACGCATTAATGTTACCACCGAGATGTAGGGTCCGACACGCCTGGAATGATGTAGAATATTACATCCGACATGTCAGGTTGCCTTAGGTTAGGATATATAACGTTATAGACGTATATACTGTTCCCTCCGAGAAGTAGGGTTCGACAGGCCAGGAATGTTGTCAAATATTGCATCCGAGATGTTAGGTTGCCTTAGATTAGGATATATACCGTTATAGACGTATATAATGTTCCCTCCGAGAAGTAGGTTTCGACAGGCCAGGAATGTTGTCAAATATTGCATCCGAGATGTTAGGTTGCCTTAGATTATGATATACAACGTTATAGACGCATATAATGTTCCCACCGAGATGTAGGTTCCGACACGCCTGGAATAATGTAGAATATTACATCCGACATGTCAGGTTGCCTTAGGTTAGGATATATAACGTTATAGACGTATATACTGTTCCCTCCGAGAAGTACGGTTCGACAGGCCAGGAATGTTGTCAAATAATGCATCCGAGATGTTAGGTTGCCTTAGATTAGGATATACAACGTTATAGACGCATATAATGTTCCCACCGAGAAGTAGGGTCCGACACGCCTGGAATGTTGTAGAATATTACATCCGAGATGTAAGGTTGCCTTAGGTTAGGATATATAACGTTATGGACGTATATACTGTTCCCACCGAGAAGTAGGGTCCGACACGCCAGGAATGTTGTCAAATATTGCATCCGACATGTTAGGTTGCCTTAGGTTAGGATATATAACGTTATAGACGCATGTAATGTTACCACCGAGAAGTAGAGTCCGACACGCCTGGAATGTTGTCAAATGTTACATCCGAGATGTTAGATTGCCTTAGGTTAGGATATATGACGTTACAGACGTATATAGTGTTCGCTCCGAGAAGTAGGGTTCGACAGGCCAGGAATGTTGTCAAATATTGCATCCGAGATGTTAGGTTGCCTTAGATTATGATATATACCGTTATAGACGTATATACTGTTCCCTCCGAGAAGTAGGGTTCGACACGCCAGGAATTTTGTCGAATATTACATCCCAGTTGTTACGTTGCCGTTATAGACGCATTAATGCTACCACTGAGACGTAGGGACCGACACGCCTGGAATGTTGTCAAATGTTACATCCGAGATGTTAGGTTGCCTTAGGTTAGGATATATGACGTTACAGACGTATATATTGTTCCCTCCGAGAAGTAGGGTTCGACAGGCCAGGAATGTTGTCAAATATAGCATCCGAGATGTTAGATTGCCTTAGATTACGATATCGACAGTTATAGACGCATATAACATTCCCACCGAAAAGTATGCACCGACACGCCAGGAATACTGTAAAATATTACGTCTGAGATAGTAGGTTGCCTTAGATTAGGATATACAACGTTATAGACTCATATAATGTTCCCACCGAGAAGTAGGTTCCGACACGCCTGGAATGATGTAGAATATTACATCCGAGATGTCAGGTTGCCTTAGGTTAGGATATATAACGTTATAGACGTATATACTGTTCCCTCCGAGAAGTAGGGTTCGACAGGCCAGGAATGTTGTCAAATATTGCATCCGAGATGTTAGGTTGCCTTAAGTTAGGATATATGACGTTATAGACGCATTAATGTTACCACCGAGACGTAGGGACCGACACGCCTGGAATGTTGTCAAATGTTACATCCGAGATGTTAGGTTGCCTTAGGATAGGATATATATCGTTATAGACGTTATACTGTTCCCACCGAGAGGTAGGGTTCGACAGGCCAGGAATGTTGTCAAATATTGCATCCGAGATGTTAGGTTGCCTTAGATTAGGATATATAACGTTATAGACGCATGTAATGTTACCACCGAGACGTAGGGACCGACACGCCTGGAATGTTGTCAAATGTTACATCCGAGATGTTAGGTTGCCTTATGTTAGGATATATGACGCTACAAACGTATATACTGTTCTCTCCGTGAATTAGGGTTCGACAGGCCAGGAATGTTGTCAAACATTGCATCCGAGATGTTAGGTTGCCTTAGGTTAGGATATATAACGTTATAGACGCATGTAATGTTACCACCGAGACGTAGTGACCGACGCGCCTGGAATGTTGTCAAATGTTACATCCGAGATGTTAGGTTGCCTTAGGTTAGGATATATGACGTTACAGACGTATATACTGCTCCCTCCGAGAAGTAGGGTTCGACAGGCCAGGAATGTTGTCAAATATTACATCCGAGTTGTTACGTTGCCGTTATAGACGCATTAATGTTACCACCGAGATGTAGGGTCCGACACGCCTGGAATGATGTAGAATATTACATCCGACATGTCAGGTTGCCTTAGGTTAGGATATATAACGTTATAGACGTATATACTGTTCCCTCCGAGAAGTAGGGTTCGACAGGCCAGGAATGTTGTCAAATATTGCATCCGAGATGTTAGGTTGCCTTAGATTAGGATATACAACGTTATAGACGCATATACTGTTCCCACCGAGAAGTAGGGTCCGACACGCCAGGAATGTTGTGAAATATTAAATCCGAGTTGTTACGTTGCCGTTATAGACGCATTAATGTTACCACCGAGACGTAGGGACCGACACGCCTGGAATGTTGTCAAATGTTACATACGAGATGTTAGGTTGCCTTAGGTTAGGATATATATCGTTATAGACGTATATACTGTTCCCACCGAGGGGTAGGGTTCGACAGGCCAGGAATGTTGTCAAATATTGCATCCGAGATGTTAGGTTGCCTTAGGTTAGGATATATGACGTTATAGACGCATTAATGTTACCACCGAGACGTAGGGACCGACACGCCTGGAATGTTGTCGAATGTTACATCCGAGATGTTAGGTTGCCTCAGGTTAGGATATATGACGTTATGGACGTATATACTGTTCCCTCCGAGAAGTAGGGTTCGACAGGCCAGGAATGTTGTCAACTATTGCATCCGAGATGTTAGGTTGACTTAGATTATGATATATACCGTTATAGACGCATATAATGTTCCCACCGAGAAGTAGGGTCTGACACGCCTGGAAGGTTGTAGAATATTACATACGAGATGTCAGGTTGCCTTAGATTAGGATATATAACGTTATAGACGCATTAATGTTACCACCGAGACGTAGGGACCGACACGCCTGGAATGTTGTCAAATGTTACATCCGAGACGTTAGGTTGCCTTAGGTTAGGATATATATCGTTATAGACGTTATACTGTTCCCACCGAGAGGTAGGGTTCGACAGGCCAGGAATGTTGTCAAACGTTGCATCCGAGATGTTAGATTGCCTTAGTTTACGATATCGACCGTTATAGACGCATATAATATTCCCACCGAAAAGTATGCACCGGCACGCCAGGAATATTGTAAAATATTACGTCTGAGATAATAGGTTGCCTTAGATTAGGATTTACAACGTTATAGACTCATATAATGTTCCCACCGAGAAGTAGGGTCCGACACGCCTGGAATTATGTAGAATATTACATCCTACATGTCAGGTTGCCTTAGGTTAGGATATATAACGTTATAGACGTATATACTGTTCCATCCGAGAAGTAGGGTTCGACAGGCCAGGAATGTTGTCAAATATTGCATCCGAGAAGTTAGGTTGCCTTAGATTAGGATATACACCGTTATAGACGCATATAATGTTCCCACCGAGAAGTAGGGTTCGACACGCCAGGAATTTTGTCGAATATTACATCCCAGTTGTTACGTTGCCGTTATAGACGCATTAATGCTACCACCGAGACGTAGGGACCGACACGCCTGGAATGTTGTCAAATGTTACATCCGAGATGTTAGGTTGCCTTAGGTTAGGATATATGACGTTACAGACGTATATATTGTTCCCTCCGAGAAGTAGGGTTCGACAGGCCAGGAATGTTGTCAAATATAGCATCCGAGATGTTAGATTGCCTTAGATTACGATATCGACCGTTATAGACGCATATAACATTCCCACCGAAAAGTATGCACCGACACGCCAGGAATACTGTAAAATATTACGTCTGAGATAGTAGGTTGCCTTAGATTAGGATATACAACGTTATAGACTCATGTAATGTTCCGACCGAGAAGTAGGTTCCGACACGCCTGGAATGATGTAGAATATTACATCCGAGATGTCAGGTTGCCTTAGGTTAGGATATATAACGTTATAGACGTATATACTGTTCCCTCCGAGAAGTAGGGTTCGACAGGCCAGGAATGTTGTCAAATATTGCATCCGAGATGTTAGGTTGCCTTAAGTTAGGATATATGACGTTATAGACGCATTAATGTTACCACCGAGACGTAGGGACCGACACGCCTGGAATGTTGTCAAATGTTACATCCGAGATGTTAGGTTGCCTTAGGATAGGATATATATCGTTATAGACGTTATACTGTTCCCACCGAGAGATAGGGTTCGACAGGCCAGGAATGTTGTCAAATATTGCATCCGAGATGTTAGGTTGCCTTAGATTAGGATATATAACGTTATAGACGCATGTAATGTTACCACCGAGACGTAGGGACCGACACGCCTGGAATGTTGTCAAATGTTACATCCGAGATGTTAGGTTGCCTTATGTTAGGATATATGACGCTACAAACGTATATACTGTTCTCTCCGTGAATTAGGGTTCGACAGGCCAGGAATGTTGTCAAACATTGCATCCGAGATGTTAGGTTGCCTTAGGTTAGGATATATAACGTTATAGACGCATGTAATGTTACCACCGAGACGTAGTGACCGACGCGCCTGGAATGTTGTCAAATGTTACATCCGAGATGTTAGGTTGCCTTAGGTTAGGATATATGACGTTACAGACGT
This sequence comes from Xylocopa violacea, assembly GCA_963969225.1. Taxonomy (NCBI): domain Eukaryota; kingdom Metazoa; phylum Arthropoda; class Insecta; order Hymenoptera; family Apidae; genus Xylocopa; species Xylocopa violacea. The sequence continues at coordinate 313,857 of CAXAJV010000194.1, read as the reverse complement.
ATATACTGCTCCCTCCGAGAAGTAGGGTTCGACAGGCCAGGAATGTTGTCAAATATTACATCCGAGTTGTTACGTTGCCGTTATAGACGCATTAATGTTACCACCGAGATGTAGGGTCCGACACGCCTGGAATGATGTAGAATATTACATCCGACATGTCAGGTTGCCTTAGGTTAGGATATATAACGTTATAGACGTATATACTGTTCCCTCCGAGAAGTAGGGTTCGACAGGCCAGGAATGTTGTCAAATATTGCATCCGAGATGTTAGGTTGCCTTAGATTAGGATATATACCGTTATAGACGTATATAATGTTCCCTCCGAGAAGTAGGTTTCGACAGGCCAGGAATGTTGTCAAATATTGCATCCGAGATGTTAGGTTGCCTTAGATTATGATATACAACGTTATAGACGCATATAATGTTCCCACCGAGATGTAGGTTCCGACACGCCTGGAATAATGTAGAATATTACATCCGACATGTCAGGTTGCCTTAGGTTAGGATATATAACGTTATAGACGTATATACTGTTCCCTCCGAGAAGTACGGTTCGACAGGCCAGGAATGTTGTCAAATAATGCATCCGAGATGTTAGGTTGCCTTAGATTAGGATATACAACGTTATAGACGCATATAATGTTCCCACCGAGAAGTAGGGTCCGACACGCCTGGAATGTTGTAGAATATTACATCCGAGATGTAAGGTTGCCTTAGGTTAGGATATATAACGTTATGGACGTATATACTGTTCCCACCGAGAAGTAGGGTCCGACACGCCAGGAATGTTGTCAAATATTGCATCCGACATGTTAGGTTGCCTTAGGTTAGGATATATAACGTTATAGACGCATGTAATGTTACCACCGAGAAGTAGAGTCCGACACGCCTGGAATGTTGTCAAATGTTACATCCGAGATGTTAGGTTGCCTTAGGATAGGATATATATCGTTATAGACGTTATACTGTTCCCACCGAGAGGTAGGGTTCGACAGGCCAGGAATGTTGTCAAATATTGCATCCGAGATGTTAGGTTGCCTTAGATTAGGATATATAACGTTATAGACGCATGTAATGTTACCACCGAGACGTAGGGACCGACACGCCTGGAATGTTGTCAAATGTTACATCCGAGATGTTAGGTTGCCTTATGTTAGGATATATGACGCTACAAACGTATATACTGTTCTCTCCGTGAATTAGGGTTCGACAGGCCAGGAATGTTGTCAAACATTGCATCCGAGATGTTAGGTTGCCTTAGGTTAGGATATATAACGTTATAGACGCATGTAATGTTACCACCGAGACGTAGTGACCGACGCGCCTGGAATGTTGTCAAATGTTACATCCGAGATGTTAGGTTGCCTTAGGTTAGGATATATGACGTTACAGACGTATATACTGCTCCCTCCGAGAAGTAGGGTTCGACAGGCCAGGAATGTTGTCAAATATTACATCCGAGTTGTTACGTTGCCGTTATAGACGCATTAATGTTACCACCGAGATGTAGGGTCCGACACGCCTGGAATGATGTAGAATATTACATCCGACATGTCAGGTTGCCTTAGGTTAGGATATATAACGTTATAGACGTATATACTGTTCCCTCCGAGAAGTAGGGTTCGACAGGCCAGGAATGTTGTCAAATATTGCATCCGAGATGTTAGGTTGCCTTAGATTAGGATATACAACGTTATAGACGCATATACTGTTCCCACCGAGAAGTAGGGTCCGACACGCCAGGAATGTTGTGAAATATTAAATCCGAGTTGTTACGTTGCCGTTATAGACGCATTAATGTTACCACCGAGACGTAGGGACCGACACGCCTGGAATGTTGTCAAATGTTACATACGAGATGTTAGGTTGCCTTAGGTTAGGATATATATCGTTATAGACGTATATACTGTTCCCACCGAGGGGTAGGGTTCGACAGGCCAGGAATGTTGTCAAATATTGCATCCGAGATGTTAGGTTGCCTTAGGTTAGGATATATGACGTTATAGACGCATTAATGTTACCACCGAGACGTAGGGACCGACACGCCTGGAATGTTGTCGAATGTTACATCCGAGATGTTAGGTTGCCTCAGGTTAGGATATATGACGTTATGGACGTATATACTGTTCCCTCCGAGAAGTAGGGTTCGACAGGCCAGGAATGTTGTCAACTATTGCATCCGAGATGTTAGGTTGACTTAGATTATGATATATACCGTTATAGACGCATATAATGTTCCCACCGAGAAGTAGGGTCTGACACGCCTGGAAGGTTGTAGAATATTACATACGAGATGTCAGGTTGCCTTAGATTAGGATATATAACGTTATAGACGCATTAATGTTACCACCGAGACGTAGGGACCGACACGCCTGGAATGTTGTCAAATGTTACATCCGAGACGTTAGGTTGCCTTAGGTTAGGATATATATCGTTATAGACGTTATACTGTTCCCACCGAGAGGTAGGGTTCGACAGGCCAGGAATGTTGTCAAACGTTGCATCCGAGATGTTAGATTGCCTTAGTTTACGATATCGACCGTTATAGACGCATATAATATTCCCACCGAAAAGTATGCACCGGCACGCCAGGAATATTGTAAAATATTACGTCTGAGATAATAGGTTGCCTTAGATTAGGATTTACAACGTTATAGACTCATATAATGTTCCCACCGAGAAGTAGGGTCCGACACGCCTGGAATTATGTAGAATATTACATCCTACATGTCAGGTTGCCTTAGGTTAGGATATATAACGTTATAGACGTATATACTGTTCCATCCGAGAAGTAGGGTTCGACAGGCCAGGAATGTTGTCAAATATTGCATCCGAGAAGTTAGGTTGCCTTAGATTAGGATATACACCGTTATAGACGCATATAATGTTCCCACCGAGAAGTAGGGTTCGACACGCCAGGAATTTTGTCGAATATTACATCCCAGTTGTTACGTTGCCGTTATAGACGCATTAATGCTACCACCGAGACGTAGGGACCGACACGCCTGGAATGTTGTCAAATGTTACATCCGAGATGTTAGGTTGCCTTAGGTTAGGATATATGACGCTACAGACGTATATATTGTTCCCTCCGAGAAGTAGGGTTCGACAGGCCAGGAATGTTGTCAAATATAGCATCCGAGATGTTAGATTGCCTTAGATTACGATATCGACCGTTATAGACGCATGTAATATTCCCACCGAAAAGTATGCACCGACACGCCAGGAATACTGTAAAATATTACGTCTGAGATAGTAGGTTGCCTTAGATTAGGATATACAACGTTATAGACTCATATAATGTTCCCACCGAGAAGTAGGTTCCTACACGCCTGGAATGATGTAGAATATTACATCCGAGATGTCAGGTTGCCTTAGGTTAGGATATATAACGTCATAGACGTATATACTGTTCCCTCCGAGAAGTAGGGTTCGACAGGCCAGGAATGTTGTCAAATATTGCATCCGAGATGTTAGGTTGCCTTAAGTTAGGATATATGACGTTATAGACGCATTAATGTTACCACCGAGACGTAGGGACCGACACGCCTGGAATGTTGTCAAATGTTACATCCGAGATGTTAGGTTGCCTTAGGATAGGATATATATCGTTATAGACGTTATACTGTTCCCACCGAGAGGTAGGGTTCGACAGGCCAGGAATGTTGTCAAATATTGCATCCGAGATGTTAGGTTGCCTTAGATTAGGATATATAACGTTATCGACGCATGTAATGTTACCACAGAGACGTAGGGACCGACACGCCTGGAATGTTGTCAAATGTTACATCCGAGATGTTAGGTTGCCTTATGTTAGGATATATGACGCTACAAACGTATATACTGTTCCCTCCGTGAATTAGGGTTCGACAGGCCAGGAATGTTGTCAAACATTGCATCCGAGATGTTAGGTTGCCTTAGGTTAGGATATATAACGTTATAGACGCATGTAATGTTACCACCGAGACGTAGTGACCGACGCGCCTGGAATGTTGTCAAATGTTACATCCGAGATGTTAGGTTGCCTTAGGTTAGGATATATGACGTTACAGACGTATATAGTGCTCCCTCCGAGAAGTAGGGTTCGACAGGCCAGGAATGTTGTCAAATATTACATCCGAGTTGTTACGTTGCCGTTATAAACGCATTAATGTTACCACCGAGATGTAGGGTCCGACACGCCTGGAATGATGTAGAATATTACATCCGACATGTCAGGTTGCCTTAGGTTAGGATATATAACGTTATAGACGTATATACTGTTCCCTCCGAGAAGTAGGGTTCGACAGGCCAGGAATGTTGTCAAATATTGCATCCGAGATGTTAGGTTGCCTTAGATTAGGATATATACCGTTATAGACGTATATAATGTTCCCTCCGAGAAGTAGGTTTCGACAGGCCAGGAATGTTGTCAAATATTGCATCCGAGATGTTAGGTTGCCTTAGATTATGATATACAACGTTATAGACGCATATAATGTTCCCACCGAGATGTAGGTTCCGACACGCCTGGAATAATGTAGAATATTACATCCGACATGTCAGGTTGCCTTAGGTTAGGATATATAACGTTATAGACGTATATACTGTTCCCTCCGAGAAGTACGGTTCGACAGGCCAGGAATGTTGTCAAATAATGCATCCGAGATGTTAGGTTGCCTTAGATTAGGATATACAACGTTATAGACGCATATAATGTTCCCACCGAGAAGTAGGGTCCGACACGCCTGGAATGTTGTAGAATATTACATCCGAGATGTAAGGTTGCCTTAGGTTAGGATATATAACGTTATGGACGTATATACTGTTCCCACCGAGAAGTAGGGTCCGACACGCCAGGAATGTTGTCAAATATTGCATCCGACATGTTAGGTTGCCTTAGGTTAGGATATATAACGTTATAGACGCATGTAATGTTACCACCGAGAAGTAGAGTCCGACACGCCTGGAATGTTGTCAAATGTTACATCCGAGATGTTAGATTGCCTTAGGTTAGGATATATGACGTTACAGACGTATATACTGTTCCCTCCGAGAAGTAGGGTTCGACAGGCCAGGAATGTTGTCAAACATTGCATCCGAGATGTTAGATTGCCTTAGATTATGATATATACCGTTATAGACGTATATACTGTTCCCTCCGAGAAGTAGGGTTCGACAGGCCAGGAATGTTGTCAAACATTGCATCCGAGATGTTAGATTGCCTTAGTTTACGATATCGACCGTTATAGACGCATATAATATTCCCACCGAAAAGTATGCACCGGCACGCCAGGAATATTGTAAAATATTACGTCTGAGATAATAGGTTGCCTTAGATTAGGATTTACAACGTTATAGACTCATATAATGTTCCCACCGAGAAGTAGGGTCCGACACGCCTGGAATTATGTAGAATATTACATCCTACATGCCAGGTTGCCTTAGGTTAGGATATATAACGTTATAGACGTATATACTGTTCCATCCGAGAAGTAGGGTTCGACAGGCCAGGAATGTTGTCAAATATTGCATCCGAGAAGTTAGGTTGCCTTAGATTAGGATATACACCGTTATAGACGCATATAATGTTCCCACCGAGAAGTAGGGTTCGACACGCCAGGAATTTTGTCGAATATTACATCCCAGTTGTTACGTTACCGTTATAGACGCATTAATGCTACCACCGAGACGTAGGGACCGACACGCCTGGAATGTTGTCAAATGTTACATCCGAGATGTTAGGTTGCCTTAGGTTAGGATATATGACGTTACAGACGTATATATTGTTCCCTCCGAGAAGTAGGGTTCGACAGGCCAGGAATGTTGTCAAATATAGCATCCGAGATGTTAGATTGCCTTAGATTACGATATCGACCGTTATAGACGCATATAATATTCCCACCGAAAAGTATGCACCGACACGCCAGGAATACTGTAAAATATTACGTCTGAGATAGTAGGTTGCCTTAGATTAGGATATACAACGTTATAGACTCATATAATGTTCCCACCGAGAAGTAGGTTCCGACACGCCTGGAATGATGTAGAATATTACATCCGAGATGTCAGGTTGCCTTAGGTTAGGATATATAACGTTATAGACGTATATACTGTTCCCTCCGAGAAGTAGGGTTCGACAGGCCAGGAATGTTGTCAAATATTGCATCCGAGATGTTAGGTTGCCTTAAGTTAGGATATATGACGTTATAGACGCATTAATGTTACCACCGAGACGTAGGGACCGACACGCCTGGAATGTTGTCAAATGTTACATCCGAGATGTTAGGTTGCCTTAGGATAGGATATATATCGTTATAGACGTTATACTGTTCCCACCGAGAGGTAGGATTCGACAGGCCAGGAATGTTGTCAAATATTGCAGCCGAGATGTTAGGTTGCCTTAGATTAGGATATATAACGTTATAGACGCATGTAATGTTACCACCGAGACGTAGGGACCGACACGCCTGGAATGTTGTCAAATGTTACATCCGAGATGTTAGGTTGCCTTAGGTTAGGATATATAACGTTATAGACGTATATACTGTTCCCTCCGAGAAGTAGGGTTCGACAGGCCAGGAATGTTGTCAAATATTGCATCCGAGATGTTAGGTTGCCTTAGATTAGGATATATACCGTTATAGACGTATATAATGTTCCCTCCGAGAAGTAGGTTTCGACAGGCCAGGAATGTTGTCAAATATTGCATCCGAGATGTTAGGTTGCCTTAGATTATGATATACAACGTTATAGACGCATATAATGTTCCCACCGAGATGTAGGTTCCGACACGCCTGGAATAATGTAGAATATTACATCCGACATGTCAGGTTGCCTTAGGTTAGGATATATAACGTTATAGACGTATATACTGTTCCCTCCGAGAACTACGGTTCGACAGGCCAGGAATGTTGTCAAATAATGCATCCGAGATGTTAGGTTGCCTTAGATTAGGATATACACCGTTATAGACGCATATAATGTTCCCACCGAGAAGTAGGGTTCGACACGCCAGGAATTTTGTCGAATATTACATCCCAGTTGTTACGTTGCCGTTATAGACGCATTAATGCTACCACCGAGACGTAGGGACCGACACGCCTGGAATGTTGTCAAATGTTACATCCGAGATGTTAGGTTGCCTTATGTTAGGATATATGACGCTACAAACGTATATACTGTTCCCTCCGTGAAGTAGGGTTCGACAGGCCAGGAATGTTGTCAAACATTGCATCCGAGATGTTAGGTTGCCTTAGGTTAGGATATATAACGTTATAGACGCATGTAATGTTACCACCGAGACGTAGTGACCGACGCGCCTGGAATGTTGTCAAATGTTACATCCGAGATGTTAGGTTGCCTTAGGTTAGGATATATGACGTTGCAGACGTATATACTGCTCCCTCCGAGAAGTAGGGTTCGACAGGCCAGGAATGTTGTCAAATATTACATCCGAGTTTTTACGTTGCCGTTATAGACGCATTAATGTTACCACCGAGATGTAGGGTCCGACACGCCTGGAATGATGTAGAATATTACATCCGACATGTCAGGTTGCCTTAGGTTAGGATATATAACGTTATAGACGTATATACTGTTCCCTCCGAGAAGTAGGGTTCGACAGGCCAGGAATGTTGTGAAATATTAAATCCGAGTTGTTACGTTGCCGTTATAGACGCATTAATGTCACCACCGAGACGTAGGGACCGACACGCCTGGAATGTTGTCAAATGTTACATCCGAGATGTTAGGTTGCCTTATGTTAGGATATATGACGCTACAAACGTATATACTGTTCCCTCCGTGAAGTAGGGTTCGACAGGCCAGGAATGTTGTCAAACATTGCATCCGAGATGTTAGGTTGCCTTAGGTTAGGATATATAACGTTATAGACGCATGTAATGTTACCACCGAGACGTAGTGAACGACGCGCCTGGAATGTTGTCAAATGTTACATCCGAGATGTTAGGCTGCCTTAGGTTAGGATATATGACGTTACAGACGTATATACTGCTCCCTCCGAGAAGTAGGGTTCGACAGGCCAGGAATGTTGTCAAATATTACATCCGAGTTGTTACGTTGCCGTTATAGACGCATTAATGTTACCACCGAGATGTAGGGTCCGACACGCCTGGAATGATGTAGAATATTACATCCGACATGTCAGGTTGCCTTAGGTTAGGATATATAACGTTATAGACGTATATACTGTTCCCTCCGAGACGTAGGGACCGACACGCCTGGAATGTTGTCAAATGTTACATCCGAGATGTTAGGTTGCCTTAGGTTAGGATATATATCGTTATAGACGTTATACTGTTCCCACCGAGAGGTAGGGTTCGACAGGCCAGGAATGTTGTCAAATATTGCATCCGAGATGTTAGGTTGCCTCAGGTTAGGACATATAACGTTATAGACGCATGTAATGTTACCTCCGAGACGTAGGGACCGACACGTCTGGAATGTTGACAAATGTTACATCCGAGATGTTAGGTTGCCTTATGTTAGGATATATGACGCTACAAACGTATATACTGTTCCCTCCGAGAAGTTTGGTTCGACAGGCCAGGAATGTTGTCAAATAATGCATCCGAGATGTTAGGTTGCCTTAGATTAGGATATATAACGTTATAGACGTATATACTGTTCCATCCGAGAAGTAGGGTTCGACAGGCCAGGAATGTTGTCAAATATTGCATCCGAGAAGTGAGGTTGCCTTAGATTAGGATATACACCGTTATAGACGCATATAATGTTCCCACCGAGAAGTAGGGTTCGACACGCCAGGAATTTTGTCGAATATTACATCCCAGTTGTTACGTTGCCGTTATAGACGCATTAATGCTACCACCGAGACGTAGGGACCGACACGCCTGGAATGTTGTCAAATGTTACATCCGAGATGTTAGGTTGCCTTAGGTTAGGATATATGACGTTACAGACGTATATATTGTTCCCTCCGAGAAGTAGGGTTCGACAGGCCAGGAATGTTGTCAAATATAGCATCCGAGATGTTAGATTGCCTTAGATTACGATATCGACCGTTATAGACGCATGTAATATTCCCACCGAAAAGTATGCACCGACACGCCAGGAATACTGTAAAATATTACGTCTGAGATAGTAGGTTGCCTTAGATTAGGATATACAACGTTATAGACTCATATAATGTTCCCACCGAGAAGTAGGTTCCTACACGCCTGGAATGATGTAGAATATTACATCCGAGATGTCAGGTTGCCTTAGGTTAGGATATATAACGTCATAGACGTATATACTGTTCCCTCCGAGAAGTAGGGTTCGACAGGCCAGGAATGTTGTCAAATATTGCATCCGAGATGTTAGGTTGCCTTAAGTTAGGATATATCACGTTATAGACGCATTAATGTTACCACCGAGACGTAGGGACCGACACGCCTGGAATGTTGTCAAATGTTACATCCGAGATGTTAGGTTGCCTTAGGATAGGATATATATCGTTATAGACGTTATACTGTTCCCACCGAGAGGTAGGGTTCGACAGGCCAGGAATGTTGTCAAATATTGCAGCCGAGATGTTAGGTTGCCTTAGATTAGGATATATAACGTTATAGACGCATGTAATGTTACCACCGAGACGTAGGGACCGACACGCCTGGAATGTTGTCAAATGTTACATCCGAGATGTTAGGTTGCCTTATGTTAGGATATATGACGCTACAAACGTATATACTGTTCCCTCCGTGAATTAGGGTTCGACAGGCCAGGAATGTTGTCAAACATTGCATCCGAGATGTTAGGTTGCCTTAGGTTAGGATATATAACGTTATAGACGCATGTAATGTTACCACCGAGACGTAGTGACCGACGCGCCTGGAATGTTGTCAAATGTTACATCCGAGATGTTAGGTTGCCTTAGGTTAGGATATATGATGTTACAGACATATACTGCTCCCTCCGAGAAGTAGGGATCGACAGGCCAGGAATGTTGTCAAATATTACATCCGAGTTGTTACGTTGCCGTTATAGACGCATTAATGTTACCACCGAGATGTAGGGTCCGACACGCCTGGAATGATGTAGAATATTACATCCGACATGTCACGTTGCCTTAGGTTAGGATATATAACGTTATAGACGTATATACTGTTCCCTCCGAGAAGTAGGGTTCGACAGGCCAGGAATGTTGTCAAATATTGCATCCGAGATGTTAGGTTGCCTTAGATTAGGATATATACCGTTATAGACGTATATAATGTTCCCTCCGAGAAGTAGGTTTCGACAGGCCAGGAATGTTGTCAAATATTGCATCCGAGATGTTAGATTGCCTTAGATTACGATATCGACCGTTATAGACGCATATAACATTCCCACCGAAAAGTATGCACCGACACGCCAGGAATACTGTAAAATATTACGTCTGAGATAGTAGGTTGCCTTAGATTAGGATATACAACGTTATAGACTCATATAATGTTCCCACCGAGAAGTAGGTTCCGACACGCCTGGAATGATGTAGAATATTACATCCGAGATGTCAGGTTGCCTTAGGTTAGGATATATAACGTTATAGACGTATATACTGTTCCCTCCGAGAAGTAGGGTTCGACAGGCCAGGAATGTTGTCAAATATTGCATCCGAGATGTTAGGTTGCCTTAAGTTAGGATATATGACGTTATAGACGCATTAATGTTACCACCGAGACGTAGGGACCGACACGCCTGGAATGTTGTCAAATGTTACATCCGAGATGTTAGGTTGCCTTAGGATAGGATATATATCGTTATAGACGTTATACTGTTCCCACCGAGAGGTAGGGTTCGACAGGCCAGGAATGTTGTCAAATATTGCATCCGAGATGTTAGGTTGCCTTAGATTAGGATATATAACGTTATAGACGCATGTAATGTTACCACCGAGACGTAGGGACCGACACGCCTGGAATGTTGTCAAATGTTACATCCGAGATGTTAGGTTGCCTTATGTTAGGATATATGACGCTACAAACGTATATACTGTTCTCTCCGTGAATTAGGGTTCGACAGGCCAGGAATGTTGTCAAACATTGCATCCGAGATGTTAGGTTGCCTTAGGTTAGGATATATAACGTTATAGACGCATGTAATGTTACCACCGAGACGTAGTGACCGACGCGCCTGGAATGTTGTCAAATGTTACATCCGAGATGTTAGGTTGCCTTAAGTTAGGATATATGACGTTATAGACGCATTAATGTTACCACCGAGACGTAGGGACCGACACGCCTGGAATGTTGTCAAATGTTACATCCGAGATGTTAGGTTGCCTTAGGATAGGATATATATCGTTATAGACGTTATACTGTTCCCACCGAGAGGTAGGGTTCGACAGGCCAGGAATGTTGTCAAATATTGCATCCGAGATGTTAGGTTGCCTTAGATTAGGATATATAACGTTATAGACGCATGTAATGTTACCACCGAGACGTAGGGACCGACACGCCTGGAATGTTGTCAAATGTTACATCCGAGATGTTAGGTTGCCTTATGTTAGGATATATGACGCTACAAACGTATATACTGTTCTCTCCGTGAATTAGGGTTCGACAGGCCAGGAATGTTGTCAAACATTGCATCCGAGATGTTAGGTTGCCTTAGGTTAGGATATATAACGTTATAGACGCATGTAATGTTACCACCGAGACGTAGTGACCGACGCGCCTGGAATGCTGTCAAATGTTACATCCGAGATGTTAGGTTGCCTTAGGTTAGGATATATGACGTTACAGACGTATATACTGCTCCCTCCGAGAAGTAGGGTTCGACAGGCCAGGAATGTTGTCAAATATTACATCCGAGTTGTTACGTTGCCGTTATAGACGCATTAATGTTACCACCGAGATGTAGGGTCCGACACGCCTGGAATGATGTAGAATATTACATCCGACATGTCAGGTTGCCTTAGGTTAGGATATATAACGTTATAGACGTATATACTGTTCCCTCCGAGAAGTAGGGTTCGACAGGCCAGGAATGTTGTCAAATATTGCATCCGAGATGTTAGGTTGCCTTAGGTTAGGATATATACCGTTATAGACGTATATAATGTTCCCTCCGAGAAGTAGGTTTCGACAGGCCAGGAATGTTGTCAAATATTGCATCCGAGATGTTAGGTTGCCTTAGATTATGATATACAACGTTATAGACGCATATAATGTTCCCACCGAGATGTAGGTTCCGACACGCCTGGAATAATGTAGAATATTACATCCGACATGTCAGGTTGCCTTAGGTTAGGATATATAACGTTATAGACGTATATACTGTTCCCTCCGAGAAGTACGGTTCGACAGGCCAGGAATGTTGTCAAATATTGCATCCGAGATGTTAGGTTGCCTTAAGTTAGGATATATGACGTTATAGACGCATTAATGTTACCACCGAGACGTAGGGACCGACACGCCTGGAATGTTGTCAAATGTTACATCCGAGATGTTAGGTTGCCTTAGGATAGGATATATATCGTTATAGACGTTATACTGTTCCCACCGAGAGGTAGGGTTCGACAGGCCAGGAATGTTGTCAAATATTGCATCCGAGATGTTAGGTTGCCTTAGATTAGGATATATAACGTTATAGACGCATGTAATGTTACCACCGAGACGTAGGGACCGACACGCCTGGAATGTTGTCAAATGTTACATCCGAGATGTTAGGTTGCCTTATGTTAGGATATATGACGCTACAAACGTATATACTGTTCTCTCCGTGAATTAGGGTTCGACAGGCCAGGAATGTTGTCAAACATTGCATCCGAGATGTTAGGTTGCCTTAGGTTAGGATATATAACGTTATAGACGCATGTAATGTTACCACCGAGACGTAGTGACCGACGCGCCTGGAATGTTGTCAAATGTTACATCCGAGATGTTAGGTTGCCTTAAGTTAGGATATATGACGTTATAGACGCATTAATGTTACCACCGAGACGTAGGGACCGACACGCCTGGAATGTTGTCAAATGTTACATCCGAGATGTTAGGTTGCCTTAGGATAGGATATATATCGTTATAGACGTTATACTGTTCCCACCGAGAGGTAGGGTTCGACAGGCCAGGAATGTTGTCAAATATTGCATCCGAGATGTTAGGTTGCCTTAGATTAGGATATATAACGTTATAGACGCATGTAATGTTACCACCGAGACGTAGGGACCGACACGCCTGGAATGTTGTCAAATGTTACATCCGAGATGTTAGGTTGCCTTATGTTAGGATATATGACGCTACAAACGTATATACTGTTCTCTCCGTGAATTAGGGTTCGACAGGCCAGGAATGTTGTCAAACATTGCATCCGAGATGTTAGGTTGCCTTAGGTTAGGATATATAACGTTATAGACGCATGTAATGTTACCACCGAGACGTAGTGACCGACGCGCCTGGAATGCTGTCAAATGTTACATCCGAGATGTTAGGTTGCCTTAGGTTAGGATATATGACGTTACAGACGTATATACTGCTCCCTCCGAGAAGTAGGGTTCGACAGGCCAGGAATGTTGTCAAATATTACATCCGAGTTGTTACGTTGCCGTTATAGACGCATTAATGTTACCACCGAGATGTAGGGTCCGACACGCCTGGAATGATGTAGAATATTACATCCGACATGTCAGGTTGCCTTAGGTTAGGATATATAACGTTATAGACGTATATACTGTTCCCTCCGAGAAGTAGGGTTCGACAGGCCAGGAATGTTGTCAAATATTGCATCCGAGATGTTAGGTTGCCTTAGGTTAGGATATATACCGTTATAGACGTATATAATGTTCCCTCCGAGAAGTAGGTTTCGACAGGCCAGGAATGTTGTCAAATATTGCATCCGAGATGTTAGGTTGCCTTAGATTATGATATACAACGTTATAGACGCATATAATGTTCCCACCGAGATGTAGGTTCCGACACGCCTGGAATAATGTAGAATATTACATCCGACATGTCAGGTTGCCTTAGGTTAGGATATATAACGTTATAGACGTATATACTGTTCCCTCCGAGAAGTACGGTTCGACAGGCCAGGAATGTTGTCAAATAATGCATCCGAGATGTTAGGTTGCCTTAGATTAGGATATACAACGTTATAGACGCATATAATGTTCCCACCGAGAAGTAGGGTCCGACACGCCTGGAATGTTGTAGAATATTACATCCGAGATGTAAGGTTGCCTTAGGTTAGGATATATAACGTTATGGACGTATATACTGTTCCCACCGAGAAGTAGGGTCCGACACGCCAGGAATGTTGTCAAATATTGCATCCGACATGTTAGGTTGCCTTAGGTTAGGATATATAACGTTATAGACGCATGTAATGTTACCACCGAGAAGTAGAGTCCGACACGCCTGGAATGTTGTCAAATGTTACATCCGAGATGTTAGATTGCCTTAGGTTAGGATATATGACGTTACAGACGTATATAGTGTTCGCTCCGAGAAGTAGGGTTCGACAGGCCAGGAATGTTGTCAAATATTGCATCCGAGATGTTAGGTTGCCTTAGATTATGATATATACCGTTATAGACGTATATACTGTTCCCTCCGAGAAGTAGGGTTCGACACGCCAGGAATTTTGTCGAATATTACATCCCAGTTGTTACGTTGCCGTTATAGACGCATTAATGCTACCACCGAGACGTAGGGACCGACACGCCTGGAATGTTGTCAAATGTTACATCCGAGATGTTAGGTTGCCTTAGGTTAGGATATATGACGTTACAGACGTATATATTGTTCCCTCCGAGAAGTAGGGTTCGACAGGCCAGGAATGTTGTCAAATATAGCATCCGAGATGTTAGATTGCCTTAGATTACGATATCGACCGTTATAGACGCATATAACATTCCCACCGAAAAGTATGCACCGACACGCCAGGAATACTGTAAAATATTACGTCTGAGATAGTAGGTTGCCTTAGATTAGGATATACAACGTTATAGACTCATATAATGTTCCCACCGAGAAGTAGGTTCCGACACGCCTGGAATGATGTAGAATATTACATCCGAGATGTCAGGTTGCCTTAGGTTAGGATATATAACGTTATAGACGTATATACTGTTCCCTCCGAGAAGTAGGGTTCGACAGGCCAGGAATGTTGTCAAATATTGCATCCGAGATGTTAGGTTGCCTTAAGTTAGGATATATGACGTTATAGACGCATTAATGTTACCACCGAGACGTAGGGACCGACACGCCTGGAATGTTGTCAAATGTTACATCCGAGATGTTAGGTTGCCTTAGGATAGGATATATATCGTTATAGACGTTATACTGTTCCCACCGAGAGGTAGGGTTCGACAGGCCAGGAATGTTGTCAAATATTGCATCCGAGATGTTAGGTTGCCTTAGGTTAGGATATATGACGTTATAGACGCATTAATGTTACCACCGAGACGTAGGGACCGACACGCCTGGAATTCTGTCGAATGTTACATCCGAGATGTTAGGTTGCCTCAGGTTAGGATATATGACGTTATGGACGTATATACTGTTCCCTCCGAGAAGTAGGGTTCGACAGGCCAGGAATGTTGTCAACTATTGCATCCGAGATGTTAGGTTGACTTAGATTATGATATATACCGTTATAGACGCATATAATGTTCCCACCGAGAAGTAGGGTCTGACACGCCTGGAAGGTTGTAGAATATTACATACGAGATGTCAGGTTGCCTTAGATTAGGATATATAACGTTATAGACGCATTAATGTTACCACCGAGACGTAGGGACCGACACGCCTGGAATGTTGTCAAATGTTACATCCGAGACGTTAGGTTGCCTTAGGTTAGGATATATATCGTTATAGACGTTATACTGTTCCCACCGAGAGGTAGGGTTCGACAGGCCAGGAATGTTGTCAAACGTTGCATCCGAGATGTTAGATTGCCTTAGTTTACGATATCGACCGTTATAGACGCATATAATATTCCCACCGAAAAGTATGCACCGGCACGCCAGGAATATTGTAAAATATTACGTCTGAGATAATAGGTTGCCTTAGATTAGGATTTACAACGTTATAGACTCATATAATGTTCCCACCGAGAAGTAGGGTCCGACACGCCTGGAATTATGTAGAATATTACATCCTACATGTCAGGTTGCCTTAGGTTAGGATATATAACGTTATAGACGTATATACTGTTCCATCCGAGAAGTAGGGTTCGACAGGCCAGGAATGTTGTCAAATATTGCATCCGAGAAGTTAGGTTGCCTTAGATTAGGATATACACCGTTATAGACGCATATAATGTTCCCACCGAGAAGTAGGGTTCGACACGCCAGGAATTTTGTCGAATATTACATCCCAGTTGTTACGTTGCCGTTATAGACGCATTAATGCTACCACCGAGACGTAGGGACCGACACGCCTGGAATGTTGTCAAATGTTACATCCGAGATGTTAGGTTGCCTTAGGTTAGGATATATGACGTTACAGACGTATATATTGTTCCCTCCGAGAAGTAGGGTTCGACAGGCCAGGAATGTTGTCAAATATTGCATCCGAGATGTTAGGTTGCCTTAAGTTAGGATATATGACGTTATAGACGCATTAATGTTACCACCGAGACGTAGGGACCGACACGCCTGGAATGTTGTCAAATGTTACATCCGAGATGTTAGGTTGCCTTAGGATAGGATATATATCGTTATAGACGTTATACTGTTCCCACCGAGAGGTAGGGTTCGACAGGCCAGGAATGTTGTCAAATATTGCATCCGAGATGTTAGGTTGCCTTAGATTAGGATATATAACGTTATAGACGCATGTAATGTTACCACCGAGACGTAGGGACCGACACGCCTGGAATGTTGTCAAATGTTACATCCGAGATGTTAGGTTGCCTTATGTTAGGATATATGACGCTACAAACGTATATACTGTTCTCTCCGTGAATTAGGGTTCGACAGGCCAGGAATGTTGTCAAACATTGCATCCGAGATGTTAGGTTGCCTTAGGTTAGGATATATAACGTTATAGACGCATGTAATGTTACCACCGAGACGTAGTGACCGACGCGCCTGGAATGTTGTCAAATGTTACATCCGAGATGTTAGGTTGCCTTAGGTTAGGATATATGACGTTACAGACGTATATACTGCTCCCTCCGAGAAGTATGGTTCGACAGGCCAGGAATGTTGTCAAATATTACATCCGAGTTGTTACGTTGCCGTTATAGACGCATTAATGTTACCACCGAGATGTAGGGTCCGACACGCCTGGAATGATGTAGAATATTACATCCGACATGTCAGGTTGCCTTAGGTTAGGATATATAACGTTATAGACGTATATACTGTTCCCTCCGAGAAGTAGGGTTCGACAGGCCAGGAATGTTGTCAAATATTGCATCCGAGATGTTAGGTTGCCTTAGATTAGGATATACAACGTTATAGACGCATATACTGTTCCCACCGAGAAGTAGGGTCCGACACGCCAGGAATGTTGTGAAATATTAAATCCGAGTTTTTACGTTGCCGTTATAGACGCATTAATGTTACCACCGAGACGTAGGGACCGACACGCCTGGAATGTTGTCAAATGTTACATCCGAGATGTTAGGTTGCCTTAGGTTAGGATATATATCGTTATAGACGTATATACTGTTCCCACCGAGGGGTAGGGTTCGACAGGCCAGGAATGTTGTCAAATATTGCATCCGAGATGTTAGGTTGCCTTAGGTTAGGATATATGACGTTATAGACGCATTAATGTTACCACCGAGACGTAGGGACCGACACGTCTGGAATGTTGTCGAATGTTACATCCGAGATGTTAGGTTGCCTCAGGTTAGGATATATGACGTTATGGACGTATATACTGTTCCCTCCGAGAAGTAGGGTTCGACAGGCCAGGAATGTTGTCAACTATTGCATCCGAGATGTTAGGTTGACTTAGATTATGATATATACCGTTATAGACGCATATAATGTTCCCACCGAGAAGTAGGGTCTGACACGCCTGGAAGGTTGTAGAATATTACATACGAGATGTCAGGTTGCCTTAGATTAGGATATATAACGTTATAGACGCATTAATGTTACCACCGAGACGTAGGGACCGACACGCCTGGAATGTTGTCAAATGTTACATCCGAGACGTTAGGTTGCCTTAGGTTAGGATATATATCGTTATAGACGTTATACTGTTCCCACCGAGAGGTAGGGTTCGACAGGCCAGGAATGTTGTCAAACGTTGCATCCGAGATGTTAGATTGCCTTAGTTTACGATATCGACCGTTATAGACGCATATAATATTCCCACCGAAAAGTATGCACCGGCACGCCAGGAATATTGTAAAATATTACGTCTGAGATAATAGGTTGCCTTAGATTAGGATTTACAACGTTATAGACTCATATAATGTTCCCACCGAGAAGTAGGGTCCGACACGCCTGGAATTATGTAGAATATTACATCCTACATGTCAGGTTGCCTTAGGTTAGGATATATAACGTTATAGACGTATATACTGTTCCATCCGAGAAGTAGGGTTCGACAGGCCAGGAATGTTGTCAAATATTGCATCCGAGAAGTTAGGTTGCCTTAGATTAGGATATACACCGTTATAGACGCATATAATGTTCCCACCGAGAAGTAGGGTTCGACACGCCAGGAATTTTGTCGAATATTACATCCCAGTTGTTACGTTGCCGTTATAGACGCATTAATGCTACCACCGAGACGTAGGGACCGACACGCCTGGAATGTTGTCAAATGTTACATCCGAGATGTTAGGTTGCCTTAGGTTAGGATATATGACGTTACAGACGTATATACTGTTCCATCCGAGAAGTAGGGTTCGACAGGCCAGGAATGTTGTCAAATATTGCATCCGAGAAGTTAGGTTGCCTTAGATTAGGATATACACCGTTATAGACGCATATAATGTTCCCACCGAGAAGTAGGGTTCGACACGCCAGGAATTTTGTCGAATATTACATCCCAGTTGTTACGTTGCCGTTATAGACGCATTAATGCTACCACCGAGACGTAGGGACCGACACGCCTGGAATGTTGTCAAATGTTACATCCGAGATGTTAGGTTGCCTTAGGTTAGGATATATGACGTTACAGACGTATATATTGTTCCCTCCGAGAAGTAGGGTTCGACAGGCCAGGAATGTTGTCAAATATTGCATCCGAGATGTTAGGTTGCCTTAAGTTAGGATATATGACGTTATAGACGCATTAATGTTACCACCGAGACGTAGGGACCGACACGCCTGGAATGTTGTCAAATGTTACATCCGAGATGTTAGGTTGCCTTAGGATAGGATATATATCGTTATAGACGTTATACTGTTCCCACCGAGAGGTAGGGTTCGACAGGCCAGGAATGTTGTCAAATATTGCATCCGAGATGTTAGGTTGCCTTAGATTAGGATATATAACGTTATAGACGCATGTAATGTTACCACCGAGACGTAGGGACCGACACGCCTGGAATGTTGTCAAATGTTACATCCGAGATGTTAGGTTGCCTTATGTTAGGATATATGACGCTACAAACGTATATACTGTTCTCTCCGTGAATTAGGGTTCGACAGGCCAGAAATGTTGTCAAACATTGCATCCGAGATGTTAGGTTGCCTTAGGTTAGGATATATAACGTTATAGACGCATGTAATGTTACCACCGAGACGTAGTGACCGACGCGCCTGGAATGTTGTCAAATGTTACATCCGAGATGTTAGGTTGCCTTAGGTTAGGATATATGACGTTACAGACGTATATACTGCTCCCTCCGAGAAGTAGGGTTCGACAGGCCAGGAATGTTGTCAAATATTACATCCGAGTTGTTACGTTGCCGTTATAGACGCATTAATGTTACCACCGAGATGTAGGGTCCGACACGTCTGGAATGATGTAGAATATTACATCCGACATGTCAGGTTGCCTTAGGTTAGGATATATAACGTTATAGACGTATATACTGTTCCCTCCGAGAAGTAGGGTTCGACAGGCCAGGAATGTTGTCAAATATTGCATCCGAGATGTTAGGTTGCCTTAGATTAGGATATACAACGTTATAGACGCATATACTGTTCCCACCGAGAAGTAGGGTCCGACACGCCAGGAATGTTGTGAAATATTAAATCCGAGTTGTTACGTTGCCGTTATAGACGCATTAATGTTACCACCGAGACGTAGGGACCGACACGCCTGGAATGTTGTCAAATGTTACATCCGAGATGTTAGGTTGCCTTAGGTTAGGATATATATCGTTATAGACGTATATACTGTTCCCACCGAGGGGTAGGGTTCGACAGGCCAGGAATGTTGTCAAATATTGCATCCGAGATGTTAGGTTGCCTTAGGTTAGGATATATGACGTTATAGACGCATTAATGTTACCACCGAGACGTAGGGACCGACACGCCTGGAATGTTGTCGAATGTTACATCCGAGATGTTAGGTTGCCTCAGGTTAGGATATATGACGTTATGGACGTATATACTGTTCCCTCCGAGAAGTAGGGTTCGACAGGCCAGGAATGTTGTCAACTATTGCATCCGAGATGTTAGGTTGACTTAGATTATGATATATACCGTTATAGACGCATATAATGTTCCCACCGAGAAGTAGGGTCTGACACGCCTGGAAGGTTGTAGAATATTACATACGAGATGTCAGGTTGCCTTAGATTAGGATATATAACGTTATAGACGCATTAATGTTACCACCGAGACGTAGGGACCGACACGCCTGGAATGTTGTCAAATGTTACATCCGAGACGTTAGGTTGCCTTAGGTTAGGATATATATCGTTATAGACGTTATACTGTTCCCACCGAGAGGTAGGGTTCGACAGGCCAGGAATGTTGTCAAACGTTGCATCCGAGATGTTAGATTGCCTTAGTTTACGATATCGACCGTTATAGACGCATATAATATTCCCACCGAAAAGTATGCACCGGCACGCCAGGAATATTGTAAAATATTACGTCTGAGATAATAGGTTGCCTTAGATTAGGATTTACAACGTTATAGACTCATATAATGTTCCCACCGAGAAGTAGGGTCCGACACGCCTGGAATTATGTAGAATATTACATCCTACATGTCAGGTTGCCTTAGGTTAGGATATATAACGTTATAGACGTATATACTGTTCCATCCGAGAAGTAGGGTTCGACAGGCCAGGAATGTTGTCAAATATTGCATCCGAGAAGTTAGCTTGCCTTAGATTAGGATATACACCGTTATAGACGCATATAATGTTCCCACCGAGAAGTAGGGTTCGACACGCCAGGAATTTTGTCGAATATTACATCCCAGTTGTTACGTTGCCGTTATAGACGCATTAATGCTACCACCGAGACGTAGGGACCGACACGCCTGGAATGTTGTCAAATGTTACATCCGAGATGTTAGGTTGCCTTAGGTTAGGATATATGACGTTACAGACGTATATATTGTTCCCTCCGAGAAGTAGGGTTCGACAGGCCAGGAATGTTGTCAAATATAGCATCCGAGATGTTAGATTGCCTTAGATTACGATATCGACCGTTATAGACGCATGTAATATTCCCACCGAAAAGTATGCACCGACACGCCAGGAATACTGTAAAATATTACGTCTGAGATAGTAGGTTGCCTTAGATTAGGATTTACAACGTTATAGACTCATATAATGTTCCCACCGAGAAGTAGGGTCCGACACGCCTGGAATTATGTAGAATATTACATCCTACATGTCAGGTTGCCTTAGGTTAGGATATATAACGTTATAGACGTATATACTGTTCCATCCGAGAAGTAGGGTTCGACAGGCCAGGAATGTTGTCAAATATTGCATCCGAGAAGTTAGGTTGCCTTAGATTAGGATATACACCGTTATAGACGCATATAATGTTCCCACCGAGAAGTAGGGTTCGACACGCCAGGAATTTTGTCGAATATTACATCCCAGTTGTTACGTTGCCGTTATAGACGCATTAATGCTACCACCGAGACGTAGGGACCGACACGCCTGGAATGTTGTCAAATGTTACATCCGAGATGTTAGGTTGCCTTAGGTTAGGATATATGACGTTACAGACGTATATATTGTTCCCTCCGAGAAGTAGGGTTCGACAGGCCAGGAATGTTGTCAAATATTGCATCCGAGATGTTAGGTTGCCTTAAGTTAGGATATATGACGTTATAGACGCATTAATGTTACCACCGAGACGTAGGGACCGACACGCCTGGAATGTTGTCAAATGTTACATCCGAGATGTTAGGTTGCCTTAGGATAGGATATATATCGTTATAGACGTTATACTGTTCCCACCGAGAGGTAGGGTTCGACAGGCCAGGAATGTTGTCAAATATTGCATCCGAGATGTTAGGTTGCCTTAGATTAGGATATATAACGTTATAGACGCATGTAATGTTCCCACCGAGAAGTAGGGTCTGACACGCCTGGAAGGTTGTAGAATATTACATACGAGATGTCAGGTTGCCTTAGATTAGGATATATAACGTTATAGACGCATTAATGTTACCACCGAGACGTAGGGACCGACACGCCTGGAATGTTGTCAAATGTTACATCCGAGACGTTAGGTTGCCTTAGGTTAGGATATATATCGTTATAGACGTTATACTGTTCCCACCGAGAGGTAGGGTTCGACAGGCCAGGAATGTTGTCAAACGTTGCATCCGAGATGTTAGATTGCCTTAGTTTACGATATCGACCGTTATAGACGCATATAATATACCCACCGAAAAGTATGCACCGGCACGCCAGGAATATTGTAAAATATTACGTCTGAGATAATAGGTTGCCTTAGATTAGGATTTACAACGTTATAGACTCATATAATGTTCCCACCGAGAAGTAGGGTCCGACACGCCTGGAATTATGTAGAATATTACATCCTACATGTCAGGTTGCCTTAGGTTAGGATATATAACGTTATAGACGTATATACTGTTCCATCCGAGAAGTAGGGTTCGACAGGCCAGGAATGTTGTCAAATATTGCATCCGAGAAGTTAGGTTGCCTTAGATTAGGATATACACCGTTATAGACGCATATAATGTTCCCACCGAGAAGTAGGGTTCGACACGCCAGGAATTTTGTCGAATATTACATCCCAGTTGTTACGTTGCCGTTATAGACGCATTAATGCTACCACCGAGACGTAGGGACCGACACGCCTGGAATGTTGTCAAATGTTACATCCGAGATGTTAGGTTGCCTTAGGTTAGGATATATGACGTTACAGACGTATATATTGTTCCCTCCGAGAAGTAGGGTTCGACAGGCCAGGAATGTTGTCAAATATAGCATCCGAGATGTTAGATTGCCTTAGATTACGATATCGACCGTTATAGACGCATGTAATATTCCCACCGAAAAGTATGCACCGACACGCCAGGAATACTGTAAAATATTACGTCTGAGATAGTAGGTTGCCTTAGATTAGGATTTACAACGTTATAGACTCATATAATGTTCCCACCGAGAAGTAGGGTCCGACACGCCTGGAATTATGTAGAATATTACATCCTACATGTCAGGTTGCCTTAGGTTAGGATATATAACGTTATAGACGTATATACTGTTCCATCCGAGAAGTAGGGTTCGACAGGCCAGGAATGTTGTCAAATATTGCATCCGAGAAGTTAGGTTGCCTTAGATTAGGATATACACCGTTATAGACGCATATAATGTTCCCACCGAGAAGTAGGGTTCGACACGCCAGGAATTTTGTCGAATATTACATCCCAGTTGTTACGTTGCCGTTATAGACGCATTAATGCTACCACCGAGACGTAGGGACCGACACGCCTGGAATGTTGTCAAATGTTACATCCGAGATGTTAGGTTGCCTTAGGTTAGGATATATGACGTTACAGACGTATATATTGTTCCCTCCGAGAAGTAGGGTTCGACAGGCCAGGAATGTTGTCAAATATTGCATCCGAGATGTTAGGTTGCCTTAAGTTAGGATATATGACGTTATAGACGCATATACTGTTCCCACCGAGAAGTAGGGTCCGACACGCCAGGAATGTTGTGAAATATTAAATCCGAGTTGTTACGTTGCCGTTATAGACGCATTAATGTTACCACCGAGACGTAGGGACCGACACGCCTGGAATGTTGTCAAATGTTACATCCGAGATGTTAGGTTGCCTTAGGTTAGGATATATATCGTTATAGACGTATATACTGTTCCCACCGAGGGGTAGGGTTCGACAGGCCAGGAATGTTGTCAAATATTGCATCCGAGATGTTAGGTTGCCTTAGGTTAGGATATATGACGTTATAGACGCATTAATGTTACCACCGAGACGTAGGGACCGACACGCCTGGAATGTTGTCGAATGTTACATCCGAGATGTTAGGTTGCCTCAGGTTAGGATATATGACGTTATGGACGTATATACTGTTCCCTCCGAGAAGTAGGGTTCGACAGGCCAGGAATGTTGTCAACTATTGCATCCGAGATGTTAGGTTGACTTAGATTATGATATGTACCGTTATAGACGCATATAATGTTCCCACCGAGAAGTAGGGTCTGACACGCCTGGAAGGTTGTAGAATATTACATACGAGATGTCAGGTTGCCTTAGATTAGGATATATAACGTTATAGACGCATTAATGATACCACCGAGACGTAGGGACCGACACGCCTGGAATGTTGTCAAATGTTACATCCGAGACGTTAGGTTGCCTTAGGTTAGGATATATATCGTTATAGACGTTATACTGTTCCCACCGAGAGGTAGGGTTCGACAGGCCAGGAATGTTGTCAAACGTTGCATCCGAGATGTTAGATTGCCTTAGTTTACGATATCGACCGTTATAGACGCATATAATATTCCCACCGAAAAGTATGCACCGGCACGCCAGGAATATTGTAAAATATTACGTCTGAGATAATAGGTTGCCTTAGATTAGGATTTACAACGTTATAGACTCATATAATGTTCCCACCGAGAAGTAGGGTCCGACACGCCTGGAATTATGTAGAATATTACATCCTACATGTCAGGTTGCCTTAGGTTAGGATATATAACGTTATAGACGTATATACTGTTCCATCCGAGAAGTAGGGTTCGACAGGCCAGGAATGTTGTCAAATATTGCATCCGAGAAGTTAGGATGCCTTAGATTAGGATATACACCGTTATAGACGCATATAATGTTCCCACCGAGAAGTAGGGTTCGACACGCCAGGAATTTTGTCGAATATTACATCCCAGTTGTTACGTTGCCGTTATAGACGCATTAATGCTACCACCGAGACGTAGGGACCGACACGCCTGGAATGTTGTCAAATGTTACATCCGAGATGTTAGGTTGCCTTAGGTTAGGATATATGACGTTACAGAGGTATATATTGTTCCCTCCGAGAAGTAGGGTTCGACAGGCCAGGAATGTTGTCAAATATTGCATCCGAGATGTTAGGTTGCCTTAAGTTAGGATATATGACGTTATAGACGCATTAATGTTACCACCGAGACGTAGGGACCGACACGCCTGGAATGTTGTCAAATGTTACATCCGAGATGTTAGGTTGCCTTAGGATAGGATATATATCGTTATAGACGTTATACTGTTCCCACCGAGAGGTAGGGTTCGACAGGCCAGGAATGTTGTCAAATATTGCATCCGAGATGTTAGGTTGCCTTAGATTAGGATATATAACGTTATAGACGCATGTAATGTTACCACCGAGACGTAGGGACCGACACGCCTGGAATGTTGTCAAATGTTACATCCGAGATGTTAGGTTGCCTTATGTTAGGATATATGACGCTACAAACGTATATACTGTTCTCTCCGTGAATTAGGGTTCGACAGGCCAGGAATGTTGTCAAACATTGCATCCGAGATGTTAGGTTGCCTTAGGTTAGGATATATAACGTTATAGACGCATGTAATGTTACCACCGAGACGTAGTGACCGACGCGCCTGGAATGTTG
This sequence comes from Xylocopa violacea, assembly GCA_963969225.1. Classification (NCBI taxonomy): domain Eukaryota; kingdom Metazoa; phylum Arthropoda; class Insecta; order Hymenoptera; family Apidae; genus Xylocopa; species Xylocopa violacea. The sequence continues at coordinate 287,927 of CAXAJV010000194.1, read as the reverse complement.
TCAAATGTTACATCCGAGATGTTAGGTTGCCTTAGGTTAGGATATATGACGTTACAGACGTATATACGGCTCCCTCCGAGAAGTAGGGTTCGACAGGCCAGGAATGTTGTCAAATATTACATCCGAGTTGTTACGTTGCCGTTATAGACGCATTAATGTTACCACCGAGATGTAGGGTCCGACACGCCTGGAATGATGTAGAATATTACATCCGACATGTCAGGTTGCCTTAGGTTAGGATATATAACGTTATAGACGTATATACTGTTCCCTCCGAGAAGTAGGGTTCGACAGGCCAGGAATGTTGTCAAATATTGCATCCGAGATGTTAGGTTGCCTTAGATTAGGATATACAACGTTATAGACGCATATACTGTTCCCACCGAGAAGTAGGGTCCGACACGCCAGGAATGTTGTGAAATATTAAATCCGAGTTGTTACGTTGCCGTTATAGACGCATTAATGTTACCACCGAGACGTAGGGACCGACACGCCTGGAATGTTGTCAAATGTTACATCCGAGATGTTAGGTTGCCTTAGGTTAGGATATATATCGTTATAGACGTATATACTGTTCCCACCGAGGGGTAGGGTTCGACAGGCCAGGAATGTTGTCAAATATTGCATCCGAGATGTTAGGTTGCCTTAGGTTAGGGTATATGACGTTATAGACGCATTAATGTTACCACCGAGACGTAGGGACCGACACGCCTGGAATGTTGTCGAATGTTACATCCGAGATGTTAGGTTGCCTCAGGTTAGGATATATGACGTTATGGACGTATATACTGTTCCCTCCGAGAAGTAGGGTTCGACAGGCCAGGAATGTTGTCAACTATTGCATCCGAGATGTTAGGTTGACTTAGATTATGATATATACCGTTATAGACGCATATAATGTTCCCACCGAGAAGTAGGGTCTGACACGCCTGGAAGGTTGTAGAATATTACATACGAGATGTCAGGTTGCCTTAGATTAGGATATATAACGTTATAGACGCATTAATGTTACCACCGAGACGTAGGGACCGACACGCCTGGAATGTTGTCAAATGTTACATCCGAGACGTTAGGTTGCCTTAGGTTAGGATATATATCGTTATAGACGTTATACTGTTCCCACCGAGAGGTAGGGTTCGACAGGCCAGGAATGTTGTCAAACGTTGCATCCGAGATGTTAGATTGCCTTAGTTTACGATATCGACCGTTATAGACGCATATAATATTCCCACCGAAAAGTATGCACCGGCACGCCAGGAATATTGTAAAATATTACGTCTGAGATAATAGGTTGCCTTAGATTAGGATTTACAACGTTATAGACTCATATAATGTTCCCACCGAGAAGTAGGGTCCGACACGCCTGGAATTATGTAGAATATTACATCCTACATGTCAGGTTGCCTTAGGTTAGGATATATAACGTTATAGACGTATATACTGTTCCATCCGAGAAGTAGGGTTCGACAGGCCAGGAATGTTGTCAAATATTGCATCCGAGAAGTTAGGTTGCCTTAGATTAGGATATACACCGTTATAGACGCATATAATGTTCCCACCGAGAAGTAGGGTTCGACACGCCAGGAATTTTGTCGAATATTACATCCCAGTTGTTACGTTGCCGTTATAGACGCATTAATGCTACCACCGAGACGTAGGGACCGACACGCCTGGAATGTTGTCAAATGTTACATCCGAGATGTTAGGTTGCCTTAGGTTAGGATATATGACGTTACAGACGTATATATTGTTCCCTCCGAGAAGTAGGGTTCGACAGGCCAGGAATGTTGTCAAATATAGCATCCGAGATGTTAGATTGCCTTAGATTACGATATCGACCGTTATAGACGCATGTAATATTCCCACCGAAAAGTATGCACCGACACGCCAGGAATACTGTAAAATATTACGTCTGAGATAGTAGGTTGCCTTAGATTAGGATATACAACGTTATAGACTCATATAATGTTCCCACCGAGAAGTAGGTTCCTACACGCCTGGAATGATGTAGAATATTACATCCGAGATGTCAGGTTGCCTTAGGTTAGGATATATAACGTCATAGACGTATATACTGTTCCCTCCGAGAAGTAGGGTTCGACAGGCCAGGAATGTTGTCAAATATTGCATCCGAGATGTTAGGTTGCCTTAAGTTAGGATATATGACGTTATAGACGCATTAATGTTACCACCGAGACGTAGGGACCGACACGCCTGGAATGTTGTCAAATGCTACATCCGAGATGTTAGGTTGCCTTAGGATAGGATATATATCGTTATAGACGTTATACTGTTCCCACCGAGAGGTAGGGTTCGACAGGCCAGGAATGTTGTCAAATATTGCATCCGAGATGTTAGGTTGCCTTAGATTAGGATATATAACGTTATCGACGCATGTAATGTTACCACCGAGACGTAGGGACCGACACGCCTGGAATGTTGTCAAATGTTACATCCGAGATGTTAGGTTGCCTTATGTTAGGATATATGACGCTACAAACGTATATACTGTTCCCTCCGTGAATTAGGGTTCGACAGGCCAGGAATGTTGTCAAACATTGCATCCGAGATGTTAGGTTGCCTTAGGTTAGGATATATAACGTTATAGACGCATGTAATGTTACAACCGAGACGTAGTGACCGACGCGCCTGGAATGTTGTCAAATGTTACATCCGAGATGTTAGGTTGCCTTAGGTTAGGATATATGACGTTACAGACGTATATACTGCTCCCTCCGAGAAGTAGGGTTCGACAGGCCAGGAATGTTGTCAAATATTACATCCGAGTTGTTACGTTGCCGTTATAGACGCATTAATGTTACCACCGAGATGTAGGGTCCGACACGCCTGGAATGATGTAGAATATTACATCCGACATGTCAGGTTGCCTTAGGTTAGGATATATAACGTTATAGACGTATATACTGTTCCCTCCGAGAAGTAGGGTTCGACAGGCCAGGAATGTTGTCAAATATTGCATCCGAGATGTTAGGTTGCCTTAGATTAGGATATATACCGTTATAGACGTATATAATGTTCCCTCCGAGAAGTAGGTTTCGACAGGCCAGGAATGTTGTCAAATATTGCATCCGAGATGTTAGGTTGCCTTAGATTATGATATACAACGTTATAGACGCATATAATGTTCCCACCGAGATGTAGGTTCCGACACGCCTGGAATAATGTAGAATATTACATCCGACATGTCAGGTTGCCTTAGGTTAGGATATATAACGTTATAGACGTATATACTGTTCCCTCCGAGAAGTACGGTTCGACAGGCCAGGAATGTTGTCAAATAATGCATCCGAGATGTTAGGTTGCCTTAGATTAGGATATACAACGTTATAGACGCATATAATGTTCCCACCGAGAAGTAGGGTCCGACACGCCTGGAATGTTGTAGAATATTACATCCGAGATGTAAGGTTGCCTTAGGTTAGGATATATAACGTTATGGACGTATATACTGTTCCCACCGAGAAGTAGGTTCCGACACGCCAGGAATGTTGTCAAATATTGCATCCGACATGTTAGGTTGCCTTAGGTTAGGATATATAACGTTATAGACGCATGTAATGTTACCACCGAGAAGTAGAGTCCGACACGCCTGGAATGTTGTCAAATGTTACATCCGAGATGTTAGATTGCCTTAGGTTAGGATATATGACGTTACAGACGTATATACTGTTCCCTCCGAGAAGTAGGGTTCGACAGGCCAGGAATGTTGTCAAACATTGCATCCGAGATGTTAGATTGCCTTAGATTATGATATATACCGTTATAGACGTATATACTGTTCCCTCCGAGAAGTAGGGTTCGACAGGCCAGGAATGTTGTCAAACATTGCATCCGAGATGTTAGATTGCCTTAGTTTACGATATCGACCGTTATAGACGCATATAATATTCCCACCGAAAAGTATGCACCGGCACGCCAGGAATATTGTAAAATATTACGTCTGAGATAATAGGTTGCCTTAGATTAGGATTTACAACGTTATAGACTCATATAATGTTCCCACCGAGAAGTAGGGTCCGACACGCCTGGAATTATGTAGAATATTACATCCTACATGTCAGGTTGCCTTAGGTTAGGATATATAACGTTATAGACGTATATACTGTTCCATCCGAGAAGTAGGGTTCGACAGGCCAGGAATGTTGTCAAATATTGCATCCGAGAAGTTAGGTTGCCTTAGATTAGGATATACACCGTTATAGACGCATATAATGTTCCCACCGAGAAGTAGGGTTCGACACGCCAGGAATTTTGTCGAATATTACATCCCAGTTGTTACGTTGCCGTTATAGACGCATTAATGCTACCACCGAGACGTAGGGACCGACACGCCTGGAATGTTGTCAAATGTTACATCCGAGATGTTAGGTTGCCTTAGGTTAGGATATATGACGTTACAGACGTATATATTGTTCCCTCCGAGAAGTAGGGTTCGACAGGCCAGGAATGTTGTCAAGTATAGCATCCGAGATGTTAGATTGCCTTAGATTACGATATCGACCGTTATAGACGCATATAATATTCCCACCGAAAAGTATGCACCGACACGCCAGGAATACTGTAAAATATTACGTCTGAGATAGTAGGTTGCCTTAGATTAGGATATACAACGTTATAGACTCATATAATGTTCCCACCGAGAAGTAGGTTCCGACACGCCTGGAATGATGTAGAATATTACATCCGAGATGTCAGGTTGCCTTAGGTTAGGATATATAACGTTATAGACGTATATACTGTTCCCTACGAGAAGTAGGGTTCGACAGGCCAGGAATGTTGTCAAATATTGCATCCGAGATGTTAGGTTGCCTTAAGTTAGGATATATGACGTTATAGACGCATTAATGTTACCACCGAGACGTAGGGACCGACACGCCTGGAATGTTGTCAAATGTTACATCCGAGATGTTAGGTTGCCTTAGGATAGGATATATATCGTTATAGACGTTATACTGTTCCCACCGAGAGGTAGGGTTCGACAGGCCAGGAATGTTGTCAAATATTGCAGCCGAGATGTTAGGTTGCCTTAGATTAGGATATATAACGTTATAGACGCATGTAATGTTACCACCGAGACGTAGGGACCGACACGCCTGGAATGTTGTCAAATGTTACATCCGAGATGTTAGGTTGCCTTATGTTAGGATATATGACGCTACAAACGTATATACTGTTCCCTCCGTGAATTAGGGTTCGACAGGCCAGGAATGTTGTCAAATATTGCATCCGAGATGTTAGGTTGCCTTAGATTAGGATATATAACGTTATAGACGCATGTAATGTTACCACCGAGACGTAGGGACCGACACGCCTGGAATGTTGTCAAATGTTACATCCGAGATGTTAGGTTGCCTTATGTTAGGATATATGACGCTACAAACGTATATACTGTTCTCTCCGTGAATTAGGGTTCGACAGGCCAGGAATGTTGTCAAACATTGCATCCGAGATGTTAGGTTGCCTTAGGTTAGGATATATAACGTTATAGACGCATGTAATGTTACCACCGAGACGTAGTGACCGACGCGCCTGGAATGTTGTCAAATGTTACATCCGAGATGTTAGGTTGCCTTAGGTTAGGATATATGACGTTACAGACGTATATACTGCTCCCTCCGAGAAGTAGGGTTCGACAGGCCAGGAATGTTGTCAAATATTACATCCGAGTTGTTACGTTGCCGTTATAGACGCATTAATGTTACCACCGAGATGTAGGGTCCGACACGTCTGGAATGATGTAGAATATTACATCCGACATGTCAGGTTGCCTTAGGTTAGGATATATAACGTTATAGACGTATATACTGTTCCCTCCGAGAAGAAGGGTTCGACAGGCCAGGAATGTTGTCAAATATTGCATCCGAGATGTTAGGTTGCCTTAGATTAGGATATACAACGTTATAGACGCATATACTGTTCCCACCGAGAAGTAGGGTCCGACACGCCAGGAATGTTGTGAAATATTAAATCCGAGTTGTTACGTTGCCGTTATAGACGCATTAATGTTACCACCGAGACGTAGGGACCGACACGCCTGGAATGTTGTCAAATGTTACATCCGAGATGTTAGGTTGCCTTAGGTTAGGATATATATCGTTATAGACGTATATACTGTTCCCACCGAGGGGTAGGGTTCGACAGGCCAGGAATGTTGTCAAATATTGCATCCGAGATGTTAGGTTGCCTTAGGTTAGGATATATGACGTTATAGACGCATTAATGTTACCACCGAGACGTAGGGACCGACACGCCTGGAATGTTGTCGAATGTTACATCCGAGATGTTAGGTTGCCTCAGGTTAGGATATATGACGTTACAGACGTATATATTGTTCCCTCCGAGAAGTAGGGTTCGACAGGCCAGGAATGTTGTCAAATATAGCATCCGAGATGTTAGATTGCCTTAGATTACGATATCGACCGTTATAGACGCATGTAATATTCCCACCGAAAAGTATGCACCGACACGCCAGGAATACTGTAAAATATTACGTCTGAGATAGTAGGTTGCCTTAGATTAGGATATACAACGTTATAGACTCATATAATGTTCCCACCGAGAAGTAGGTTCCTACACGCCTGGAATGATGTAGAATATTACATCCGAGATGTCAGGTTGCCTTAGGTTAGGATATATAACGTCATAGACGTATATACTGTTCCCTCCGAGAAGTAGGGTTCGACAGGCCAGGAATGTTGTCAAATATTGCATCCGAGATGTTAGGTTGCCTTAAGTTAGGATATATGACGTTATAGACGCATTAATGTTACCACCGAGACGTAGGGACCGACACGCCTGGAATGTTGTCAAATGCTACATCCGAGATGTTAGGTTGCCTTAGGATAGGATATATATCGTTATAGACGTTATACTGTTCCCACCGAGAGGTAGGGTTCGACAGGCCAGGAATGTTGTCAAATATTGCATCCGAGATGTTAGGTTGCCTTAGATTAGGATATATAACGTTATCGACGCATGTAATGTTACCACCGAGACGTAGGGACCGACACGCCTGGAATGTTGTCAAATGTTACATCCGAGATGTTAGGTTGCCTTATGTTAGGATATATGACGCTACAAACGTATATACTGTTCCCTCCGTGAATTAGGGTTCGACAGGCCAGGAATGTTGTCAAACATTGCATCCGAGATGTTAGGTTGCCTTAGGTTAGGATATATAACGTTATAGACGCATGTAATGTTACAACCGAGACGTAGTGACCGACGCGCCTGGAATGTTGTCAAATGTTACATCCGAGATGTTAGGTTGCCTTAGGTTAGGATATATGACGTTACAGACGTATATACTGCTCCCTCCGAGAAGTAGGGTTCGACAGGCCAGGAATGTTGTCAAATATTACATCCGAGTTGTTACGTTGCCGTTATAGACGCATTAATGTTACCACCGAGATGTAGGGTCCGACACGCCTGGAATGATGTAGAATATTACATCCGACATGTCAGGTTGCCTTAGGTTAGGATATATAACGTTATAGACGTATATACTGTTCCCTCCGAGAAGTAGGGTTCGACAGGCCAGGAATGTTGTCAAATATTGCATCCGAGATGTTAGGTTGCCTTAGATTAGGATATATACCGTTATAGACGTATATAATGTTCCCTCCGAGAAGTAGGTTTCGACAGGCCAGGAATGTTGTCAAATATTGCATCCGAGATGTTAGGTTGCCTTAGATTATGATATACAACGTTATAGACGCATATAATGTTCCCACCGAGATGTAGGTTCCGACACGCCTGGAATAATGTAGAATATTACATCCGACATGTCAGGTTGCCTTAGGTTAGGATATATAACGTTATAGACGTATATACTGTTCCCTCCGAGAAGTACGGTTCGACAGGCCAGGAATGTTGTCAAATAATGCATCCGAGATGTTAGGTTGCCTTAGATTAGGATATACAACGTTATAGACGCATATAATGTTCCCACCGAGAAGTAGGGTCCGACACGCCTGGAATGTTGTAGAATATTACATCCGAGATGTAAGGTTGCCTTAGGTTAGGATATATAACGTTATGGACGTATATACTGTTCCCACCGAGAAGTAGGTTCCGACACGCCAGGAATGTTGTCAAATATTGCATCCGACATGTTAGGTTGCCTTAGGTTAGGATATATAACGTTATAGACGCATGTAATGTTACCACCGAGAAGTAGAGTCCGACACGCCTGGAATGTTGTCAAATGTTACATCCGAGATGTTAGATTGCCTTAGGTTAGGATATATGACGTTACAGACGTATATACTGTTCCCTCCGAGAAGTAGGGTTCGACAGGCCAGGAATGTTGTCAAACATTGCATCCGAGATGTTAGATTGCCTTAGATTATGATATATACCGTTATAGACGTATATACTGTTCCCTCCGAGAAGTAGGGTTCGACAGGCCAGGAATGTTGTCAAACATTGCATCCGAGATGTTAGATTGCCTTAGTTTACGATATCGACCGTTATAGACGCATATAATATTCCCACCGAAAAGTATGCACCGGCACGCCAGGAATATTGTAAAATATTACGTCTGAGATAATAGGTTGCCTTAGATTAGGATTTACAACGTTATAGACTCATATAATGTTCCCACCGAGAAGTAGGGTCCGACACGCCTGGAATTATGTAGAATATTACATCCTACATGTCAGGTTGCCTTAGGTTAGGATATATAACGTTATAGACGTATATACTGTTCCATCCGAGAAGTAGGGTTCGACAGGCCAGGAATGTTGTCAAATATTGCATCCGAGAAGTTAGGTTGCCTTAGATTAGGATATACACCGTTATAGACGCATATAATGTTCCCACCGAGAAGTAGGGTTCGACACGCCAGGAATTTTGTCGAATATTACATCCCAGTTGTTACGTTGCCGTTATAGACGCATTAATGCTACCACCGAGACGTAGGGACCGACACGCCTGGAATGTTGTCAAATGTTACATCCGAGATGTTAGGTTGCCTTAGGTTAGGATATATGACGTTACAGACGTATATATTGTTCCCTCCGAGAAGTAGGGTTCGACAGGCCAGGAATGTTGTCAAGTATAGCATCCGAGATGTTAGATTGCCTTAGATTACGATATCGACCGTTATAGACGCATATAATATTCCCACCGAAAAGTATGCACCGACACGCCAGGAATACTGTAAAATATTACGTCTGAGATAGTAGGTTGCCTTAGATTAGGATATACAACGTTATAGACTCATATAATGTTCCCACCGAGAAGTAGGTTCCGACACGCCTGGAATGATGTAGAATATTACATCCGAGATGTCAGGTTGCCTTAGGTTAGGATATATAACGTTATAGACGTATATACTGTTCCCTACGAGAAGTAGGGTTCGACAGGCCAGGAATGTTGTCAAATATTGCATCCGAGATGTTAGGTTGCCTTAAGTTAGGATATATGACGTTATAGACGCATTAATGTTACCACCGAGACGTAGGGACCGACACGCCTGGAATGTTGTCAAATGTTACATCCGAGATGTTAGGTTGCCTTAGGATAGGATATATATCGTTATAGACGTTATACTGTTCCCACCGAGAGGTAGGGTTCGACAGGCCAGGAATGTTGTCAAATATTGCAGCCGAGATGTTAGGTTGCCTTAGATTAGGATATATAACGTTATAGACGCATGTAATGTTACCACCGAGACGTAGGGACCGACACGCCTGGAATGTTGTCAAATGTTACATCCGAGATGTTAGGTTGCCTTATGTTAGGATATATGACGCTACAAACGTATATACTGTTCCCTCCGTGAATTAGGGTTCGACAGGCCAGGAATGTTGTCAAATATTGCATCCGAGATGTTAGGTTGCCTTAGATTAGGATATATAACGTTATAGACGCATGTAATGTTACCACCGAGACGTAGGGACCGACACGCCTGGAATGTTGTCAAATGTTACATCCGAGATGTTAGGTTGCCTTATGTTAGGATATATGACGCTACAAACGTATATACTGTTCTCTCCGTGAATTAGGGTTCGACAGGCCAGGAATGTTGTCAAACATTGCATCCGAGATGTTAGGTTGCCTTAGGTTAGGATATATAACGTTATAGACGCATGTAATGTTACCACCGAGACGTAGTGACCGACGCGCCTGGAATGTTGTCAAATGTTACATCCGAGATGTTAGGTTGCCTTAGGTTAGGATATATGACGTTACAGACGTATATACTGCTCCCTCCGAGAAGTAGGGTTCGACAGGCCAGGAATGTTGTCAAATATTACATCCGAGTTGTTACGTTGCCGTTATAGACGCATTAATGTTACCACCGAGATGTAGGGTCCGACACGTCTGGAATGATGTAGAATATTACATCCGACATGTCAGGTTGCCTTAGGTTAGGATATATAACGTTATAGACGTATATACTGTTCCCTCCGAGAAGAAGGGTTCGACAGGCCAGGAATGTTGTCAAATATTGCATCCGAGATGTTAGGTTGCCTTAGATTAGGATATACAACGTTATAGACGCATATACTGTTCCCACCGAGAAGTAGGGTCCGACACGCCAGGAATGTTGTGAAATATTAAATCCGAGTTGTTACGTTGCCGTTATAGACGCATTAATGTTACCACCGAGACGTAGGGACCGACACGCCTGGAATGTTGTCAAATGTTACATCCGAGATGTTAGGTTGCCTTAGGTTAGGATATACATCGTTATAGACGTATATACTGTTCCCACCGAGGGGTAGGGTTCGACAGGCCAGGAATGTTGTCAAATATTGCATCCGAGATGTTAGGTTGCCTTAGGTTAGGATATATGACGTTATAGACGCATTAATGTTACCACCGAGACGTAGGGACCGACACGCCTGGAATGTTGTCGAATGTTACATCCGAGATGTTAGGTTGCCTCAGGTTAGGATATATGACGTTATGGACGTATATACTGTTCCCTCCGAGAAGTAGGGTTCGACAGGCCAGGAATGTTGTCAACTATTGCATCCGAGATGTTAGGTTGACTTAGATTATGATATATACCGTTATAGACGCATATAATGTTCCCACCGAGAAGTAGGGTCTGACACGCCTGGAAGGTTGTAGAATATTACATACGAGATGTCAGGTTGCCTTAGATTAGGATATATAACGTTATAGACGCATTAATGTTACCACCGAGACGTAGGGACCGACACGCCTGGAATGTTGTCAAATGTTACATCCGAGACGTTAGGTTGCCTTAGGTTAGGATATATATCGTTATAGACGTTATACTGTTCCCACCGAGAGGTAGGGTTCGACAGGCCAGGAATGTTGTCAAACGTTGCATCCGAGATGTTAGATTGCCTTAGTTTACGATATCGACCGTTATAGACGCATATAATATTCCCACCGAAAAGTATGCACCGGCACGCCAGGAATATTGTAAAATATTACGTCTGAGATAATAGGTTGCCTTAGATTAGGATTTACAACGTTATAGACTCATATAATGTTCCCACCGAGAAGTAGGGTCCGACACGCCTGGAATTATGTAGAATATTACATCCTACATGTCAGGTTGCCTTAGGTTAGGATATATAACGTTATAGACGTATATACTGTTCCATCCGAGAAGTAGGGTTCGACAGGCCAGGAATGTTGTCAAATATTGCATCCGAGAAGTTAGGTTGCCTTAGATTAGGATATACACCGTTATAGACGCATATAATGTTCCCACCGAGAAGTAGGGTTCGACACGCCAGGAATTTTGTCGAATATTACATCCCAGTTGTTACGTTGCCGTTATAGACGCATTAATGCTACCACCGAGACGTAGGGACCGACACGCCTGGAATGTTGTCAAATGTTACATCCGAGATGTTAGGTTGCCTTAGGTTAGGATATATGACGTTACAGACGTATATATTGTTCCCTCCGAGAAGTAGGGTTCGACAGGCCAGGAATGTTGTCAAATATAGCATCCGAGATGTTAGATTGCCTTAGATTACGATATCGACCGTTATAGACGCATGTAATATTCCCACCGAAAAGTATGCACCGACACGCCAGGAATACTGTAAAATATTACGTCTGAGATAGTAGGTTGCCTTAGATTAGGATATACAACGTTATAGACTCATATAATGTTCCCACCGAGAAGTAGGTTCCTACACGCCTGGAATGATGTAGAATATTACATCCGAGATGTCAGGTTGCCTTAGGTTAGGATATATAACGTCATAGACGTATATACTGTTCCCTCCGAGAAGTAGGGTTCGACAGGCCAGGAATGTTGTCAAATATTGCATCCGAGATGTTAGGTTGCCTTAAGTTAGGATATATGACGTTATAGACGCATTAATGTTACCACCGAGACGTAGGGACCGACACGCCTGGAATGTTGTCAAATGCTACATCCGAGATGTTAGGTTGCCTTAGGATAGGATATATATCGTTATAGACGTTATACTGTTCCCACCGAGAGGTAGGGTTCGACAGGCCAGGAATGTTGTCAAATATTGCATCCGAGATGTTAGGTTGCCTTAGATTAGGATATATAACGTTATCGACGCATGTAATGTTACCACCGAGACGTAGGGACCGACACGCCTGGAATGTTGTCAAATGTTACATCCGAGATGTTAGGTTGCCTTATGTTAGGATATATGACGCTACAAACGTATATACTGTTCCCTCCGTGAATTAGGGTTCGACAGGCCAGGAATGTTGTCAAACATTGCATCCGAGATGTTAGGTTGCCTTAGGTTAGGATATATAACGTTATAGACGCATGTAATGTTACAACCGAGACGTAGTGACCGACGCGCCTGGAATGTTGTCAAATGTTACATCCGAGATGTTAGGTTGCCTTAGGTTAGGATATATGACGTTACAGACGTATATACTGCTCCCTCCGAGAAGTAGGGTTCGACAGGCCAGGAATGTTGTCAAATATTACATCCGAGTTGTTACGTTGCCGTTATAGACGCATTAATGTTACCACCGAGATGTAGGGTCCGACACGCCTGGAATGATGTAGAATATTACATCCGACATGTCAGGTTGCCTTAGGTTAGGATATATAACGTTATAGACGTATATACTGTTCCCTCCGAGAAGTAGGGTTCGACAGGCCAGGAATGTTGTCAAATATTGCATCCGAGATGTTAGGTTGCCTTAGATTAGGATATATACCGTTATAGACGTATATAATGTTCCCTCCGAGAAGTAGGTTTCGACAGGCCAGGAATGTTGTCAAATATTGCATCCGAGATGTTAGGTTGCCTTAGATTATGATATACAACGTTATAGACGCATATAATGTTCCCACCGAGATGTAGGTTCCGACACGCCTGGAATAATGTAGAATATTACATCCGACATGTCAGGTTGCCTTAGGTTAGGATATATAACGTTATAGACGTATATACTGTTCCCTCCGAGAAGTACGGTTCGACAGGCCAGGAATGTTGTCAAATAATGCATCCGAGATGTTAGGTTGCCTTAGATTAGGATATACAACGTTATAGACGCATATAATGTTCCCACCGAGAAGTAGGGTCCGACACGCCTGGAATGTTGTAGAATATTACATCCGAGATGTAAGGTTGCCTTAGGTTAGGATATATAACGTTATGGACGTATATACTGTTCCCACCGAGAAGTAGGTTCCGACACGCCAGGAATGTTGTCAAATATTGCATCCGACATGTTAGGTTGCCTTAGGTTAGGATATATAACGTTATAGACGCATGTAATGTTACCACCGAGAAGTAGAGTCCGACACGCCTGGAATGTTGTCAAATGTTACATCCGAGATGTTAGATTGCCTTAGGTTAGGATATATGACGTTACAGACGTATATACTGTTCCCTCCGAGAAGTAGGGTTCGACAGGCCAGGAATGTTGTCAAACATTGCATCCGAGATGTTAGATTGCCTTAGATTATGATATATACCGTTATAGACGTATATACTGTTCCCTCCGAGAAGTAGGGTTCGACAGGCCAGGAATGTTGTCAAACATTGCATCCGAGATGTTAGATTGCCTTAGTTTACGATATCGACCGTTATAGACGCATATAATATTCCCACCGAAAAGTATGCACCGGCACGCCAGGAATATTGTAAAATATTACGTCTGAGATAATAGGTTGCCTTAGATTAGGATTTACAACGTTATAGACTCATATAATGTTCCCACCGAGAAGTAGGGTCCGACACGCCTGGAATTATGTAGAATATTACATCCTACATGTCAGGTTGCCTTAGGTTAGGATATATAACGTTATAGACGTATATACTGTTCCATCCGAGAAGTAGGGTTCGACAGGCCAGGAATGTTGTCAAATATTGCATCCGAGAAGTTAGGTTGCCTTAGATTAGGATATACACCGTTATAGACGCATATAATGTTCCCACCGAGAAGTAGGGTTCGACACGCCAGGAATTTTGTCGAATATTACATCCCAGTTGTTACGTTGCCGTTATAGACGCATTAATGCTACCACCGAGACGTAGGGACCGACACGCCTGGAATGTTGTCAAATGTTACATCCGAGATGTTAGGTTGCCTTAGGTTAGGATATATGACGTTACAGACGTATATATTGTTCCCTCCGAGAAGTAGGGTTCGACAGGCCAGGAATGTTGTCAAGTATAGCATCCGAGATGTTAGATTGCCTTAGATTACGATATCGACCGTTATAGACGCATATAATATTCCCACCGAAAAGTATGCACCGACACGCCAGGAATACTGTAAAATATTACGTCTGAGATAGTAGGTTGCCTTAGATTAGGATATACAACGTTATAGACTCATATAATGTTCCCACCGAGAAGTAGGTTCCGACACGCCTGGAATGATGTAGAATATTACATCCGAGATGTCAGGTTGCCTTAGGTTAGGATATATAACGTTATAGACGTATATACTGTTCCCTACGAGAAGTAGGGTTCGACAGGCCAGGAATGTTGTCAAATATTGCATCCGAGATGTTAGGTTGCCTTAAGTTAGGATATATGACGTTATAGACGCATTAATGTTACCACCGAGACGTAGGGACCGACACGCCTGGAATGTTGTCAAATGTTACATCCGAGATGTTAGGTTGCCTTAGGATAGGATATATATCGTTATAGACGTTATACTGTTCCCACCGAGAGGTAGGGTTCGACAGGCCAGGAATGTTGTCAAATATTGCAGCCGAGATGTTAGGTTGCCTTAGATTAGGATATATAACGTTATAGACGCATGTAATGTTACCACCGAGACGTAGGGACCGACACGCCTGGAATGTTGTCAAATGTTACATCCGAGATGTTAGGTTGCCTTATGTTAGGATATATGACGCTACAAACGTATATACTGTTCCCTCCGTGAATTAGGGTTCGACAGGCCAGGAATGTTGTCAAATATTGCATCCGAGATGTTAGGTTGCCTTAGATTAGGATATATAACGTTATAGACGCATGTAATGTTACCACCGAGACGTAGGGACCGACACGCCTGGAATGTTGTCAAATGTTACATCCGAGATGTTAGGTTGCCTTATGTTAGGATATATGACGCTACAAACGTATATACTGTTCTCTCCGTGAATTAGGGTTCGACAGGCCAGGAATGTTGTCAAACATTGCATCCGAGATGTTAGGTTGCCTTAGGTTAGGATATATAACGTTATAGACGCATGTAATGTTACCACCGAGACGTAGTGACCGACGCGCCTGGAATGTTGTCAAATGTTACATCCGAGATGTTAGGTTGCCTTAGGTTAGGATATATGACGTTACAGACGTATATACTGCTCCCTCCGAGAAGTAGGGTTCGACAGGCCAGGAATGTTGTCAAATATTACATCCGAGTTGTTACGTTGCCGTTATAGACGCATTAATGTTACCACCGAGATGTAGGGTCCGACACGTCTGGAATGATGTAGAATATTACATCCGACATGTCAGGTTGCCTTAGGTTAGGATATATAACGTTATAGACGTATATACTGTTCCCTCCGAGAAGAAGGGTTCGACAGGCCAGGAATGTTGTCAAATATTGCATCCGAGATGTTAGGTTGCCTTAGATTAGGATATACAACGTTATAGACGCATATACTGTTCCCACCGAGAAGTAGGGTCCGACACGCCAGGAATGTTGTGAAATATTAAATCCGAGTTGTTACGTTGCCGTTATAGACGCATTAATGTTACCACCGAGACGTAGGGACCGACACGCCTGGAATGTTGTCAAATGTTACATCCGAGATGTTAGGTTGCCTTAGGTTAGGATATATATCGTTATAGACGTATATACTGTTCCCACCGAGGGGTAGGGTTCGACAGGCCAGGAATGTTGTCAAATATTGCATCCGAGATGTTAGGTTGCCTTAGGTTAGGATATATGACGTTATAGACGCATTAATGTTACCACCGAGACGTAGGGACCGACACGCCTGGAATGTTGTCGAATGTTACATCCGAGATGTTAGGTTGCCTCAGGTTAGGATATATGACGTTATGGACGTATATACTGTTCCCTCCGAGAAGTAGGGTTCGACAGGCCAGGAATGTTGTCAACTATTGCATCCGAGATGTTAGGTTGACTTAGATTATGATATATACCGTTATAGACGCATATAATGTTCCCACCGAGAAGTAGGGTCTGACACGCCTGGAAGGTTGTAGAATATTACATACGAGATGTCAGGTTGCCTTAGATTAGGATATATAACGTTATAGACGCATTAATGTTACCACCGAGACGTAGGGACCGACACGCCTGGAATGTTGTCAAATGTTACATCCGAGACGTTAGGTTGCCTTAGGTTAGGATATATATCGTTATAGACGTTATACTGTTCCCACCGAGAGGTAGGGTTCGACAGGCCAGGAATGTTGTCAAACGTTGCATCCGAGATGTTAGATTGCCTTAGTTTACGATATCGACCGTTATAGACGCATATAATATTCCCACCGAAAAGTATGCACCGGCACGCCAGGAATATTGTAAAATATTACGTCTGAGATAATAGGTTGCCTTAGATTAGGATTTACAACGTTATAGACTCATATAATGTTCCCACCGAGAAGTAGGGTCCGACACGCCTGGAATTATGTAGAATATTACATCCTACATGTCAGGTTGCCTTAGGTTAGGATATATAACGTTATAGACGTATATACTGTTCCATCCGAGAAGTAGGGTTCGACAGGCCAGGAATGTTGTCAAATATTGCATCCGAGATGTTAGGTTGCCTTAAGTTAGGATATATGACGTTATAGACGCATTAATGTTACCACCGAGACGTAGGGACCGACACGCCTGGAATGTTGTCAAATGCTACATCCGAGATGTTAGGTTGCCTTAGGATAGGATATATATCGTTATAGACGTTATACTGTTCCCACCGAGAGGTAGGGTTCGACAGGCCAGGAATGTTGTCAAATATTGCATCCGAGATGTTAGGTTGCCTTAGATTAGGATATATAACGTTATCGACGCATGTAATGTTACCACCGAGACGTAGGGACCGACACGCCTGGAATGTTGTCAAATGTTACATCCGAGATGTTAGGTTGCCTTATGTTAGGATATATGACGCTACAAACGTATATACTGTTCCCTCCGTGAATTAGGGTTCGACAGGCCAGGAATGTTGTCAAACATTGCATCCGAGATGTTAGGTTGCCTTAGGTTAGGATATATAACGTTATAGACGCATGTAATGTTACCACCGAGACGTAGTGACCGACGCGCCTGGAATGTTGTCAAATGTTACATCCGAGATGTTAGGTTGCCTTAGGTTAGGATATATGACGTTACAGACGTATATACTGCTCCCTCCGAGAAGTAGGGTTCGACAGGCCAGGAATGTTGTCAAATATTACATCCGAGTTGTTACGTTGCCGTTATAGACGCATTAATGTTACCACCGAGATGTAGGGTCCGACACGCCTGGAATGATGTAGAATATTACATCCGACATGTCAGGTTGCCTTAGGTTAGGATATATAACGTTATAGACGTATATACTGTTCCCTCCGAGAAGTAGGGTTCGACAGGCCAGGAATGTTGTCAAATATTGCATCCGAGATGTTAGGTTGCCTTAGATTAGGATATATACCGTTATAGACGTATATAATGTTCCCTCCGAGAAGTAGGTTTCGACAGGCCAGGAATGTTGTCAAATATTGCATCCGAGATGTTAGGTTGCCTTAGATTATGATATACAACGTTATAGACGCATATAATGTTCCCACCGAGATGTAGGTTCCGACACGCCTGGAATAATGTAGAATATTACATCCGACATGTCAGGTTGCCTTAGGTTAGGATATATAACGTTATAGACGTATATACTGTTCCCTCCGAGAAGTACGGTTCGACAGGCCAGGAATGTTGTCAAATAATGCATCCGAGATGTTAGGTTGCCTTAGATTAGGATATACAACGTTATAGACGCATATAATGTTCCCACCGAGAAGTAGGGTCCGACACGCCTGGAATGTTGTAGAATATTACATCCGAGATGTAAGGTTGCCTTAGGTTAGGATATATAACGTTATGGACGTATATACTGTTCCCACCGAGAAGTAGGTTCCGACACGCCAGGAATGTTGTCAAATATTGCATCCGACATGTTAGGTTGCCTTAGGTTAGGATATATAACGTTATAGACGCATGTAATGTTACCACCGAGAGGTAGAGTCCGACACGCCTGGAATGTTGTCAAATGTTACATCCGAGATGTTAGATTGCCTTAGGTTAGGATATATGACGTTACAGACGTATATACTGTTCCCTCCGAGAAGTAGGGTTCGACAGGCCAGGAATGTTGTCAAACATTGCATCCGAGATGTTAGATTGCCTTAGATTATGATATATACCGTTATAGACGTATATACTGTTCCCTCCGAGAAGTAGGGTTCGACAGGCCAGGAATGTTGTCAAACATTGCATCCGAGATGTTAGATTGCCTTAGTTTACGATATCGACCGTTATAGACGCATATAATATTCCCACCGAAAAGTATGCACCGGCACGCCAGGAATATTGTAAAATATTACGTCTGAGATAATAGGTTGCCTTAGATTAGGATTTACAACGTTATAGACTCATATAATGTTCCCACCGAGAAGTAGGGTCCGACACGCCTGGAATTATGTAGAATATTACATCCTACATGTCAGGTTGCCTTAGGTTAGGATATATAACGTTATAGACGTATATACTGTTCCATCCGAGAAGTAGGGTTCGACAGGCCAGGAATGTTGTCAAATATTGCATCCGAGAAGTTAGGTTGCCTTAGATTAGGATATACACCGTTATAGACGCATATAATGTTCCCACCGAGAAGTAGGGTTCGACACGCCAGGAATTTTGTCGAATATTACATCCCAGTTGTTACGTTGCCGTTATAGACGCATTAATGCTACCACCGAGACGTAGGGACCGACACGCCTGGAATGTTGTCAAATGTTACATCCGAGATGTTAGGTTGCCTTAGGTTAGGATATATGACGTTACAGACGTATATATTGTTCCCTCCGAGAAGTAGGGTTCGACAGGCCAGGAATGTTGTCAAATATTGCATCCGAGATGTTAGGTTGCCTTAAGTTAGGACATATGACGTTATAGACGCATTAATGTTACCACCGAGACGTAGGGACCGACACGCCTGGAATGTTGTCAAATGTTACATCCGAGATGTTAGGTTGCCTTAGGATAGGATATATATCGTTATAGACGTTATACTGTTCCCACCGAGAGGTAGGGTTCGACAGGCCAGGAATGTTGTCAAATATTGCATCCGAGATGTTAGGTTGCCTTAGATTAGGATATATAACGTTATAGACGCATGTAATGTTACCACCGAGACGTAGGGACCGACACGCCTGGAATGTTGTCAAATGTTACATCCGAGATGTTAGGTTGCCTTATGTTAGGATATATGACGCTACAAACGTATATACTGTTCTCTCCGTGAATTAGGGTTCGACAGGCCAGGAATGTTGTCAAACATTGCATCCGAGATGTTAGGTTGCCTTAGGTTAGGATATATAACGTTATAGACGCATGTAATGTTACCACCGAGACGTAGTGACTGACGCGCCTGGAATGTTGTCAAATGTTACATCCGAGATGTTAGGTTGCCTTAGGTTAGGATATATGACGTTACAGACGTATATACTGCTCCCTCCGAGAAGTAGGGTTCGACAGGCCAGGAATGTTGTCAAATATTACATCCGAGTTGTTACGTTGCCGTTATAGACGCATTAATGTTACCACCGAGATGTAGGGTCCGACACGCCTGGAATGATGTAGAATATTACATCCGACATGTCAGGTTGCCTTAGGTTAGGATATATAACGTTATAGACGTATATACTGTTCCCTCCGAGAAGTAGGGTTCGACAGGCCAGGAATGTTGTCAAATATTGCATCCGAGATGTTAGGTTGCCGTTATAGACGCATTAATGTTACCACCGAGATGTAGGGTCCGACACGCCTGGAATGATGTAGAATATTACATCCGACATGTCAGGTTGCCTTAGGTTAGGATATATAACGTTATAGACGTATATACTGTTCCCTCCGAGAAGTAGGGTTCGACAGGCCAGGAATGTTGTCAAATATTGCATCCGAGATGTTAGGTTGCCTTAGATTAGGATATACAACGTTATAGACGCATATACTGTTCCCACCGAGAAGTAGGGTCCGACACGCCAGGAATGTTGTGAAATATTAAATCCGAGTTGTTACGTTGCCGTTATAGACGCATTAATGTTACCACCGAGACGTAGGGACCGACACGCCTGGAATGTTGTCAAATGTTACATCCGAGATGTTAGGTTGCCTTAGGTTAGGATATATATCGTTATAGACGTATATACTGTTCCCACCGAGGGGTAGGGTTCGACAGGCCAGGAATGTTGTCAAATATTGCATCCGAGATGTTAGGTTGCCTTAGGTTAGGATATATGACGTTATAGACGCATTAATGTTACCACCGAGACGTAGGGACCGACACGCCTGGAATGTTGTCGAATGTTACATCCGAGATGTTAGGTTGCCTCAGCTTAGGATATATGACGTTATGGACGTATATACTGTTCCCTCCGAGAAGTAGGGTTCGACAGGCCAGGAATGTTGTCAACTATTGCATCCGAGATGTTAGGTTGACTTAGATTATGATATATACCGTTATAGACGCATATAATGTTCCCACCGAGAAGTAGGGTCTGACACGCCTGGAAGGTTGTAGAATATTACATACGAGATGTCAGGTTGCCTTAGATTAGGATATATAACGTTATAGACGCATTAATGTTACCACCGAGACGTAGGGACCGACACGCCTGGAATGTTGTCAAATGTTACATCCGAGACGTTAGGTTGCCTTAGGTTAGGATATATATCGTTATAGACGTTATACTGTTCCCACCGAGAGGTAGGGTTCGACAGGCCAGGAATGTTGTCAAACGTTGCATCCGAGATGTTAGATTGCCTTAGTTTACGATATCGACCGTTATAGACGCATATAATATTCCCACCGAAAAGTATGCACCGGCACGCCAGGAATATTGTAAAATATTACGTCTGAGATAATAGGTTGCCTTAGATTAGGATTTACAACGTTATAGACTCATATAATGTTCCCACCGAGAAGTAGGGTCCGACACGCCTGGAATTATGTAGAATATTACATCCTACATGTCAGGTTGCCTTAGGTTAGGATATATAACGTTATAGACGTATATACTGTTCCATCCGAGAAGTAGGGTTCGACAGGCCAGGAATGTTGTCAAATATTGCATCCGAGAAGTTAGGTTGCCTTAGATTAGGATATACACCGTTATAGACGCATATAATGTTCCCACCGAGAAGTAGGGTTCGACACGCCAGGAATTTTGTCGAATATTACATCCCAGTTGTTACGTTGCCGTTATAGACGCATTAATGCTACCACCGAGACGTAGGGACCGACACGCCTGGAATGTTGTCAAATGTTACATCCGAGATGTTAGGTTGCCTTAGGTTAGGATATATGACGTTACAGACGTATATATTGTCCCTCCGAGAAGTAGGGTTCGACAGGCCAGGAATGTTGTCAAATATAGCATCCGAGATGTTAGATTGCCTTAGATTACGATATCGACCGTTATAGACGCATGTAATATTCCCACCGAAAAGTATGCACCGACACGCCAGGAATACTGTAAAATATTACGTCTGAGATAGTAGGTTGCCTTAGATTAGGATATACAACGTTATAGACTCATATAATGTTCCCACCGAGAAGTAGGTTCCTACACGCCTGGAATGATGTAGAATATTACATCCGAGATGTCAGGTTGCCTTAGGTTAGGATATATAACGTCATAGACGTATATACTGTTCCCTCCGAGAAGTAGGGTTCGACAGGCCAGGAATGTTGTCAAATATTGCATCCGAGATGTTAGGTTGCCTTAAGTTAGGATATATGACGTTATAGACGCATTAATGTTACCACCGAGACGTAGGGACCGACACGCCTGGAATGTTGTCAAATGTTACATCCGAGATGTTAGGTTGCCTT
Organism: Xylocopa violacea; assembly: GCA_963969225.1. NCBI lineage: Eukaryota > Metazoa > Arthropoda > Insecta > Hymenoptera > Apidae > Xylocopa > Xylocopa violacea. The sequence goes on along the minus strand of CAXAJV010000194.1, from coordinate 265,366 downwards.
AGGATAGGATATATATCGTTATAGAAGTTATACTGTTCCCACCGAGAGGTAGGGTTCGACAGGCCAGGAATGTTGTCAAATATTGCATCCGAGATGTTAGGTTGCCTTAGATTAGGATATATAACGTTATCGACGCATGTAATGTTACCACCGAGACGTAGGGACCGACACGCCTGGAATGTTGTCAAATGTTACATCCGAGATGTTAGGTTGCCTTAGGATAGGATATATATCGTTATAGAAGTTATACTGTTCCCACCGAGAGGTAGGGTTCGACAGGCCAGGAATGTTGTCAAATATTGCATCCGAGATGTTAGGTTGCCTTAGATTAGGATATATAACGTTATCGACGCATGTAATGTTACCACCGAGACGTAGTGACCGACGCGCCTGGAATGTTGTCAAATGTTACATCCGAGATGTTAGGTTGCCTTAGGTTAGGATATATGACGTTACAGACGTATATACTGCTCCCTCCGAGAAGTAGGGTTCGACAGGCCAGGAATGTTGTCAAATATTACATCCGAGTTGTTACGTTGCCGTTATAGACGCATTAATGTTACCACCGAGATGTAGGGTCCGACACGCCTGGAATGATGTAGAATATTACATCCGACATGTCAGGTTGCCTTAGGTTAGGATATATAACGTTATAGACGTATATACTGTTCCCTCCGAGAAGTAGGGTTCGACAGGCCAGGAATGTTGTCAAATATTGCATCCGAGATGTTAGGTTGCCTTAGATTAGGATATATACCGTTATAGACGTATATAATGTTCCCTCCGAGAAGTAGGTTTCGACAGGCCAGGAATGTTGTCAAATATTGCATCCGAGATGTTAGGTTGCCTTAGATTATGATATACAACGTTATAGACGCATATAATGTTCCCACCGAGATGTAGGTTCCGACACGCCTGGAATAATGTAGAATATTACATCCGACATGTCAGGTTGCCTTAGGTTAGGATATATAACGTTATAGACGTATATACTGTTCCCTCCGAGAAGTACGGTTCGACAGGCTAGGAATGTTGTCAAATAATGCATCCGAGATGTTAGGTTGCCTTAGATTAGGATATACAACGTTATAGACGCATATAATGTTCCCACCGAGAAGTAGGGTCCGACACGCCTGGAATGTTGTAGAATATTACATCCGAGATGTAAGGTTGCCTTAGGTTAGGATATATAACGTTATGGACGTATATACTGTTCCCACCGAGAAGTAGGTTCCGACACGCCAGGAATGTTGTCAAATATTGCATCCGACATGTTAGGTTGCCTTAGGTTAGGATATATAACGTTATAGACGCATGTAATGTTACCACCGAGAAGTAGAGTCCGACACGCCTGGAATGTTGTCAAATGTTACATCCGAGATGTTAGATTGCCTTAGGTTAGGATATATGACGTTACAGACGTATATACTGTTCCCTCCGAGAAGTAGGGTTCGACAGGCCAGGAATGTTGTCAAACATTGCATCCGAGATGTTAGATTGCCTTAGATTATGATATATACCGTTATAGACGTATGTACTGTTCCCTCCGAGAAGTAGGGTTCGACAGGCCAGGAATGTTGTCAAACATTGCATCCGAGATGTTAGATTGCCTTAGTTTACGATATCGACCGTTATAGACGCATATAATATTCCCACCGAAAAGTATGCACCGGCACGCCAGCAATATTGTAAAATATTACGTCTGAGATAATAGGTTGCCTTAGATTAGGATTTACAACGTTATAGACTCATATAATGTTCCCACCGAGAAGTAGGGTCCGACACGCCTGGAATTATGTAGAATATTACATCCTACATGTCAGGTTGCCTTAGGTTAGGATATATAACGTTATAGACGTATATACTGTTCCATCCGAGAAGTAGGGTTCGACAGGCCAGGAATGTTGTCAAATATTGCATCCGAGAAGTTAGGTTGCCTTAGATTAGGATATACACCGTTATAGACGCATATAATGTTCCCACCGAGAAGTAGGGTTCGACACGCCAGGAATTTTGTCGAATATTACATCCCAGTTGTTACGTTGCCGTTATAGACGCATTAATGCTACCACCGAGACGTAGGGACCGACACGCCTGGAATGTTGACAAATGTTACATCTGAGATGTTAGGTTGCCTTATGTTAGGATATATGACGCTACAAACGTATATACTGTTCCCTCCGTGAAGTAGGGTTCGACAGGCCAGGAATGTTGTCAAACATTGCATCCGAGATGTTAGGTTGCCTTAGGTTAGGCTATATAACGTTATAGACGCATGTAATGTTACCACCGAGACGTAGTGACCGAAGCGCCTGGAATGTTGTCAAATGTTACATCCGAGATGTTAGGTTGCCTTAGGTTAGGATATATGACGTTACAGACGTATATACTGCTCCCTCCGAGAAGTAGGGTTCGACAGGCCAGGAATGTTGTCAAATATTACATCCGAGTTGTTACGTTGCCGTTATAGACGCATTAATGTTACCACCGAGATGTAGGGTCCGACACGCCTGGAATGATGTAGAATATTTCATCCGACATGTCAGGTTGCCTTAGGTTAGGATATATAACGTTATAGACGTATATACTGTTCCCTCCGAGAAGTAGGGTTCGACAGGCCAGGAATGTTGTCAAATATTGCATCCGAGATGTTAGGTTGCCTTAGATTAGGATATATACCGTTATAGACGTATATAATGTTCCCTCCGAGAAGTAGGTTTCGACAGGCCAGGAATGTTGTCAAATATTGCATCCGAGATGTTAGGTTGCCTTAGATTATGATATACAACGTTATAGACGCATATAATGTTCCCACCGAGATGTAGGTTCCGACACGCCTGGAATAATGTAGAATATTACATCCGACATGTCAGGTTGCCTTAGGTTAGGATATATAACGTTATAGACGTATATACTGTTCCCTCCGAGAAGTACGGTTCGACAGGCCAGGAATGTTGTCAAATAATGCATCCGAGATGTTAGGTTGCCTTAGATTAGGATATACAACGTTATAGACGCATATAATGTTCCCACCGAGAAGTAGGGTCCGACACGCCTGGAATGTTGTAGAATATTACATCCGAGATGTAAGGTTGCCTTAGGTTAGGATATATAACGTTATGGACGTATATACTGTTCCCACCGAGAAGTAGGGTCCGACACGCCAGGAATGTTGTCAAATATTGCATCCGACATGTTAGGTTGCCTTAGGTTAGGATATATAACGTTATAGACGCATGTAATGTTACCACCGAGACGTAGGGACCGACACGCCTGGAATGTTGTCAAATGTTACATCCGAGATGTTAGGTTGCCTTATGTTAGGATATATGACGCTACAAACGTATATACTGTTCCCTCCGTGAATTAGGGTTCGACAGGCCAGGAATGTTGTCAAACATTGCATCCGAGATGTTAGGTTGCCTTAGGTTAGGATATATAACGTTATAGACTCATGTAATGTTACCACCGAGACGTAGTGACCGACGCGCCTGGAATGTTGTCAAATGTTACATCCGAGATGTTAGGTTGCCTTAGGTTAGGATATATGACGTTACAGACATATACTGCTCCCTCCGAGAAGTAGGGATCGACAGGCCAGGAATGTTGTCAAATATTACATCCGAGTTGTTACGTTGCCGTTATAGACGCATTAATGTTACCACCGAGATGTAGGGTCCGACACGCCTGGAATGATGTAGAATATTACATCCGACATGTCAGGTTGCCTTAGGTTAGGATATATAACGTTATAGACGTATATACTGTTCCCTCCGAGAAGTAGGGTTCGACAGGCCAGGAATGTTGTCAAATATTGCATCCGAGATGTTAGGTTGCCTTAGATTAGGATATATACCGTTATAGACGTATATAATGTTCCCTCCGAGAAGTAGGTTTCGACAGGCCAGGAATGTTGTCAAATATTGCATCCGAGATGTTAGGTTGCCTTAGATTATGATATACAACGTTATAGACGCATATAATGTTCCCACCGAGATGTAGGTTCCGACACGCCTGGAATAATGTAGAATATTACATCCGACATGTCAGGTTGCCTTAGGTTAGGATATATAACGTTATAGACGTATATACTGTTCCCTCCGAGAAGTACGGTTCGACAGGCCAGGAATGTTGTCAAATAATGCATCCGAGATGTTAGGTTGCCTTAGATTAGGATATACACCGTTATAGACGCATATAATGTTCCCACCGAGAAGTAGGGTTCGACACGCCAGGAATTTTGTCGAATATTACATCCCAGTTGTTACGTTGCCGTTATAGACGCATTAATGCTACCACCGAGACGTAGGGACCGACACGCCTGGAATGTTGTCAAATGTTACATCCGAGATGTTAGGTTGCCTTATGTTAGGATATATGACGCTACAAACGTATATACTGTTCCCTCCGTGAAGTAGGGTTCGACAGGCCAGGAATGTTGTCAAACATTGCATCCGAGATGTTAGGTTGCCTTAGGTTAGGATATATAACGTTATAGACGCATGTAATGTTACCACCGAGACGTAGTGACCGACGCGCCTGGAATGTTGTCAAATGTTACATCCGAGATGTTAGGTTGCCTTAGGTTAGGATATATGACGTTACAGACGTATATACTGCTCCCTCCGAGAAGTAGGGTTCGACAGGCCAGGAATGTTGTCAAATATTACATCCGAGTTTTTACGTTGCCGTTATAGACGCATTAATGTTACCACCGAGATGTAGGGTCCGACACGCCTGGAATGATGTAGAATATTACATCCGACATGTCAGGTTGCCTTAGGTTAGGATATATAACGTTATAGACGTATATACTGTTCCCTCCGAGAAGTAGGGTTCGACAGGCCAGGAATGTTGTGAAATATTAAATCCGAGTTGTTACGTTGCCGTTATAGACGCATTAATGTCACCACCGAGACGTAGGGACCGACACGCCTGGAATGTTGTCAAATGTTACATCCGAGATGTTAGGTTGCCTTATGTTAGGATATATGACGCTACAAACGTATATACTGTTCCCTCCGTGAAGTAGGGTTCGACAGGCCAGGAATGTTGTCAAACATTGCATCCGAGATGTTAGGTTGCCTTAGGTTAGGATATATAACGTTATAGACGCATGTAATGTTACCACCGAGACGTAGTGAACGACGCGCCTGGAATGTTGTCAAATGTTACATCCGAGATGTTAGGCTGCCTTAGGTTAGGATATATGACGTTACAGACGTATATACTGCTCCCTCCGAGAAGTAGGGTTCGACAGGCCAGGAATGTTGTCAAATATTACATCCGAGTTGTTACGTTGCCGTTATAGACGCATTAATGTTACCACCGAGATGTAGGGTCCGACACGCCTGGAATGATGTAGAATATTACATCCGACATGTCAGGTTGCCTTAGGTTAGGATATATAACGTTATAGACGTATATACTGTTCCCTCCGAGACGTAGGGACCGACACGCCTGGAATGTTGTCAAATGTTACATCCGAGATGTTAGGTTGCCTTAGGTTAGGATATATATCGTTATAGACGTTATACTGTTCCCACCGAGAGGTAGGGTTCGACAGGCCAGGAATGTTGTCAAATATTGCATCCGAGATGTTAGGTTGCCTTAGGTTAGGACATATAACGTTATAGACGCATGTAATGTTACCTCCGAGACGTAGGGACCGACACGTCTGGAATGTTGACAAATGTTACATCCGAGATGTTAGGTTGCCTTATGTTAGGATATATGACGCTACAAACGTATATACTGTTCCCTCCGAGAAGTTTGGTTCGACAGGCCAGGAATGTTGTCAAATAATGCATCCGAGATGTTAGGTTGCCTTAGATTAGGATATACAACGTTATAGACGCATATAATGTTCCCACCGAGAAGTAGGGTCCGACACGCCTGGAATGTTGTAGAATATTACATCCGAGATGTAAGGTTGCCTTAGGTTAGGATATATAACGTTATGGACGTATATACTGTTCCCACCGAGAAGTAGGGTCCGACACGCCAGGAATGTTGTCAAATATTGCATCCGACATGTTAGGTTGCTTTAGGTTAGGATATATAACGTTATAGACGCATGTAATGTTACCACCGAGAAGTAGAGTCCGACACGCCTGGAATGTTGTCAAATGTTACATCCGAGATGTTAGATTGCCTTAGGTTAGGATATATGACGTTACAGACGTATATGGTGTTCGCTCCGAGAAGTAGGGTTCGACAGGCCAGGAATGTTGTCAAATATTGCATCCGAGATGTTAGGTTGCCTTAGATTATGATATATACCGTTATAGACGTATATACTGTTCCCTCCGAGAAGTAGGGTTCGACAGGCCAGGAATGTTGTCAAACATTGCATCCGAGATGTTAGATTGCCTTAGTTTACGATATCGACCGTTATAGACGCATATAATATTCCCACCGAAAAGTATGCACCGGCACGCCAGGAATATTGTAAAATATTACGTCTGAGATAATAGGTTGCCTTAGATTAGGATTTACAACGTTATAGACTCATATAATGTTCCCACCGAGAAGTAGGGTCCGACACGGCTGGAATTATGTAGAATATTACATCCTACATGTCAGGTTGCCTTAGGTTAGGATATATAACGTTATAGACGTATATACTGTTCCATCCGAGAAGTAGGGTTCGACAGGCCAGGAATGTTGTCAAATATTGCATCCGAGAAGTGAGGTTGCCTTAGATTAGGATATACACCGTTATAGACGCATATAATGTTCCCACCCAGAAGTAGGGTTCGACACGCCAGGAATTTTGTCGAATATTACATCCCAGTTGTTACGTTGCCGTTATAGACGCATTAATGCTACCACCGAGACGTAGGGACCGACACGCCTGGAATGTTGTCAAATGTTACATCCGAGATGTTAGGTTGCCTTAGGTTAGGATATATGACGTTACAGACGTATATATTGTTCCCTCCGAGAAGTAGGGTTCGACAGGCCAGGAATGTTGTCAAATATAGCATCCGAGATGTTAGATTGCCTTAGATTACGATATCGACCGTTATAGACGCATGTAATATTCCCACCGAAAAGTATGCACCGACACGCCAGGAATACTGTAAAATATTACGTCTGAGATAGTAGGTTGCCTTAGATTAGGATATACAACGTTATAGACTCATATAATGTTCCCACCGAGAAGTAGGTTCCTACACGCCTGGAATGATGTAGAATATTACATCCGAGATGTCAGGTTGCCTTAGGTTAGGATATATAACGTCATAGACGTATATACTGTTCCCTCCGAGAAGTAGGGTTCGACAGGCCAGGAATGTTGTCAAATATTGCATCCGAGATGTTAGGTTGCCTTAAGTTAGGATATATCACGTTATAGACGCATTAATGTTACCACCGAGACGTAGGGACCGACACGCCTGGAATGTTGTCAAATGTTACATCCGAGATGTTAGGTTGCCTTAGGATAGGATATATATCGTTATAGACGTTATACTGTTCCCACCGAGAGGTAGGGTTCGACAGGCCAGGAATGTTGTCAAATATTGCAGCCGAGATGTTAGGTTGCCTTAGATTAGGATATATAACGTTCTGGACGCATGTAATGTTACCACCGAGACGTAGGGACCGACACGCCTGGAATGTTGTCAAATGTTACATCCGAGATGTTAGGTTGCCTTATGTTAGGATATATGACGCTACAAACGTATATACTGTTCCCTCCGTGAATTAGGGTTCGACAGGCCAGGAATGTTGTCAAACATTGCATCCGAGATGTTAGGTTGCCTTAGGTTAGGATATATAACGTTATAGACGCATGTAATGTTACCACCGAGACGTAGTGACCGACGCGCCTGGAATGTTGCCAAATGTTACATCCGAGATGTTAGGTTGCCTTAGGTTAGGATATATGACGTTACAGACATATACTGCTCCCTCCGAGAAGTAGGGATCGACAGGCCAGGAATGTTGTCAAATATTACATCCGAGTTGTTACGTTGCCGTTATAGACGCATTAATGTTACCACCGAGATGTAGGGTCCGACACGCCTGGAATGATGTAGAATATTACATCCGACATGTCAGGTTGCCTTAGGTTAGGATATATAACGTTATAGACGTATATACTGTTCCCTCCGAGAAGTAGGGTTCGACAGGCCAGGAATGTTGTCAAATATTGCATCCGAGTTGTTAGGTTGCCTTAGATTAGGATATATACCGTTATAGACGTATATAATGTTCCCTCCGAGAAGTAGGTTTCGACAGGCCAGGAATGTTGTCAAATATTGCATCCGAGATGTTAGATTGCCTTAGATTACGATATCGACCGTTATAGACGCATATAACATTCCCACCGAAAAGTATGCACCGACACGCCAGGAATACTGTAAAATATTACGTCTGAGATAGTAGGTTGCCTTAGATTAGGATATACAACGTTATAGACTCATATAATGTTCCCACCGAGAAGTAGGTTCCGACACGCCTGGAATGATGTAGAATATTACATCCGAGATGTCAGGTTGCCTTAGGTTAGGATATATAACGTTATAGACGTATATACTGCTCCCTCCGAGAAGTAGGGTTCGACAGGCCAGGAATGTTGTCAAATATTACATCCGAGTTGTTACGTTGCCGTTATAGACGCATTAATGTTACCACCGAGATGTAGGGTCCGACATGCCTGGAATGATGTAGAATATTACATCCGACATGTCAGGTTGCCTTAGGTTAGGATATATAACGTTATAGACGTATATACTGTTCCCTCCGAGAAGTAGGGTTCGACAGGCCAGGAATGTTGTCAAATATTGCATCCGAGATGTTAGGTTGCCTTAGATTAGGATATACAACGTTATAGACGCATATACTGTTCCCACCGAGAAGTAGGGTCCGACACGCCAGGAATGTTGTGGAATATTAAATCCGAGTTGTTACGTTGCCGTTATAGACGCATTAATGTTACCACCGAGACGTAGGGACCGACACGCCTGGAATGTTGTCAAATGTTACATCCGAGATGTTAGGTTGCCTTAGGTAAGGATATATATCGTTACAGACGTATATACTGCTCCCTCCGAGAAGTAGGGTTCGACAGGCCAGGAATGTTGTCAAATATTACATCCGAGTTGTTACGTTGCCGTTATAGACGCATTAATGTTACCACCGAGATGTAGGGTCCGACACGCCTGGAATGATGTAGAATATTACATCCGACATGTCAGGTTGCCTTAGGTTAGGATATATAACGTTATAGACGTATATACTGTTCCCTCCGAGAAGTAGGGTTCGACAGGCCAGGAATGTTGTCAAATATTGCATCCGAGATGTTAGGTTGCCTTAGATTAGGATATATACCGTTATAGACGTATATAATGTTCCCTCCGAGAAGTAGGTTTCGACAGGCCAGGAATGTTGTCAAATATTGCATCCGAGATGTTAGGTTGCCTTAGATTATGATATACAACGTTATAGACGCATATAATGTTCCCACCGAGATGTAGGTTCCGACACGCCTGGAATAATGTAGAATATTACATCCGACATGTCAGGTTGCCTTAGGTTAGGATATATAACGTTATAGACGTATATACTGTTCCCTCCGAGAAGTACGGTTCGACAGGCCAGGAATGTTGTAAAATAATTCATCCGAGATGTTAGGTTGCCTTAGATTAGGATATACAACGTTATAGACGCATATAATGTTCCCACCGAGAAGTAGGGTCCGACACGCCTGGAATGTTGTAGAATATTACATCCGAGATGTAAGGTTGCCTTAGGTTAGGATATATAACGTTATGGACGTATATACTGTTCCCACCGAGAAGTAGGGTCCGACACGCCAGGAATGTTGTCAAATATTGCATCCGACATGTTAGGTTGCCTTAGGTTAGGATATATAACGTTATAGACGCATGTAATGTTACCACCGAGAAGTAGAGTCCGACACGCCTGGAATGTTGTCAAATGTTACATCCGAGATGTTAGATTGCCTTAGGTTAGGATATATGACGTTACAGACGTATATACTGTTCCCTCCGAGAAGTAGGGTTCGACAGGCCAGGAATGTTGTCAAACATTGCATCCGAGATGTTAGATTGCCTTAGTTTACGATATCGACCGTTATAGACGCATATAATATTCCCACCGAAAAGTATGCACCGGCACGCCAGGAATATTGTAAAATATTACGTCTGAGAAAATAGGTTGCCTTAGATTAGGATTTACAACGTTATAGACTCATATAATGTTCCCACCGAGAAGTAGGTTCCGACACGCCTGGAATTATGTAGAATATTACATCCTACATGTCAGGTTGCCTTAGGTTAGGATATATAACGTTATAGACGTATATACTGTTCCATCCGAGAAGTAGGGTTCGACAGGCCAGGAATGTTGTCAAATATTGCATCCGAGAAGTTAGGTTGCCTTAGATTAGGATATACACCGTTATAGACGCATATAATGTTCCCACCGAGAAGTAGGGTTCGACACGCCAGGAATTTTGTCGAATATTACATCCCAGTTGTTACGTTGCCGTTATAGACGCATTAATGCTACCACCGAGACGTAGGGACCGACACGCCTGGAATGTTGTCAAATGTTACATCCGAGATGTTAGGTTGCCTTAGGTTAGGATATATGACGTTACAGACGTATATATTGTTCCCTCCGAGAAGTAGGGTTCGACAGGCCAGGAATGTTGTCAAATATAGCATCCGAGATGTTAGATTGCCTTAGATTACGATATCGACCGTTATAGACGCATATAATATTCCCACCGAAAAGTATGCACCGACACGCCAGGAATACTGTAAAATATTACGTCTGAGATAGTAGGTTGCCTTAGATTAGGATATACAACGTTATAGACTCATATAATGTTCCCACCGAGAAGTAGGTTCCGACACGCCTGGAATGATGTAGAATATTACATCCGAGATGTCAGGTTGCCTTAGGTTAGGATATATAACGTTATAGACGTATATACTGTTCCCTCCGAGAAGTAGGGTTCGACAGGCCAGGAATGTTGTCAAATATTGCATCCGAGATGTTAGGTTGCCTTAAGTTAGGATATATGACGTTATAGACGCATTAATGTTACCACCGAGACGTAGGGACCGACACGCCTGGAATGTTGTCAAATGTTACATCCGAGATGTTAGGTTGCCTTAGGTTAGGATATATGACGTTACAGACGTATATACTGCTCCCTCCGAGAAGTAGGGTTCGACAGGCCAGGAATGTTGTCAAATATTACATCCGAGTTGTTACGTTGCCGTTATAGACGCATTAATGTTACCACCGAGATGTAGGGTCCGACACGCCTGGAATGATGTAGAATATTACATCCGACATGTCAGGTTGCCTTAGGTTAGGATATATAACGTTATAGACGTATATACTGTTCCCTCCGAGAAGTAGGGTTCGACAGGCCAGGAATGTTGTCAAATATTGCATCCGAGATGTTAGGTTGCCTTAGATTAGGATATATACCGTTATAGACGTATATAATGTTCCCTCCGAGAAGTAGGTTTCGACAGGCCAGGAATGTTGTCAAATATTGCATCCGAGATGTTAGGTTGCCTTAGATTATGATATACAACGTTATAGACGCATATAATGTTCCCACCGAGATGTAGGTTCCGACACGCCTGGAATAATGTAGAATATTACATCCGACATGTCAGGTTGCCTTAGGTTAGGATATATAACGTTATAGACGTATATACTGTTCCCTCCGAGAAGTACGGTTCGACAGGCCAGGAATGTTGTCAAATAATGCATCCGAGATGTTAGGTTGCCTTAGATTAGGATATACAACGTTATAGACGCATATAATGTTCCCACCGAGAAGTAGGGTCCGACACGCCTGGAATGTTGTAGAATATTACATCCGAGATGTAAGGTTGCCTTAGGTTAGGATATATAACGTTATGGACGTATATACTGTTCCCACCGAGAAGTAGGGTCCGACACGCCAGGAATGTTGTCAAATATTGCATCCGACATGTTAGGTTGCCTTAGGTTAGGATATATAACGTTATAGACGCATGTAATGTTACCACCGAGAAGTAGAGTCCGACACGCCTGGAATGTTGTCAAATGTTACATCCGAGATGTTAGATTGCCTTAGGTTAGGATATATGACGTTACAGACGTATATAGTGTTCGCTCCGAGAAGTAGGGTTCGACAGGCCAGGAATGTTGTCAAATATTGCATCCGAGATGTTAGGTTGCCTTAGATTATGATATATACCGTTATAGACGTATATACTGTTCCCTCCGAGAAGTAGGGTTCGACACGCCAGGAATTTTGTCGAATATTACATCCCAGTTGTTACGTTGCCGTTATAGACGCATTAATGCTACCACCGAGACGTAGGGACCGACACGCCTGGAATGTTGTCAAATGTTACATCCGAGATGTTAGGTTGCCTTAGGTTAGGATATATGACGTTACAGACGTATATATTGTTCCCTCCGAGAAGTAGGGTTCGACAGGCCAGGAATGTTGTCAACTATTGCATCCGAGATGTTAGGTTGACTTAGATTATGATATATACCGTTATAGACGCATATAATGTTCCCACCGAGAAGTAGGGACCGACACGCCTGGAATGTTGTCAAATGTTACATCCGAGATGTTAGGTTGCCTTAAGTTAGGATATATGACGTTATAGACGCATTAATGTTACCACCGAGACGTAGGGACCGACACGCCTGGAATGTTGTCAAATGTTACATCCGAGATGTTAGGTTGCCTTAGGATAGGATATATATCGTTATAGACGTTATACTGTTCCCACCGAGAGGTAGGGTTCGACAGGCCAGGAATGTTGTCAAATATTGCATCCGAGATGTTAGGTTGCCTTAGATTAGGATATATAACGTTATAGACGCATGTAATGTTACCACCGAGACGTAGGGACCGACACGCCTGGAATGTTGTCAAATGTTACATCCGAGATGTTAGGTTGCCTTATGTTAGGATATATGACGCTACAAACGTATATACTGTTCTCTCCGTGAATTAGGGTTCGACAGGCCAGGAATGTTGTCAAACATTGCATCCGAGATGTTAGGTTGCCTTAGGTTAGGATATATAACGTTATAGACGCATGTAATGTTACCACCGAGACGTAGTGACCGACGCGCCTGGAATGTTGTCAAATGTTACATCCCAGATGTTAGGTTGCCTTAGGTTAGGATATATGACGTTACAGACGTATATACTGCTCCCTCCGAGAAGTAGGGTTCGACAGGCCAGGAATGTTGTCAAACGTTGCATCCGAGATGTTAGATTGCCTTAGTTTACGATATCGACTGTTATAGACGCATGTAATGTTACCACCGAGACGTAGGGACCGACACGCCTGGAATGTTGTCAAATCTTACATCCGAGATGTTAGGTTGCCTTATGTTAGGATATATGACGCTACAAACGTATATACTGTTCCCTCCGAGAAGTAGGGTTCGACAGGCCAGGAATGTTGTCAAATATTGCATCCGAGATGTTAGTTTGCCTTAGACTAGGATATATATCGTTATAGACGTATATACTGTTCCCTCCGAGAAGTAGGGTTCGACAGGCCAGGAATGTTGTCAAACATTGCATCCGAGATGTTAGATTGCCTTAGATTACGATATCGACCGTTATAGACGCACATAATATTCCCACCGAAAAGTATGCACCGACACGCCAGGAATATTGTAAAATATTACGTCTGAGATAATAGGTTGCCTTAGATTAGTATTTACAACGTTATAGACTCATATAATGTTCCCATCGAGAAGTAGGGTCCGACACGCCTGGAATGATGTAGAATATTACATCCGACATGTCAGGTTGCCTTAGGTTAGGATATATAACGTTATAGACGTATATACTGTTCCCTCCGAGAAGTAGGGTTCGACAGGCCAGGAATGTTGTCAAATATTGCATCCGAGATGTTAGGTTGCCTTAGGTTAGGATATGTAACGTTATAGACGCATGTAACGTTACCACCGAGACGTAGGGACCGACACGCCTGGAATGTTGTCGAATGTTACATCCGAGATGTTAGGTTGCCTCAGGTTAGGATATATGACGTTATGGACGTATATACTGTTCCCTCCGAGAAGTAGGGTTCGACAGGCCAGGAATGTTGTCAACTATTGCATCCGAGATGTTAGGTTGACTTAGATTATGATATATACCGTTATAGACGCATATAATGTTCCCACCGAGAAGTAGGGTCCGACACGCCTGGAAGGTTGTAGAATATTACATACGAGATGTCAGGTTGCCTTAGGTTAGGATATATAACGTTATAGACACATGTAATGTTACCACCGAGACGTAGAGACCGACACGCCTGGAATGTTGTCAAATGTTACATCCGAGATGTTAGGTTGCCTTATGTTAGGATGTATGACGCTACAAACGTATATACTGTTCCCTCCGAGAAGTAGGGTTCGACAGGCCAGGAATATTGTCAAATATTGCATCCGAGATGTTAGGTTGCCTTAGGTTAGGATATATGACGTTATAGACGCATTAATGTTACCACCGAGACGTAGGGACCGACACGCCTGGAATGTTGTCAAATGTTACATCCGAGATGTTAGGTTGCCTTAGGGTAGGATATATATCGTTATAGACGTTATACTGTTCCCACCGAGAGGTAGGGTTCGACAGGCCAGGAATGTTGTCAAACGTTGCATCCGAGATGTTAGATTGCCTTAGTCTACGATATCGACTGTTATAGACGCATGTAATGTTACCACCGAGACGTAGGGACCGACACGCCTGGAATGTTGTCGAATGTTACATCCGAGATGTTAGGTTGCCTCAGGTTAGGATATATGACGTTATGGACGTATATACTGTTCCCTCCGAGAAGTAGGGTTCGACAGGCCAGGAATGTTGTCAAATATTGCATCCGAGATGTTAGTTTGCCTTAGACTAGGATATATATCGTTATAGACGTATATACTGTTCCCTCCGAGAAGTAGGGTTCGACAGGCCAGGAATGTTGTCAAACATTGCATCCGAGATGTTAGATTGCCTTAGATTACGATATCGACCGTTATAGACGCATATAATATTCCCACCGAAAAGTATGCACCGACACGCCAGGAATATTGTAAAATATTACGTCTGAGATAATAGGTTGCCTTAGATTAGGATTTACAACGTTATAGACTCATATAATGTTCCCATCGAGAAGTAGGGTCCGACACGCCTGGAATGATGTAGAATATTACATCCGACATGTCAGGTTGCCTTAGGTTAGGATATATAACGTTATAGACGTATATACTGTTCCCTCCGAGAAGTAGGGTTCGACAGGCCAGGAATGTTGTCAAATATTGCATCCGAGATGTTAGGTTGCCTTAGGTTAGGATATGTAACGTTATAGACGCATGTAACGTTACCACCGAGACGTAGGGACCGACAGGCCTGGAATGTTGTCGAATGTTACATCCGAGATGTTAGGTTGCCTCAGGTTAGGATATATGACGTTATGGACGTATATACTGTTCCCTCCGAGAAGTAGGGTCCGACAGGCCAGGAATGTTGTCAACTATTGCATCCGAGATGTTAGGTTGACTTAGATTATGATATATACCGTTATAGACGCATATAATGTTCCCACCGAGAGGTAGGGTCCGACACGCCTGGAAGGTTGTAGAATATTACATACGAGATGTCAGGTTGCCTTAGGTTAGGATATATAACGTTATAGACGCATGTAATGTTACCACCGAGACGTAGAGACCGACACGCCTGGAATGTTGTCAAATGTTACATCCGAGATGTTAGGTTGCCTTATGTTAGGATGTATGACGCTACAAACGTATATACTGTTCCCTCCGAGAAGTAGGGTTCGACAGGCCAGGAATATTGTCAAATATTGCATCCGAGATGTTAGGTTGCCTTAGGTTAGGATATATAACGTTATAGACGCATGTAATGTTACCACCGAGACGTAGGGACCGACACGCCTGGAATGTTGTCAAATGTTACATCCGAGATGTTAGGTTGCCTTAGGTTAGCATATATGACGTTACAGACGTATATACTGTTCCCTCCGAGAAGTAGGGTTCGACAGGCCAGGAATGATGTAGAATATTACATCCGAGATGTCAGGTTGCCTTAGGTTAGGATATATGGCGTTACAGACGTATATACTGTTCCCTCCGAGAAGTAGAGTTCGACAGGCCAGGAATGTTGTCAAACGTTGCATCCGAGATGTTAGATTGCCTTAGTTTACGATATCGACTGTTATAGACGCATGTAATGTTACCACCGAGACGTAGGGACCGACACGCCTGGAATGTTGTCAAATCTTACATCCGAGATGTTAGGTTGCCTTATGTTAGGATATATGACGCTACAAACGTATATACTGTTCCCTCCGAGAAGTAGGGTTCGACAGGCCAGGAATGTTGTCAAATATCGCATCCGAGATGTTAGGTTGCCTTAGACTAGGATATATATCGTTATAGACGTATATACTGTTCCCTCCGAGAAGTAGGGTTCGACAGGCCAGGAATGTTGTCAAACATTGCATCCGAGATGTTAGATTGCCTTAGATTACGATATCGACCGTTATAGACGCATATAATATTCCCACCGAAAAGTATGCACCGACCCGCCAGGAATATTGTAAAATATTACGTGTGAGATAATAGGTTGCCTTAGATTATGATATACAACGTTATAGACGCATATAATGTTCCCACCGAGATGTAGGTTCCGACACGCCTGGAATGATGTAGAATATTACATCCGACATGTCAGGTTGCCTTAGGTTAGGATATATAACGTTATAGACGTATATACTGTTCCCTCCGAGAAGTAGGGTTCGACAGGCCAGGAATGTTGTCAAATACTGCATCCGAGATGTTAGGTTGCCTTAGGTTAGGATATACAACGTTATAGACGCATATACTGTTCCCACCGAGAAGTAGGGTCCGACACGCCAGGAATGTTGTCGAATGTTACATCCGAGATGTTAGGTTGCCTCAGGTTAGGATATATGACGTTATGGACGTATATACTGTTCCCTCCGAGAAGTAGGGTTCGACAGGCCAGGAATGTTGTCAACTATTGCATCCGAGATGTTAGGTTGACTTAGATTATGATATATACCGTTATAGACGCATATAATGTTCCCACCGAGAAGTAGGGTCTGACACGCCTGGAAGGTTGTAGAATATTACATACGAGATGTCAGGTTGCCTTAGGTTAGGATATATAACGTTATAGACGCATGTAATGTTACCACCGAGACGTAGAGACCGACACGCCTGGAATGTTGTCAAATGTTACATCCGAGATGTTAGGTTGCCTTATGTTAGGATATATGACGCTACAAACGTATATACTGTTCCCTCCGTGAATTAGGGTTCGACAGGCCAGGAATGTTGTCAAACATTGCATCCGAGATGTTAGGTTGCCTTAGGTTAGGATATATAACGTTATAGACGCATGTAATGTTACCACCGAGACGTAGTGACCGACGCGCCTGGAATGTTGCCAAATGTTACATCCGAGATGTTAGGTTGCCTTAGGTTAGGATATATGACGTTACAGACATATACTGCTCCCTCCGAGAAGTAGGGATCGACAGGCCAGGAATGTTGTCAAATATTACATCCGAGTTGTTACGTTGCCGTTATAGACGCATTAATGTTACCACCGAGATGTAGGGTCCGACACGCCTGGAATGATGTAGAATATTACATCCGACATGTCAGGTTGCCTTAGGTTAGGATATATAACGTTATAGACGTATATACTGTTCCCTCCGAGAAGTAGGGTTCGACAGGCCAGGAATGTTGTCAAATATTGCATCCGAGATGTTAGGTTGCCTTAGATTAGGATATATACCGTTATAGACGTATATAATGTTCCCTCCGAGAAGTAGGTTTCGACAGGCCAGGAATGTTGTCAAATATTGCATCCGAGATGTTAGATTGCCTTAGATTACGATATCGACCGTTATAGACGCATATAACATTCCCACCGAAAAGTATGCACCGACACGCCAGGAATACTGTAAAATATTACGTCTGAGATAGTAGGTTGCCTTAGATTAGGATATACAACGTTATAGACTCATATAATGTTCCCACCGAGAAGTAGGTTCCGACACGCCTGGAATGATGTAGAATATTACATCCGAGATGTCAGGTTGCCTTAGGTTAGAATATATAACGTTATAGACGTATATACTGTTCCCTCCGAGAAGTAGGGTTCGACAGGCCAGGAATGTTGTCAAATATTGCATCCGAGATGTTAGGTTGCCTTAAGTTAGGATATATGACGTTATAGACGCATTAATGTTACCACCGAGACGTAGGGACCGACACGCCTGGAATGTTGTCAAATGTTACATCCGAGATGTTAGGTTGCCTTAGGATAGGATATATATCGTTATAGACGTTATACTGTTCCCACAGAGAGGTAGGGTTCGACAGGCCAGGAATGTTGTCAAATATTGCATCCGAGATGTTAGGTTGCCTTAGATTAGGATATATAACGTTATAGACGCATGTAATGTTACCACCGAGACGTAGGGACCGACACGCCTGGAATGTTGTCAAATGTTACATCCGAGATGTTAGGTTGCCTTATGTTAGGATATATGACGCTACAAACGTATATACTGTTCTCTCCGTGAATTAGGGTTCGACAGGCCAGGAATGTTGTCAAACATTGCATCCGAGATGTTAGGTTGCCTTAGGTTAGGATATATAACGTTATAGACGCATGTAATGTTACCACCGAGACGTAGTGACCGACGCGCCTGGAATGTTGTCAAATGTTACATCCGAGATGTTAGGTTGCCTTAAGTTAGGATATATGACGTTATAGACGCATTAATGTTACCACCGAGACGTAGTGACCGACGCGCCTGGAATGTTGTCAAATGTTACATCCGAGATGTTAGGTTGCCTTAGGTTAGGATATATGACGTTACAGACGTATATACTGCTCCCTCCGAGAAGTAGGGTTCGACAGGCCAGGAATGTTGTCAAATATTACATCCGAGTTGTTACGTTGCCGTTATAGACGCATTAATGTTACCACCGAGATGTAGGGTCCGACATGCCTGGAATGATGTAGAATATTACATCCGACATGTCAGGTTGCCTTAGGTTAGGATATATAACGTTATAGACGTATATACTGTTCCCTCCGAGAAGTAGGGTTCGACAGGCCAGGAATGTTGTCAAATATTGCATCCGAGATGTTAGGTTGCCTTAGATTAGGATATACAACGTTATAGACGCATATACTGTTCCCACCGAGAAGTAGGGTCCGACACGCCAGGAATGTTGTGGAATATTAAATCCGAGTTGTTACGTTGCCGTTGTAGACGCATTAATGTTACCACCGAGACGTAGGGACCGACACGCCTGGAATGTTGTCAAATGTTACATCCGAGATGTTAGGTTGCCTTAGGTTAGGATATATATCGTTACAGACGTATATACTGCTCCCTCCGAGAAGTAGGGTTCGACAGGCCAGGAATGTTGTCAAATATTACATCCGAGTTGTTACGTTGCCGTTATAGACGCATTAATGTTACCACCGAGATGTAGGGTCCGACACGCCTGGAATGATGTAGAATATTACATCCGACATGTCAGGTTGCCTTAGGTTAGGATATATAACGTTATAGACGTATATACTGTTCCCTCCGAGAAGTAGGGTTCGACAGGCCAGGAATGTTGTCAAATATTGCATCCGAGATGTTAGGTTGCCTTAGATTAGGATATATACCGTTATAGACGTATATAATGTTCCCTCCGAGAAGTAGGTTTCGACAGGCCAGGAATGTTGTCAAATATTGCATCCGAGATGTTAGGTTGCCTTAGATTATGATATACAACGTTATAGACGCATATAATGTTCCCACCGAGATGTAGGTTCCGACACGCCTGGAATAATGTAGAATATTACATCCGACATGTCAGGTTGCCTTAGGTTAGGATATATAACGTTATAGACGTATATACTGTTCCCTCCGAGAAGTACGGTTCGACAGGCCAGGAATGTTGTAAAATAATTCATCCGAGATGTTAGGTTGCCTTAGATTAGGATATACAACGTTATAGACGCAGATAATGTTCCCACCGAGAAGTAGGGTCCGACACGCCTGGAATGTTGTAGAATATTACATCCGAGATGTAAGGTTGCCTTAGGTTAGGATATATAACGTTATGGACGTATATACTGTTCCCACCGAGAAGTAGGGTCCGACACGCCAGGAATGTTGTCAAATATTGCATCCGACATGTTAGGTTGCCTTAGGTTAGGATATATAACGTTATAGACGCATGTAATGTTACCACCGAGAAGTAGAGTCCGACACGCCTGGAATGTTGTCAAATGTTACATCCGAGATGTTAGATTGCCTTAGGTTAGGATATATGACGTTACAGACGTATATACTGTTCCCTCCGAGAAGTAGGGTTCGACAGGCCAGGAATGTTGTCAAACATTGCATCCGAGATGTTAGATTGCCTTAGTTTACGATATCGACCGTTATAGACGCATATAATATTCCCACCGAAAAGTATGCACCGGCACGCCAGGAATATTGTAAAATATTACGTCTGAGAAAATAGGTTGCCTTAGATTAGGATTTACAACGTTATAGACTCATATAATGTTCCCACCGAGAAGTAGGTTCCGACACGCCTGGAATTATGTAGAATATTACATCCTACATGTCAGGTTGCCTTAGGTTAGGATATATAACGTTATAGACGTATATACTGTTCCATCCGAGAAGTAGGGTTCGACAGGCCAGGAATGTTGTCAAATATTGCATCCGAGAAGTTAGGTTGCCTTAGATTAGGATATACACCGTTATAGACGCATATAATGTTCCCACCGAGAAGTAAGGTTCGACACGCCAGGAATTTTGTCGAATATTACATCCCAGTTGTTACGTTGCCGTTATAGACGCATTAATGCTACCACCGAGACGTAGGGACCGACACGCCTGGAATGTTGTCAAATGTTACATCCGAGATGTTAGGTTGCCTTAGGTTAGGATATATGACGTTACAGACGTATATATTGTTCCCTCCGAGAAGTAGGGTTCGACAGGCCAGGAATGTTGTCAAATATAGCATCCGAGATGTTAGATTGCCTTAGATTACGATATCGACCGTTATAGACGCATATAATATTCCCACCGAAAAGTATGCACCGACACGCCAGGAATACTGTAAAATATTACGTCTGAGATAGTAGGTTGCCTTAGATTAGGATATACAACGTTATAGACTCATATAATGTTCCCACCGAGAAGTAGGTTCCGACACGCCTGGAATGATGTAGAATATTACATCCGAGATGTAAGGTTGCCTTAGGTTAGGATATATAACGTTATGGACGTATATACTGTTCCCACCGAGAAGTAGGGTCCGACACGCCAGGAATGTTGTCAAATATTGCATCCGACATGTTAGGTTGCCTTAGGTTAGGATATATAACGTTATAGACGCATGTAATGTTACCACCGAGAAGTAGAGTCCGACACGCCTGGAATGTTGTCAAATGTTACATCCGAGATGTTAGATTGCCTTAGGTTAGGATATATGACGTTACAGACGTATATACTGTTCCCTCCGAGAAGTAGGGTTCGACAGGCCAGGAATGTTGTCAAACATTGCATCCGAGATGTTAGATTGCCTTAGTTTACGATATCGACCGTTATAGACGCATATAATATTCCCACCGAAAAGTATGCACCGGCACGCCAGGAATATTGTAAAATATTACGTCTGAGAAATTAGGTTGCCTTAGATTAGGATTTACAACGTTATAGACTCATATAATGTTCCCACCGAGAAGTAGGTTCCGACACGCCTGGAATTATGTAGAATATTACATCCTACATGTCAGGTTGCCTTAGGTTAGGATATATAACGTTATAGACGTATATACTGTTCCATCCGAGAAGTAGGGTTCGACAGGCCAGGAATGTTGTCAAATATTGCATCCGAGAAGTTAGGTTGCCTTAGATTAGGATATACACCGTTATAGACGCATATAATGTTCCCACCGAGAAGTAGGGTTCGACACGCCAGGAATTTTGTCGAATATTACATCCCAGTTGTTACGTTGCCGTTATAGACGCATTAATGCTACCACCGAGACGTAGGGACCGACACGCCTGGAATGTTGTCAAATGTTACATCCGAGATGTTAGGTTGCCTTAGGTTAGGATATATGACGTTACAGACGTATATATTGTTCCCTCCGAGAAGTAGGGTTCGACAGGCCAGGAATGTTGTCAAATATAGCATCCGAGATGTTAGATTGCCTTAGATTACGATATCGACCGTTATAGACGCATATAATATTCCCACCGAAAAGTATGCACCGACACGCCAGGAATACTGTAAAATATTACGTCTGAGATAGTAGGTTGCCTTAGATTAGGATATACAACGTTATAGACTCATATAATGTTCCCACCGAGAAGTAGGTTCCGACACGCCTGGAATGATGTAGAATATTACATCCGAGATGTCAGGTTGCCTTAGGTTAGGATATATAACGTTATAGACGTATATACTGTTCCCTCCGAGAAGTAGGGTTCGACAGGCCAGGAATGTTGTCAAATATTGCATCCGAGATGTTAGGTTGCCTTAAGTTAGGATATATGACGTTATAGACGCATTAATGTTACCACCGAGACGTAGGGACCGACACGCCTGGAATGTTGTCAAATGTTACATCCGAGATGTTAGGTTGCCTTAGGTTAGGATATATGACGTTACAGACGTATATACTGCTCCCTCCGAGAAGTAGGGTTCGACAGGCCAGGAATGTTGTCAAATATTACATCCGAGTTGTTACGTTGCCGTTATAGACGCATTAATGTTACCACCGAGATGTAGGGTCCGACACGCCTGGAATGATGTAGAATATTACATCCGACATGTCAGGTTGCCTTAGGTTAGGATATATAACGTTATAGACGTATATACTGTTCCCTCCGAGAAGTAGGGTTCGACAGGCCAGGAATGTTGTCAAATATTGCATCCGAGATGTTAGGTTGCCTTAGATTAGGATATATACCGTTATAGACGTATATAATGTTCCCTCCGAGAAGTAGGTTTCGACAGGCCAGGAATGTTGTCAAATATTGCATCCGAGATGTTAGGTTGCCTTAGATTATGATATACAACGTTATAGACGCATATAATGTTCCCACCGAGATGTAGGTTCCGACACGCCTGGAATAATGTAGAATATTACATCCGACATGTCAGGTTGCCTTAGGTTAGGATATATGACGTTACAGACGTATATAGTGTTCGCTCCGAGAAGTAGGGTTCGACAGGCCAGGAATGTTGTCAAATATTGCATCCGAGATGTTAGGTTGCCTTAGATTATGATATATACCGTTATAGACGTATATACTGTTCCCTCCGAGAAGTAGGGTTCGACACGCCAGGAATTTTGTCGAATATTACATCCCAGTTGTTACGTTGCCGTTATAGACGCATTAATGCTACCACCGAGACGTAGGGACCGACACGCCTGGAATGTTGTCAAATGTTACATCCGAGATGTTAGGTTGCCTTAGGTTAGGATATATGACGTTACAGACGTATATATTGTTCCCTCCGAGAAGTAGGGTTCGACAGGCCAGGAATGTTGTCAACTATTGCATCCGAGATGTTAGGTTGACTTAGATTATGATATATACCGTTATAGACGCATATAATGTTCCCACCGAGAAGTAGGGACCGACACGCCTGGAATGTTGTCAAATGTTACATCCGAGATGTTAGGTTGCCTTAAGTTAGGATATATGACGTTATAGACGCATTAATGTTACCACCGAGACGTAGGGACCGACACGCCTGGAATGTTGTCAAATGTTACATCCGAGATGTTAGGTTGCCTTAGGATAGGATATATATCGTTATAGACGTTATACTGTTCCCACCGAGAGGTAGGGTTCGACAGGCCAGGAATGTTGTCAAATATTGCATCCGAGATGTTAGGTTGCCTTAGATTAGGATATATAACGTTATAGACGCATGTAATGTTACCACCGAGACGTAGGGACCGACACGCCTGGAATGTTGTCAAATGTTACATCCGAGATGTTAGGTTGCCTTATGTTAGGATATATGACGCTACAAACGTATATACTGTTCTCTCCGTGAATTAGGGTTCGACAGGCCAGGAATGTTGTCAAACATTGCATCCGAGATGTTAGGTTGCCTTAGGTTAGGATATATAACGTTATAGACGCATGTAATGTTACCACCGAGACGTAGTGACCGACGCGCCTGGAATGTTGTCAAATGTTACATCCCAGATGTTAGGTTGCCTTAGGTTAGGATATATGACGTTACAGACGTATATACTGCTCCCTCCGAGAAGTAGGGTTCGACAGGCCAGGAATGTTGTCAAATATTACATCCGAGTTGTTACGTTGCCGTTATAGACGCATTAATGTTACCACCGAGATGTAGGGTCCGACACGCCTGGAATGATGTAGAATATTACATCCGACATGTCAGGTTGCCTTAGGTTAGGATATATAACGTTATAGACGTATATACTGTTCCCTCCGAGAAGTAGGGTTCGACAGGCCAGGAATGTTGTCAAATATTGCATCCGAGATGTTAGGTTGCCTTAGATTAGGATATACAACGTTATAGACGCATATACTGTTCCCACCGAGAAGTAGGGTCCGACACGCCAGGAATGTTGTGAAATATTAAATCCGAGTTGTTACGTTGCCGTTATAGACGCATTAATGTTACCACCGAGACGTAGGGACCGACACGCCTGGAATGTTGTCAAATGTTACATCCGAGACGTTAGGTTGCCTTAGGTTAGGATATATATCGTTATAGACGTTATACTGTTCCCACCGAGAGGTAGGGTTCGACAGGCCAGGAATGTTGTCAAACGTTGCATCCGAGATGTTAGATTGCCTTAGTTTACGATATCGACTGTTATAGACGCATGTAATGTTACCACCGAGACGTAGGGACCGACACGCCTGGAATGTTGTCAAATCTTACATCCGAGATGTTAGGTTGCCTTATGTTAGGATATATGACGCTACAAACGTATATACTGTTCCCTCCGAGAAGTAGGGTTCGACAGGCCAGGAATGTTGTCAAATATTGCATCCGAGATGTTAGTTTGCCTTAGACTAGGATATATATCGTTATAGACGTATATACTGTTCCCTCCGAGAAGTAGGGTTCGACAGGCCAGGAATGTTGTCAAACATTGCATCCGAGATGTTAGATTGCCTTAGATTACGATATCGACCGTTATAGACGCACATAATATTCCCACCGAAAAGTATGCACCGACACGCCAGGAATATTGTAAAATATTACGTCTGAGATAATAGGTTGCCTTAGATTAGTATTTACAACGTTATAGACTCATATAATGTTCCCATCGAGAAGTAGGGTCCGACACGCCTGGAATGATGTAGAATATTACATCCGACATGTCAGGTTGCCTTAGGTTAGGATATATAACGTTATAGACGTATATACTGTTCCCTCCGAGAAGTAGGGTTCGACAGGCCAGGAATGTTGTCAAATATTGCATCCGAGATGTTAGGTTGCCTTAGGTTAGGATATGTAACGTTATAGACGCATGTAACGTTACCACCGAGACGTAGGGACCGACACGCCTGGAATGTTGTCGAATGTTACATCCGAGATGTTAGGTTGCCTCAGGTTAGGATATATGACGTTATGGACGTATATACTGTTCCCTCCGAGAAGTAGGGTTCGACAGGCCAGGAATGTTGTCAACTATTGCATCCGAGATGTTAGGTTGACTTAGATTATGATATATACCGTTATAGACGCATATAATGTTCCCACCGAGAAGTAGGGTCCGACACGCCTGGAAGGTTGTAGAATATTACATACGAGATGTCAGGTTGCCTTAGGTTAGGATATATAACGTTATAGACGCATGTAATGTTACCACCGAGACGTAGAGACCGACACGCCTGGAATGTTGTCAAATGTTACATCCGAGATGTTAGGTTGCCTTATGTTAGGATGTATGACGCTACAAACGTATATACTGTTCCCTCCGAGAAGTAGGGTTCGACAGGCCAGGAATATTGTCAAATATTGCATCCGAGATGTTAGGTTGCCTTAGGTTAGGATATATGACGTTATAGACGCATTAATGTTACCACCGAGACGTAGGGACCGACACGCCTGGAATGTTGTCAAATGTTACATCCGAGATGTTAGGTTGCCTTAGGGTAGGATATATATCGTTATAGACGTTATACTGTTCCCACCGAGAGGTAGGGTTCGACAGGCCAGGAATGTTGTCAAACGTTGCATCCGAGATGTTAGATTGCCTTAGTTTACGATATCGACTGTTATAGACGCATGTAATGTTACCACCGAGACGTAGGGACCGACACGCCTGGAATGTTGTCAAATCTTACATCCGAGATGTTAGGTTGCCTTATGTTAGGATATATGACGCTACAAACGTATATACTGTTCCCTCCGAGAAGTAGGGTTCGACAGGCCAGGAATGTTGTCAAATATTGCATCCGAGATGTTAGTTTGCCTTAGACTAGGATATATATCGTTATAGACGTATATACTGTTCCCTCCGAGAAGTAGGGTTCGACAGGCCAGGAATGTTGTCAAACATTGCATCCGAGATGTTAGATTGCCTTAGATTACGATATCGACCGTTATAGACGCATATAATATTCCCACCGAAAAGTATGCACCGACACGCCAGGAATATTGTAAAATATTACGTCTGAGATAATAGGTTTCCTTAGATTAGGATTTACAACGTTATAGACTCATATAATGTTCCCATCGAGAAGTAGGGTCCGACACGCCTGGAATGATGTAGAATATTACATCCGACATGTCAGGTTGCCTTAGGTTAGGATATATAACGTTATAGACGTATATACTGTTCCCTCCGAGAAGTAGGGTTCGACAGGCCAGGAATGTTGTCAAATATTGCATCCGAGATGTTAGGTTGCCTTAGGTTAGGATATGTAACGTTATAGACGCATGTAACGTTACCACCGAGACGTAGGGACCGACAGGCCTGGAATGTTGTCGAATGTTACATCCGAGATGTTAGGTTGCCTCAGGTTAGGATATATGACGTTATGGACGTATATACTGTTCCCTCCGAGAAGTAGGGTCCGACAGGCCAGGAATGTTGTCAACTATTGCATCCGAGATGTTAGGTTGACTTAGATTATGATATATACCGTTATAGACGCATATAATGTTCCCACCGAGAGGTAGGGTCCGACACGCCTGGAAGGTTGTAGAATATTACATACGAGATGTCAGGTTGCCTTAGGTTAGGATATATAACGTTATAGACGCATGTAATGTTACCACCGAGACGTAGAGACCGACACGCCTGGAATGTTGTCAAATGTTACATCCGAGATGTTAGGTTGCCTTATGTTAGGATGTATGACGCTACAAACGTATATACTGTTCCCTCCGAGAAGTAGGGTTCGACAGGCCAGGAATATTGTCAAATATTGCATCCGAGATGTTAGGTTGCCTTAGGTTAGGATATATAACGTTATAGACGCATGTAATGTTACCACCGAGACGTAGGGACCGACACGCCTGGAATGTTGTCAAATGTTACATCCGAGATGTTAGGTTGCCTTAGGTTAGCATATATGACGTTACAGACGTATATACTGTTCCCTCCGAGAAGTAGGGTTCGACAGGCCAGGAATGATGTAGAATATTACATCCGAGATGTCAGGTTGCCTTAGGTTAGGATATATGGCGTTACAGACGTATATACTGTTCCCTCCGAGAAGTAGAGTTCGACAGGCCAGGAATGTTGTCAAACGTTGCATCCGAGATGTTAGATTGCCTTAGTTTACGATATCGACTGTTATAGACGCATGTAATGTTACCACCGAGACGTAGGGACCGACACGCCTGGAATGTTGTCAAATCTTACATCCGAGATGTTAGGTTGCCTTATGTTAGGATATATGACGCTACAAACGTATATACTGTTCCCTCCGAGAAGTAGGGTTCGACAGGCCAGGAATGTTGTCAAATATCGCATCCGAGATGTTAGGTTGCCTTAGACTAGGATATATATCGTTATAGACGTATATACTGTTCCCTCCGAGAAGTAGGGTTCGACAGGCCAGGAATGTTGTCAAACATTGCATCCGAGATGTTAGATTGCCTTAGATTACGATATCGACCGTTATAGACGCATATAATATTCCCAGCGAAAAGTATGCACCGACCCGCCAGGAATATTGTAAAATATTACGTGTGAGATAATAGGTTGCCTTAGATTATGATATACAACGTTATAGACGCATATAATGTTCCCACCGAGATGTAGGTTCCGACACGCCTGGAATGATGTAGAATATTACATCCGACATGTCAGGTTGCCTTAGGTTAGGATATATAACGTTATAGACGTATATACTGTTCCCTCCGAGAAGTAGGGTTCGACAGGCCAGGAATGTTGTCAAATACTGCATCCGAGATGTTAGGTTGCCTTAGGTTAGGATATACAACGTTATAGACGCATATACTGTTCCCACCGAGAAGTAGGGTCCGACACGCCAGGAATGTTGTCGAATGTTACATCCGAGATGTTAGGTTGCCTCAGGTTAGGATATATGACGTTATGGACGTATATACTGTTCCCTCCGAGAAGTAGGGTTCGACAGGCCAGGAATGTTGTCAACTATTGCATCCGAGATGTTAGGTTGACTTAGATTATGATATATACCGTTATAGACGCATATAATGTTCCCACCGAGAAGTAGGGTCTGACACGCCTGGAAGGTTGTAGAATATTACATACGAGATGTCAGGTTGCCTTAGGTTAGGATATATAACGTTATAGACGCATGTAATGTTACCACCGAGACGTAGAGACCGACACGCCTGGAATGTTGTCAAATGTTACATCCGAGATGTTAGGTTGCCTTATGTTAGGATGTATGACGCTACAAACGTATATACTGTTCCCTCCGAGAAGTAGGGTTCGACAGGCCAGGAATATTGTCAAATATTGCATCCGAGATGTTAGGTTGCCTTAGGTTAGGATATATGACGTTATAGACGCATTAATGTTACCACCGAGACGTAGGAACCGACACGCCTGGAATGTTGTCAAATGTTACATCCGAGATGTTAGGTTGCCTTAGGGTAGGATATATATCGTTATAGACGTTATACTGTTCCCACCGAGAGGTAGGGTTCGACAGGCCAGGAATGTTGTCAAATATTGCATCCGAGATGTTAGGTTGCCTTAGATTAGGATATATAACGTTATAGACGCATTAATGTTACCACCGAGACGTAGGGACCGACACGCCTGGAATGTTGTCAAATGTTACATCCGAGATGTTAGGTTGCCTTATGTTAGGATATATTACGCTACAAACGTATATACTGTTCCCTCCGAGAAGTAGGGTTCGACTGGCCAGGAATGTTGTCAAACATTGCATCCGAGATGTTAGGTTGCCTTAGGTTAGGATATATAACGTTATAGACGCATGTAATCTTACCACCGTGACGTAGTGACCGACGCGCCTGGAATGTTGTCAAATGTTACATCCGAGATGTTAGGTTGCCTTAGGTTAGGATATATGACGTTACAGACGTATATACTGCTCCCTCCGAGAAGTAAGTTTCGACAGGCCAGGAATGTTGTCAAATATTACATCCGAGTTGTTACGTTGCCGTTATAGACGCATTAATGTTACCACCGAGATGTAGGGTCCGACACGCATGGAATGATGTAGAATATTACATCCGACATGTCAGGTTGCCTTAGGTTAGGATATATAACGTTATAGACGTATATACTGTTCCCTCCGAGAAGTAGGGTTCGACAGGCCAGGAATGTTGTCAAATATTGCATCCGAGATGTTAGGTTGCCTTAGATTAGGATATATACCGTTATAGACGTATATAATGTTCCCTCCGAGAAGTAGGTTTCGACAGGCCAGGAATGTTGTCAAATATTGCATCCGAGATGTTAGGTTGCCTTAGATTATGATATACAACGTTATAGACGCATATAATGTTCCCACCGAGATGTAGGTTCCGACACGCCTGGAATAATGTAGAATATTACATCCGACATGTCAGGTTGCCTTAGGTTAGGATATATAACGTTATAGACGTATATACTGTTCCCTCCGAGAAGTACGGTTCGACAGGCCAGGAATGTTGTCAAATAATGCATCCGAGATGTTAGGTTGCCTTAGATTAGGATATACAACGTTATAGACGCATATAATGTTCCCACCGAGAAGTAGGGTCCGACACGCCTGGAATGTTGTAGAATATTACATCCGAGATGTAAGGTTGCCTTAGGTTAGGATATATAACGTTATGGACGTATATACTGTTCCCACCGAGAAGTAGGGTCCGACACGCCAGGAATGTTGTCAAATATTGCATCCGACATGTTAGGTTGCCTTAGGTTAGGATATATAACGTTATAGACGCATGTAATGTTACCACCGAGAAGTAGAGTCCGACACGCTTGGAATGTTGTCAAATGTTACATCCGAGATGTTAGATTGCCTTAGGTTAGGATATATGACGTTACAGACGTATATAGTGTTCGCTCCGAGAAGTAGGGTTCGACAGGCCAGGAATGTTGTCAAATATTGCATCCGAGATGTTAGGTTGCCTTAGATTATGATATATACCGTTATAGACGTATATACTGTTCCCTCCGAGAAGTAGGGTTCGACACGCCAGGAATTTTGTCGAATATTACATCCCAGTTGTTACGTTGCCGTTATAGACGCATTAATGCTACCACCGAGACGTAGGGACCGACACGCCTGGAATGTTGTCAAATGTTACATCCGAGATGTTAGGTTGCCTTAGGTTAGGATATATGACGTTACAGACGTATATATTGTTCCCTCCGAGAAGTAGGGTTCGACAGGCCAGGAATGTTGTCAAATATAGCATCCGAGATGTTAGATTGCCTTAGATTACGATATCGACCGTTATAGACGCATATAACATTCCCACCGAAAAGTATGCACCGACACGCCAGGAATACTGTAAAATATTACGTCTGAGATAGTAGGTTGCCTTAGATTAGGATATACAACGTTATAGACTCATATAATGTTCCCACCGAGAAGTAGGTTCCGACACGCCTGGAATGATGTAGAATATTACATCCGAGATGTCAGGTTGCCTTAGGTTAGGATATATAACGTTATAGACGTATATACTGTTCCCTCCGAGAAGTAGGGTTCGACAGGCCAGGAATGTTGTCAAATATTGCATCCGAGATGTTAGGTTGCCTTAAGTTAGGATATATGACGTTATAGACGCATTAATGTTACCACCGAGACGTAGGGACCGACACGCCTGGAATGTTGTCAAATGTTACATCCGAGATGTTAGGTTGCCTTAGGATAGGATATATATCGTTATAGACGTTATACTGTTCCCACCGAGAGGTAGGGTTCGACAGGCCAGGAATGTTGTCAAATATTGCATCCGAGATGTTAGGTTGCCTTAGATTAGGATATATAACGTTATAGACGCATGTAATGTTACCACCGAGACGTAGGGACCGACACGCCTGGAATGTTGTCAAATGTTACATCCGAGATGTTAGGTTGCCTTATGTTAGGATATATGACGCTACAAACGTATATACTGTTCTCTCCGTGAATTAGGGTTCGACAGGCCAGGAATGTTGTCAAACATTGCATCCGAGATGTTAGGTTGCCTTAGGTTAGGATATATAACGTTATAGACGCATGTAATGTTACCACCGAGACGTAGTGACCGACGCGCCTGGAATGTTGTCAAATGTTACATCCCAGATGTTAGGTTGCCTTAGGTTAGGATATATGACGTTACAGACGTATATACTGCTCCCTCCGAGAAGTAGGGTTCGACAGGCCAGGAATGTTGTCAAATATTACATCCGAGTTGTTACGTTGCCGTTATAGACGCATTAATGTTACCACCGAGATGTAGGGTCCGACACGCCTGGAATGATGTAGAATATTACATCCGACATGTCAGGTTGCCTTAGGTTAGGATATATAACGTTATAGACGTATATACTGTTCCCTCCGAGAAGTAGGGTTCGACAGGCCAGGAATGTTGTCAAATATTGCATCCGAGATGTTAGGTTGCCTTAGATTAGGATATACAACGTTATAGACGCATATACTGTTCCCACCGAGAAGTAGGGTCCGACACGCCAGGAATGTTGTGAATTATTAAATCCGAGTTGTTACGTTGCCGTTATAGACGCATTAATGTTACCACCGAGACGTAGGGACCGACACGCCTGGAATGTTGTCAAATATTACATCCGAGACGTTAGGTTGCCTTAGGTTAGGATATATATCGTTATAGACGTTATACTGTTCCCACCGAGAGGTAGGGTTCGACAGGCCAGGAATGTTGTCAAACGTTGCATCCGAGATGTTAGATTGCCTTAGTTTACGATATCGACTGTTATAGACGCATGTAATGTTACCACCGAGACGTAGGGACCGACACGCCTGGAATGTTGTCAAATCTTACATCCGAGATGTTAGGTTGCCTTATGTTAGGATATATGACGCTACAAACGTATATACTGTTCCCTCCGAGAAGTAGGGTTCGACAGGCCAGGAATGTTGACAAATATTGCATCCGAGATGTTAGTTTGCCTTAGACTAGGATATATATCGTTATAGACGTATATACTGTTCCCTCCGAGAAGTAGGGTTCGACAGGCCAGGAATGTTGTCAAACATTGCATCCGAGATGTTAGATTGCCTTAGATTACGATATCGACCGTTATAGACGCACATAATATTCCCACCGAAAAGTATGCACCGACACGCCAGGAATATTGTAAAATATTACGTCTGAGATAATAGGTTGCCTTAGATTAGTATTTACAACGTTATAGACTCATATAATGTTCCCATCGAGAAGTAGGGTCCGACACGCCTGGAATGATGTAGAATATTACATCCGACATGTCAGGTTGCCTTAGGTTAGGATATATAACGTTATAGACGTATATACTGTTCCCTCCGAGAAGTAGGGTTCGACAGGCCAGGAATGTTGTCAAATATTGCATCCGAGATGTTAGGTTGCCTTAGGTTAGGATATGTAACGTTATAGACGCATGTAACGTTACCACCGAGACGTAGGGACCGACACGCCTGGAATGTTGTCGAATGTTACATCCGAGATGTTAGGTTGCCTCAGGTTAGGATATATGACGTTATGGACGTATATACTGTTCCCTCCGAGAAGTAGGGTTCGACAGGCCAGGAATGTTGTCAACTATTGCATCCGAGATGTTAGGTTGACTTAGATTATGATATATACCGTTATAGACGCATATAATGTTCCCACCGAGAAGTAGGGTCCGACACGCCTGGAAGGTTGTAGAATATTACATACGAGATGTCAGGTTGCCTTAGGTTAGGATATATAACGTTATAGACGCATGTAATGTTACCACCGAGACGTAGAGACCGACACGCCTGGAATGTTGTCAAATGTTACATCCGAGATGTTAGGTTGCCTTATGTTAGGATGTATGACGCTACAAACGTATATACTGTTCCCTCCGAGAAGTAGGGTTCGACAGGCCAGGAATATTGTCAAATATTGCATCCGAGATGTTAGGTTGCCTTAGGTTAGGATATATGACGTTATAGACGCATTAATGTTACCACCGAGACGTAGGGACCGACACGCCTGGAATGTTGTCAAATGTTACATCCGAGATGTTAGGTTGCCTTAGGGTAGGATATATATCGTTATAGACGTTATACTGTTCCCACCGAGAGGTAGGGTTCGACAGGCCAGGAATGTTGTCAAACGTTGCATCCGAGATGTTAGATTGCCTTAGTTTACGATATCGACTGTTATAGACGCATGTAATGTTACCACCGAGACGTAGGGACCGACACGCCTGGAATGTTGTCAAATCTTACATCCGAGATGTTAGGTTGCCTTATGTTAGGATATATGACGCTACAAACGTATATACTGTTCCCTCCGAGAAGTAGGGTTCGACAGGCCAGGAATGTTGTCAAATATTGCATCCGAGATGTTAGTTTGCCTTAGACTAGGATATATATCGTTATAGACGTATATACTGTTCCCTCCGAGAAGTAGGGTTCGACAGGCCAGGAATGTTGTCAAACATTGCATCCGAGATGTTAGATTGCCTTAGATTACGATATCGACCGTTATAGACGCATATAATATTCCCACCGAAAAGTATGCACCGACACGCCAGGAATATTGTAAAATATTACGTCTGAGATAATAGGTTGCCTTAGATTAGGATTTACAACGTTATAGACTCATATAATGTTCCCATCGAGAAGTAGGGTCCGACACGCCTGGAATGATGTAGAATATTACATCCGACATGTCAGGTTGCCTTAGGTTAGGATATATAACGTTATAGACGTATATACTGTTCCCTCCGAGAAGTAGGGTTCGACAGGCCAGGAATGTTGTCAAATATTGCATCCGAGATGTTAGGTTGCCTTAGGTTAGGATATGTAACGTTATAGACGCATGTAACGTTACCACCGAGACGTAGGGACCGACAGGCCTGGAATGTTGTCGAATGTTACATCCGAGATGTTAGGTTGCCTCAGGTTAGGATATATGACGTTATGGACGTATATACTGTTCCCTCCGAGAAGTAGGGTCCGACAGGCCAGGAATGTTGTCAACTATTGCATCCGAGATGTTAGGTTGACTTAGATTATGATATATACCGTTATAGACGCATATAATGTTCCCACCGAGAAGTAGGGTCCGACACGCCTGGAAGGTTGTAGAATATTACATACGAGATGTCAGGTTGCCTTAGGTTAGGATATATAACGTTATAGACGCATGTAATGTTACCACCGAGACGTAGAGACCGACACGCCTGGAATGTTGTCAAATGTTACATCCGAGATGTTAGGTTGCCTTATGTTAGGATGTATGACGCTACAAACGTATATACTGTTCCCTCCGAGAAGTAGGGTTCGACAGGCCAGGAATATTGTCAAATATTGCATCCGAGATGTTAGGTTGCCTTAGGTTAGGATATATGACGTTATAGACGCATTAATGTTACCACCGAGACGTAGGGACCGACACGCCTGGAATGTTGTCAAATGTTACATCCGAGATGTTAGGTTGCCTTAGGGTAGGATATATATCGTTATAGACGTTATACTGTTCCCACCGAGAGGTAGGGTTCGACAGGCCAGGAATGTTGTCAAATATTGTATCCGAGATGTTAGGCTGCCTTAGGTTAGGATATATAACGTTATAGACGCATGTAATCTTACCACCGTGACGTAGTGACCGACGCTTCTGGAATGTTGTCAAATGTTACATCCGAGATGTTAGGTTGCCTTAGGTTAGGATATATGACGTTACAGACGTATATACTGCTCCCTCCGAGAAGTAGGGTTCGACAGGCCAGGAATGTTGTCAAATATTACATCCGAGTTGTTACGTTGCCGTTATAGACGCATTAATGTTACCACCGAGATGTAGGGTCCGACACGCCTGTAATGCTGTAGAATATTACATCCGACATGTCAGGTTGCCTTAGGTTAGGATATATAACGTTATAGACGTATATACTGTTCCCTCCGAGAAGTAGGGTTCGACAGGCCAGGAATGTTGTCAAATATTGCATCCGAGATGTTAGGTTGCCTTAGATTAGGATATACAACGTTATAGACGCATATACTGTTCCCACCGAGAAGTAGGGTCCGACACGCCAGGAATGTTGTGAAATATTAAATCCGAGTTGTTACGTTGCCGTTATAGACGCATTAATGTTACCACCGAGACGTAGGGACCGACACGCCTGGAATGTTGTCAAATGTTACATCCGAGATGTTAGGTTGCCTTAGGTTAGGATATATATCGTTATAGACGTATATACTGTTCCCACCGAGGGGTAGGGTTCGACAGGCCAGGAATGTTGTCAAATATTGCATCCGAGATGTTAGGTTGCCTTAGGTTAGGATATATAACGTTATAGACGCATGTAATGTTACCACCGAGACGTAGGGACCGACACGCCTGGAATGTTGTCAAATGTTACATCCGAGATGTTAGGTTGCCTTAGGTTAGCATATATGACGTTACAGACGTATATACTGTTCCCTCCGAGAAGTAGGGTTCGACAGGCCAGGAATGATGTAGAATATTACATCCGAGATGTCAGGTTGCCTTAGGTTAGGATATATGGCGTTACAGACGTATATACTGTTCCCTCCGAGAAGTAGAGTTCGACAGGCCAGGAATGTTGTCAAACGTTGCATCCGAGATGTTAGATTGCCTTAGTTTACGATATCGACTGTTATAGACGCATGTAATGTTACCACCGAGACGTAGGGACCGACACGCCTGGAATGTTGTCAAATCTTACATCCGAGATGTTAGGTTGCCTTATGTTAGGATATATGACGCTACAAACGTATATACTGTTCCCTCCGAGAAGTAGGGTTCGACAGGCCAGGAATGTTGTCAAATATCGCATCCGAGATGTTAGGTTGCCTTAGACTAGGATATATATCGTTATAGACGTATATACTGTTCCCTCCGAGAAGTAGGGTTCGACAGGCCAGGAATGTTGTAAAACATTGCATCCGAGATGTTAGATTGCCTTAGATTACGATATCGACCGTTATAGACGCATATAATATTCCCACCGAAAAGTATGCACCGACCCGCCAGGAATATTGTAAAATATTACGTGTGAGATAATAGGTTGCCTTAGATTATGATATACAACGTTATAGACGCATATAATGTTCCCACCGAGATGTAGGTTCCGACACGCCTGGAATGATGTAGAATATTACATCCGACATGTCAGGTTGCCTTAGGTTAGGATATATAACGTTATAGACGTATATACTGTTCCCTCCGAGAAGTAGGGTTCGACAGGCCAGGAATGTTGTCAAATACTGCATCCGAGATGTTAGGTTGCCTTAGGTTAGGATATACAACGTTATAGACGCATATACTGTTCCCACCGAGAAGTAGGGTCCGACACGCCAGGAATGTTGTCGAATGTTACATCCGAGATGTTAGGTTGCCTCAGGTTAGGATATATGACGTTATGGACGTATATACTGTTCCCTCCGAGAAGTAGGGTTCGACAGGCCAGGAATGTTGTCAACTATTGCATCCGAGATGTTAGGTTGACTTAGATTATGATATATACCGTTATAGACGCATATAATGTTCCCACCGAGAAGTAGGGTCTGACACGCCTGGAAGGTTGTAGAATATTACATACGAGATGTCAGGTTGCCTTAGGTTAGGATATATAACGTTATAGACGCATGTAATGTTACCACCGAGACGTAGAGACCGACACGCCTGGAATGTTGTCAAATGTTACATCCGAGATGTTAGGTTGCCTTATGTTAGGATGTATGACGCTACAAACGTATATACTGTTCCCTCCGAGAAGTAGGGTTCGACAGGCCAGGAATATTGTCAAATATTGCATCCGAGATGTTAGGTTGCCTTAGGTTAGGATATATGACGTTATAGACGCATTAATGTTACCACCGAGACGTAGGAACCGACACGCCTGGAATGTTGTCAAATGTTACATCCGAGATGTTAGGTTGCCTTAGGGTAGGATATATATCGTTATAGACGTTATACTGTTCCCACCGAGAGGTAGGGTTCGACAGGCCAGGAATGTTGTCAAATATTGCATCCGAGATGTTAGGTTGCCTTAGATTAGGATATATAACGTTATAGACGCATTAATGTTACCACCGAGACGTAGGGACCGACACGCCTGGAATGTTGTCAAATGTTACATCCGAGATGTTAGGTTGCCTTATGTTAGGATATATTACGCTACAAACGTATATACTGTTCCCTCCGAGAAGTAGGGTTCGACAGGCCAGGAATGTTGTCAAATATTGCATGCGAGATGTTAGGTTGCCTTAGATTAGGATATATAACGTTATAGACGTATATACTGTTCCCTCCGAGAAGTAGGGTTCGACAGGCCAGGAATGTTGTCAAATATTGCATCCGAGATGTTAGGTTGCCTTAGATTAGGATATACAACGTTATAGACCCATATACTGTTCCCTCCGAGAAGTAGGGTTCGACAGGCCAGGAATGTTGTCAAACATTGCATCCGAGATGTTAGATTGCCTTAGATTACGATATCGACCGTTATAGACGCATATAATATTCCCACCGAAAAGTATGCACCGACACGCCAGGAATATTGTAAAATATTACGTCTGAGATAATAGGTTGCCTTAGATTAGGATTTACAACGTTATAGACTCATATAATGTTCCCACCGAGAAGTAGGGTCCGACACGCCTGGAATTATGTAGAATATTACATCCGAGATGTCAGGTTGCCTTAGGTTAGGATATATGGCGTTACAGGAGTATATACTGTTCCCTCCGAGAAGTAGGGTTCGACAGGCCAGGAATGTTGTCAAATATTGCATCCGAGATGTTAGGTTGCCTTAGGTTAGGATATATTACGCTACAAACGTATATACTGTTCCCTCCGACAAGTAGGGTTCGACTGGCCAGGAATGTTGTCAAACATTGCATCCGAGATGTTAGGTTGCCTTAGGTTAGGATATATAACGTTATAGACGCATGTAATCTTACCACCGTGACGTAGTGACCGACGCGCCTGGAATGTTGTCAAATGTTACATCCGAGATGTTAGGTTGCCTTAGGTTAGGATATATGACGTTACAGACGTATATACTGCTCCCTCCGAGAAGTAGGTTTCGACAGGCCAGGAATGTTGTCAAATATTACATCCGAGTTGTTACGTTGCCGTTATAGACGCATTAATGTTACCACCGAGATGTAGGGTCCGACACGCATGGAATGATGTAGAATATTACATCCGACATGTCAGGTTGCCTTAGGTTAGGATATATACCGTTATAGACGTATATACTGTTCCCTCCGAGAAGTAGGGTTCGACAGGCTAGGAATGTTGTCAAATATTGGATCCGAGATGTTAGGTTGCCTTAGGTTAGGATATATATCGTTATAGACGTATATACTGTTCCCACCGAGAGGTAGGGTTCGACAGGCCAGGAATGTTGTCAAATGTTACATCCGAGATGTTAGGTTGCCTTAGGTTAGGATATATGACGCTACAGACGTATATACTGTTCCCTCCGAGAAGTAGGGTTCGACAGGCCAGGAATGTTGTCAAATATTGCATCCGAGAAGTTAGGTTGCCTTAGATTAGGATATACAACGTTATAGACGCATATAATGTTCCCACCGAGAAGTAGGGTTCGACACGCCAGGAATTTTGTCGAATATTACATCCCAGTTGTTACGTTGCCGTTACAGAAGCATTAATGCTACCACCGAGACGTAGGGACCGACACGCCTGGAATGTGGTCAAATGTTACATCCGAGATGTTAGGTTGCCTTAGGTTAGGATATATGACGTTACAGACGTATATATTGTTCCCTCCGAGAAGTAGGGTTCGACAGGCCAGGAATGTTGTCAAATATAGCATCCGCGATGTTAGATTGCCTTAGATTACGATATCGACCGTTATAGACGCATATAATATTCCCATCGAAAAGTATGCACCGACACGCCAGGAATACTGTAAAATATTACGTTTGAGATAGTAGGTTCCCTTAGATTAGGATATACAACGTTATAGACTCATATAATGTTCCCACCGAGAAGTAGGGTCCGACAAGCCTGGAATGATGTAGAATATTACATCCGAGATGTCAGGTTGCCTTAGGTTAGGATATATAACGTTATAGACGTATATACTGTTCCCTCCGAGAAGTAGGGTTCGACAGGCCAGGAATGTTGTCAAATATTGCATCCGAGATGTTAGGTAGCCTTAGTTTAGGATATATGACGTTATAGACGCATTAATGTTACCACCGAGACGTAGGGACCGACACGCCTGGAATGTTGTCAAATGTTACATCCGAGGTGTTAGGTTGCCTTAGGTTAGGATATATATCGTTATAGACGTATATACTGTTCCCACCGAGGGGTAGGGTTCGACAGGCCAGGAATGTTGTCAAATATTGCATCCGAGATGTTAGGTTGCCTTAGGTTAGGATATATAACGTTATAGACGCATGTAATGTTACCACCGAGACGTAGGGACCGACACGCCTGGAATGTTGTAAAATGTTACATCCGAGATGTTAGGTTGCCTTAGGTTAGGATATATGACGCTACAGACGTATATACTGTTC
Source organism: Xylocopa violacea (assembly GCA_963969225.1). Lineage (NCBI taxonomy): Eukaryota > Metazoa > Arthropoda > Insecta > Hymenoptera > Apidae > Xylocopa > Xylocopa violacea. The sequence continues at coordinate 225,062 of CAXAJV010000194.1, read as the reverse complement.
CCTCCGAGAAGTAGGGTTCGACAGGCCAGGAATGATGTAGAATATTACATCCGAGATGTCAGGTTGCCTTAGGTTAGGATATATGGCGTTACAGGAGTATATACTGTTCCCTCCGAGAAGTAGGGTTCGACAGGCCAGGAATGTTGTCAAATATTGCATCCGAGATGTTAGGTTGCCTTAGATTAGGATATATAACGTTATAGACGCATTAATGTTACCACCGAGACGTAGGGACCGACACGCCTGGAATGTTGTCAAATGTTACATCCGAGATGTTAGGTTGCCTTAGGTTAGGATATATTACGCTACAAACGTATATACTGTTCCCTCCGACAAGTAGGGTTCGACTGGCCAGGAATGTTGTCAAACATTGCATCCGAGATGTTAGGTTGCCTTAGGTTAGGATATATAACGTTATAGACGCATGTAATCTTACCACCGTGACGTAGTGACCGACGCGCCTGGAATGTTGTCAAATGTTACATCCGAGATGTTAGGTTGCCTTAGGTTAGGATATATGACGTTACAGACGTATATACTGCTCCCTCCGAGAAGTAGGTTTCGACAGGCCAGGAATGTTGTCAAATATTACATCCGAGTTGTTACGTTGCCGTTATAGATGCATTAATGTTACCACCGAGATGTAGGGTCCGACACGCATGGAATGATGTAGAATATTACATCCGACATGTCAGGTTGCCTTAGGTTAGGATATATAACGTTATAGACGTATATACTGTTCCCTCCGAGAAGTAGGGTTCGACAGGCCAGGAATGTTGTCAAATATTGCATCCGAGATGTTAGGTTGCCTTAGATTAGGATATATACCGTTATAGACGTATATAATGTTCCCTCCGAGAAGTAGGGTTCGACAGGCCAGGAATGTTGTCAAATATTGCATCCGAGATGTTAGGTTGCCTTAGATTATGATGTACAACGTTATAGACGCATATAATGTTCCCACCGAGATGTAGGTTCCGACACGCCTGGAATGATGTAGAATATTACATCCGACATGTCAGGTTGCCTTAGGTTAGGATATATACCGTTATAGACGTATATACTGTTCCCTCCGAAAAGTAGGGTTCGACAGGCCAGGAATGTTGTCAAATATTGCATCCGAGATGTTAGGTTGCGTTAGATTAGGATATACAACGTTATAGACGCATATAATGTTTCCACCGAGAAGAAGGGTCCGACACGTCTGGAAGGTTGTCAAATGTTACATCCGAGATGTTAGGTTGCCTTAGGTTAGGATATATAACGTTATAGACGCATGTCATGTTACCACCGAGACGTAGGTCCGACACGATTGGAATGTTGTCAAATGTTACATCCGAGATGTTAGGTTGCCTTAGGTTAGGATATATAACGTTATAGACGCATGTCATGTTACCACCGAGACCTAGGGACCGACACGCCTGGAATGTTGTCAAATGTCACATCCAAGATGTTAGGTTGCCTTATGTTAGGATGTATGACGCTACAAACGTATATACTGTTCCCTCCGAGAAGTAGGGTTCGGCAGGCCAGGAATGTTGTCAAACATTGCATCCGAGATGTTAGATTGCCTTAGATTACGATATCTACCGTTATAGACGCATATAATATTCCCACCGAAAAGTATGCACCGACACGCCAGGAATACTGTAAAATATTACGTTTGAGATAGTAGGTTCCCTTAGATTAGGATATACAACGTTATAGACTCATATAATGTTCCCACCGAGAAGTAGGGTCCGACAAGCCTGGAATGATGTAGAATATTACATCCGAGATGTCAGGTTGCCTTAGGTTAGGATATATAACGTTATAGACGTATATACTGTTCCCTCCGAGAAGTAGGGTTCGACAGGCCAGGAATGTTGTCAAATATTGCATCCGAGATGTTGGGTTGCCTTAGGTTATGATATGTGACGTTATAGACATATATACTGTTCCCTCCGAGAAGTAGGGTTCGACAGGCCAGGAATGTTGTCAAATATTGCATCCGAGATGTTAGGTTGCCTTAGGTTAGGATATATGACGTTATAGACGCATGTAATGTTACCACCGAGACGTAGGGACCGACACGCCTGGAATGTTGTCAAATGTTACATCCGAGATGTTAGGTTGCCTTAGGTTAGGATATATGACGTTACAGACGTATATACTGTTCCCTCCGCGAAGTAGGGTTCGACAGGCCAGGAATGTTGTCAAATATTGCATGCGAGATGTTAGGTTGCCTTAGATTAGGATATACAACGTTATAGACCCATATACTGTTCCCTCCGAGAAGTAGGGTTCGACAGGCCAGGAATGTTGTCAAACATTGCATCCGAGATGTTAGATTGCCTTAGATTACGATATCGACCGTTATAGACGCATATAATATTCCCACCGAAAAGTATGCACCGACACGCCAGGAATATTGTAAAATATTGCGTCTGAGATAATAGGTTGCCTTAGATTAGGATTTACAACGTTATAGACTCATATAATGTTCCCACCGAGAAGTAGGGTCCGACACGCCTGGAATTATGTATAATATTACATCCGACATGTCAGGTTGCCTTAGGTTAGGATATATACCGTTATAGACGTATATACTGTTCCCTCCGAGAAGTAGGGTTCGACAGGCTAGGAATGTTGTCAAATATTGGATCCGAGATGTTAGGTTGCCTTAGGTTAGGATATATATCGTTATAGACGTATATACTGTTCCCACCGAGAGGTAGGGTTCGACAGGCCAGGAATGTTGTCAAATGTTACATCCGAGATGTTAGGTTGCCTTAGGTTAGGATATATGACGCTACAGACGTATATACTGTTCCCTCCGAGAAGTAGGGTTCGACAGGCCAGGAATGTTGTCAAATATTGCATCCGAGAAGTTAGGTTGCCTTAGATTAGGATATACAACGTTATAGACGCATATAATGTTTCCACCGAGAAGTAGGGTTCGACACGCCAGGAATTTTGTCGAATATTACATCCCAGTTGTTACGTTGCCGTTACAGAAGCATTAATGCTACCACCGAGACGTAGGGACCGACACGCCTGGAATGTGGTCAAATGTTACATCCGAGATGTTAGGTTGCCTTAGGTTAGGATATATGACGTTACAGACGTATATATTGTTCCCTCCGAGAAGTAGGGTTCGACAGGCCAGGAATGTTGTCAAATATAGCATCCGCGATGTTAGATTGCCTTAGATTACGATATCGACCGTTATAGACGCATATAATATTCCCACCGAAAAGTATGCACCGACACGCCAGGAATATTGTAAAATATTGCGTCTGAGATAATAGGTTGCCTTAGATTAGGATTTACAACGTTATAGACTCATATAATGTTCCCACCGAGAAGTAGGGTCCGACACGCCTGGAATTATGTAGAATATTACATCCGACATGTCAGGTTGCCTTAGGTTAGGATATATACCGTTATAGACGTATATACTGTTCCCTCCGAGAAGTAGGGTTCGACAGGCTAGGAATGTTGTCAAATATTGGATCCGAGATGTTAGGTTGCCTTAGGTTAGGATATATATCGTTATAGACGTATATACTGTTCCCACCGAGAGGTAGGGTTCGACAGGCCAGGAATGTTGTCAAATGTTACATCCGAGATGTTAGGTTGCCTTAGGTTAGGATATATGACGCTACAGACGTATATACTGTTCCCTCCGAGAAGTAGGGTTCGACAGGCCAGGAATGTTGTCAAATATTGCATCCGAGAAGTCAGGTTGCCTTAGATTAGGATATACAACGTTATAGACGCATATAATGTTCCCACCGAGAAGTAGGGTTCGACACGCCAGGAATTTTGTCGAATATTACATCCCAGTTGTTACGTTGCCGTTACAGAAGCATTAATGCTACCACCGAGACGTAGGGACCGACACGCCTGGAATGTGGTCAAATGTTACATCCGAGATGTTAGGTTGCCTTAGGTTAGGATATATGACGTTACAGACGTATATATTGTTCCCTCCGAGAAGTAGGGTTCGACAGGCCAGGAATGTTGTCAAATATAGCATCCGCGATGTTAGATTGCCTTAGATTACGATATCGACCGTTATAGACGCATATAATATTCCCATCGAAAAGTATGCACCGACACGCCAGGAATACTGTAAAATATTACGTTTGAGATAGTAGGTTCCCTTAGATTAGGATATACAACGTTATAGACTCATATAATGTTCCCACCGAGAAGTAGGGTCCGACAAGCCTGGAATGATGTAGAATATTACATCCGAGATGTCAGGTTGCCTTAGGTTAGGATATATAACGTTATAGACGTATATACTGTTCCCTCCGAGAAGTAGGGTTCGACAGGCCAGGAATGTTGTCAAATATTGCATCCGAGATGTTAGGTAGCCTTAGGTTAGGATATATGACGTTATAGACGCATTAATGTTACCACCGAGACGTAGGGACCGACACGCCTGGAATGTTGTCAAATGTTACATCCGAGATGTTAGGTTGCCTTAGGTTAGGATATATATCGTTATAGACGTATATACTGTTCCCACCGAGGGGTAGGGTTCGACAGGCCAGGAATGTTGTCAAATATTGCATCCGAGATGTTAGGTTGCCTTAGGTTAGGATATATAACGTTATAGACGCATGTAATGTTACCACCGAGACGTAGGGACCGACACGCCTGGAATGTTGTAAAATGTTACATCCGAGATGTTAGGTTGCCTTAGGTTAGGATATATTACGCTACAAACGTATATACTGTTCCCTCCGACAAGTAGGGTTCGACTGGCCAGGAATGTTGTCAAACATTGCATCCGAGATGTTAGGTTGCCTTAGGTTAGGATATATAACGTTATAGACGCATGTAATCTTACCACCGTGACGTAGTGACCGACGCGCCTGGAATGTTGTCAAATGTTACATCCGAGATGTTAGGTTGCCTTAGGTTAGGATATATGACGTTACAGACGTATATACTGCTCCCTCCGAGAAGTAGGTTTCGACAGGCCAGGAATGTTGTCAAATATTACATCCGAGTTGTTACGTTGCCGTTATAGACGCATTAATGTTACCACCGAGATGTAGGGTCCGACACGCATGGAATGATGTAGAATATTACATCCGACATGTCAGGTTGCCTTAGGTTAGGATATATAACGTTATAGACGTATATACTGTTCCCTCCGAGAAGTAGGGTTCGACAGGCCAGGAATGTTGTCAAATATTGCATCCGAGATGTTAGGTTGCCTTAGATTAGGATATATACCGTTATAGACGTATATAATGTTCCCTCCGAGAAGTAGGGTTCGACAGGCCAGGAATGTTGTCAAATATTGCATCCGAGATGTTAGGTTGCCTTAGATTATGATGTACAACGTTATAGACGCATATAATGTTCCCACCGAGATGTAGGTTCCGACACGCCTGGAATGATGTAGAATATTACATCCGACATGTCAGGTTGCCTTAGGTTAGGATATATACCGTTATAGACGTATATACTGTTCCCTCCGAAAAGTAGGGTTCGACAGGCCAGGAATGTTGTCAAATATTGCATCCGAGATGTTAGGTTGCGTTAGATTAGGATATACAACGTTATAGACGCATATAATGTTTCCACCGAGAAGAAGGGTCCGACACGTCTGGAAGGTTGTCAAATGTTACATCCGAGATGTTAGGTTGCCTTAGGTTAGGATATATAACGTTATAGACGCATGTCATTTTACCACCGAGACGTAGGTCCGACACGATTGGAATGTTGTCAAATGTTACATCCGAGATGTTAGGTTGCCTTAGGTTAGGATATATAACGTTATAGACGCATGTCATGTTACCACCGAGACCTAGGGACCGACACGCCTGGAATGTTGTCAAATGTCACATCCAAGATGTTAGGTTGCCTTATGATAGGATGTATGACGCTACAAACGTATATACTGTTCCCTCCGAGAAGTAGGGTTCGGCAGGCCAGGAATGTTGTCAAACATTGCATCCGAGATGTTAGATTGCCTTAGATTACGATATCTACCGTTATAGACGCATATAATATTCCCACCGAAAAGTATGCACCGACACGCCAGGAATACTGTAAAATATTACGTTTGAGATAGTAGGTTCCCTTAGATTAGGATATACAACGTTATAGACTCATATAATGTTCCCACCGAGAAGTAGGGTCCGACAAGCCTGGAATGATGTAGAATATTACATCCGAGATGTCAGGTTGCCTTAGGTTAGGATATATAACGTTATAGACGTATATACTGTTCCCTCCGAGAAGTAGGGTTCGACAGGCCAGGAATGTTGTCAAATATTGCATCCGAGATGTTGGGTTGCCTTAGGTTATGATATGTGACGTTATAGACATATATACTGTTCCCTCCGAGAAGTAGGGTTCGACAGGCCAGGAATGTTGTCAAATATTGCATCCGAGATGTTAGGTTGCCTTAGGTTAGGATATATGACGTTATAGACGCATGTAATGTTACCACCGAGACGTAGGGACCGACACGCCTGGAATGTTGTCAAATGTTACATCCGAGATGTTAGGTTGCCTTAGGTTAGGATATATGACGTTACAGACGTATATACTGTTCCCACCGAGAAGTAGGGTCCGACACGCCAGGAATGTTGTCAAATATTGCATCCCAGATGTTAGGTTGCCTTAGGTTAGGATATATAACGTTACAGACGCATGTAATGTTACCACCGAGAAGTAGAGTCCGACACGCCAGGAATGTTGTCAAATATTGCATCCGAGAAGTTAGGTTGCCTTAGATTAGGATATACAACGTTATAGACGCATATAATGTTCCCACCGAGAAGTAGGGTTCGACACGCCAGGAATTTTGTCGAATATTACATCCGAGATGTCAGGTTGCCTTAGGTTAGGATATATGGCGTTACAGGAGTATATACTGTTCCCTCCGAGAAGTAGGGTTCGACAGGCCAGGAATGTTGTCAAATATTGCATCCGAGATGTTAGGTTGCCTTAGATTAGGATATATAACGTTATAGACGCATTAATGTTACCACCGAGACGTAGGGACCGACACGCCTGGAATGTTGTCAAATGTTACATCCGAGATGTTAGGTTGCCTTAGGTTAGGATATATTACGCTACAAACGTATATACTGTTACCTCCGACAAGTAGGGTTCGACTGGCCAGGAATGTTGTCAAACATTGCATCCGAGATGTTAGGTTGCCTTAGGTTAGGATATATAACGTTATAGACGCATGTAATCTTACCACCGTGACGTAGTGACCGACGCGCCTGGAATGTTGTCAAATGTTACATCGGAGATGTTAGGTTGCCTTAGGTTAGGATATATGACGTTACAGACGTATATACTGCTCCCTCCGAGAAGTAGGTTTCGACAGGCCAGGAATGTTGTCAAATATTACATCCGAGTTGTTACGTTGCCGTTATAGACGCATTAATGTTACCACCGAGATGTAGGGTCCGACACGCATGGAATGATGTAGAATATTACATCCGACATGTCAGGTTGCCGTAGGTTAGGATATATAACGTTATAGACGTATATACTGTTCCCGCCGAGAAGTAGGGTTCGACAGGCCAGGAATGTTGTCAAATATTGCATCCGAGATGTTAGGTTGCCTTAGATTAGGATATATACCGTTATAGACGTATATAATGTTCCCTCCGAGAAGTAGGGTTCGACAGGCCAGGAATGTTGTCAAATATTGCATCCGAGATGTTAGGTTGCCTTAGATTATGATGTACAACGTTATAGACGCATGTCATGTTACCACCGAGACGTAGGTCCGACACGATTGGAATGTTGTCAAATGTTACATCCGAGATGTTAGGTTGCCTTAGGTTAGGATATATAACGTTATAGACGCATGTCATGTTACCACCGAGACCTAGGGACCGACACGCCTGGAATGTTGTCAAATGTCACATCCAAGATGTTAGGTTGCCTTATGTTAGGATGTATGACGCTACAAACGTATATACTGTTCCCTCCGAGAAGTAGGGTTCGGCAGGCCAGGAATGTTGTCAAACATTGCATCCGAGATGTTAGATTGCCTTAGATTACGATATCTACCGTTATAGACGCATATAATATTCCCACCGAAAAGTATGCACCGACACGCCAGGAATACTGTAAAATATTACGTTTGAGATAGTAGGTTCCCTTAGATTAGGATATACAACGTTATAGACTCATATAATGTTCCCACCGAGAAGTAGGGTCCGACAAGCCTGGAATGATGTAGAATATTACATCCGAGATGTCAGGTTGCCTTAGGTTAGGATATATAACGTTATAGACGTATATACTGTTCCCTCCGAGAAGTAGGGTTCGACAGGCCAGGAATGTTGTCAAATATTGCATCCGAGATGTTGGGTTGCCTTAGGTTATGATATGTGACGTTATAGACATATATACTGTTCCCTCCGAGAAGTAGGGTTCGACAGGACAGGAATGTTGTCAAATATTGCATCCGAGATGTTAGGTTGCCTTAGGTTAGGATATATGACGTTATAGACGCATGTAATGTTACCACCGAGACGTAGGGACCGACACGCCTGGAATGTTGTCAAATGTTACATCCGAGATGTTAGGTTGCCTTAGGTTAGGATATATGACGTTACAGACGTATATACTGTTCCCTCCGAGAAGTAGGGTTCGACAGGCCAGGAATGTTGTCAAATATTGCATCCGAGATGTTAGGTTGCCTTAGGTTAGGATATAGAACGTTATAGACGCATTAATGTTACCACCGAGACGTAGGGACCGACACGCCTGGAATGTTGTCAAATGTTACATCCGAGATGTTATGTTGCCTTAGGTTAGGATATATATCGTTATAGACGTTATACTGTTCCCACCGAGAGGTAGGGTTCGACAGGCCAGGAATGTTGTCAAATATTGCATCCGAGATGTTAGGTTGCCTTAGGTTAGGACATATAACGTTATAGACGCATGTAATGTTACCTCCGAGACGTAGGGACCGACACGTCTGGAATGTTGACAAATGTTACATCCGAGATGTTAGGTTGCCTTATGTTAGGATATATAACGTTATGGACGTATATACTGTTCCCACCGAGAAGTAGGGTCCGACACGCCAGGAATGTTGTCAAATATTGCATCCCAGATGTTAGGTTGCCTTAGGTTAGGATATATAACGTTACAGACGCATGTAATGTTACCACCGAGAAGTAGAGTCCGACACGCCTGGAATGTTGTCAAATATTGCATCCGAGAAGTTAGGTTGCCTTAGATTAGGATATACAACGTTATAGACGCATATAATGTTCCCACCGAGAAGTAGGGTTCGACATGCCAGGAATTTTGTCGAATATTACATCCCAGTTGTTACGTTGCCGTTATAGACGCATTAATGCTACCACCGAGACGTAGGGACCGACACGCCTTGAATGTTGTCAAATGTTACATCCGAGGTGTTAGGTTGCCTTATGTTAGGATATATGACGCTACAAACGTATATACTGTTCCCTCCGAGAAGTTTGGTTCGACAGGCCAGGAATGTTGTCAAATATTGCATCCGAGATGTTAGGTTGCCTTAGATTATGATATATACCGTTATAGACGTATCTACTGTTCCCTCCGAGAGGTAGGGTTCGACAGGCCAGGAATGTTGTCAAATAATGCATCCGAGATGTTAGGTTGCCTTAGATTAGGATATACAACGTTATAGACGCATATAATGTTCCCACCGAGAAGTTGGGTCCGACACGCGAGGAATGTTGTCAAATATTGCATCCGAGATGTTAGGTTGCCTTAGGTTAGGATATATGACGTTATAGACATATATACTGTTCCCTCCGAGAAGTAGGGTTCGACAGGCCAGGAATGTTGTCAAATATTGCATCCGAGATGTTAGGTTGCCTTAGATTATGATATACAACGTTATAGACGCATATAATGTTCCCACCGAGATGTAGGTTCCGACACGCCTGGAATGATGTAGAATATTACATCCGACATGTCAGGTTGCCTTAGGTTGGGATATGTAACGTTATAGACGTATATACCGTTCCCTCCGAGAAGTAGGGTTCGACAGGCCAGGAATGTTGTCAAATATTGCATCCGAGATGTTAGGTTGCCTTAGATTATGATGTACAACGTTATAGACGCATGTCATGTTACCACCGAGACGTAGGTCCGACACGATTGGAATGTTGTCAAATGTTACATCCGAGATGTTAGGTTGCCTTAGGTTAGGATATATAACGTTATAGACGCATGTCATGTTACCACCGAGACCTAGGGACCGACACGCCTGGAATGTTGTCAAATGTCACATCCAAGATGTTAGGTTGCCTTATGTTAGGATGTATGACGCTACAAACGTATATACTGTTCCCTCCGAGAAGTAGGGTTCGGCAGGCCAGGAATGTTGTCAAACATTGCATCCGAGATGTTAGATTGCCTTAGATTACGATATCTACCGTTATAGACGCATATAATATTCCCACCGAAAAGTATGCACCGACACGCCAGGAATACTGTAAAATATTACGTTTGAGATAGTAGGTTCCCTTAGATTAGGATATACAACGTTATAGACTCATATAATGTTCCCACCGAGAAGTAGGGTCCGACAAGCCTGGAATGATGTAGAATATTACATCCGAGATGTCAGGTTGCCTTAGGTTAGGATATATAACGTTATAGACGTATATACTGTTCCCTCCGAGAAGTAGGGTTCGACAGGCCAGGAATGTTGTCAAATATTGCATCCGAGATGTTGGGTTGCCTTAGGTTATGATATGTGACGTTATAGACATATATACTGTTCCCTCCGAGAAGTAGGGTTCGACAGGCCAGGAATGTTGTCAAATATTGCATCCGAGATGTTAGGTTGCCTTAGGTTAGGATATATGACGTTATAGACGCATGTAATGTTACCACCGAGACGTAGGGACCGACACGCCTGGAATGTTGTCAAATGTTACATCCGAGATGTTAGGTTGCCTTAGGTTAGGATATATGACGTTACAGACGTATATACTGTTCCCTCCGAGAAGTAGGGTTCGACAGGCCAGGAATGTTGTCAAATATTGCATCCGAGATGTTAGGTTGCCTTAGGTTAGGATATAGAACGTTATAGACGCATTAATGTTACCACCGAGACGTAGGGACCGACAAGCCTGGAATGTTGTCAAATGTTACATCCGAGATGTTATGTTGCCTTAGGTTAGGATATATATCGTTATAGACGTTATACTGTTCCCACCGAGAGGTAGGGTTCGACAGGCCAGGAATGTTGTCAAATATTGCATCCGAGATGTTAGGTTGCCTTAGGTTAGGACATATAACGTTATAGACGCATGTAATGTTACCTCCGAGACGTAGGGACCGACACGTCTGGAATGTTGACAAATGTTACATCCGAGATGTTAGGTTGCCTTATGTTAGGATATATAACGTTATGGACGTATATACTGTTCCCACCGAGAAGTAGGGTCCGACACGCCAGGAATGTTGTCAAATATTGCATCCCAGATGTTAGGTTGCCTTAGGTTAGGATATATAACGTTACAGACGCATGTAATGTTACCACCGAGAAGTAGAGTCCGAAACGCCTGGAATGTTGTCAAATATTGCATCCGAGAAGTTAGGTTGCCTTAGATTAGGATATACAACGTTATAGACGCATATAATGTTCCCACCGAGAAGTAGGGTTCGACATGCCAGGAATTTTGTCGAATATTACATCCCAGTTGTTACGTTGCCGTTATAGACGCATTAATGCTACCACCGAGACGTAGGGACCGACACGCCTTGAATGTTGTCAAATGTTACATCCGAGGTGTTAGGTTGCCTTATGTTAGGATATATGACGCTACAAACGTATATACTGTTCCCTCCGAGAAGTTTGGTTCGACAGGCCAGGAATGTTGTCAAATATTGCATCCGAGATGTTAGGTTGCCTTAGATTATGATATATACCGTTATAGACGTATCTACTGTTCCCTCCGAGAGGTAGGGTTCGACAGGCCAGGAATGTTGTCAAATAATGCATCCGAGATGTTAGGTTGCCTTAGATTAGGATATACAACGTTATAGACGCATATAATGTTCCCACCGAGAAGTTGGGTCCGACACGCGAGGAATGTTGTCAAATATTGCATCCGAGATGTTAGGTTGCCTTAGGTTAGGATATATGACGTTATAGACATATATACTGTTCCCTCCGAGAAGTAGGGTTCGACAGGCCAGGAATGTTGTCAAATATTGCATCCGAGATGTTAGGTTGCCTTAGATTATGATATACAACGTTATAGACGCATATAATGTTCCCACCGAGATGTAGGTTCCGACACGCCTGGAATGATGTAGAATATTACATCCGACATGTCAGGTTGCCTTAGGTTGGGATATGTAACGTTATAGACGTATATACCGTTCCCTCCGAGAAGTAGGGTTCGACAGGCCAGGAATGTTGTCAAATATTGCATCCGAGATGATAGGTTGCCTTAGATTAGGATATACAACGTTATAGACGCATATACTGTTCCCACCGAGAAGTAGGGTCCGACACGCCAGGAATGTTGTGAAATATTAAATCCGAGTTGTTACGTTGCCGTTATAGACGCATTAATGTTACCACCGAGACGTACGGACCGACACGCGTGGAATGTTGTCAAATGTTACATCCGAGATGTTAGGTTGCCTTAGGTTAGGATATATATCGTTATAGACGTATATACTGTTCCCACCGAGGGGTAGGGTTCGACAGGCCAGGAATGTTGTCAAATATTGCATCCGAGATGTTAGGTTGCCTTAGGTTAGGATATATAACGTTATAGACGCATGTAATGTTACCACCGAGACGTAGGGACCGACACGCCTGGAATGTTGTCAAATGTTACATCCGAGATGTTAGGTTGCCTTAGGTTAGGATATATGACGTTACAGACGTATATACTGTTCCCTCCGAGAAGTAGGGTTCGACAGGCCTGGAATGTTGTCAAATATTGCATCCGAGATGTTAGGTTGCCTTAGGTTAGGATATATAACGTTATAGACGCATTAATGTTACCACCGAGACGTAGGGACCGACATGCCTGGAATGTTGTCAAATGTTACATCCGAGATGTTAGGTTGCCTTATGTTAGGATATATGACGCTACTAACGTATATACTGTTCCCTCCGAGAAGTAGGGTTCGACAGGCCAGGAATGTTGTCAAACATTGCATCCGAGATGTTAGATTGCCTTAGTTTACGATATCGACTGTTATAGACGCATATAATATTCCCACCGAAAAGTATGCACCGACACGCCAGGAATATTGTAAAATATTACGTCTGAGATAATAGGTTGCCTTAGATTAGGATTTACAACGTTATAGACTCATATAATGTTCCCACCGAGAACTAGGGTCCGACACGCCTGGAGTTATGTAGAATATTACATCCTACATGTCAGGTTGCCTTAGGTTAGGATATATAACGTTATAGACGTATATACTGTTCCCTCCGAGAAGTAGGGTTCGACAGGCCAGGAATGTTGTCAAATATTGCATCCGAGATGTTAGGTTGCCTTAGGTTAGGATATATAACGTTATAGACGTATATACTGTTCCCTCCGAGAAGTAGGGTTCGACAGGCCAGGAATGTTGTCAAATATTGCAACCGAGATGTTAGGTTGCCTTAGGTTAGGATATATGACGTTATAGACGCATGTAATGTTACCACCGAGACGTAGGGACCGACACGCCTGGAATGTTGTCAAATGTTACATCCGAGATGTTAGGTTGCCTTAGGTTAGGATATATGACGTTACAGACGTATATACTGTTCCCTCCGAGAAGTAGGGTTCGACAGGCCAGGATTGTTGTCAAATATTGCATCCGAGATGTTAGGTTGCCTTAAGTTAGGATATATGACGTTATAGACGCATTAATGTTACCACCGAGACGTACGGACCGACACGCGTGGAATGTTGTCAAATGTTACATCCGAGATGTTAGGTTGCCTTAGGTTAGGATATATATCGTTATAGACGTATATACTGTTCCCACCGAGGGGTAGGGTTCGACAGGCCAGGAATGTTGTCAAATATTGCATCCGAGATGTTAGGTTGCCTTAGGTTAGGATATATAACGTTATAGACGCATGTAATGTTACCACCGAGACGTAGGGACCGACACGCCTGGAATGTTGTCAAATGTTACATCCGAGATGTTAGGTTGCCTTAGGTTAGGATATATGACGTTACAGACGTATATACTATTCCCTCCGAGAAGTAGGGTTCGACAGGCCTGGAATGTTGTCAAATATTGCAACCGAGATGTTAGGTTGCCTTAGGTTAGGATATATAACGTTATAGACGCATTAATGTTACCACCGAGACGTAGGGACCGACACGCCTGGAATGTTGTCAAATGTTACATCCGAGATGTTAGGTTGCCTTATGTTAGGATATATGACGCTACTAACGTATATACTGTTCCCTCCGAGAAGTAGGTTTCGACAGGCCAGGAATGTTGTCAAACATTGCATCCGAGATGTTAGATTGCCTTAGTTTACGATATCGACTGTTATAGACGCATATAATATTCCCACCGAAAAGTATGCACCGACACGCCAGGAATATTGTAAAATATTACGTCTGAGATAATAGGTTGCCTTAGATTAGGATTTACAACGTTATAGACTCATATAATATTCCCACCGAGAACTAGGGTCCGACACGCCTGGAATTATGTAGAATATTACATCCTACATGTCAGGTTGCCTTAGGTTAGGATATATAACGTTATAGACGTATATACTGTTCCCTCCGAGAAGTAGGGTTCGACAGGCCAGGAATGTTGACAAATATTGCATCCGAGATGTTAGGTTGCCTTAGATTAGGATATATACCGTTATAGACGTATATAATGTTCCCTCCGAGAAGTAGGTTTCGACAGGCCAGGAATGTTGTCAAATATTGCATCCGAGATGTTAGGTTGCCTTAGATTATGATATACAAACGTTATAGACGCATATAATGTTCCCACCGAGATGTAGGTTCCGACACGCCTGGAATAATGTAGAATATTACATCCGACATGTCAGGTTGCCTTAGGTTAGGATATATAACGTTATAGACGTATATACTGTTCCATCCGAGAAGTAGGGTTCGACAGGCCAGGAATGTTGTCAAATATTGCATCCGAGATGTTAGGTTGCCTTAGATTAGGATATACAACGTTATAGACGCATATACTGTTCCCACCGACAAGTAGGGTCCGACACGCCAGGAATGTTGTGAAATATTAAATCCGAGTTGTTACGTTGCCGTTATAGACGCATTAATGTTACCACCGAGACGTAGGGACCGACACGCCTGGAATGTTGTCAAATGTTACATCCGAGGTGTCATGTTGCCTTAGGTTAGGATATATATCGTTATAGACGTTATACTGTTCCCACCGAGAGGTAGGGTTCGACAGGCCAGGAATGTTGTCAAATATTGCATCCGAGATGTTAGGTTGCCTTAGGTTAGGACATATAACGTTATAGACGCATGTAATGTTACCTCCGAGACGTAGGGACCGACACGTCTGGAATGTTGACAAATGTTACATCCGAGATGTTAGGTTGCCTTATGTTAGGATATATGACGCTACAAACGTATATACTGTTCCCTCCGAGAAGTTTGGTTCGACAGGCCAGGAATGTTGTCAAATAATGCATCCGAGATGTTAGGTTGCCTTAGATTAGGATATACAACGTTATAGACGCATATAATGTTCCCACCGAGAAGTAGGGTCCGACACGCCTGGAATGTTGTAGAATATTACATCCGAGATGTAAGGTTGCCTTAGGTTAGGATATATGACGTTACAGACGTATATAGTGTTCGCTCCGAGAAGTAGGGTTCGACAGGCCAGGAATGTTGTCAAATATTGCATCCGACATGTTAGGTTGCCTTAGATTATGATATATACCGTTATAGACGTATATACTGTTCCCTCCGAGAAGTAGGGTTCGACAGGCCAGGAATGTTGTCAAACATTGCATCCGAGATGTTAGATTGCCTTAGTTTACGATATCGACCGTTATAGACGCATATAATATTCCCACCGAAAAGTATGCACCGGCACGCCAGGAATATTGTAAAATATTACGTCTGAGATAATAGGTTGCCTTAGATTAGGATTTACAACGTTATAGACTCATATAATGTTCCCACCGAGAAGTAGGGTCCGACACGCCTGGAATGATGTAGAATATTACATCCGAGATGTCAGGTTGCCTTAGGTTAGGATATATAACGTTATAGACGTATATACTGTTCCCTCCGAGAAGTAGGGTTCGACAGGCCAGGAATGTTCTCAAATATTGCATCCGAGATGTTAGGTTGCCTTAAGTTAGGATATATGCCGTTATAGACGCATTAATGTTACCACCGAGACGTAGGGACCGACACGCCTGGAATGTTGTCAAATGTTACATCCGAGATGTTAGGTTGCCTTAGGATAGGATATATATCGTTATAGACGTTATACTGTTCCCACCGAGAGGTAGGGTTCGACAGGCCAGGAATGTTGTCAAATATTGCATCCGAGATGTTAGGTTGCCTTAGGTTAGGATATATAACGTTATAGACGCATGTAATGTTACCACCGAGAAGTAGAGTCCGACACGCATGGAATGTTGTCAAATGTTACATCCGAGATGTTAGATTGCCTTAGGTTAGGATATATGACGTTACAGACGTATATAGTGTTCGCTCCGAGAAGTAGGGTTCGACAGGCCAGGAATGTTGTCAAATATTGCATCCGAGATGTTAGGTTGCCTTAGATTATGATATATACCGTTATAGACGTATATACTGTTCCCTCCGAGAAGTAGGGTTCGACAGGCCAGGAATGTTGTCAAACATTGCATCCGAGATGTTAGATTGCCTTAGTTTACGATATCGACCGTTATAGACGCATATAATATTCCCACCGCAAAGTATGCACCGGCACGCCAGGAATATTGTAAAATATTACGTCTGAGATAATAGGTTGCCTTAGATTAGGATTTACAACGTTATAGACTCATATATTGTTCCCACCGAGAAGTAGGGTCCGACACGCCTGGAATTATGTAGAATATTACATCCTACCTGTCAGGTTGCCTTAGGTTAGGATATATAACGTTATAGACGTATATACTGTTCCATCCGAGAAGTAGGGTTCGACAGGCCAGGAATGTTGTCAAATATTGCATCCGAGGAGTTAGGTTGCCTTAGATTAGGATATACACCGTTATAGACGCATATAATGTTCCCACCGAGAAGTAGGGTTCGACACGCCAGGAATTTTGTCGAATATTACATCCCAGTTGTTACGTTGCCGTTATAGACGCATTAATGCTACCACCGAGACGTAGGGACCGACACGCCTGGAATGTTGTCAAATGTTACATCCGAGATGTTAGGTTGCCTTAGGTTAGGATATATGACGTTACAGACGTATATATTGTTCCCTCCGAGAAGTAGGGTTCGACAGGCCAGGAATGTTGTCAAATATAGCATCCGAGATGTTAGATTGCCTTAGATTACGATATCGACCGTTATAGACGCATATAATATTCCCACCGAAAAGTATGCACCGACACGCCAGGAATACTGTAAAATATTACGTCTGAGATAGTAGGTTGCCTTAGATTAGGATATACAACGTTATAGACTCATATAATGTTCCCACCGAGAAGTAGGTTCCGACACGCCTGGAATGATGTAGAATATTACATCCGAGATGTCAGGTTGCCTTAGGTTAGGATATATAACTTTATAGACGTATATACTGTTCCCTCCGAGAAGTAGGGTTCGACAGGCCAGGAATGTTGTCAAATATTGCATCCGAGATGTTAGGTTGCCTTAAGTTAGGATATATGACGTTATAGACGCATTAATGTTACCACCGAGACGTAGGGACCGACACGCCTGGAATGTTGTCAAATGTTACATCCGAGATGTTAGGTTGCCTTAGGATAGGATATATATCGTTATAGACGTTATACTGTTCCCACCGAGAGGTAGGGTTCGACAGGCCAGGAATGTTGTCAAATATTGCATCCGAGATGTTAGGTTGCCTTAGATTAGGATATATAACGTTATAGACGCATGTAATGTTACCACCGAGACGTAGGGACCGACACGCCTGGAATGTTGTCAAATGTTACATCCGAGATGTTAGGTTGCCTTATGTTAGGATATATGACGCTATAAACGTATATACTGTTCCCTCCGTGAAGTAGGGTTCGACAGGCCAGAAATGTTGTCAAACATTGCATCCGAGATGTTAGGTTGCCTTAGGTTAGGATATATAACGTTATAGACGCATGTAATGTTACCACCGAGACGTAGGGACCGACACGCCTGGAATGTTGTCAAATTTTACATGCGAGATGTTAGGTTGCCTTATGTTAGGATATATGACGCTACAAACGTATATACTGTTCCCTCCGTGAAGTAGGGTTCGACAGGCCAGGAATGTTGTCAAACATTGCATCCGAGATGTTAGGTTGCCTTAGGTTAGGATATATAACGTTATAGACGCATGTAATGTTACCACCGAGACGTAGTGACCGACGCGCCTGGAATGTTGTCAAATGTTACATCCGAGATGTTAGGTTGCCTTATGTTAGGATATATGACGCTACAAACGTATATACTGTTCCCTCCGAGACGTAGGGACCGACACGCCTGGAATGTTGTCAAATGTTACATCCGAGATGTTAGGTTGCCTTAGGTTAGGATATATGACGTTACAGACGTATATACTGTTCCCTCCGAGAAGTAGGGTTCGACAGGCCAGGAATGTTGTCAAATATTGCATCCGAGATGTTAGGTTGCCTTAGGTTAGGATATATAACGTTATAGACGCATGTAATGTTACCACCGAGACGTAGTGACCGACGCGCCTGGAATGTTGTCAAATGTTACATCCGAGATGTTAGGTTGCCTTAGGTTAGGATATATGACGTTACAGACGTATATACTGCTCCCTCCGAGAAGTAGGGTTCGACAGGCCAGGAATGTTGTCAAATATTACATCCGAGTTGTTACGTTGCCGTTATAGACGCATTAATGTTACCACCGAGATGTAGGTTCCGACACGCCGGGAATGATGTAGAATATTACATCCGACATGTCAGGTTGCCTTAGGTTGGGATATATAACGTTATAGACGTATATACTGTTCCCTCCAAGAAGTAGGGTTCGACAGGCCAGGAATGTTGTCAAATATTGCATCCGAGATGATAGGTTGCCTTAGATTAGGATATACAACGTTATAGACGCATATACTGTTCCCACCGAGAAGTAGGGTCCGACACGCCAGGAATGTTGTGAAATATTAAATCCGAGTTGTTACGTTGCCGTTATAGACGCATTAATGTTACCACCGAGACGTACGGACCGACCCGCGTGGAATGTTGTCAAATGTTACATCCGAGATGTTAGGTTGCCTTAGGTTAGGATATATATCGTTATAGACGTATATACTGTTCCCACCGAGGGGTAGGGTTCGACAGGCCAGGAATGTTGTCAAATATTGCATCCGAGATGTTAGGTTGCCTTAGGTTAGGATATATAACGTTATAGACGCATGTAATGTTACCACCGAGACGTACGGACCGACCCGCGTGGAATGTTGTCAAATGTTACATCCGAGATGTTAGGTTGCCTTAGGTTAGGATATATATCGTTATAGACGTATATACTGTTCCCACCGAGGGGTAGGGTTCGACAGGCCAGGAATGTTGTCAAATATTGCATCCGAGATGTTAGGTTGCCTTAGGTTAGGATATATAACGTTATAGACGCATTAATGTTACCACCGAGACGTAGGGACCGACACGCCTGGAATGTTGTCAAATGTTACATCCGAGATGTTAGGTTGCCTTATGTTAGGATATATGACGCTACTAACGTATATACTGTTCCCTCCGAGAAGTAGGGTTCGACAGGCCAGGAATGTTGTCAAACATTGCATCCGAGATGTTAGATTGCCTTAGTTTACGATATCGACTGTTATAGACGCATATAATATTCCCACCGAAAAGTATGCACCGACACGCCAGGAATATTGTAAAATATTACGTCTGAGATAATAGGTTGCCTTAGATTAGGATTTACAACGTTATAGACTCATATAATGTTCCCACCGAGAACTAGGGTCCGACACGCCTGGAATCATGTAGAATATTACATCCTACATGTCAGGTTGCCTTAGGTTAGGATATATAACGTTATAGACGTATATACTGTTCCCTCCGAGAAGTAGGGTTCGACAGGCCAGGAATGTTGTCAAATATTGCATCCGAGATGTTAGGTTGCCTTAGATTAGGATATATACCGTTATAGACGTATATAATGTTCCCTCCGAGAAGTAGGTTTCGACAGGCCAGGAATGTTGTCAAATATTGCATCCGAGATGTTAGGTTGCCTTAGATTATGATATACAAACGTTATAGACGCATATAATGTTCCCACCGAGATGTAGGTTCCGACACGCCTGGAATAATGTAGAATATTACATCCGACATGTCAAGTTGCCTTAGGTTAGGATATATAACGTTATAGACGTATATACTGTTCCATCCGAGAAGTAGGGTTCGACAGGCCAGGAATGTTGTCAAATATTGCATCCGAGATGTTAGGTTGCCTTAGATTAGGATATACAACGTTATAGACGCATATACTGTTCCCACCGACAAGTAGGGTCCGACACGCCAGGAATGTTGTGAAATATTAAATCCGAGTTGTTACGTTGCCGTTATAGACGCATTAATGTTACCACCGAGACGTAGGGACCGACACGCCTGGAATGTTGTCAAATGTTACATCCGAGGTGTCATGTTGCCTTAGGTTAGGATATATATCGTTATAGACGTTATACTGTTCCCACCGAGAGGTAGGGTTCGACAGGCCAGGAATGTTGTCAAATATTGCATCCGAGATGTTAGGTTGCCTTAGGTTAGGACATATAACGTTATAGACGCATGTAATGTTACCTCCGAGACGTAGGGACCGACACGTCTGGAATGTTGACAAATGTTACATCCGAGATGTTAGGTTGCCTTATGTTAGGATATATGACGCTACAAACGTATATACTGTTCCCTCCGAGAAGTTTGGTTCGACAGGCCAGGAATGTTGTCAAATAATGCATCCGACATGTTAGGTTGCCTTAGATTAGGATATACAACGTTATAGAAGCATATAATGTTCCCACCGAGAAGTAGGGTCCGACACGCCTGGAATGTTGTAGAATATTACATCCGAGATGTAAGGTTGCCTTAGGTTAGGATATATGACGTTACAGACGTATATAGTGTTCGCTCCGAGAAGTAGGGTTCGACAGGCCAGGAATGTTGTCAAATATTGCATCCGACATGTTAGGTTGCCTTAGATTATGATATATACCGTTATAGACGTATATACTGTTCCCTCCGAGAAGTAGGGTTCGACAGGCCAGGAATGTTGTCAAACATTGCATCCGAGATGTTAGATTGCCTTAGTTTACGATATCGACCGTTATAGACGCATATAATATTCCCACCGAAAAGTATGCACCGGCACGCCAGGAATATTGTAAAATATTACGTCTGAGATAATAGGTTGCCTTAGATTAGGATTTAAAACGTTATAGACTCATATAATGTTCCCACCGAGAAGTAGGGTCCGACACGCCTGGAATGATGTAGAATATTACATCCGAGATGTCAGGTTGCCTTAGGTTAGGATATATAACGTTATAGACGTATATACTGTTCCCTCCGAGAAGTAGGGTTCGACAGGCCAGGAATGTTCTCAAATATTGCATCCGAGATGTTAGGTTGCCTTAAGTTAGGATATATGCCGTTATAGACGCATTAATGTTACCACCGAGACGTAGGGACCGACACGCCTGGAATGTTGTCAAATGTTACATCCGAGATGTTAGGTTGCCTTAGGATAGGATATATATCGTTATAGACGTTATACTGTTCCCACCGAGAGGTAGGGTTCGACAGGCCAGGAATGTTGTCAAATATTGCATCCGAGATGTTAGGTTGCCTTAGGTTAGGATATATAACGTTATAGACGCATGTAATGTTACCACCGAGAAGTAGAGTCCGACACGCATGGAATGTTGTCAAATGTTACATCCGAGATGTTAGATTGCCTTAGGTTAGGATATATGACGTTACAGACGTATATAGTGTTCGCTCCGAGAAGTAGGGTTCGACAGGCCAGGAATGTTGTCAAATATTGCATCCGAGATGTTAGGTTGCCTTAGATTATGATATATACCGTTATAGACGTATATACTGTTCCCTCCGAGAAGTAGGGTTCGACAGGCCAGGAATGTTGTCAAACATTGCATCCGAGATGTTAGATTGCCTTAGTTTACGATATCGACCGTTATAGACGCATATAATATTCCCACCGCAAAGTATGCACCGGCACGCCAGGAATATTGTAAAATATTACGTCTGAGATAATAGGTTGCCTTAGATTAGGATTTACAACGTTATAGACTCATATAATGTTCCCACCGAGAAGTAGGGTCCGACACGCCTGGAATTATGTAGAATATTACATCCTACATGTCAGGTTGCCTTAGGTTAGGATATATAACGTTATAGACGTATATACTGTGTTATCCGAGAAGTAGGGTTCGACAGGCCAGGAATGTTGTCAAATATTGCATCCGAGGAGTTAGGTTGCCTTAGATTAGGATATACACCGTTATAGACGCATATAATGTTCCCACCGAGAAGTAGGGTTCGACACGCCAGGAATTTTGTCGAATATTACATCCCAGTTGTTACGTTGCCGTTATAGACGCATTAATGCTACCACCGAGACGTAGGGACCGACACGCCTGGAATGTTGTCAAATGTTACATCCGAGATGTTAGGTTGCCTTAGGTTAGGATATATGACGTTACAGACGTATATATTGTTCCCTCCGAGAAGTAGGGTTCGACAGGCCAGGAATGTTGTCAAATATAGCATCCGAGATGTTAGATTGCCTTAGATTACGATATCGACCGTTATAGACGCATATAATATTCCCACCGAAAAGTATGCACCGACACGCCAGGAATACTGTAAAATATTACGTCTGAGATAGTAGGTTGCCTTAGATTAGGATATACAACGTTATAGACTCATATAATGTTCCCACCGAGAAGTAGGTTCCGACACGCCTGGAATGATGTAGAATATTACATCCGAGATGTCAGGTTGCCTTAGGTTAGGATATATAACTTTATAGACGTATATACTGTTCCCTCCGAGAAGTAGGGTTCGACAGGCCAGGAATGTTGTCAAATATTGCATCCGAGATGTTAGGTTGCCTTAAGTTAGGATATATGACGTTATAGACGCATTAATGTTACCACCGAGACGTAGGGACCGACACGCCTGGAATGTTGTCAAATGTTACATCCGAGATGTTAGGTTGCCTTATGTTAGGATATATGACGCTATAAACGTATATACTGTTCCCTCCGTGAAGTAGGGTTCGACAGGCCAGAAATGTTGTCAAACATTGCATCCGAGATGTTAGGTTGCCTTAGGTTAGGATATATAACGTTATAGACGCATGTAATGTTACCACCGAGACGTAGGGACCGACACGCCTGGAATGTTGTCAAATTTTACATGCGAGATGTTAGGTTGCCTTATGTTAGGATATATGACGCTACAAACGTATATACTGTTCCCTCCGTGAAGTAGGGTTCGACAGGCCAGGAATGTTGTCAAACATTGCATCCGAGATGTTAGGTTGCCTTAGGTTAGGATATATAACGTTATAGACGCATGTAATGTTACCACCGAGACGAAGTGACCGACGCGCCTGGAATGTTGTCAAATGTTACATCCGAGATGTTAGGTTGCCTTATGTTAGGATATATGACGCTACAAACGTATATACTGTTCCCTCCGAGACGTAGGGACCGACACGCCTGGAA
Organism: Xylocopa violacea; assembly: GCA_963969225.1. Lineage (NCBI taxonomy): Eukaryota > Metazoa > Arthropoda > Insecta > Hymenoptera > Apidae > Xylocopa > Xylocopa violacea. The sequence goes on along the minus strand of CAXAJV010000194.1, from coordinate 201,134 downwards.
TGTTGTCAAATGTTACATCCGAGATGTTAGGTTGCCTTAGGTTAGGATATATGACGTTACAGACGTATATACTGTTCCCTCCGAGAAGTAGGGTTCGACAGGCCAGGAATGTTGTCAAATATTGCATCCGAGATGTTAGGTTGCCTTAGGTTAGGATATATAACGTTATAGACGCATGTAATGTTACCACCGAGACGTAGTGACCGACGCGCCTGGAATGTTGTCAAATGTTACATCCGAGATGTTAGGTTGCCTTAGGTTAGGATATATGACGTTACAGACGTATATACTGCTCCCTCCGAGCAGTAGGGTTCGACAGGCCAGGAATGTTGTCAAATATTACATCCGAGTTGTTACGTTGCCGTTATAGACGCATTAATGTTACCACCGAGATGTAGGTTCCGACACGCCGGGAATGATGTAGAATATTACATCCGACATGTCAGGTTGCCTTAGGTTGGGATATATAACGTTATAGACGTATATACTGTTCCCTCCAAGAAGTGGGGTTCGACAGGCCAGGAATGTTGTCAAATATTGCATCCGAGATGATAGGTTGCCTTAGATTAGGATATACAACGTTATAGACGCATATACTGTTCCCACCGAGAAGTAGGGTCCGACACGCCAGGAATGTTGTGAAATATTAAATCCGAGTTGTTACGTTGCCGTTATAGACGCATTAATGTTACCACCGAGACGTACGGACCGACCCGCGTGGAATGTTGTCAAATGTTACATCCGAGATGTTAGGTTGCCTTAGGTTAGGATATATATCGTTATAGACGTATATACTGTTCCCACCGAGGGGTAGGGTTCGACAGGCCAGGAATGTTGTCAAATATTGCATCCGAGATGTTAGGTTGCCTTAGGTTAGGATATATAACGTTATAGACGCATGTAATGTTACCACCGAGACGTAGGGACCGACACGCCTGGAATGTTGTCAAATGTTACATCCGAGATGTTAGGTTGCCTTAGGTTAGGATATATGACGTTACAGACGTATATACTGTTCCCTCCGAGAAGTAGGGTTCGACAGGCCTGGAATGTTGTCAAATATTGCATCCGAGATGTTAGGTTGCCTTAGGTTAGGATATATAACGTTATAGACGCATTAATGTTACCACCGAGACGTAGGGACCGACACGCCTGGAATGTTGTCAAATGTTACATCCGAGATGTTAGGTTGCCTTATGTTAGGATATATGACGCTACTAACGTATATACTGTTCCCTCCGAGAAGTAGGGTTCGACAGGCCAGGAATGTTGTCAAACATTGCATCCGAGATGTTAGATTGCCTTAGTTTACGATATCGACTGTTATAGACGCATATAATATTCCCACCGAAAAGTATGCACCGACACGCCAGGAATATTGTAAAATATTACGTCTGAGATAATAGGTTGCCTTAGATTAGGATTTACAACGTTATAGACTCATATAATGTTCCCACCGAGAACTAGGGTCCGACACGCCTGGAATTATGTAGAATATTACATCCTACATGTCAGGTTGCCTTAGGTTAGGATATATAACGTTATAGACGTATATACTGTTCCCTCCGAGAAGTAGGGTTCGACAGGCCAGGAATGTTGTCAAATATTGCATCCGAGATGTTAGGTTGCCTTAGATTAGGATATATACCGTTATAGACGTATATAATGTTCCCTCCGAGAAGTAGGTTTCGACAGGCCAGGAATGTTGTCAAATATTGCATCCGAGATGTTAGGTTGCCTTAGATTATGATATACAAACGTTATAGACGCATATAATGTTCCCACCGAGATGTAGGTTCCGACACGCCTGGAATAAGGTAGAATATTACATCCGACATGTCAGGTTGCCTTAGGTTAGGATATATAACGTTATAGACGCATATAATATTCCCACCGCAAAGTATGCACCGGCACGCCAGGAATATTGTAAAATATTACGTCTGAGATAATAGGTTGCCTTAGATTAGGATTTACAACGTTATAGACTCATATAATGTTCCCACCGAGAAGTAGGGTCCGACACGCCTGGAATTATGTAGAATATTACATCCTACATGTCAGGTTGCCTTAGGTTAGTATATATAACGTTATAGACGTATATACTGTTCCATCCGAGAAGTAGGGTTCGACAGGCCAGGAATGTTGTCAAATATTGCATCCGAGGAGTTAGGTTGCCTTAGATTAGGATATACACCGTTATAGACGCATATAATGTTCCCACCGAGAAGTAGGGTTCGACACGCCAGGAATTTTGTCGAATATTACATCCCAGTTGTTACGTTGCCGTTATAGACGCATTAATGCTACCACCGAGACGTAGGGACCGACACGCCTGGAATGTTGTCAAATGTTACATCCGAGATGTTAGGTTGCCTTAGGTTAGGATATATGACGTTACAGACGTATATATTGTTCCCTCCGAGAAGTAGGGTTCGACAGGCCAGGAATGTTGTCAAATATAGCATCCGAGATGTTAGATTGCCTTAGATTACGATATCGACCGTTATAGACGCATATAATATTCCCACCGAAAAGTATGCACCGACACGCCAGGAATACTGTAAAATATTACGTCTGAGATAGTAGGTTGCCTTAGATTAGGATATACAACGTTATAGACTCATATAATGTTCCCACCGAGAAGTAGGTTCCGACACGCCTGGAATGATGTAGAATATTACATCCGAGATGTCAGGTTGCCTTAGGTTAGGATATATAACTTTATAGACGTATATACTGTTCCCTCCGAGAAGTAGGGTTCGACAGGCCAGGAATGTTGTCAAATATTGCATCCGAGATGTTAGGTTGCCTTAAGTTAGGATATATGACGTTATAGACGCATTAATGTTACCACCGAGACGTAGGGACCGACACGCCTGGAATGTTGTCAAATGTTACATCCGAGATGTTAGGTTGCCTTAGGATAGGATATATATCGTTATAGACGTTATACTGTTCCCACCGAGAGGTAGGGTTCGACAGGCCAGGAATGTTGTCAAATATTGCATCCGAGATGTTAGGTTGCCTTAGATTAGGATATATAACGTTATAGACGCATGTAATGTTACCACCGAGACGTAGGGACCGACACGCCTGGAATGTTGTCAAATGTTACATCCGAGATGTTAGGTTGCCTTATGTTAGGATATATGACGCTATAAACGTATATACTGTTCCCTCCGTGAAGTAGGGTTCGACAGGCCAGAAATGTTGTCAAACATTGCATCCGAGATGTTAGGTTGCCTTAGGTTAGGATATATAACGTTATAGACGCATGTAATGTTACCACCGAGACGTAGGGACCGACACGCCTGGAATGTTGTCAAATTTTACATGCGAGATGTTAGGTTGCCTTATGTTAGGATATATGACGCTACAAACGTATATCCTGTTCCCTCCGTGAAGTAGGGTTCGACAGGCCAGGAATGTTGTCAAACATTGCATCCGAGATGTTAGGTTGCCTTAGGTTAGGATATATAACGTTATAGACGCATGTAATGTTACCACCGAGACGTAGTGACCGACGCGCCTGGAATGTTGTCAAATGTTACATCCGAGATGTTAGGTTGCCTTATGTTAGGATATATGACGCTACAAACGTATATACTGTTCCCTCCGAGACGTAGGGACCGACACGCCTGGAATGTTGTCAAATGTTACATCCGAGATGTTAGGTTGCCTTAGGTTAGGATATATGACGTTACAGACGTATATACTGTTCCCTCCGAGAAGTAGGGTTCGACAGGCCAGGAATGTTGTCAAATATTGCATCCGAGATGTTAGGTTGCCTTAGGTTAGGATATATAACGTTATAGACGCATGTAATGTTACCACCGAGACGTAGTGACCGACGCGCCTGGAATGTTGTCAAATGTTACATCCGAGATGTTAGGTTGCCTTAGGTTAGGATATATGACGTTACAGACGTATATACTGCTCCCTCCGAGAGGTAGGGTTCGACAGGCCAGGAATGTTGTCAAATATTACATCCGAGTTGTTACGTTGCCGTTATAGACGCATTAATGTTACCACCGAGATGTAGGTTCCGACACGCCGGGAATGATGTAGAATATTACATCCGACATGTCAGGTTGCCTTAGGTTGGGATATATAACGTTATAGACGTATATACTGTTCCCTCCAAGAAGTAGGGTTCGACAGGCCAGGAATGTTGTCAAATATTGCATCCGAGATGATAGGTTGCCTTAGATTAGGATATACAACGTTATAGACGCATATACTGTTCCCACCGAGAAGTAGGGTCCGACACGCCAGGAATGTTGTGAAATATTAAATCCGAGTTGTGACGTTGCCGTTATAGACGCATTAATGTTACCACCGAGACGTACGGACCGACCCGCGTGGAATGTTGTCAAATGTTACATCCGAGATGTTAGGTTGCCTTAGGTTAGGATATATGACGTTACAGACGTATATACTGCTCCCTCCGAGAAGTAGGGTTCGACAGGCCAGGAATGTTGTCAAATATTACATCCGAGTTGTTACGTTGCCGTTATAGACGCATTAATGTTACCACCGAGATGTAGGGTCCGACACGCCTGGAATGATGTAGAATATTACATCCGACTTGTCAGGTTGCCTTAGGTTAGGATATATAACGTTATAGACGTATATACTGTTCCCTCCGAGAAGTAGGGTTCGACAGGCCAGGAATGTTGTCAAATATTGCATCCGAGATGTTAGGTTGCCTTAGATTAGGATATATACCGTTATAGACGTATATAATGTTCCCTCCGAGAAGTAGGTTTCGACAGGCCAGGAATGTTGTCAAATATTGCATCCGAGATGTTAGGTTGCCTTAGATTATGATATACATCGTTATAGACGCATATAATGTTCCCACCGAGATGTAGGTTCCGACACGCCTGGAATAATGTAGAATATTACATCCGACATGTCAGGTTGCCTTAGGTTAGGATATATAACGTTATCGACGTATATACTGTTCCATCCGAGAAGTAGGGTTCGACAGGCCAGGAATGTTGTCAAATATTGCATCCGAGATGTTAGGTTGCCTTAGATTAGGATATACAACGTTATAGACGCATATACTGTTCCCACCGAAAAGTAGGGTCCGACACGCCAGGAATGTTGTGAAATATTAAATCCGAGTTGTTACGTTGCCGTTATAGACGCATTAATGTTACCACCGAGACGTAGGGACCGACACGCCTGGAATGTTGTCAAATGTTACATCCGAGGTGTCATGTTGCCTTAGGTTAGGATATATATCGTTATAGACGTTATACTGTTCCCACCGAGAGGTAGGGTTCGACAGGCCAGGAATGTTGTCAAATATTGCATCCGAGATGTTAGGTTGCCTTAGGTTAGGACATATAACGTTATAGACGCATGTAATGTTACCTCCGAGACGTAGGGACCGACACGTCTGGAATGTTGACAGAAGGTTACATCCGAGATGTTAGGTTGCCTTATGTTAGGATATATGACGCTACAAACGTATATACTGTTCCCTCCGAGAAGTTTGGTTCGACAAGCCAGGAATGTTGTCAAATAATGCATCCGAGATGTTAGGTTGCCTTAGATTAGGATATACAACGTTATAGACGCATATAATGTTCCCACCGAGAAGTAGGGTCCGACACGCCTGGAATGTTGTAGAATATTACATCCGAGATGTAAGGTTGCCTTAGGTTAGGATATATGACGTTACAGACGTATATAGTGTTCGCTCCGAGAAGTAGGGTTCGACAGGCCAGGAATGTTGTCAAATATTGCATCCGACATGTTAGGTTGCCTTAGATTATGATATATACCGTTATAGACGTATATACTGTTCCCTCCGAGAAGTAGGGTTCGACAGGCCAGGAATGTTGTCAAACATTGCATCCGAGATGTTAGATTGCCTTAGTTTACGATATCGACCGTTATAGACGCATATGATATTCCCACCGAAAAGTATGCACCGGCACGCCAGGAATATTGTAAAATATTACGTCTGAGATAATAGGTTGCCTTAGATTAGGATTTACAACGTTATAGACTCATATAATGTTCCCACCGAGAAGTAGGGTCCGACACGCCTGGAATGATGTAGAATATTACATCCGAGATGTCAGGTTGCCTTAGGTTAGGATATATAACGTTATAGACGTATATACTGTTCCCTCCGAGAAGTAGGGTTCGACAGGCCAGGAATGTTGTCAAATATTGCATCCGAGATGTTAGGTTGCCTTAAGTTAGGATATATGACGTTATAGACGCATTAATGTTACCACCGAGACGTAGGGACCGACACGCCTGGAATGTTGTCAAATGTTACATCCGAGATGTTAGGTTGCCTTAGGATAGGATATATATCGTTATAGACGTTATACTGTTCCCACCGAGAGGTAGGGTTCGACAGGCCAGGAATGTTGTCAAATATTGCATCCGAGATGTTAGGTTGCCTTAGATTAGGATATATAACGTTATAGACGCATGTAATGTTACCACCGAGACGTAGGGACCGACACGCCTGGAATGTTGTCAAATGTTACATCCGAGATGTTAGGTTGCCTTATGTTAGGATATATGACGCTACAAACGTATATACTGTTCCCTCCGTGAATTAGGGTTCGACAGGCCAGGAATGTTGTCAAACATTGCATCCGAGATGTTAGGTTGCCTTAGGTTAGGATATATAACATTATAGACGCATGTAATGTTACCACCGAGACGTAGTGACCGACGCGCCTGGAATGTTGTCAAATGTTACATCCGAGATGTTAGGTTGCCTTAGGTTAGGATATATGACGTTACAGACGTATATACTGCTCCCTCCGAGAAGTAGGGTTCGACAGGCCAGGAATGTTGTCAAATATTGCATCCGAGATGTTAGGTTGCCTTAGATTATGATATATACCGTTATAGACGTATATACTGTTCCCTCCGAGAAGTAGGGTTCGACAGGCCAGGAATGTTGTCAAACATTGCATCCGAGATGTTAGATTGCCTTAGTTTACGATATCGACCGTTATAGACGCATATAATATTCCCACCGAAAAGTATGCACCGGCACGCCAGGAATATTGTAAAATATTACGTCTGAGATAATAGGTTGCCTTAGATTAGAATTTACAACGTTATAGACTCATATAATGTTCCCACCGAGAAGTAGGGTCCGACACGCCTGGAATTATGTAGAATATTACATCCTACATGTCAGGTTGCCTTAGGTTAGGATATATAACGTTATAGACGTATATACTGTTCCATCCGAGAAGTAGGGTTCGACAGGCCAGGAATGTTGTCAAATATTGCATCCGAGAAGTTAGGTTGCCTTAGATTAGGATATACACCGTTATAGACGCATATAATGTTCCCACCGAGAAGTAGGGTTCGACACGCCAGGAATTTTGTCGAATATTACATCCCAGTTGTTACGTTGCCGTTATAGACGCATTAATGCTACCACCGAGACGTAGGGACCGACACGCCTGGAATGTTGTCAAATGTTACATCCGAGATGTTAGGTTGCCTTAGGTTAGGATATATGACGTTACAGACGTATATATTGTTCCCTCCGAGAAGTAGGGTTCGACAGGCCAGGAATGTTGTCAAATATAGCATCCGAGATGTTAGATTGCCTTAGATTACGATATCGACCGTTATAGACGCATATAATATTCCCACCGAAAAGTATGCACCGACACGCCAGGAATACTGTAAAATATTACGTCTGAGATAGTAGGTTGCCTTAGATTAGGATATACAACGTTATAGACTCATATAATGTTCCCACCGAGAAGTAGGTTCCGACACGCCTGGAATGTTGTCAAATGTTACATCCGAGATGTTAGGTTGCCTTAGGTTAGGATATATATCGTTATAGACGTATATACTGTTCCCACCGAGGGGTAGGGTTCGACAGGCCAGGAATGTTGTCAAATATTGCATCCGAGATGTTAGGTTGCCTTAGGTTAGGATATATAACGTTATAGACGCATGTAATGTTACCACCGAGACGTAGGGACCGACACGCCTGGAATGTTGTCAAATGTTACATCCGAGATGTTAGGTTGCCTTAGGTTAGGATATATATCGTTATAGACGTATATACTGTTCCCTCCAAGAAGTAGGGTTCGACAGGCCAGGAATGTTGTCAAATATTGCATCCGAGATGATAGGTTGCCTTAGATTAGGATATACAACGTTATAGACGCATATACTGTTCCCACCGAGAAGTAGGGTCCGACACGCCAGGAATGTTGTGAAATATTAAATCCGAGTTGTTACGTTGCCGTTATAGACGCATTAATGTTACCACCGAGACGTACGGACCGACCCGCGTGGAATGTTGTCAAATGTTACATCCGAGATGTTAGGTTGCCTTAGGTTAGGATATATATCGTTATAGACGTATATACTGTTCCCACCGAGGGGTAGGGTTCGACAGGCCAGGAATGTTGTCAAATATTGCATCCGAGATGTTAGGTTGCCTTAGGTTAGGATATATAACGTTATAGACGCATGTAATGTTACCACCGAGACGTAGGGACCGACACGCCTGGAATGTTGTCAAATGTTACATCCGAGATGTTAGGTTGCCTTAGGTTAGGATATATGACGTTACAGACGTATATACTGTTCCCTCCGAGAAGTAGGGTTCGACAGGCCTGGAATGTTGTCAAATATTGCATCCGAGATGTTAGGTTGCCTTAGGTTAGGATATATAACGTTATAGACGCATTAATGTTACCACCGAGACGTAGGGACCGACACGCCTGGAATGTTGTCAAATGTTACATCCGAGATGTTAGGTTGCCTTATGTTAGGATATATGACGCTACTAACGTATATACTGTTCCCTCCGAGAAGTAGGGTTCGACAGGCCAGGAATGTTGTCAAACATTGCATCCGAGATGTTAGATTGCCTTAGTTTACGATATCGACTGTTATAGACGCATATAATATTCCCACCGAAAAGTATGCACCGACACGCCAGGAATATTGTAAAATATTACGTCTGAGATAATAGGTTGCCTTAGATTAGGATTTACAACGTTATAGACTCATATAATGTTCCCACCGAGAACTAGGGTCCGACACGCCTGGAATTATGTAGAATATTACATCCTACATGTCAGGTTGCCTTAGGTTAGGATATATAACGTTATAGACGTATATACTGTTCCCTCCGAGAAGTAGGGTTCGACAGGCCAGGAATGTTGTCAAATATTGCATCCGAGATGTTAGGTTGCCTTAGATTAGGATATATACCGTTATAGACGTATATAATGTTCCCTCCGAGAAGTAGGTTTCGACAGGCCAGGAATGTTGTCAAATATTGCATCCGAGATGTTAGGTTGCCTTAGATTATGATATACAAACGTTATAGACGCATATAATGTTCCCACCGAGATGTAGGTTCCGACACGCCTGGAATAATGTAGAATATTACATCCGACATGTCAGGTTGCCTTAGGTTAGGATATATAACGTTATAGACGCATATAATATTCCCACCGCAAAGTATGCACCGGCACGCCAGGAATATTGTAAAATATTACGTCTGAGATAATAGGTTGCCTTAGATTAGGATTTACAACGTTATAGACTCATATAATGTTCCCACCGAGAAGTAGGGTCCGACACGCCTGGAATTATGTAGAATATTACATCCTACATGTCAGGTTGCCTTAGGTTAGTATATATAACGTTATAGACGTATATACTGTTCCATCCGAGAAGTAGGGTTCGACAGGCCAGGAATGTTGTCAAATATTGCATCCGAGGAGTTAGGTTGCCTTAGATTAGGATATACACCGTTATAGACGCATATAATGTTCCCACCGAGAAGTAGGGTTCGACACGCCAGGAATTTTGTCGAATATTACATCCCAGTTGTTACGTTGCCGTTATAGACGCATTAATGCTACCACCGAGACGTAGGGACCGACACGCCTGGAATGTTGTCAAGTGTTACATCCGAGATGTTAGGTTGCCTTAGGTTAGGATATATGACGTTACAGACGTATATATTGTTCCCTCCGAGAAGTAGGGTTCGACAGGCCAGGAATGTTGTCAAATATAGCATCCGAGATGTTAGATTGCCTTAGATTACGATATCGACCGTTATAGACGCATATAATATTCCCACCGAAAAGTATGCACCGACACGCCAGGAATACTGTAAAATATTACGTCTGAGATAGTAGGTTGCCTTAGATTAGGATATACAACGTTATAGACTCATATAATGTTCCCACCGAGAAGTAGGTTCCGACACGCCTGGAATGATGTAGAATATTACATCCGAGATGTCAGGTTGCCTTAGGTTAGGATATATAACTTTATAGACGTATATACTGTTCCCTCCGAGAAGTAGGGTTCGACAGGCCAGGAATGTTGTCAAATATTGCATCCGAGATGTTAGGTTGCCTTAAGTTAGGATATATGACGTTATAGACGCATTAATGTTACCACCGAGACGTAGGGACCGACACGCCTGGAATGTTGTCAAATGTTACATCCGAGATGTTAGGTTGCCTTAGGATAGGATATATATCGTTATAGACGATATACTGTTCCCACCGAGAGGTAGGGTTCGACAGGCCAGGAATGTTGTCAAATATTGCATCCGAGATGTTAGGTTGCCTTAGATTAGGATATATAACGTTATAGACGCATGTAATGTTACCACCGAGACGTAGGGACCGACACGCCTGGAATGTTGTCAAATGTTACATACGAGATGTTAGGTTGCCTTATGTTAGGATATATGACGCTATAAACGTATATACTGTTCCCTCCGTGAAGTAGGGTTCGACAGGCCAGAAATGTTGTCAAACATTGCATCCGAGATGTTAGGTTGCCTTAGGTTAGGATATATAACGTTATAGACGCATGTAATGTTACCACCGAGACGTAGGGACCGACACGCCTGGAATGTTGTCAAATTTTACATGCGAGATGTTAGGTTGCCTTATGTTAGGATATATGACGCTACAAACGTATATCCTGTTCCCTCCGTGAAGTAGGGTTCGACAGGCCAGGAATGTTGTCAAACATTGCATCCGAGATGTTAGGTTGCCTTAGGTTAGGATATATAACGTTATAGACGCATGTAATGTTACCACCGAGACGTAGTGACCGACGCGCCTGGAATGTTGTCAAATGTTACATCCGAGATGTTAGGTTGCCTTATGTTAGGATATATGACGCTACAAACGTATATACTGTTCCCTCCGAGACGTAGGGACCGACACGCCTGGAATGTTGTCAAATGTTACATCCGAGATGTTAGGTTGCCTTAGGTTAGGATATATGACGTTACAGACGTATATACTGTTCCCTCCGAGAAGTAGGGTTCGACAGGCCAGGAATGTTGTCAAATATTGCATCCGAGATGTTAGGTTGCCTTAGGTTAGGATATATAACGTTATAGACGCATGTAATGTTACCACCGAGACGTAGTGACCGACGCGCCTGGAATGTTGTCAAATGTTACATCCGAGATGTTAGGTTGCCTTAGGTTAGGATATATGACGTTACAGACGTATATACTGCTCCCTCCGAGAAGTAGGGTTCGACAGGCCAGGAATGTTGTCAAATATTACATCCGAGTTGTTACGTTGCCGTTATAGACGCATTAATGTTACCACCGAGATGTAGGTTCCGACACGCCGGGAATGATGTAGAATATTACATCCGACATGTCAGGTTGCCTTAGGTTGGGATATATAACGTTATAGACGTATATACTGTTCCCTCCAAGAAGTAGGGTTCGACAGGCCAGGAATGTTGTCAAATATTGCATCCGAGATGATAGTTTGCCTTAGATTAGGATATACAACGTTATAGACGCATATACTGTTCCCACCGAGAAGTAGGGTCCGACACGCCAGGAATGTTGTGAAATATTAAATCCGAGTTGTGACGTTGCCGTTATAGACGCATTAATGTTACCACCGAGACGTACGGACCGACCCGCGTGGAATGTTGTCAAATGTTACATCCGAGATGTTAGGTTGCCTTAGGTTAGGATATATGACGTTACAGACGTATATACTGCTCCCTCCGAGAAGTAGGGTTCGACAGGCCAGGAATGTTGTCAAATATTACATCCGAGTTGTTACGTTGCCGTTATAGACGCATTAATGTTACCACCGAGATGTAGGGTCCGACACGCCTGGAATGATGTAGAATATTACATCCGACTTGTCAGGTTGCCTTAGGTTAGGATATATAACGTTATAGACGTATATACTGTTCCCTCCGAGAAGTAGGGTTCGACAGGCCAGGAATGTTGTCAAATATTGCATCCGAGATGTTAGGTTGCCTTAGATTAGGATATATACCGTTATAGACGTATATAATGTTCCCTCCGAGAAGTAGGTTTCGACAGGCCAGGAATGTTGTCAAATATTGCATCCGAGATGTTAGGTTGCCTTAGATTATGATATACATCGTTATAGACGCATATAATGTTCCCACCGAGATGTAGGTTCCGACACGCCTGGAATAATGTAGAATATTACATCCGACATGTCAGGTTGCCTTAGGTTAGGATATATAACGTTATCGACGTATATACTGTTCCATCCGAGAAGTAGGGTTCGACAGGCCAGGAATGTTGTCAAATATTGCATCCGAGATGTTAGGTTGCCTTAGATTAGGATATACAACGTTATAGACGCATATACTGTTCCCACCGAAAAGTAGGGTCCGACACGCCAGGAATGTTGTGAAATATTAAATCCGAGTTGTTACGTTGCCGTTATAGACGCATTAATGTTACCACCGAGACGTAGGGACCGACACGCCTGGAATGTTGTCAAATGTTACATCCGAGGTGTCATGTTGCCTTAGGTTAGGATATATATCGTTATAGACGTTATACTGTTCCCACCGAGAGGTAGGGTTCGACAGGCCAGGAATGTTGTCAAATATTGCATCCGAGATGTTAGGTTGCCTTAGGTTAGGACATATAACGTTATAGACGCATGTAATGTTACCTCCGAGACGTAGGGACCGACACGTCTGGAATGTTGACAGAAGGTTACATCCGAGATGTTAGGTTGCCTTATGTTAGGATATATGACGCTACAAACGTATATACTGTTCCCTCCGAGAAGTTTGGTTCGACAAGCCAGGAATGTTGTCAAATAATGCATCCGAGATGTTAGGTTGCCTTAGATTAGGATATACAACGTTATAGACGCATATAATGTTCCCACCGAGAAGTAGGGTCCGACACGCCTGGAATGTTGTAGAATATTACATCCGAGATGTAAGGTTGCCTTAGGTTAGGATATATGACGTTACAGACGTATATAGTGTTCGCTCCGAGAAGTAGGGTTCGACAGGCCAGGAATGTTGTCAAATATTGCATCCGACATGTTAGGTTGCCTTAGATTATGATATATACCGTTATAGACGTATATACTGTTCCCTCCGAGAAGTAGGGTTCGACAGGCCAGGAATGTTGTCAAACATTGCATCCGAGATGTTAGATTGCCTTAGTTTACGATATCGACCGTTATAGACGCATATGATATTCCCACCGAAAAGTATGCACCGGCACGCCAGGAATATTGTAAAATATTACGTCTGAGATAATAGGTTGCCTTAGATTAGGATTTACAACGTTATAGACTCATATAATGTTCCCACCGAGAAGTAGGGTCCGACACGCCTGGAATGATGTAGAATATTACATCCGAGATGTCAGGTTGCCTTAGGTTAGGATATATAACGTTATAGACGTATATACTGTTCCCTCCGAGAAGTAGGGTTCGACAGGCCAGGAATGTTGTCAAATATTGCATCCGAGATGTTAGGTTGCCTTAAGTTAGGATATATGACGTTATAGACGCATTAATGTTACCACCGAGACGTAGGGACCGACACGCCTGGAATGTTGTCAAATGTTACATCCGAGATGTTAAGTTGCCTTAGGATAGGATATATATCGTTATAGACGTTATACTGTTCCCACCGAGAGGTAGGGTTCGACAGGCCAGGAATGTTGTCAAATATTGCATCCGAGATGTTAGGTTGCCTTAGATTAGGATATATAACGTTATAGACGCATGTAATGTTACCACCGAGACGTAGGGACCGACACGCCTGGAATGTTGTCAAATGTTACATCCGAGATGTTAGGTTGCCTTATGTTAGGATATATGACGCTACAAACGTATATACTGTTCCCTCCGTGAATTAGGGTTCGACAGGCCAGGAATGTTGTCAAACATTGCATCCGAGATGTTAGGTTGCCTTAGGTTAGGATATATAACATTATAGACGCATGTAATGTTACCACCGAGACGTAGTGACCGACGCGCCTGGAATGTTGTCAAATGTTACATCCGAGATGTTAGGTTGCCTTAGGTTAGGATATATGACGTTACAGACGTATATACTGCTCCCTCCGAGAAGTAGGGTTCGACAGGCCAGGAATGTTGTCAAATATTGCATCCGAGATGTTAGGTTGCCTTAGATTATGATATATACCGTTATAGACGTATATACTGTTCCCTCCGAGAAGTAGGGTTCGACAGGCCAGGAATGTTGTCAAACATTGCATCCGAGATGTTAGATTGCCTTAGTTTACGATATCGACCGTTATAGACGCATATGATATTCCCACCGAAAAGTATGCACCGGCACGCCAGGAATATTGTAAAATATTACGTCTGAGATAATAGGTTGCCTTAGATTAGAATTTACAACGTTATAGACTCATATAATGTTCCCACCGAGAAGTAGGGTCCGACACGCCTGGAATTATGTAGAATATTACATCCTACATGTCAGGTTGCCTTAGGTTAGGATATATAACGTTATAGACGTATATACTGTTCCATCCGAGAAGTAGGGTTCGACAGGCCAGGAATGTTGTCAAATATTGCATCCGAGAAGTTAGGTTGCCTTAGATTAGGATATACACCGTTATAGACGCATATAATGTTCCCACCGAGAAGTAGGGTTCGACACGCCAGGAATTTTGTCGAATATTACATCCCAGTTGTTACGTTGCCGTTATAGACGCATTAATGCTACCACCGAGACGTAGGGACCGACACGCCTGGAATGTTGTCAAATGTTACATCCGAGATGTTAGGTTGCCTTAGGTTAGGATATATATCGTTATAGACGTATATACTGTTCCCACCGAGGGGTAGGGTTCGACAGGCCAGGAATGTTGTCAAATATTGCATCCGAGATGTTAGGTTGCCTTAGGTTAGGATATATAACGTTATAGACGCATGTAATGTTACCACCGAGACGTAGGGACCGACACGCCTGGAATGTTGTCAAATGTTACATCCGAGATGTTAGGTTGCCTTAGGTTAGGATATATATCGTTATAGACGTATATACTGTTCCCTCCAAGAAGTAGGGTTCGACAGGCCAGGAATGTTGTCAAATATTGCATCCGAGATGATAGGTTGCCTTAGATTAGGATATACAACGTTATAGACGCATATACTGTTCCCACCGAGAAGTAGGGTCCGACACGCCAGGAATGTTGTGAAATATTAAATCCGAGTTGTTACGTTGCCGTTATAGACGCATTAATGTTACCACCGAGACGTACGGACCGACCCGCGTGGAATGTTGTCAAATGTTACATCCGAGATGTTAGGTTGCCTTAGGTTAGGATATATATCGTTATAGACGTATATACTGTTCCCACCGAGGGGTAGGGTTCGACAGGCCAGGAATGTTGTCAAATATTGCATCCGAGATGTTAGGTTGCCTTAGGTTAGGATATATAACGTTATAGACGCATGTAATGTTACCACCGAGACGTAGGGACCGACACGCCTGGAATGTTGTCAAATGTTACATCCGAGATGTTAGGTTGCCTTAGGTTAGGATATATGACGTTACAGACGTATATACTGTTCCCTCCGAGAAGTAGGGTTCGACAGGCCTGGAATGTTGTCAAATATTGCATCCGAGATGTTAGGTTGCCTTAGGTTAGGATATATAACGTTATAGACGCATTAATGTTACCACCGAGACGTAGGGACCGACACGCCTGGAATGTTGTCAAATGTTACATCCGAGATGTTAGGTTGCCTTATGTTAGGATATATGACGCTACTAACGTATATACTGTTCCCTCCGAGAAGTAGGGTTCGACAGGCCAGGAATGTTGTCAAACATTGCATCCGAGATGTTAGATTGCCTTAGTTTACGATATCGACTGTTATAGACGCATATAATATTCCCACCGAAAAGTATGCACCGACACGCCAGGAATATTGTAAAATATTACGTCTGAGATAATAGGTTGCCTTAGATTAGGATTTACAACGTTATAGACTCATATAATGTTCCCACCGAGAACTAGGGTCCGACACGCCTGGAATTATGTAGAATATTACATCCTACATGTCAGGTTGCCTTAGGTTAGGATATATAACGTTATAGACGTATATACTGTTCCCTCCGAGAAGTAGGGTTCGACAGGCCAGGAATGTTGTCAAATATTGCATCCGAGATGTTAGGTTGCCTTAGATTAGGATATATACCGTTATAGACGTATATAATGTTCCCTCCGAGAAGTAGGTTTCGACAGGCCAGGAATGTTGTCAAATATTGCATCCGAGATGTTAGGTTGCCTTAGATTATGATATACAAACGTTATAGACGCATATAATGTTCCCACCGAGATGTAGGTTCCGACACGCCTGGAATAATGTAGAATATTACATCCGACATGTCAGGTTGCCTTAGGTTAGGATATATAACGTTATAGACGCATATAATATTCCCACCGCAAAGTATGCACCGGCACGCCAGGAATATTGTAAAATATTACGTCTGAGATAATAGGTTGCCTTAGATTAGGATTTACAACGTTATAGACTCATATAATGTTCCCACCGAGAAGTAGGGTCCGACACGCCTGGAATTATGTAGAATATTACATCCTACATGTCAGGTTGCCTTAGGTTAGTATATATAACGTTATAGACGTATATACTGTTCCATCCGAGAAGTAGGGTTCGACAGGCCAGGAATGTTGTCAAATATTGCATCCGAGGAGTTAGGTTGCCTTAGATTAGGATATACACCGTTATAGACGCATATAATGTTCCCACCGAGAAGTAGGGTTCGACACGCCAGGAATTTTGTCGAATATTACATCCCAGTTGTTACGTTGCCGTTATAGACGCATTAATGCTACCACCGAGACGTAGGGACCGACACGCCTGGAATGTTGTCAAGTGTTACATCCGAGATGTTAGGTTGCCTTAGGTTAGGATATATGACGTTACAGACGTATATATTGTTCCCTCCGAGAAGTAGGGTTCGACAGGCCAGGAATGTTGTCAAATATAGCATCCGAGATGTTAGATTGCCTTAGATTACGATATCGACCGTTATAGACGCATATAATATTCCCACCGAAAAGTATGCACCGACACGCCAGGAATACTGTAAAATATTACGTCTGAGATAGTAGGTTGCCTTAGATTAGGATATACAACGTTATAGACTCATATAATGTTCCCACCGAGAAGTAGGTTCCGACACGCCTGGAATGATGTAGAATATTACATCCGAGATGTCAGGTTGCCTTAGGTTAGGATATATAACTTTATAGACGTATATACTGTTCCCTCCGAGAAGTAGGGTTCGACAGGCCAGGAATGTTGTCAAATATTGCATCCGAGATGTTAGGTTGCCTTAAGTTAGGATATATGACGTTATAGACGCATTAATGTTACCACCGAGACGTAGGGACCGACACGCCTGGAATGTTGTCAAATGTTACATCCGAGATGTTAGGTTGCCTTAGGATAGGATATATATCGTTATAGACGTTATACTGTTCCCACCGAGAGGTAGGGTTCGACAGGCCAGGAATGTTGTCAAATATTGCATCCGAGATGTTAGGTTGCCTTAGATTAGGATATATAACGTTATAGACGCATGTAATGTTACCACCGAGACGTAGGGACCGACACGCCTGGAATGTTGTCAAATGTTACATCCGAGATGTTAGGTTGCCTTATGTTAGGATATATGACGCTATAAACGTATATACTGTTCCCTCCGTGAAGTAGGGTTCGACAGGCCAGAAATGTTGTCAAACATTGCATCCGAGATGTTAGGTTGCCTTAGGTTAGGATATATAACGTTATAGACGCATGTAATGTTACCACCGAGACGTAGGGACCGACACGCCTGGAATGTTGTCAAATTTTACATGCGAGATGTTAGGTTGCCTTATGTTAGGATATATGACGCTACAAACGTATATCCTGTTCCCTCCGTGAAGTAGGGTTCGACAGGCCAGGAATGTTGTCAAACATTGCATCCGAGATGTTAGGTTGCCTTAGGTTAGGATATATAACGTTATAGACGCATGTAATGTTACCACCGAGACGTAGTGACCGACGCGCCTGGAATGTTGTCAAATGTTACATCCGAGATGTTAGGTTGCCTTATGTTAGGATATATGACGCTACAAACGTATATACTGTTCCCTCCGAGACGTAGGGACCGACACGCCTGGAATGTTGTCAAATGTTACATCCGAGATGTTAGGTTGCCTTAGGTTAGGATATATGACGTTACAGACGTATATACTGTTCCCTCCGAGAAGTAGGGTTCGACAGGCCAAGAATGTTGTCAAATATTGCATCCGAGATGTTAGGTTGCCTTAGGTTAGGATATATAACGTTATAGACGCATGTAATGTTACCACCGAGACGTAGTGACCGACGCGCCTGGAATGTTGTCAAATGTTACATCCGAGATGTTAGGTTGCCTTAGGTTAGGATATATGACGTTACAGACGTATATACTGCTCCCTCCGAGAAGTAGGGTTCGACAGGCCAGGAATGTTGTCAAATATTACATCCGAGTTGTTACGTTGCCGTTATAGACGCATTAATGTTACCACCGAGATGTAGGTTCCGACACGCCGGGAATGATGTAGAATATTACATCCGACATGTCAGGTTGCCTTAGGTTGGGATATATAACGTTATAGACGTATATACTGTTCCCTCCAAGAAGTAGGGTTCGACAGGCCAGGAATGTTGTCAAATATTGCATCCGAGATGATAGGTTGCCTTAGATTAGGATATACAACGTTATAGACGCATATACTGTTCCCACCGAGAAGTAGGGTCCGACACGCCAGGAATGTTGTGAAATATTAAATCCGAGTTGTGACGTTGCCGTTATAGACGCATTAATGTTACCACCGAGACGTACGGACCGACCCGCGTGGAATGTTGTCAAATGTTACATCCGAGATGTTAGGTTGCCTTAGGTTAGGATATATGACGTTACAGACGTATATACTGCTCCCTCCGAGAAGTAGGGTTCGACAGGCCAGGAATGTTGTCAAATATTACATCCGAGTTGTTACGTTGCCGTTATAGACGCATTAATGTTACCACCGAGATGTAGGGTCCGACACGCCTGGAATGATGTAGAATATTACATCCGACTTGTCAGGTTGCCTTAGGTTAGGATATATAACGTTATAGACGTATATACTGTTCCCTCCGAGAAGTAGGGTTCGACAGGCCAGGAATGTTGTCAAATATTGCATCCGAGATGTTAGGTTGCCTTAGATTAGGATATATACCGTTATAGACGTATATAATGTTCCCTCCGAGAAGTAGGTTTCGACAGGCCAGGAATGTTGTCAAATATTGCATCCGAGATGTTAGGTTGCCTTAGATTATGATATACATCGTTATAGACGCATATAATGTTCCCACCGAGATGTAGGTTCCGACACGCCTGGAATAATGTAGAATATTACATCCGACATGTCAGGTTGCCTTAGGTTAGGATATATAACGTTATCGACGTATATACTGTTCCATCCGAGAAGTAGGGTTCGACAGGCCAGGAATGTTGTCAAATATTGCATCCGAGATGTTAGGTTGCCTTAGATTAGGATATACAACGTTATAGACGCATATACTGTTCCCACCGACAAGTAGGGTCCGACACGCCAGGAATGTTGTGAAATATTAAATCCGAGTTGTTACGTTGCCGTTATAGACGCATTAATGTTACCACCGAGACGTAGGGACCGACACGCCTGGAATGTTGTCAAATGTTACATCCGAGGTGTCATGTTGCCTTAGGTTAGGATATATATCGTTATAGACGTTATACTGTTCCCACCGAGAGGTAGGGTTCGACAGGCCAGGAATGTTGTCAAATATTGCATCCGAGATGTTAGGTTGCCTTAGGTTAGGACATATAACGTTATAGACGCATGTAATGTTACCTCCGAGACGTAGGGACCGACACGTCTGGAATGTTGACAGAAGGTTACATCCGAGATGTTAGGTTGCCTTATGTTAGGATATATGACGCTACAAACGTATATACTGTTCCCTCCGAGAAGTTTGGTTCGACAAGCCAGGAATGTTGTCAAATAATGCATCCGAGATGTTAGGTTGCCTTAGATTAGGATATACAACGTTATAGACGCATATAATGTTCCCACCGAGAAGTAGGGTCCGACACGCCTGGAATGTTGTAGAATATTACATCCGAGATGTAAGGTTGCCTTAGGTTAGGATATATGACGTTACAGACGTATATAGTGTTCGCTCCGAGAAGTAGGGTTCGACAGGCCAGGAATGTTGTCAAATATTGCATCCGACATGTTAGGTTGCCTTAGATTATGATATATACCGTTATAGACGTATATACTGTTCCCTCCGAGAAGTAGGGTTCGACAGGCCAGGAATGTTGTCAAACATTGCATCCGAGATGTTAGATTGCCTTAGTTTACGATATCGACCGTTATAGACGCATATGATATTCCCACCGAAAAGTATGCACCGGCACGCCAGGAATATTGTAAAATATTACGTCTGAGATAATAGGTTGCCTTAGATTAGGATTTACAACGTTATAGACTCATATAATGTTCCCACCGAGAAGTAGGGTCCGACACGCCTGGAATGATGTAGAATATTACATCCGAGATGTCAGGTTGCCTTAGGTTAGGATATATAACGTTATAGACGTATATACTGTTCCCTCCGAGAAGTAGGGTTCGACAGGCCAGGAATGTTGTCAAATATTGCATCCGAGATGTTAGGTTGCCTTAAGTTAGGATATATGACGTTATAGACGCATTAATGTTACCACCGAGACGTAGGGACCGACACGCCTGGAATGTTGTCAAATGTTACATCCGAGATGTTAGGTTGCCTTAGGATAGGATATATATCGTTATAGACGTTATACTGTTCCCACCGAGAGGTAGGGTTCGACAGGCCAGGAATGTTGTCAAATATTGCATCCGAGATGTTAGGTTGCCTTAGATTAGGATATATAACGTTATAGACGCATGTAATGTTACCACCGAGACGTAGGGACCGACACGCCTGGAATGTTGTCAAATGTTACATCCGAGATGTTAGGTTGCCTTATGTTAGGATATATGACGCTACAAACGTATATACTGTTCCCTCCGTGAATTAGGGTTCGACAGGCCAGGAATGTTGTCAAACATTGCATCCGAGATGTTAGGTTGCCTTAGGTTAGGATATATAACATTATAGACGCAAGTAATGTTACCACCGAGACGTAGTGACCGACGCGCCTGGAATGTTGTCAAATGTTACATCCGAGATGTTAGGTTGCCTTAGGTTAGGATATATGACGTTACAGACGTATATACTGCTCCCTCCGAGAAGTAGGGTTCGACAGGCCAGGAATGTTGTCAAATATTGCATCCGAGATGTTAGGTTGCCTTAGATTATGATATATACCGTTATAGACGTATATACTGTTCCCTCCGAGAAGTAGGGTTCGACAGGCCAGGAATGTTGTCAAACATTGCATCCGAGATGTTAGATTGCCTTAGTTTACGATATCGACCGTTATAGACGCATATAATATTCCCACCGAAAAGTATGCACCGGCACGCCAGGAATATTGTAAAATATTACGTCTGAGATAATAGGTTGCCTTAGATTAGAATTTACAACGTTATAGACTCATATAATGTTCCCACCGAGAAGTAGGGTCCGACACGCCTGGAATTATGTAGAATATTACATCCTACATGTCAGGTTGCCTTAGGTTAGGATATATAACGTTATAGACGTATATACTGTTCCATCCGAGAAGTAGGGTTCGACAGGCCAGGAATGTTGTCAAATATTGCATCCGAGAAGTTAGGTTGCCTTAGATTAGGATATACACCGTTATAGACGCATATAATGTTCCCACCGAGAAGTAGGGTTCGACACGCCAGGAATTTTGTCGAATATTACATCCCAGTTGTTACGTTGCCGTTATAGACGCATTAATGCTACCACCGAGACGTAGGGACCGACACGCCTGGAATGTTGTCAAATGTTACATCCGAGATGTTAGGTTGCCTTAGGTTAGGATATATGACGTTACAGACGTATATATTGTTCCCTCCGAGAAGTAGGGTTCGACAGGCCAGGAATGTTGTCAAATATAGCATCCGAGATGTTAGATTGCCTTAGATTACGATATCGACCGTTATAGACGCATATAATATTCCCACCGAAAAGTATGCACCGACACGCCAGGAATACTGTAAAATATTACGTCTGAGATAGTAGGTTGCCTTAGATTAGGATATACAACGTTATAGACTCATATAATGTTCCCACCGAGAAGTAGGTTCCGACACGCCTGGAATGTTGTCAAATGTTACATCCGAGATGTTAGGTTGCCTTAGGTTAGGATATATATCGTTATAGACGTATATACTGTTCCCACCGAGGGGTAGGGTTCGACAGGCCAGGAATGTTCTCAAATATTGCATCCGAGATGTTAGGTTGCCTTAGGTTAGGATATATAACGTTATAGACGCATGTAATGTTACCACCGAGACGTAGGGACCGACACGCCTGGAATGTTGTCAAATGTTACATCCGAGATGTTAGGTTGCCTTAGGTTAGGATATATATCGTTATAGACGTTATACTGTTCCCACCGAGAGGTAGGGTTCGACAGGCCAGGAATGTTGTCAAATATTGCAACCGAGATGTTAGGTTGCCTTAGGTTAGGATATATGACGTTATAGACGCATGTAATGTTACCACCGAGACGTAGGGACCGACACGCCTGGAATGTTGTCAAATGTTACATCCGAGATGTTAGGTTGCCTTAGGTTAGGATATATGACGTTACAGACGTATATACTGTTCCCTCCGAGAAGTAGGGTTCGACAGGCCAGGAATGTTGTCAAATATTGCATCCGAGATGTTAGGTTGCCTTAAGTTAGGACATATAACGTTATAGACGCATGTAATGTTACCTCCGAGACGTAGGGACCGACACGTCTGGAATGTTGACAAATGTTACATCCGAGATGTTAGGTTGCCTTATGTTAGGATATATGACGCTACAAACGTATATACTGTTCCCTCCGAGAAGTTTGGTTCGACAGGCCAGGAATGTTGTCAAATATTGCATCCGACATGTTAGGTTGCCTTAGATTATGATATATACCGTTATAGACGTATATACTGTTCCCTCCGAGAAGTAGGGTTCGACAGGCCAGGAATGTTGTCAAACATTGCATCCGAGATGGTAGATTGCCTTAGTTTACGATATCGACCGTTATAGACGCATATAATATTCCCACCGAAAAGTATGCACCGGCACGCCAGGAATATTGTAAAATATTACGTCTGAGATAATAGGTTGCCTTAGATTAGGATTTACAACGTTATAGACTCATATAATGTTCCCACCGAGAAGTAGGGTCCGACACGCCTGGAATGATGTAGAATATTACATCCGAGATGTCAGGTTGCCTTAGGTTAGGATATATAACGTTATAGACGTATATACTGTTCCCTCCGAGAAGTAGGGTTCGACAGGCCAGGAATGTTCTCAAATATTGCATCCGAGATGTTAGGTTGCCTTAAGTTAGGATATATGACGTTATAGACGCATTAATGTTACCACCGAGACGTAGGGACCGACACGCCTGGAATGTTGTCAAATGTTACATCCGAGATGTTAGGTTGCCTTAGGATAGGATATATATCGTTATAGACGTTATACTGTTCCCACCGAGAGGTAGGGTTCGACAGGCCAGGAATGTTGTCAAATATTGCATCCGAGATGTTAGGTTGCCTTAGATTAGGATATATAACGTTATAGACGCATGTAATGTTACCACCGAGACGTAGGGACCGACACGCCTGGAATGTTGTCAAATGTTACATCCGAGGTGTTAGGTTGCCTTATGTTAGGATATATGACGCTACAAACGTATATACTGTTCCCTCCGTGAATTAGGGTTCGACAGGCCAGGAATGTTGTCAAACATTGCATCCGAGATGTTAGGTTGCCTTAGATTAGGATATATAACGTTATAGACGCATGTAATGTTACCACCGAGACGTAGGGACCGACACGCCTGGAATGTTGTCAAATGTTACATCCGAGATGTTAGGTTGCCTTATGTTAGGATATATGACGCTACAAACGTATATACTGTTCCCTCCGTGAATTAGGGTTCGACAGGCCAGGAATGTTGTCAAACATTGCATCCGAGATGTTAGGTTGCCTTAGGTTAGGATATATAACGTTATAGACGCATGTAATGTTACCACCGAGACGTAGTGACCGACGCGCCTGGAATGTTGTCAAATGTTACATCCGAGATGTTAGGTTGCCTTAGGTTAGGATATATGACGTTACAGACGTATATACTGCTCCCTCCGAGAAGTAGGGTTCGACAGGCCAGGAATGTTGTCAAATATTACATCCGAGTTGTTACGTTGCCGTTATAGACGCATTAATGTTACCACCGAGATGTAGGGTCCGACACGCCTGGAATGATGTAGAATATTACATCCGACATGTCAGGTTGCCTTAGGTTAGGATATATAACGTTATAGACGTATATACGGTTCCCTCCGAGAAGTACGGTTCGACAGGCCAGGAATGTTGTCAAATGTTACATCCGAGATTTTAGGTTGCCTTAGGTTATGATATATGACGTTTTAGACGTATATACTGTTCCCTCCGAGAAGTAGGGTTCGACAGGCCAGGAATGTTGTCAAATATTGCATCCGAGATGTTAGGTTGCCTTAGGTTAGGATATATAACGTTATAGACGCATGTAATGTTACCACCGAGAAGTAGAGTCCGACACGCCTGGAATGTTGTCAAATGTTACATCCGAGATGTTAGATTGCCTTAGGTTAGGATATATGACGTTACAGACGTATATAGTGTTCGCTCCGAGAAGTAGGGTTCGACAGGCCAGGAATGTTGTCAAATATTGCATCCGAGATGTTAGGTTGCCTTAGATTATGATATATACCGTTATAGACGTATATACTGTTCCCTCCGAGAAGTAGGGTTCGACAGGCCAGGAATGTTGTCAAACATTGCATCCGAGATGTTAGATTGCCTTAGTTTACGATATCGACCGTTATAGACGCATATAATATTCCCACCGCAAAGTATGCACCGGCACGCCAGGAATATTGTAAAATATTACGTCTGAGATAATAGGTTGCCTTAGATTAGGATTTACAACGTTATAGACTCATATAATGTTCCCACCGAGAAGTAGGGTCCGACACGCCTGGAATTATGTAGAATATTACATCCTACATGTCAGGTTGCCTTAGGTTAGGATATATAACGTTATAGACGTATATACTGTTCCATCCGAGAAGTAGGGTTCGACAGGCCAGGAATGTTGTCAAATATTGCATCCGAGGAGTTAGGTTGCCTTAGATTAGGATATACACCGTTATAGACGCATATAATGTTCCCACCGAGAAGTAGGCTTCGACACGCCAGGAATTTTGTCGAATATTACATCCCAGTTGTTACGTTGCCGTTATAGACGCATTAATGCTACCACCGAGACGTAGGGACCGACACGCCTGGAATGTTGTCAAATGTTACATCCGAGATGTTAGGTTGCCTTAGGTTAGGATATATGACGTTACAGACGTATATATTGTTCCCTCCGAGAAGTAGGGTTCGACAGGCCAGGAATGTTGTCAAATATAGCATCCGAGATGTTAGATTGCCTTAGATTACGATATCGACCGTTATAGACGCATATAATATTCCCACCGAAAAGTATGCACCGACACGCCAGGAATACTGTAAAATATTACGTCTGAGATAGTAGGTTGCCTTAGATTAGGATATACAACGTTATAGACTCATATAATGTTCCCACCGAGAAGTAGGTTCCGACACGCCTGGAATGATGTAGAATATTACATCCGAGATGTCAGGTTGCCTTAGGTTAGGATATATAACTTTATAGACGTATATACTGTTCCCTCCGAGAAGTAGGGTTCGACAGGCCAGGAATGTTGTCAAATATTGCATCCGAGATGTTAGGTTGCCTTAAGTTAGGATATATGACGTTATAGACGCATTAATGTTACCACCGAGACGTAGGGACCGACACGCCTGGAATGTTGTCAAATGTTACATCCGAGATGTTAGGTTGCCTTAGGATAGGATATATATCGTTATAGACGTTATACTGTTCCCACCGAGAGGTAGGGTTCGACAGGCCAGGAATGTTGTCAAATATTGCATCCGAGATGTTAGGTTGCCTTAGATTAGGATATATAACGTTATAGACGCATGTAATGTTACCACCGAGACGTAGGGACCGACACGCCTGGAATGTTGTCAAATGTTACATCCGAGATGTTAGGTTGCCTTATGTTAGGATATATGACGCTACAAACGTATATACTGTTCCCTCCGTGAAGTAGGGTTCGACAGGCCAGAAATGTTGTCAAACATTGCATCCGAGATGTTAGGTTGCCTTAGGTTAGGATATATAACGTTATAGACGCATGTAATGTTACCACCGAGACGTAGGGACCGACACGCCTGGAATGTTGTCAAATTTTACATGCGAGATGTTAGGTTGCCTTATGTTAGGATATATAACGCTACAAACGTATATACTGTTCCCTCCGTGAAGTAGGGTTCGACAGGCCAGGAATGTTGTCAAACATTGCATCCGAGATGTTAGGTTGCCTTAGGTTAGGATATATAACGTTATAGACGCATGTAATGTTACCACCGAGACGTAGTGACCGACGCGCCTGGAATGTTGTCAAATGTTACATCCGAGATGTTAGGTTGCCTTATGTTAGGATATATGACGCTACAAACGTATATACTGTTCCCTCCGAGACGTAGGGACCGACACGCCTGGAATGTTGTCAAATGTTACATCCGAGATGTTAGGTTGCCTTAGGTTAGGATATATGACGTTACAGACGTATATACTGTTCCCTCCGAGAAGTAGGGTTCGACAGGCCAGGAATGTTGTCAAATATTGCATCCGAGATGTTAGGTTGCCTTAGGTTAGGATATATAACGTTATAGACGCATGTAATGTTACCACCGAGACGTAGTGACCGACGCGCCTGGAATGTTGTCAAATGTTACATCCGAGATGTTAGGTTGCCTTAGGTTAGGATATATGACGTTACAGACGTATATACTGCTCCCTCCGAGAAGTAGGGTTCGACAGGCCAGGAATGTTGTCAAATATTACATCCGAGTTGTTACGTTGCCGTTATAGACGCATTAATGTTACCACCGAGATGTAGGTTCCGACACGCCTGGAATGATGTAGAATATTACATCCGACATGTCAGGTTGCCTTAGGTTGGGATATATAACGTTATAAACGTATATACTGTTCCCTCCGAGAAGTAGGGTTCGACAGGCCAGGAATGTTGTCAAATATTGCATCCGAGATGATAGGTTGCCTTAGATTAGGATATACAACGTTATAGACGCATATACTGTTCCCACCGAGAAGTAGGGTCCGACACGCCAGGAATGTTGTGAAATATTAAATCCGAGTTGTTACGTTGCCGTTATAGACGCATTAATGTTACCACCGAGACGTACGGACCGACCCGCGTGGAATGTTGTCAAATGTTACATCCGAGATGTTAGGTTGCCTTAGGTTAGGATATATATCGTTATAGACGTATATACTGTTCCCACCGAGGGGTAGGGTTCGACAGGCCAGGAATGTTGTCAAATATTGCATCCGAGATGTTAGGTTGCCTTAGGTTAGGATATATAACGTTATAGACGCATGTAATGTTACCACCGAGACGTAGGGACCGACACGCCTGGAATGTTGTCAAATGTTACATCCGAGATGTTAGGTTGCCTTAGGTTAGGATATATGACGTTACAGACGTATATACTGTTCCCTCCGAGAAGTAGGGTTCGACAGGCCTGGAATGTTGTCAAATATTGCATCCGAGATGTTAGGTTGCCTTAGGTTAGGATATATAACGTTATAGACGCATTAATGTTACCACCGAGACGTAGGGACCGACACGCCTGGAATGTTGTCAAATGTTACATCCGAGATGTTAGGTTGCCCTATGTTAGGATATATGACGCTACTAAGGTATATACTGTTCCCTCCGAGAAGTAGGGTTCGACAGGCCAGGAATGTTGTCAAACATTGCATCCGAGATGTTAGATTGCCTTAGTTTACGATATCGACTGTTATAGACGCATATAATATTCCCACCGAAAAGTATGCACCGACACGCCAGGAATATTGTAAAATATTACGTCTGAGATAATAGGTTGCCTTAGATTAGGATTTACAACGTTATAGACTCATATAATGTTCCCACCGAGAACTAGGGTCCGACACGCCTGGAATTATGTAGAATATTACATCCTACATGTCAGGTTGCCTTAGGTTAGGATATATAACGTTATAGACGTATATACTGTTCCCTCCGAGAAGTAGGGTTCGACAGGCCAGGAATGTTGTCAAATATTGCATCCGAGATGTTAGGTTGCCTTAGGTTAGGATATATGACGTTATAGACATATATACTGTTCCCTCCGAGAAGTAGGGTTCGACAGGCCAGGAATGTTGTCAAATACTGCAACCGAGATGTTAGGTTGCCTTAGGTTAGGATATATGACGTTATAGACGCATGTAATGTTACCACCGAGACGTAGGGACCGACACGCCTGGAATGTTGTCAAATGTTACATCCGAGATGTTAGGTTGCCTTAGGTTAGGATATATGACGTTACAGACGTATATACTGTTCCCTCCGAGAAGTAGGGTTCGACAGGCCAGGATTGTTGTCAAATATTGCATCCGAGATGTTAGGTTGCCTTAAGTTAGGATATATGACGTTATAGACGCATTAATGTTACCACCGAGACGTAGGGACCGACACGCCTGGAATGTTGTCAAATGTTACATCCGAGATGTTAGGTTGCCTTAGGATAGGATATATATCGTTATAGACGTTATACTGTTCCCACCGAGAGGTAGGGTTCGACAGGCCAGGAATGTTGTCAAATATTGCATCCGAGATGTTAGGTTGCCTTAGATTAGGATATATAACGTTATAGACGCATGTAATGTTACCACCGAGACGTAGGGACCGACGCGCCTGGAATGTTGTCAAATGTTACATCCGAGATGTTAGGTTGCCTTAGGTTAGGATATATGACGTTACAGACGTATATACTGCTCCCTCCGAGAAGTAGGGTTCGACAGGCCAGGAATGTTGTCAAATATTACATCCGAGTTGTTACGTTGCCGTTATAGACGCATTAATGTTACCACCGAGATGTAGGGTCCGACACGCCTGGAATGATGTAGAATATTACATCCGACATGTCAGGTTGCCTTAGGTTAGGATATATAACGTTATAGACGTATATACTGTTCCCTCCGAGAAGTAGGGTTCGACAGGCCAGGAATGTTGTCAAATATTGCATCCGAGATGTTAGGTTGCCTTAGATTAGGATATATACCGTTATAGACGTATATAATGTTCCCTCCGAGAAGTAGGTTTCGACAGGCCAGGAATGTTGTCAAATATTGCATCCGAGATGTTAGGTTGCCTTAGATTATGATATACAACGTTATAGACGCATATAATGTTCC
Source organism: Xylocopa violacea (assembly GCA_963969225.1). Lineage (NCBI taxonomy): Eukaryota > Metazoa > Arthropoda > Insecta > Hymenoptera > Apidae > Xylocopa > Xylocopa violacea. Next base: position 171,205 of record CAXAJV010000194.1, on the reverse strand, counting down.
CACCGAGATGTAGGTTCCGACACGCCTGGAATAATGTAGAATATTACATCCGACATGTCAGGTTGCCTTAGGTTAGGATATATAACGTTATAGACGTATATACTGTTCCATCCGAGAAGTAGGGTTCGACAGGCCAGGAATGTTGTCAAATATTGCATCCGAGATGTTAGGTTGCCTTAGATTAGGATATACAACGTTATAGACGCATATACTGTTCCCACCGACAAGTAGGGTCCGACACGCCAGGAATGTTGTGAAATATTAAATCCGAGTTGTTACGTTGCCGTTATAGACGCATTAATGTTACCACCGTGACGTAGGGACCGACACGCCTGGAATGTTGTCAAATGTTACATCCGAGGTGTCATGTTGCCTTAGGTTAGGATATATATCGTTATAGACGTTATACTGTTCCCACCGAGAGGTAGGGTTCGACAGGCCAGGAATGTTGTCAAATATTGCATCCGAGATGTTAGGTTGCCTTAGGTTAGGACATATAACGTTAGAGACGCATGTAATGTTACCTTCGAGACGTAGGGACCGACACGTCTGGAATGTTGACAAATGTTACATCCGAGATGTTAGGTTGCCTTATGTTAGGATATATGACGCTACAAACGTATATACTGTTCCCTCCGTGAATTAGGGTTCGACAGGCCAGGAATGTTGTCAAACATTGCATCCGAGATGTTAGGTTGCCTTAGGTTAGGATATATAACGTTATAGACGCATGTAATGTTACCACCGAGACGTAGTGACCGACGCGCCTGGAATGTTGTCAAATGTTACATCCGAGATGTTAGGTTGCCTTAGGTTAGGATATATGACGTTACAGACGTATATACTGCTCCCTCCGAGAAGTAGGGTTCGACAGGCCAGGAATGTTGTCAAATATTACATCCGAGTTGTTACGTTGCCGTTATAGACGCATTAATGTTACCACCGAGATGTAGGGTCCGACACGCCTGGAATGATGTAGAATATTACATCCGACATGTCAGGTTGCCTTAGGTTAGGATATATAACGTTATAGACGTATATACGGTTCCCTCCGAGAAGTACGGTTCGACAGGCCAGGAATGTTGTCAAATGTTACATCCGAGATTTTAGGTTGCCTTTGGTTATGATATATGACGTTTTAGACGTATATACTGTTCCCTCCGAGAAGTAGGGTTCGACAGGCCAGGAATGTTGTCAAATATTGCATCCGAGATGTTAGGTTGCCTTAGGTTAGGATATATAACGTTATAGACGCATGTAATGTTACCACCGAGAAGTAGAGTCCGACACGCCTGGAATGTTGTCAAATGTTACATCCGAGATGTTAGATTGCCTTAGGTTAGGATATATGACGTTACAGACGTATATAGTGTTCGCTCCGAGAAGTAGGGTTCGACAGGCCAGGAATGTTGTCAAATATTGCATCCGAGATGTTAGGTTGCCTTAGATTATGATATGTACCGTTATAGACGTATATACTGTTCCCTCCGAGAAGTAGGGTTCGACAGGCCAGGAATGTTGTCAAACATTGCATCCGAGATGTTAGATTGCCTTAGTTTACGATATCGACCGTTATAGACGCATATAATATTCCCACCGCAAAGTATGCACCGGCACGCCAGGAATATTGTAAAATATTACGTCTGAGATAATAGGTTGCCTTAGATTAGGATTTACAACGTTATAGACTCATATAATGTTCCCACCGAGAAGTAGGGTCCGACACGCCTGGAATTATGTAGAATATTACATCCTACATGTCAGGTTGCCTTAGGTTAGGATATATAACGTTATAGACGTATATACTGTTCCATCCGAGAAGTAGGGTTCGACAGGCCAGGAATGTTGTCAAATATTGCATCCGAGGAGTTAGGTTGCCTTAGATTAGGATATACACCGTTATAGACGCATATAATGTTCCCACCGAGAAGTAGGCATCGACACGCCAGGAATTTTGTCGAATATTACATCCCAGTTGTTACGTTGCCGTTATAGACGCATTAATGCTACCACCGAGACGTAGGGACCGACACGCCTGGAATGTTGTCAAATGTTACATCCGAGATGTTAGGTTGCCTTACGTTAGGATATATGACGTTACAGACGTATATATTGTTCCCTCCGAGAAGTAGGGTTCGACAGGCCAGGAATGTTGTCAAATATAGCATCCGAGATGTTAGATTGCCTTAGATTACGATATCGACCGTTATAGACGCATATAATATTCCCACCGAAAAGTATGCACCGACACGCCAGGAATACTGTAAAATATTACGTCTGAGATAGTAGGTTGCCTTAGATTAGGATATACAACGTTATAGACTCATATAATGTTCCCACCGAGAAGTAGGTTCCGACACGCCTGGAATGATGTAGAATATTACATCCGAGATGTCAGGTTGCCTTAGGTTAGGATATATAACTTTATAGAAGTATATACTGTTCCCTCCGAGAAGTAGGGTTCGACAGGCCAGGAATGTTGTCAAATATTGCATCCGAGATGTTAGGTTGCCTTAAGTTAGGATATATGACGTTATAGACGCATTAATGTTACCACCGAGACGTAGGGACCGACATGCCTGGAATGTTGTCAAATGTTACATCCGAGATGTTAGGTTGCCTTAGGATAGGATATATATCGTTATAGACGTTATACTGTTCCCACCGAGAGGTAGGGTTCGACAGGCCAGGAATGTTGTCAAATATTGCATCCGAGATGTTAGGTTGCCTTAGATTAGGATATATAACGTTATAGACGCATGTAATGTTACCACCGAGACGTAGGGACCGACACGCCTGGAATGTTGTCAAATGTTACATCCGAGATGTTAGGTTGCCTTATGTTAGGATATATGACGCTACAAACGTATATACTGTTCCCTCCGTGAAGTAGGGTTCGACAGGCCAGAAATGTTGTCAAACATTGCATCCGAGATGTTAGGTTGCCTTAGGTTAGGATATATAACGTTATAGACGCATGTAATGTTACCACCGAGACGTAGGGACCGACACGCCTGGAATGTTGTCAAATTTTACATGCGAGATGTTAGGTTGCCTTATGTTAGGATATATAACGCTACAAACGTATATACTGTTCCCTCCGTGAAGTAGGGTTCGACAGGCCAGGAATGTTGTCAAACATTGCATCCGAGATGTTAGGTTGCCTTAGGTTAGGATATATAACGTTATAGACGCATGTAATGTTACCACCGAGACGTAGTGACCGACGCGCCTGGAATGTTGTCAAATGTTACATCCGAGATGTTAGGTTGCCTTATGTTAGGATATATGACGCTACAAACGTATATACTGTTCCCTCCGAGACGTAGGGACCGACACGCCTGGAATGTTGTCAAATGTTACATCCGAGATGTTAGGTTGCCTTAGGTTAGGATATATGACGTTACAGACGTATATACTGTTCCCTCCGAGAAGTAGGGTTCGACAGGCCAGGAATGTTGTCAAATATTGCATCCGAGATGTTAGGTTGCCTTAGGTTAGGATATATAACGTTATAGACGCATGTAATGTTACCACCGAGACGTAGTGACCGACGCGCCTGGAATGTTGTCAAATGTTACATCCGAGATGTTAGGTTGCCTTAGGTTAGGATATATGACGTTACAGACGTATATACTGCTCCCTCCGAGAAGTAGGGTTGGACAGGCCAGGAATGTTGTCAAATATTACATCCGAGTTGTTACGTTGCCGTTATAGACGCATTAATGTTACCACCGAGATGTAGGTTCCGACACGCCTGGAATGATGTAGAATATTACATCCGACATGTCAGGTTGCCTTAGGTTGGGATATATAACGTTATAAACGTATATACTGTTCCCTCCGAGAAGTAGGGTTCGACAGGCCAGGAATGTTGTCAAATATTGCATCCGAGATGATAGGTTGCCTTAGATTAGGATATACAACGTTATAGACGCATATACTGTTCCCACCGAGAAGTAGGGTCCGACACGCCAGGAATGTTGTGAAATATTAAATCCGAGTTGTTACGTTGCCGTTATAGACGCATTAATGTTACCACCGAGACGTACGGACCGACCCGCGTGGAATGTTGTCAAATGTTACATCCGAGATGTTAGGTTGCCTTAGGTTAGGATATATATCGTTATAGACGTATATACTGTTCCCACCGAGGGGTAGGGTTCGACAGGCCAGGAATGTTGTCAAATATTGCATCCGAGATGTTAGGTTGCCTTAGGTTAGGATATATAACGTTATAGACGCATGTAATGTTACCACCGAGACGTAGGGACCGACACGCCTGGAATGTTGTCAAATGTTACATCCGAGATGTTAGGTTGCCTTAGGTTAGGATATATGACGTTACAGACGTATATACTGTTCCCTCCGAGAAGTAGGGTTCGACAGGCCTGGAATGTTGTCAAATATTGCATCCGAGATGTTAGGTTGCCTTAGGTTAGGATATATAACGTTATAGACGCATTAATGTTACCACCGAGACGTAGGGACCGACACGCCTGGAATGTTGTCAAATGTTACATCCGAGATGTTAGGTTGCCTTATGTTAGGATATATGACGCTACTAACGTATATACTGTTCCCTCCGAGAAGTAGGGTTCGACAGGCCAGGAATGTTGTCAAACATTGCATCCGAGATGTTAGATTGCCTTAGTTTACGATATCGACTGTTATAGACGCATATAATATTCCCACCGAAAAGTATGCACCGACACGCCAGGAATATTGTAAAATATTACGTCTGAGATAATAGGTTGCCTTAGATTAGGATTTACAACGTTATAGACTCATATAATGTTCCCACCGAGAACTAGGGTCCGACACGCCTGGAATTATGTAGAATATTACATCCTACATGTCAGGTTGCCTTAGGTTAGGATATATAACGTTATAGACGTATATACTGTTCCCTCCGAGAAGTAGGGTTCGACAGGCCAGGAATGTTGTCAAATATTGCATCCGAGATGTTAGGTTGCCTTAGGTTAGGATATATGACGTTATAGACATATATACTGTTCCCTCCGAGAAGTAGGGTTCGACAGGCCAGGAATGTTGTCAAATATTGCAACCGAGATGTTAGGTTGCCTTAGGTTAGGATATATGACGTTATAGACGCATGTAATGTTACCACCGAGACGTAGGGACCGACACGCCTGGAATGTTGTCAAATGTTACATCCGAGATGTTAGGTTGCCTTAGGTTAGGATATATGACGTTACAGACGTATATACTGTTCCCTCCGAGAAGTAGGGTTCGACAGGCCAGGATTGTTGTCAAATATTGCATCCGAGATGTTAGGTTGCCTTAAGTTAGGATATATGACGTTATAGACGCATTAATGTTACCACCGAGACGTAGGGACCGACACGCCTGGAATGTTGTCAAATGTTACATCCGAGATGTTAGGTTGCCTTAGGATAGGATATATATCGTTATAGACGTTATACTGTTCCCACCGAGAGGTAGGGTTCGACAGGCCAGGAATGTTGTCAAATATTGCATCCGAGATGTTAGGTTGCCTTAGATTAGGATATATAACGTTATAGACGCATGTAATGTTACCACCGAGACGTAGGGACCGACGCGCCTGGAATGTTGTCAAATGTTACATCCGAGATGTTAGGTTGCCTTAGGTTAGGATATATGACGTTACAGACGTATATACTGCTCCCTCCGAGAAGTAGGGTTCGACAGGCCAGGAATGTTGTCAAATATTACATCCGAGTTGTTACGTTGCCGTTATAGACGCATTAATGTTACCACCGAGATGTAGGGTCCGACACGCCTGGAATGATGTAGAATATTACATCCGACATGTCAGGTTGCCTTAGGTTAGGATATATAACGTTATAGACGTATATACTGTTCCCTCCGAGAAGTAGGGTTCGACAGGCCAGGAATGTTGTCAAATATTGCATCCGAGATGTTAGGTTGCCTTAGATTAGGATATATACCGTTATAGACGTATATAATGTTCCCTCCGAGAAGTAGGTTTCGACAGGCCAGGAATGTTGTCAAATATTGCATCCGAGATGTTAGGTTGCCTTAGATTATGATATACAACGTTATAGACGCATATAATGTTCCCACCGAGATGTAGGTTCCGACACGCCTGGAATAATGTAGAATATTACATCCGACATGTCAGGTTGCCTTAGGTTAGGATATATAACGTTATAGACGTATATACTGTTCCATCCGAGAAGTAGGGTTCGACAGGCCAGGAATGTTGTCAAATATTGCATCCGAGATGTTAGGTTGCCTTAGATTAGGATATACAACGTTATAGACGCATATACTGTTCCCACCGACAAGTAGGGTCCGACACGCCAGGAATGTTGTGAAATATTAAATCCGAGTTGTTACGTTGCCGTTATAGACGCATTAATGTTACCACCGTGACGTAGGGACCGACACGCCTGGAATGTTGTCAAATGTTACATCCGAGGTGTCATGTTGCCTTAGGTTAGGATATATATCGTTATAGACGTTATACTGTTCCCACCGAGAGGTAGGGTTCGACAGGCCAGGAATGTTGTCAAATATTGCATCCGAGATGTTAGGTTGCCTTAGGTTAGGACATATAACGTTATAGACGCATGTAATGTTACCTCCGAGACGTAGGGACCGACACGTCTGGAATGTTGACAAATGTTACATCCGAGATGTTAGGTTGCCTTATGTTAGGATATATGACGCTACAAACGTATATACTGTTCCCTCCGAGAAGTTTGGTTCGACAGGCCAGGAGTGTTGTCAAATAATGCATCCGAGATGTTAGGTTGCCTTAGATTAGGACATACAACGTTATAGACGCATATAATGTTCCCACCGAGAAGTAGGGTCCGACACGCCTGGAATGTTGTAGAATATTACATCCGAGATGTAAGGTTGCCTTAGGTTAGGATATATGACGTTACAGACGTATATAGTGTTCGCTCCGAGAAGTAGGGTTCGACAGGCCAGGAATGTTGTCAAATATTGCATCCGACATGTTAGGTTGCCTTAGATTATGATATATACCGTTATAGACGTATATACTGTTCCCTCCGAGAAGTAGGGTTCGACAGGCGAGGAATGTTGTCAAACATTGCATCCGAGATGTTAGATTGCCTTAGTTTACGATATCGACCGTTATAGACGCATATAATATTCCCACCGAAAAGTATGCACCGGCACGCCAGGAATATTGTAAAATATTACGTCTGAGATAATAGGTTGCCTTAGATTAGGATTTACAACGTTACAGACTCATATAATGTTCCCACCGAGAAGTAGGGTCCGACACGCCTGGAATGATGTAGAATATTACATCCGAGATGTCAGGTTGCCTTAGATTAGGATATATAACGTTATAGACGTATATACTGTTCCCTCCGAGAAGTAGGGTTCGACAGGCCAGGAATGTTGTCGAATATTGCATCCGAGATGTTAGGTTGCCTTAAGTTAGGATATATGACGTTATAGACGCATTAATGTTACCACCGAGACGTAGGGACCGACACGCCTGGAATGTTGTCAAATGTTACATCCGAGATGTTAGGTTGCCTTAGGATAGGATATATATCGTTATAGACGTTATACTGTTCCCACCGAGAGGTAGGGTTCGACAGGCCAGGAATGTTGTCAAATATTGCATCCGAGATGTTAGGTTGCCTTAGATTAGGATATATAACGTTATAGACGCATGTAATGTTACCACCGAGACGTAGGGACCGACACGCCTGGAATGTTGTCAAATGTTACATCCGAGATGTTAGGTTGCCTTATGTTAGGATATATGACGCTACAAACGTATATACTGTTCCCTCCGTGAATTAGGGTTCGACAGGCCAGGAATGTTGTCAAACATTGCATCCGAGATGTTAGGTTGCCTTAGGTTAGGATATATAACGTTATAGACGCATGTAATGTTACCACCGAGACGTAGTGACCGACGCGCCTGGAATGTTGTCAAATGTTACATCCGAGATGTTAGGTTGCCTTAGGTTAGGATATATGACGTTACAGACGTATATACTGCTCCCTCCGAGAAGTAGGGTTCGACAGGCCAGGAATGTTGTCAAATATTACATCCGAGTTGTTACGTTGCCGTTATAGACGCATTAATGTTACCACCGAGATGTAGGGTCCGACACGCCTGGAATGATGTAGAATATTACATCCGACATGTCAGGTTGCCTTAGGTTAGGATATATAACGTTATAGACGTATATACTGTTCCCTCCGAGAAGTACGGTTCGACAGGCCAGGAATGTTGTCAAATGTTACATCCGAGATTTTAGGTTGCCTTAGGTTATGATATATGACGTTTTAGACGTATATACTGTTCCCTCCGAGAAGTAGGGTTCGACAGGCCAGGAATGTTGTCAAATATTGCATCCGAGATGTTAGGTTGCCTTAGGTTAGGATATATAACGTTATAGACGCATGTAATGTTACCACCGAGAAGTAGAGTCCGACACGCCTGGAATGTTGTCAAATGTTACATCCGAGATGTTAGATTGCCTTAGGTTAGGATATATGACGTTACAGACGTATATAGTGTTCGCTCCGAGAAGTAGGGTTCGACAGGCCAGGAATGTTGTCAAATATTGCATCCGAGATGTTAGGTTGCCTTAGATTATGATATATACCGTTATAGACGTATATACTGTTCCCTCCGAGAAGTAGGGTTCGACAGGCCAGGAATGTTGTCAAACATTGCATCCGAGATGTTAGATTGCCTTAGTTTACGATATCGACCGTTATAGACGCATATAATATTCCCACCGCAAAGTATGCACCGGCACGCCAGGAATATTGTAAAATATTACGTCTGAGATAATAGGTTGCCTTAGATTAGGATTTACAACGTTATAGACTCATATAATGTTCCCACCGAGAAGTAGGGTCCGACACGCCTGGAATTATGTAGAATATTACATCCTACATGTCAGGTTGCCTTAGGTTAGGATATATAACGTTATAGACGTATATACTGTTCCATCCGAGAAGTAGGGTTCGACAGGCCAGGAATGTTGTCAAATATTGCATCCGAGGAGTTAGGTTGCCTTAGATTAGGATATACACCGTTATAGACGCATATAATGTTCCCACCGAGAAGTAGGGTTCGACACGCCAGGAATTTTGTCGAATATTACATCCCAGTTGTTACGTTGCCGTTATAGACGCATTAATGCTACCACCGAGACGTAGGGACCGACACGCCTGGAATGTTGTCAAATGTTACATCCGAGATGTTAGGTTGCCTTAGGTTAGGATATATGACGTTACAGACGTATATATTGTTCCCTCCGAGAAGTAGGGTTCGACAGGCCAGGAATGTTGTCAAATATAGCATCCGAGATGTTAGATTGCCTTAGATTACGCTATCGACCGTTATAGACGCATATAATATTCCCACCGAAAAGTATGCACCGACACGCCAGGAATACTGTAAAATATTACGTCTGAGATAGTAGGTTGCCTTAGATTAGGATATACAACGTTATAGACTCATATAATGTTCCCACCGAGAAGTAGGTTCCGACACGCCTGGAATGATGTAGAATATTACATCCGAGATGTCAGGTTGCCTTAGGTTAGGATATATAACTTTATAGACGTATATACTGTTCCCTCCGAGAAGTAGGGTTCGACAGGCCAGGAATGTTGTCAAATATTGCATCCGAGATGTTAGGTTGCCTTAAGTTAGGATATATGACGTTATAGACGCATTAATGTTACCACCGAGACGTAGGGACCGACACGCCTGGAATGTTGTCAAATGTTACATCCGAGATGTTAGGTTGCCTTAGGATAGGATATATATCGTTATAGACGTTATACTGTTCCCACCGAGAGGTAGGGTTCGACAGGCCAGGAATGTTGTCAAATATTGCATCCGAGATGTTAGGTTGCCTTAGATTAGGATATATAACGTTATAGACGCATGTAATGTTACCACCGAGACGTAGGGACCGACACGCCTGGAATGTTGTCAAATGTTACATCCGAGATGTTAGGTTGCCTTATGTTAGGATATATGACGCTACAAACGTACATACTGTTCCCTCCGTGAAGTAGGGTTCGACAGGCCAGAAATGTTGTCAAACATTGCATCCGAGATGTTAGGTTGCCTTAGGTTAGGATATATAACGTTATAGACGCATGTAATGTTACCACCGAGACGTAGGGACCGACACGCCTGGAATGTTGTCAAATTTTACATGCGAGATGTTAGGTTGCCTTATGTTAGGATATATGACGCTACAAACGTATATACTGTTCCCTCCGTGAAGTAGGGTTCGACAGGCCAGGAATGTTGTCAAACATTGCATCCGAGATGTTAGGTTGCCTTAGGTTAGGATATATAACGTTATAGACGCATGTAATGTTACCACCGAGACGTAGTGACCGACGCGCCTGGAATGTTGTCAAATGTTACATCCGAGATGTTAGGTTGCCTTATGTTAGGATATATGACGCTACAAACGTATATACTGTTCCCTCCGAGACGTAGGGACCGACACGCCTGGAATGTTGTCAAATGTTACATCCGAGATGTTAGGTTGCCTTAGGTTAGGATATATGACGTTACAGACGTATATACTGTTCCCTCCGAGAAGTAGGGTTCGACAGGCCAGGAATGTTGTCAAATATTGCATCCGAGATGTTAGGTTGCCTTAGGTTAGGATATATAACGTTATAGACGCATTAATGTTACCACCGAGACGTAGGGACCGACACGCCTGGAATGTTGTCAAATGTTACATCCGAGGTGTTATGTTGCCTTAGGTTAGGATATATATCGTTATAGACGTTATACTGTTCCCACCGAGAGGTAGGGTTCGACAGGCCAGGAATGTTGTCAAATATTGCATCCGAGATGTTAGGTTGCCTTAGGTTAGGACATATAACGTTATAGACGCATGTAATGTTACCTCCGAGACGTAGGGACCGACACGTCTGGAATGTTGACAAATGTTACATCCGAGATGTTAGGTTGCCTTATGTTAGGATATATGACGCTACAAACGTATATACTGTTCCCTCCGAGAAGTTTGGTTCGACAGGCCAGGAATGTTGTCAAATAATGCATCCGAGATGTTAGGTTGCCTTAGATTAGGATATACAACGTTATAGACGCATATAATGTTCCCACCGAGAAGTAGGGTCCCACACGCCTGGAATGTTGTAGAATATTACATCCGAGATGTAAGGTTGCCTTAGGTTAGGATATATAACGTTATGGACGTATATACTGTTCCCACCGAGAAGTAGGGTCCGACACGCCAGGAATGTTGTCAAATATTGCATCCGACATGTTAGGTTGCCTTAGGTTAGGATATATAACGTTATAGACGCATGTAATGTTACCACCGAGAAGTAGAGTCCGACACGCCTGGAATGTTGTCAAATGTTACATCCGAGATGTTAGATTGCCTTAGGTTAGGATATATGACGTTACAGACGTATATAGTGTTCGCTCCGAGAAGTAGGGTTCGACAGGCCAGGAATGTTGTCAAATATTGCATCCGAGATGTTAGGTTGCCTTAGATTATGATATATACCGTTATAGACGTATATACTGTTCCCTCCGAGAAGTAGGGTTCGACAGGCCAGGAATGTTGTCAAACATTGCATCCGAGATGTTAGATTGCCTTAGTTTACGATATCGACCGTTATAGACGCATATAATATTCCCACCGAAAAGTATGCACCGGCACGCCAGGAATATTGTAAAATATTACGTCTGAGATAATAGGTTGCCTTAGATTAGGATTTACAACGTTATAGACTCATATAATGTTCCCACCGAGAAGTAGGGTCCGACACGCCTGGAATTATGTAGAATATTACATCCTACATGTCACGTTGCCTTAGGTTAGGATATATAACGTTATAGACGTATATACTGTTCCATCCGAGAAGTAGGGTTCGACAGGCCAGGAATGTTGTCAAATATTGCATCCGAGAAGTTAGGTTGCCTTAGATTAGGATATACACCGTTATAGACGCATATAATGTTCCCACCGAGAAGTAGGGTTCGACACGCCAGGAATTTTGTCGAATATTACATCCCAGTTGTTACGTTGCCGTTATAGACGCATTAATGCTACCACCGAGACGTAGGGACCGACACGCCTGGAATGTTGTCAAATGTTACATCCGAGATGTTAGGTTGCCTTAGGTTAGGATATATGACGTTACAGACGTATATATTGTTCCCTCCGAGAAGTAGGGTTCGACAGGCCAGGAATGTTGTCAAATATAGCATCCGAGATGTTAGATTGCCTTAGATTACGATATCGACCGTTATAGACGCATATAATATTCCCACCGAAAAGTATGCACCGACACGCCAGGAATACTGTAAAATATTACGTCTGAGATAGTAGGTTGCCTTAGATTAGGATATACAACGTTATAGACTCATATAATGTTCCCACCGAGAAGTAGGTTCCGACACGCCTGGAATGATGTAGAATATTACATCCGAGATGTCAGGTTGCCTTAGGTTAGGATATATAACTTTATAGACGTATATACTGTTCCCTCCGAGAAGTAGGGTTCGACAGGCCAGGAATGTTGTCAAATATTGCATCCGAGATGTTAGGTTGCCTTAAGTTAGGATATATGACGTTATAGACGCATTAATGTTACCACCGAGACGTAGGGACCGACACGCCTGGAATGTTGTCAAATGTTACATCCGAGATGTTAGGTTGCCTTAGGATAGGATATATATCGTTATAGACGTTATACTGTTCCCACCGAGAGGTAGGGTTCGACAGGCCAGGAATGTTGTCAAATATTGCATCCGAGATGTTAGGTTGCCTTAGATTAGGATATATAACGTTATAGACGCATGTAATGTTACCACCGAGACGTAGGGACCGACACGCCTGGAATGTTGTCAAATGTTACATCCGAGATGTTAGGTTGCCTTATGTTAGGATATATGACGCTACAAACGTACATACTGTTCCCTCCGTGAAGTAGGGTTCGACAGGCCAGAAATGTTGTCAAACATTGCATCCGAGATGTTAGGTTGCCTTAGGTTAGGATATATAACGTTATAGACGCATGTAATGTTACCACCGAGACGTAGGGACCGACACGCCTGGAATGTTGTCAAATTTTACATGCGAGATGTTAGGTTGCCTTATGTTAGGATATATGACGCTACAAACGTATATACTGTTCCCTCCGTGAAGTAGGGTTCGACAGGCCAGGAATGTTGTCAAACATTGCATCCGAGATGTTAGGTTGCCTTAGGTTAGGATATATAACGTTATAGACGCATGTAATGTTACCACCGAGACGTAGTGACCCACGCGCCTGGAATGTTGTCAAATGTTACATCCGAGATGTTAGGTTGCCTTATGTTAGGATATATGACGCTACAAACGTATATACTGTTCCCTCCGAGACGTAGGGACCGACACGCCTGGAATGTTGTCAAATGTTACATCCGAGATGTTAGGTTGCCTTAGGTTAGGATATATGACGTTACAGACGTATATACTGTTCCCTCCGAGAAGTAGGGTTCGACAGGCCAGGAATGTTGTAGAATATTACATCCGACATGTCAGGTTGCCGTAGGTTAGGATATATAACGTTATAGACGTATATACTGTTCCCTCCGAGAAGTAGGGTTCGACAGGCCAGGAATGTTGTCAAATATTGCATCCGACATGTTAGGTTGCCTTAGGTTAGGATATATAACGTTATAGACGCATGTAATGTTACCACCGAGAAGTAGAGTCCGACACGCCTGGAATGTTGTCAAATGTTACATCCGAGATGTTAGATTGCCTTAGGTTAGGATATATGACGTTACAGACGTATATAGTGTTCGCTCCGAGAAGTAGGGTTCGACAGGCCAGGAATGTTGTCAAATATTGCATCCGAGATGTTAGGTTGCCTTAGATTATGATATATACCGTTATAGACGTATATACTGTTCCCTCCGAGAAGTAGGGTTCGACAGGCCAGGAATGTTGTCAAACATTGCATCCGAGATGTTAGATTGCCTTAGTTTGCGATATCGACCGTTATAGACGCATATAATATTCCCACCGAAAAGTATGCACCGGCACGCCAGGAATATTGTAAAATATTACGTCTGAGATAATAGGTTGCCTTAGATTAGGATTTACAACGTTATAGACTCATATAATGTTCCCACCGAGAAGTAGGGTCCGACACGCCTGGAATTATGTAGAATATTACATCCTACATGTCAGGTTGCCTTAGGTTAGGATATATAACGTTATAGACGTATATACTGTTCCATCCGAGAAGTAGGGTTCGACAGGCCAGGAATGTTGTCAAATATTGCATCCGAGAAGTTAGGTTGCCTTATATTAGGATATACACCGTTATAGACGCATATAATGTTCCCACCGAGAAGTAGGTTCCGACACGCCTGGAATGATGTAGAATATTACATCCGAGATGTCAGGTTGCCTTAGGTTAGGATATATGACGCTACAAACGTATATACTGTTCCCTCCGTGAATTAGGGTTCGACAGGCCAGGAATGTTGTCAAACATTGCATCCGAGATGTTAGGTTGCCTTAGGTTAGGATATATAACGTTATAGACGCATGTAATGTTACCACCGAGACGTAGTGACCGACGCGCCTGGAATGTTGTCAAATGTTACATCCGAGATGTTAGGTTGCCTTAGGTTAGGATATATGACGTTACAGACGTATATACTGCTCCCTCCGAGAAGTAGGGTTCGACAGGCCAGGAATGTTGTCAAATATTACATCCGAGTTGTTACGTTGCCGTTATAGACGCATTAATGTTACCACCGAGATGTAGGGTCCGACACGCCTGGAATGATGTAGAATATTACATCCGACATGTCAGGTTGCCTTAGATTATGATATACAACGTTATAGACGCATATAATGTTCCCACCGAGGTGTAGGTTCCGACACGCCTGGAATGATGTAGAATATTACATCCGACATGTCAGGTTGCCTTAGGTTAGGATATATAACGTTATAGACGTATATACTGTTCCCTCCGAGAAGTAGGGTTCGACAGGCCAGGAATGTTGTCAAATATTGCATCCGAGATGTTAGGTTGCCTTAGATTAGGATATACAACGTTATAGACGCATATACTGTTCCCACCGAGAAGTAGGGTCCGACACGCCAGGAATGTTGTGAAATATTAAATCCGAGTTGTTAGGTTGCCTTAGATTAGGATATATAACGTTATAGACGCATTAATGTTACCACCGAGACGTAGGGACCGACACGCCTGGAATGTTGTCAAATGTTACATCCGAGATGTTAGGTTGCCTTAGGTTAGGATATATATCGTTATAGACGTATATACTGTTCCCACCGAGGGGTAGGGTTCGACAGGCCAGGAATGTTGTCAAATATTGCATCCGAGATGTTTGGTTGCCTTAGGTTAGGATATATAACGTTATAGACGCATGTAATGTTACCACCGAGACGTAGGGACCGACACGCCTGGAATGTTGTCAAACATTGCAGCCGAGATGTTAGATTGCCTTAGATTACGATATCGACCGTTATAGACGCATATAATATTCCCACCGAAAAGTATGCACCGACACGCCAGGAATATTGTAAAATATTACGTCTGAGATAATAGGTTGCCTTAGATTAGGATTTACAACGTTATAGACTCATATAATGTTCCCATCGAGAAGTAGGGTCCGACACGCCTGGAATGATGTAGAATATTACATCCGACATGTCAGGTTGCCGTAGGTTAGGATATATAACGTTATAGACGTATATACTGTTCCCTCCGAGAAGTAGGGTTCGACAGGCCAGGAATGTTGTCAAATATTGCATCCGAGATGTTAGGTTGCCTTAGGTTAGGATATGTAACGTTATAGACGCATGTAACGTTACCACCGAGACGTAGGGACCGACACGCCTGGAATGTTGTCGAATGTTACATCCGAGATGTTAGGTTGCCTTATGTTAGGATGTATGACGTTATAGACGCATTAATGTTACCACCGAGACGTAGGGACCGACACTCCTGGAATGTTGTCAAATGTTACATCCGAGATGTTAGGTTGCCTTAGGGTAGGATATATATCGTTATAGACGTTATACTGTTCCCACCGAGAGGTAGGGTTCGACAGGCCAGGAATGTTGTCAAATATTGTATCCGAGATGTTAGGTTGCCTTAGGTTAGGATATATAACGTTATAGACGCATGTAATGTTACCACCAAGACGTAGGGACCGACACGCCTGGAATGTTGTCAAATGTTACATCCGAGATGTTAGGTTGCCATATGTTAGGATATATTACGCTACAAAAGTATATACTGTTCCCTCCGAGAAGTAGGGTTCGACTGGCCAGGAATGTTGTCAAACATTGCATCCGAGATGTTAGGTTGCCTTAGGTTAGGATATATAACGTTATAGACGCATGTAATCTTACCACCGTGACGTAGTGACCGACGCTCCTGGAATGTTGTCAAATGATACATCCGAGATGTTAGGTTGCCTTAGGTTAGGATATATGACGTTACAGACGTATATACTGCTCCCTCCGAGAAGTAGGGTTCGACAGGCCAGGAATGTTGTCAAATATTACATCCGAGTTGTTACGTTGCCGTTATAGACGCATTAATGTTACCACCGAGATGTAGGGTCCGACACGCCTGGAATGCTGTAGAATATTACATCCGACATGTCAGGTTGCCTTAGGTTAGGATATATAACGTTATAGACGTATATACTGTTCCCTCCGAGAAGAAGGGTTCGACAGGCCAGGAATGTTGTCAAATATTGCATCCGAGATGTTAGGTTGCCTTAGATTAGGATATATACCGTTATAGACGTATATAATGTTCCCTCCGAGAAGTAGGTTTCGACAGGCCAGGAATGTTGTCAAATATTGCATCCGAGATGTTAGGTTGCCTTAGATTATGATATACAACGTTATAGACGCATATAATGTTCCCACCGAGATGTAGGTTCCGACACGCCTGGAATAATGTAGAATATTACATCCGACATGTCAGGTTGCCTTAGGTTAGGATATATAACGTTATAGACGTATATACTGTTCCATCCGAGAAGTAGGGTTCGACAGGCCAGGAATGTTGTCAAATATTGCATCCGAGATGTTAGGTTGCCTTAGATTAGGATATACAACGTTATAGACGCATATACTGTTCCCACCGACAAGTAGGGTCCGACACGCCAGGAATGTTGTGAAATATTAAATCCGAGTTGTTACGTTGCCGTTATAGACGCATTAATGTTACCACCGAGACGTAGGGACCGACACGCCTGGAATGTTGTCAAATGTTACATCCGAGGTGTCATGTTGCCTTAGGTTAGGATATATATCGTTATAGACGTTATACTGTTCCCACCGAGAGGTAGGGTTCGACAGGCCAGGAATGTTGTCAAATATTGCATCCGAGATGTTAGGTTGCCTTAGGTTAGGACATATAACGTTATAGACGCATGTAATGTTACCTCCGAGACGTAGGGACCGACACGTCTGGAATGTTGACAAATGTTACATCCGAGATGTTAGGTTGCCTTATGTTAGGATATATGACGCTACAAACGTATATACTGTTCCCTCCGAGAAGTTTGTTTCGACAGGCCAGGAATGTTGTCAAATAATGCATCCGAGATGTTAGGTTGCCTTAGATTAGGATATACAACGTTATAGACGCATATAATGTTCCCACCGAGAAGTAGGGTCCGACACGCCTGGAATGTTGTAGAATATTACATCCGAGATGTAAGGTTGCCTTAGGTTAGGATATATGACGTTACAGACGTATATAGTGTTCGCTCCGAGAAGTAGGGTTCGACAGGCCAGGAATGTTGTCAAATATTGCATCCGACATGTTAGGTTGCCTTAGATTATGATATATACCGTTATAGACGTATATACTGTTCCCTCCGAGAAGTAGGGTTCGACAGGCCAGGAATGTTGTCAAACATTGCATCCGAGATGTTAGATTGCCTTAGTTTACGATATCGACCGTTATAGACGCATATAATATTCCCACCGAAAAGTATGCACCGGCACGCCAGGAATATTGTAAAATATTACGTCTGAGATAATAGGTTGCCTTAGATTAGGATTTACAACGTTATAGACTCATATAATGTTCCCACCGAGAAGTAGGGTCCGACACGCCTGGAGTGATGTAGAATATTACATCCGAGATGTCAGGTTGCCTTAGGTTAGGATATATAACGTTATAGACGTATATACTGTTCCCTCCGAGAAGTAGGGTTCGACAGGCCAGGAATGTTGTCAAATATTGCATCCGAGATGTTAGGTTGCCTTAAGTTAGGATATATGACGTTATGGACGCATTAATGTTACCACCGAGACGTAGGGACCGACACGCCTGGAATGTTGTCAAATGTTACATCCGAGATGTTAGGTTGCCTTAGGATAGGATATATATCGTTATAGACGTTATACTGTTCCCACCGAGAGGTAGGGTTCGACAGGCCAGGAATGTTGTCAAATATTGCATCCGAGATGTTAGGTTGCCTTAGATTAGGATATATAACGTTATAGACGCATGTAATGTTACCACCGAGACGTAGGGACCGACACGCCTGGAATGTTGTCAAATGTTACATCCGAGATGTTAGGTTGCCTTATGTTAGGATATATGACGCTACAAACGTATATACTGTTCCCTCCGAGAAGTAGGGTTCGACAGGCCAGGAATGTTGTCAAATATTACATCCGAGTTGTTACGTTGCCGTTATAGACTCATATAATGTTCCCACCGAGAAGTAGGGTCCGACACGCCTGGAATGATGTAGAATATTACATCCGAGATGTCAGGTTGCCTTAGGTTAGGATATATAACGTTATAGACGTATATACTGTTCCCTCCGAGAAGTAGGGTTCGACAGGCCAGGAATGTTGTCAAATATTGCATCCGAGATGTTAGGTTGCCTTAGGTTAGGATATATAACGTTATAGACGCATGTAATGTTACCACCGAGAAGTAGAGTCCGACACGCCTGGAATGTTGTCAAATGTTACATCCGAGATGTTAGATTGCCTTAGGTTAGGATATATGACGTTACAGACGTATATAGTGTTCGCTCCGAGAAGTAGGGTTCGACAGGCCAGGAATGTTGTCAAATATTGCATCCGAGATGTTAGGTTGCCTTAGATTATGATATATACCGTTATAGACGTATATACTGTTCCCTCCGAGAAGTAGGGTTCGACAGGCCAGGAATGTTGTCAAACATTGCATCCGAGATGTTAGATTGCCTTAGTTTACGATATCGACCGTTATAGACGCATATAATATTCCCACCGCAAAGTATGCACCGGCACGCCAGGAATATTGTAAAATATTACGTCTGAGATAATAGGTTGCCTTAGATTAGGATTTACAACGTTATAGACTCATATAATGTTCCCACCGAGAAGTAGGGTCCGACACGCCTGGAATTATGTAGAATATTACATCCTACATGTCAGGTTGCCTTAGGTTAGGATATATAACGTTATAGACGTATATACTGTTCCATCCGAAAAGTAGGGTTCGACAGGCCAGGAATGTTGTCAAATATTGCATCCGAGGAGTTAGGTTGCCTTAGATTAGGATATACACCGTTATAGACGCATATAATGTTCCCACCGAGAAGTAGGGTTCGACACGCCAGGAATTTTGTCGAATATTACATCCCAGTTGTTACGTTGCCGTTATAGACGCATTAATGCTACCACCGAGACGTAGGGACCGACACGCCTGGAATGTTGTCAAATGTTACATCCGAGATGTTAGGTTGCCTTAGGTTAGGATATATGACGTTACAGACGTATATATTGTTCCCTCCGAGAAGTAGGGTTCGACAGGCCAGGAATGTTGTCAAATATAGCATCCGAGATGTTAGATTGCCTTAGATTACGATATCGACCGTTATAGACGCATATAATATTCCCACCGAAAAGTATGCACCGACACGCCAGGAATACTGTAAAATATTACGTCTGAGATAGTAGGTTGCCTTAGATTAGGATATACAACGTTATAGACTCATATAATGTTCCCACCGAGAAGTAGGTTCCGACACGCCTGGAATGATGTAGAATATTACATCCGAGATGTCAGGTTGCCTTAGGTTAGGATATATAACTTTATAGACGTATATACTGTTCCCTCCGAGAAGTAGGGTTCGACAGGCCAGGAATGTTGTCAAATATTGCATCCGAGATGTTAGGTTGCCTTAAGTTAGGATATATGACGTTATAGACGCATTAATGTTACCACCGAGACGTAGGGACCGACACGCCTGGAATGTTGTCAAATGTTACATCCGAGATGTTAGGTTGCCTTAGGATAGGATATATATCGTTATAGACGTTATACTGTTCCCACCGAGAGGTAGGGTTCGACAGGCCAGGAATGTTGTCAAATATTGCATCCGAGATGTTAGGTTGCCTTAGATTAGGATATATAACGTTATAGACGCATGTAATGTTACCACCGAGACGTAGGGACCGACACGCCTGGAATGTTGTCAAATTTTACATGCGAGATGTTAGGTTGCCTTATGTTAGGATATATGACGCTACAAACGTATATACTGTTCCCTCCGTGAAGTAGGGTTCGACAGGCCAGGAATGTTGTCAAACATTGCATCCGAGATGTTAGGTTGCCTTAGGTTAGGATATATAACGTTATAGACGCATGTAATGTTACCACCGAGACGTAGTGACCGACGCACCTGGAATGTTGTCAAATGTTACATCCGAGATGTTAGGTTGCCTTATGTTAGGATATATGACGCTACAAACGTATATACTGTTCCCTCCGAGACGTAGGGACCGACACGCCTGGAATGTTGTCAAATGTTACATCCGAGATGTTAGGTTGCCTTAGGTTAGGATATATGACGTTACAGACGTATATACTGTTCCCTCCGAGAAGTAGGGTTCGACAGGCCAGGAATGTTGTCAAATATTGCATCCGAGATGTTAGGTTGCCTTAGGTTAGGATATATAACGTTATAGACGCATTAATGTTACCACCGAGACGTAGGGACCGACACGCCTGGAATGTTGTCAAATGTTACATCCGAGGTGTTATGTTGCCTTAGGTTAGGATATATATCGTTATAGACGTTATACTGTTCCCACCGAGAGGTAGGGTTCGACAGGCCAGGAATGTTGTCAAATATTGCATCCGAGATGTTAGGTTGCCTTAGGTTAGGACATATAACGTTATAGACGCATGTAATGTTACCTCCGAGACGTAGGGACCGACACGTCTGGAATGTTGACAAATGTTACATCCGAGATGTTAGGTTGCCTTATGTTAGGATATATGACGCTACAAACGTATATACTGTTCCCTCCGAGAAGTTTGGTTCGACAGGCCAGGAATGTTGTCAAATAATGCATCCGAGATGTTAGGTTGCCTTAGATTAGGATATACAACGTTATAGACGCATATAATGTTCCCACCGAGAAGTAGGGTCCCACACGCCTGGAATGTTGTAGAATATTACATCCGAGATGTAAGGTTGCCTTAGGTTAGGATATATAACGTTATGGACGTATATACTGTTCCCACCGAGAAGTAGGGTCCGACACGCCAGGAATGTTGTCAAATATTGCATCCGACATGTTAGGTTGCCTTAGGTTAGGATATATAACGTTATAGACGCATGTAATGTTACCACCGAGAAGTAGAGTCCGACACGCCTGGAATGTTGTCAAATGTTACATCCGAGATGTTAGATTGCCTTAGGTTAGGATATATGACGTTACAGACGTATATAGTGTTCGCTCCGAGAAGTAGGGTTCGACAGGCCAGGAATGTTGTCAAATATTGCATCCGACATGTTAGGTTGCCTTAGATTATGATATATACCGTTATAGACGTATATACTGTTCCCTCCGAGAAGTAGGGTTCGACAGGCCAGGAATGTTGTCAAACATTGCATCCGAGATGTTAGATTGCCTTAGTTTACGATATCGACCGTTATAGACGCATATAATATTCCCACCGAAAAGTATGCACCGGCACGCCAGGAATATTGTAAAATATTACGTCTGAGATAATAGGTTGCCTTAGATTAGGATTTACAACGTTATAGACTCATATAATGTTCCCACCGAGAAGTAGGGTCCGACACGCCTGGAATTATGTAGAATATTACATCCTACATGTCAGGTTGCCTTAGGTTAGGATATATAACGTTATAGACGTATATACTGTTCCATCCGAGAAGTAGGGTTCGACAGGCCAGGAATGTTGTCAAATATTGCATCCGAGGAGTTAGGTTGCCTTAGATTAGGATATACACCGTTATAGACGCATATAATGTTCCCACCGAGAAGTAGGGTTCGACACGCCAGGAATTTTGTCGAATATTACGTCCCAGTTGTTACGTTGCCGTTATAGACGCATTAATGCTACCACCGAGACGTAGGGACCGACACGCCTGGAATGTTGTCAAATGTTACATCCGAGATGTTAGGTTGCCTTAGGTTAGGATATATGACGTTACAGACGTATATATTGTTCCCTCCGAGAAGTAGGGTTCGACAGGCCAGGAATGTTGTCTAATATAGCATCCGAGATGTTAGATTGCCTTAGATTACGATATCGACCGTTATAGACGCATATAATATTCCCACCGAAAAGTATGCACCGACACGCCAGGAATACTGTAAAATATTACGTCTGAGATAGTAGGTTGCCTTAGATTAGGATATACAACGTTATAGACTCATATAATGTTCCCACCGAGAAGTAGGTTCCGACACGCCTGGAATGATGTAGAATATTACATCCGAGATGTCAGGTTGCCTTAGGTTAGGATATATAACTTTATAGACGTATATACTGTTCCCTCCGAGAAGTAGGGTTCGACAGGCCAGGAATGTTGTCAAATATTGCATCCGAGATGTTAGGTTGCCTTAAGTTAGGATATATGACGTTATAGACGCATTAATGTTACCACCGAGACGTAGGGACCGACACGCCTGGAATGTTGTCAAATGTTACATCCGAGATGTTAGGTTGCCTTAGGATAGGATATATATCGTTATAGACGTTATACTGTTCCCACCGAGAGGTAGGGTTCGACAGGCCAGGAATGTTGTCAAATATTGCATCCGAGATGTTAGGTTGCCTTAGATTAGGATATATAACGTTATAGACGCATGTAATGTTACCACCGAGACGTAGGGACCGACACGCCTGGAATGTTGTCAAATTTTACATGCGAGATGTTAGGTTGCCTTATGTTAGGATATATGACGCTACAAACGTATATACTGTTCCCTCCGTGAAGTAGGGTTCGACAGGCCAGGAATGTTGTCAAACATTGCATCCGAGATGTTAGGTTGCCTTAGGTTAGGATATATAACGTTATAGACGCATGTAATGTTACCACCGAGACGTAGTGACCGACGCGCCTGGAATGTTGTCAAATGTTACATCCGAGATGTTAGGTTGCCTTATGTTAGGATATATGACGCTACAAACGTATATACTGTTCCCTCCGAGACGTAGGGACCGACACGCCTGGAATGTTGTCAAATGTTACATCCGAGATGTTAGGTTGCCTTAGGTTAGGATATATAACGTTATAGACGCATTAATGTTACCACCGAGACGTAGGGACCGACACGCCTGGAATGTTGTCAAATGTTACATCCGAGGTGTTATGTTGCCTTAGGTTAGGATATATATCGTTATAGACGTTATACTGTTCCCACCGAGAGGTAGGGTTCGACAGGCCAGGAATGTTGTCAAATATTGCATCCGAGATGTTAGGTTGCCTTAGGTTAGGACATATAACGTTATAGACGCATGTAATGTTACCTCCGAGACGTAGGGACCGACACGTCTGGAATGTTGACAAATGTTACATCCGAGATGTTAGGTTGCCTTATGTTAGGATATATGACGCTACAAACGTATATACTGTTCCCTCCGAGAAGTTTGGTTCGACAGGCCAGGAATGTTGTCAAATAATGCATCCGAGATGTTAGGTTGCCTTAGATTAGGATATACAACGTTATAGACGCATATAATGTTCCCACCGAGAAGTAGGGTCCCACACGCCTGGAATGTTGTAGAATATTACATCCGAGATGTAAGGTTGCCTTAGGTTAGGATATATAACGTTATGGACGTATATACTGTTCCCACCGAGAAGTAGGGTCCGACACGCCAGGAATGTTGTCAAATATTGCATCCGACATGTTAGGTTGCCTTAGGTTAGGATATATAACGTTATAGACGCATGTAATGTTACCACCGAGAAGTAGAGTCCGACACGCCTGGAATGTTGTCAAATGTTACATCCGAGATGTTAGATTGCCTTAGGTTAGGATATATGACGTTACAGACGTATATAGTGTTCGCTCCGAGAAGTAGGGTTCGACAGGCCAGGAATGTTGTCAAATATTGCATCCGACATGTTAGGTTGCCTTAGATTATGATATATACCGTTATAGACGTATATACTGTTCCCTCCGAGAAGTAGGGTTCGACAGGCCAGGAATGTTGTCAAACATTGCATCCGAGATGTTAGATTGCCTTAGTTTACGATATCGACCGTTATAGACGCATATAATATTCCCACCGAAAAGTATGCACCGGCACGCCAGGAATATTGTAAAATATTACGTCTGAGATAATAGGTTGCCTTAGATTAGGATTTACAACGTTATAGACTCATATAATGTTCCCACCGAGAAGTAGGGTCCGACACGCCTGGAATTATGTAGAATATTACATCCTACATGTCAGGTTGCCTTAGGTTAGGATATATAACGTTATAGACGTATATACTGTTCCATCCGAGAAGTAGGGTTCGACAGGCCAGGAATGTTGTCAAATATTGCATCCGAGATGTTAGGTTGCCTTAGATTAGGATATACAACGTTATAGACGCATATACTGTTCCCACCGAGAAGTAGGGTCCGACACGCCAGGAATGTTGTGAAATATTAAATCCGAGTTGTTAGGTTGCCTTAGATTAGGATATATAACGTTATAGACGCATTAATGTTACCACCGAGACGTAGGGACCGACACGCCTGGAATGTTGTCAAATGTTACATCCGAGATGTTAGGTTGCCTTAGGTTAGGATATATATCGTTATAGACGTATATACTGTTCCCACCGAGGGGTAGGGTTCGACAGGCCAGGAATGTTGTCAAATATTGCATCCGAGATGTTAGGTTGCCTTAGGTTAGGATATATAACGTTATAGACGCATGTAATGTTACCACCGAGACGTAGGGACCGACACGCCTGGAATGTTGTCAAACATTGCATCCGAGATGTTAGATTGCCTTAGATTACGATATCGACCGTTATAGACGCATATAATATTCCCACCGAAAAGTATGCACCGACACGCCAGGAATATTGTAAAATATTACGTCTGAGATAATAGGTTGCCTTAGATTAGGATTTACAACGTTATAGACTCATATAATGTTCCTATCGAGAAGTAGGGTCCGACACGCCTGGAATGATGTAGAATATTACATCCGACATGTCAGGTTGCCGTAGGTTAGGATATATAACGTTATAGACGTATATACTGTTCCCTCCGAGAAGTAGGGTTCGACAGGCCAGGAATGTTGTCAAATATTGCATCCGAGATGTTAGGTTGCCTTAGGTTAGGATATGTAACGTTATAGACGCATGTAACGTTACCACCGAGACGTAGGGACCGACACGCCTGGAATGTTGTCGAATGTTACATCCGAGATGTTAGGTTGCCTTATGTTAGGATGTATGACGTTATAGACGCATTAATGTTACCACCGAGACGTAGGGACCGACACTCCTGGAATGTTGTCAAATGTTACATCCGAGATGTTAGGTTGCCTTAGGGTAGGATATATATCGTTATAGACGTTATACTGTTCCCACCGAGAGGTAGGGTTCGACAGGCCAGGAATGTTGTCAAATATTGTATCCGAGATGTTAGGTTGCCTTAGGTTAGGATATATAACGTTATAGACGCATGTAATGTTACCACCGAGAGGTAGGGACCGACACGCCTGGAATGTTGTCAAATGTTACATCCGAGATGTTAGGTTGCCTTATGTTAGGATATATGACGCTACAAACGTATATACTGTTCCCTCCGAGACGTAGGGACCGACACGCCTGGAATGTTGTCAAATGTTACATCCGAGATGTTAGGTTGCCTTAGGTTAGGATATATGACGTTACAGACGTATATACTGTTCCCTCCGAGAAGTAGGGTTCGACAGGCCAGGAATGTTGTCAAATATTGCATCCGAGATGTTAGGTTGCCTTAGGTTAGGATATATAACGTTATAGACGCATTAATGTTACCACCGAGACGTAGGGACCGACACGCCTGGAATGTTGTCAAATGTTACATCCGAGGTGTTATGTTGCCTTAGGTTAGGATATATATCGTTATAGACGTTATACTGTTCCCACCGAGAGGTAGGGTTCGACAGGCCAGGAATGTTGTCAAATATTGCATCCGAGATGTTAGGTTGCCTTAGGTTAGGACATATAACGTTATAGACGCATGTAATGTTACCTCCGAGACGTAGGGACCGACACGTCTGGAATGTTGACAAATGTTACATCCGAGATGTTAGGTTGCCTTAGGTTAGGATATGTAACGTTATAGACGCATGTAACGTTACCACCGAGACGTAGGGACCGACACGCCTGGAATGTTGTCGAATGTTACATCCGAGATGTTAGGTTGCCTTATGTTAGGATGTATGACGTTATAGACGCATTAATGTTACCACCGAGACGTAGGGACCGACACTCCTGGAATGTTGTCAAATGTTACATCCGAGATGTTAGGTTGCCTTAGGTTAGGATATATAACGTCATAGACGCATGTAATCTTACCACCGTGACGTAGTGACCGACGCTCCTGGAATGTTGTCAAATGATACATCCGAGATGTTAGGTTGCCTTAGGTTAGGATATATGACGTTACAGACGTATATACTGCTCCCTCCGAGAAGTAGGGTTCGACAGGCCAGGAATGTTGTCAAATATTACATCCGAGTTGTTACGTTGCCGTTATAGACGCATTAATGTTACCACCGAGATGTAGGGTCCGACACGCCTGGAATGCTGTAGAATATTACATCCGACATGTCAGGTTGCCTTAGGTTAGGATATATAACGTTATAGACGTATATACTGTTCCCTCCGAGAAGAAGGGTTCGACAGGCCAGGAATGTTGTCAAATATTGCATCCGAGATGTTAGGTTGCCTTAGATTAGGATATATACCGTTATAGACGTATATAATGTTCCCTCCGAGAAGTAGGTTTCGACAGGCCAGGAATGTTGTCAAATATTGCATCCGAGATGTTAGGTTGCCTTAGATTATGATATACAACGTTATAGACGCATATAATGTTCCCACCGAGATGTAGGTTCCGACACGCCTGGAATAATGTAGAATATTACATCCGACATGTCAGGTTGCCTTAGGTTAGGATATATAACGTTATAGACGTATATACTGTTCCATCCGAGAAGTAGGGTTCGACAGGCCAGGAATGTTGTCAAATATTGCATCCGAGATGTTAGGTTGCCTTAGATTAGGATATACAACGTTATAGACGCATATACTGTTCCCACCGACAAGTAGGGTCCGACACGCCAGGAATGTTGTGAAATATTAAATCCGAGTTGTTACGTTGCCGTTATAGACGCATTAATGTTACCACCGAGACGTAGGGACCGACACGCCTGGAATGTTGTCAAATGTTACATCCGAGGTGTCATGTTGCCTTAGGTTAGGATATATATCGTTATAGACGTTATACTGTTCCCACCGAGAGGTAGGGTTCGACAGGCCAGGAATGTTGTCAAATATTGCATCCGAGATGTTAGGTTGCCTTAGGTTAGGACATATAACGTTATAGACGCATGTAATGTTACCTTCGAGACGTAGGGACCGACACGTCTGGAATGTTGACAAATGTTACATCCGAGATGTTAGATTGCCTTAGGTTAGGATATATGACGTTACAGACGTATATAGTGTTCGCTCCGAGAAGTAGGGTTCGACAGGCCAGGAATGTTGTCAAATATTGCATCCGAGATGTTAGGTTGCCTTAGATTATGATATATACCGTTATAGACGTATATACTGTTCCCTCCCAGAAGTAGGGTTCGACAGGCCAGGAATGTTGTCAAACATTGCATCCGAGATGTTAGATTGCCTTAGTTTACGATATCGACCGTTATAGACGCATATAATATTCCCACCGCAAAGTATGCACCGGCACGCCAGGAATATTGTAAAATATTACGTCTGAGATAATAGGTTGCCTTAGATTAGGATTTACAACGTTATAGACTCATATAATGTTCCCACCGAGAAGTAGGGTCCGACACGCCTGGAATTATGTAGAATATTACATCCTACATGTCAGGTTGCCTTAGGTTAGGATATATAACGTTATAGACGTATATACTGTTCCATCCGAGAAGTAGGGTTCGACAGGCCAGGAATGTTGTCAAATATTGCATCCGAGGAGTTAGGTTGCCTTAGATTAGGATATACACCGTTATAGACGCATATAATGTTCCCACCGAGAAGTAGGCTTCGACACGCCAGGAATTTTGTCGAATATTACATCCCAGTTGTTACGTTGCCGTTATAGACGCATTAATGCTACCACCGAGACGTAGGGACCGACACGCCTGGAATGTTGTCAAATGTTACATCCGAGATGTTAGGTTGCCTTAGGTTAGGATATATGACGTTACAGACGTATATATTGTTCCCTCCGAGAAGTAGGGTTCGACAGGCCAGGAATGTTGTCAAATATAGCATCCGAGATGTTAGATTGCCTTAGATTACGATATCGACCGTTATAGACGCATATAATATTCCCACCGAAAAGTATGCACCGACACGCCAGGAATACTGTAAAATATTACGTCTGAGATAGTAGGTTGCCTTAGATTAGGATATACAACGTTATAGACTCATATAATGTTCCCACCGAGAAGTAGGTTCCGACACGCCTGGAATGATGTAGAATATTACATCCGAGATGTCAGGTTGCCTTAGGTTATGATATATGACGTTTTAGACGTATATACTGTTCCCTCCGAGAAGTAGGGTTCGACAGGCCAGGAATGTTGTCAAATATTGCATCCGAGATGTTAGGTTGCCTTAGGTTAGGATATATAACGTTATAGACGCATGTAATGTTACCACCGAGAAGTAGAGTCCGACACGCCTGGAATGTTGTCAAATGTTACATCCGAGATGTTAGATTGCCTTAGGTTAGGATATATGACGTTACAGACGTATATAGTGTTCGCTCCGAGAAGTAGGGTTCGACAGGCCAGGAATGTTGTCAAATATTGCATCCGAGATGTTAGGTTGCCTTAGATTATGATATATACCGTTATAGACGTATATACTGTTCCCTCCCAGAAGTAGGGTTCGACAGGCCAGGAATGTTGTCAAACATTGCATCCGAGATGTTAGATTGCCTTAGTTTACGATATCGACCGTTATAGACGCATATAATATTCCCACCGCAAAGTATGCACCGGCACGCCAGGAATATTGTAAAATATTACGTCTGAGATAATAGGTTGCCTTAGATTAGGATTTACAACGTTATAGACTCATATAATGTTCCCACCGAGAAGTAGGGTCCGACACGCCTGGAATTATGTAGAATATTACATCCTACATGTCAGGTTGCCTTAGGTTAGGATATATAACGTTATAGACGTATATACTGTTCCATCCGAGAAGTAGGGTTCGACAGGCCAGGAATGTTGTCAAATATTGCATCCGAGGAGTTAGGTTGCCTTAGATTAGGATATACACCGTTATAGACGCATATAATGTTCCCACCGAGAAGTAGGCTTCGACACGCCAGGAATTTTGTCGAATATTACATCCCAGTTGTTACGTTGCCGTTATAGACGCATTAATGCTACCACCGAGACGTAGGGACCGACACGCCTGGAATGTTGTCAAATGTTACATCCGAGATGTTAGGTTGCCTTAGGTTAGGATATATGACGTTACAGACGTATATATTGTTCCCTCCGAGAAGTAGGGTTCGACAGGCCAGGAATGTTGTCAAATATAGCATCCGAGATGTTAGATTGCCTTAGATTACGATATCGACCGTTATAGACGCATATAATATTCCCACCGAAAAGTATGCACCGACACGCCAGGAATACTGTAAAATATTACGTCTGAGATAGTAGGTTGCCTTAGATTAGGATATACAACGTTATAGACTCATATAATGTTCCCACCGAGAAGTAGGTTCCGACACGCCTGGAATGATGTAGAATATTACATCCGAGATGTCAGGTTGCCTTAGGTTAGGATATATAACTTTATAGACGTATATACTGTTCCCTCCGAGAAGTAGGGTTCGACAGGCCAGGAATGTTGTCAAATATTGCATCCGAGATGTTAGGTTGCCTTAAGTTAGGATATATGACGTTATAGACGCATTAATGTTACCACCGAGACGTAGGGACCGACATGCCTGGAATGTTGTCAAATGTTACATCCGAGATGTTAGGTTGCCTTAGGATAGGATATATATCGTTATAGACGTTATACTGTTCCCACCGAGAGGTAGGGTTCGACAGGCCAGGAATGTTGTCAAATATTGCATCCGAGATGTTAGGTTGCCTTAGATTAGGATATATAACGTTATAGACGCATGTAATGTTACCACCGAGACGTAGGGACCGACACGCCTGGAATGTTGTCAAATGTTACATCCGAGATGTTAGGTTGCCTTATGTTAGGATATATGACGCTACAAACGTATATACTGTTCCCTCCGTGAAGTAGGGTTCGACAGGCCAGAAATGTTGTCAAACATTGCATCCGAGATGTTAGGTTGCCTTAGGTTAGGATATATAACGTTATAGACGCATGTAATGTTACCACCGAGACGTAGGGACCGACACGCCTGGAATGTTGTCAAATTTTACATGCGAGATGTTAGGTTGCCTTATGTTAGGATATATAACGCTACAAACGTATATACTGTTCCCTCCGTGAAGTAGGGTTCGACAGGCCAGGAATGTTGTCAAACATTGCATCCGAGATGTTAGGTTGCCTTAGGTTAGGATATATAACGTTATAGACGCATGTAATGTTACCACCGAGACGTAGTGACCGACGCGCCTGGAATGTTGTCAAATGTTACATCCGAGATATTAGGTTGCCTTATGTTAGGATATAAGACGCTACAAACGTATATACTGTTCCCTCCGAGACGTAGGGACCGACACGCCTGGAATGTTGTCAAATGTTACATCCGAGATGTTAGGTTGCCTTAGGTTAGGATATATGACGTTACAGACGTATATACTGTTCCCTCCGAGAAGTAGGGTTCGACAGGCCAGGAATGTTGTCAAATATTGCATCCGAGATGTTAGGTTGCCTTAGGTTAGGATATATAACGTTATAGACGCATGTAATGTTACCACCGAGACGTAGTGACCGACGCGCCTGGAATGTTGTCAAATGTTACATCCGAGATGTTAGGTTGCCTTAGGTTAGGATATATGACGTTACAGACGTATATACTGCTCCCTCCGAGAAGTAGGGTTCGACAGGCCAGGAATGTTGTCAAATATTACATCCGAGTTGTTACGTTGCCGTTATAGACGCATTAATGTTACCACCGAGATGTAGGTTCCGACACGCCTGGAATGATGTAGAATATTACATCCGACATGTCAGGTTGCCTTAGGTTGGGATATATAACGTTATAAACGTATATACTGTTCCCTCCGAGAAGTAGGGTTCGACAGGCCAGGAATGTTGTCAAATATTGCATCCGAGATGATAGGTTGCCTTAGATTAGGATATACAACGTTATAGACGCATATACTGTTCCCACCGAGAAGTAGGGTCCGACACGCCAGGAATGTTGTGAAATATTAAATCCGAGTTGTTACGTTGCCGTTATAGACGCATTAATGTTACCACCGAGACGTACGGACCGACCCGCGTGGAATGTTGTCAAATGTTACATCCGAGATGTTAGGTTGCCTTAGGTTAGGATATATATCGTTATAGACGTATATACTGTTCCCACCGAGGGGTAGGGTTCGACAGGCCAGGAATGTTGTCAAATATTGCATCCGAGATGTTAGGTTGCCTTAGGTTAGGATATATAACGTTATAGACGCATGTAATGTTACCACCGAGACGTAGGGACCGACACGCCTGGAATGTTGTCAAATGTTACATCCGAGATGTTAGGTTGCCTTAGGTTAGGATATATGACGTTACAGACGTATATACTGTTCCCTCCGAGAAGTAGGGTTCGACAGGCCTGGAATGTTGTCAAATATTGCATCCGAGATGTTAGGTTGCCTTAGGTTAGGATATATAACGTTATAGACGCATTAATGTTACCACCGAGACGTAGGGACCGACACGCCTGGAATGTTGTCAAATGTTACATCCGAGATGTTAGGTTGCCTTATGTTAGGATATATGACGCTACTAACGTATATACTGTTCCCTCCGAGAAGTAGGGTTCGACAGGCCAGGAATGTTGTCAAACATTGCATCCGAGATGTTAGATTGCCTTAGTTTACGATATCGACTGTTATAGACGCATATAATATTCCCACCGAAAAGTATGCACCGACACGCCAGGAATATTGTAAAATATTACGTCTGAGATAATAGGTTGCCTTAGATTAGGATTTACAACGTTATAGACTCATATAATGTTCCCACCGAGAACTAGGGTCCGACACGCCTGGAATTATGTAGAATATTACATCCTACATGTCAGGTTGCCTTAGGTTAGGATATATAACGTTATAGACGTATATACTGTTCCCTCCGAGAAGTAGGGTTCGACAGGCCAGGAATGTTGTCAAATATTGCATCCGAGATGTTAGGTTGCCTTAGGTTAGGATATATGACGTTATAGACATATATACTGTTCCCTCCGAGAAGTAGGGTTCGACAGGCCAGGAATGTTGTCAAATATTGCAACCGAGATGTTAGGTTGCCTTAGGTTAGGATATATGACGTTATAGACGCATGTAATGTTACCACCGAGACGTAGGGACCGACACGCCTGGAATGTTGTCAAATGTTACATCCGAGATGTTAGGTTGCCTTAGGTTAGGATATATGACGTTACAGACGTATATACTGTTCCCTCCGAGAAGTAGGGTTCGACAGGCCAGGATTGTTGTCAAATATTGCATCCGAGATGTTAGGTTGCCTTAAGTTAGGATATATGACGTTATAGACGCATTAATGTTACCACCGAGACGTAGGGACCGACACGCCTGGAATGTTGTCAAATGTTACATCCGAGATGTTAGGTTGCCTTAGGATAGGATATATATCGTTATAGACGTTATACTGTTCCCACCGAGAGGTAGGGTTCGACAGGCCAGGAATGTTGTCAAATATTGCATCCGAGATGTGAGGTTGCCTTAGATTAGGATATATAACGTTATAGACGCATGTAATGTTACCACCGAGACGTAGGGACCGACGCGCCTGGAATGTTGTCAAATGTTACATCCGAGATGTTAGGTTGCCTTAGGTTAGGATATATGACGTTACAGACGTATATACTGCTCCCTCCGAGAAGTAGGGTTCGACAGGCCAGGAATGTTGTCAAATATTACATCCGAGTTGTTACGTTGCCGTTATAGACGCATTAATGTTACCACCGAGATGTAGGGTCCGACACGCCTGGAATGATGTAGAATATTACATCCGACATGTCAGGTTGCCTTAGGTTAGGATATATAACGTTATAGACGTATATACTGTTCCCTCCGAGAAGTAGGGTTCGACAGGCCAGGAATGTTGTCAAATATTGCATCCGAGATGTTAGGTTGCCTTAGATTAGGATATATACCGTTATAGACGTATATAATGTTCCCTCCGAGAAGTAGGTTTCGACAGGTCAGGAATGTTGTCAAATATTGCATCCGAGATGTTAGGTTGCCTTAGATTATGATATACAACGTTATAGACGCATATAATGTTCCCACCGAGATGTAGGTTCCGACACGCCTGGAATAATGTAGAATATTACATCCGACATGTCAGGTTGCCTTAGGTTAGGATATATAACGTTATAGACGTATATACTGTTCCATCCGAGAAGTAGGGTTCGACAGGCCAGGAATGTTGTCAAATATTGCATCCGAGATGTTAGGTTGCCTTAGATTAGGATATACAACGTTATAGACGCATATACTGTTCCCACCGACAAGTAGGGTCCGACACGCCAGGAATGTTGTGAAATATTAAATCCGAGTTGTTACGTTGCCGTTATAGACGCATTAATGTTACCACCGTGACGTAGGGACCGACACGCCTGGAATGTTGTCAAATGTTACATCCGAGGTGTCATGTTGCCTTAGGTTAGGATATATATCGTTATAGACGTTATACTGTTCCCACCGAGAGGTAGGGTTCGACAGGCCAGGAATGTTGTCAAATATTGCATCCGAGATGTTAGGTTGCCTTAGGTTAGGACATATAACGTTATAGACGCATGTAATGTTACCTCCGAGACGTAGGGACCGACACGTCTGGAATGTTGACAAATGTTACATCCGAGATGTTAGGTTGCCTTATGTTAGGATATATGACGCTACAAACGTATATACTGTTCCCTCCGAGAAGTTTGGTTCGACAGGCCAGGAGTGTTGTCAAATAATGCATCCGAGATGTTAGGTTGCCTTAGATTAGGATATACAACGTTATAGACGCATATAATGTTCCCACCGAGAAGTAGGGTCCGACACGCCTGGAATGTTGTAGAATATTACATCCGAGATGTAAGGTTGCCTTAGGTTAGGATATATGACGTTACAGACGTATATAGTGTTCGCTCCGAGAAGTAGGGTTCGACAGGCCAGGAATGTTGTCAAATATTGCATCCGACATGTTAGGTTGCCTTAGATTATGATATATACCGTTATAGACGTATATACTGTTCCCTCCGAGAAGTAGGGTTCGACAGGCCAGGAATGTTGTCAAACATTGCATCCGAGATGTTAGATTGCCTTAGTTTACGATATCGACCGTTATAGACGCATATAATATTCCCACCGAAAAGTATGCACCGGCACGCCAGGAATATTGTAAAATATTACGTCTGAGATAATAGGTTGCCTTAGATTAGGATTTACAACGTTACAGACTCATATAATGTTCCCACCGAGAAGTAGGGTCCGACACGCCTGGAATGATGTAGAATATTACATCCGAGATGTCAGGTTGCCTTAGATTAGGATATATAACGTTATAGACGTATATACTGTTCCCTCCGAGAAGTAGGGTTCGACAGGCCAGGAATGTTGTCGAATATTGCATCCGAGATGTTAGGTTGCCTTAAGTTAGGATATATGACGTTATAGACGCATTAATGTTACCACCGAGACGTAGGGACCGACACGCCTGGAATGTTGTCAAATGTTACATCCGAGATGTTAGGTTGCCTTAGGATAGGATATATATCGTTATAGACGTTATACTGTTCCCACCGAGAGGTAGGGTTCGACAGGCCAGGAATGTTGTCAAATATTGCATCCGAGATGTTAGGTTGCCTTAGATTAGGATATATAACGTTATAGACGCATGTAATGTTACCACCGAGACGTAGGGACCGACACGCCTGGAATGTTGTCAAATGTTACATCCGAGATGTTAGGTTGCCTTATGTTAGGATATATGACGCTACAAACGTATATACTGTTCCCTCCGTGAATTAGGGTTCGACAGGCCAGGAATGTTGTCAAACATTGCATCCGAGATGTTAGGTTGCCTTAGGTTAGGATATATAACGTTATAGACGCATGTAATGTTACCACCGAGACGTAGTGACCGACGCGCCTGGAATGTTGTCAAATGTTACATCCGAGATGTTAGGTTGCCTTAGGTTAGGATATATGACGTTACAGACGTATATACTGCTCCCTCCGAGAAGTAGGGTTCGACAGGCCAGGAATGTTGTCAAATATTACATCCGAGTTGTTACGTTGCCGTTATAGACGCATTAATGTTACCACCGAGATGTAGGGTCCGACACGCCTGGAATGATGTAGAATATTACATCCGACATGTCAGGTTGCCTTAGGTTAGGATATATAACGTTATAGACGTATATACTGTTCCCTCCGAGAAGTACGGTTCGACAGGCCAGGAATGTTGTCAAATGTTACATCCGAGATTTTAGGTTGCCTTAGGTTATGATATATGACGTTTTAGACGTATATACTGTTCCCTCCGAGAAGTAGGGTTCGACAGGCCAGGAATGTTGTCAAATATTGCATCCGAGATGTTAGGTTGCCTTAGGTTAGGATATATAACGTTATAGACGCATGTAATGTTACCACCGAGAAGTAGAGTCCGACACGCCTGGAATGTTGTCAAATGTTACATCCGAGATGTTAGATTGCCTTAGGTTAGGATATATGACGTTACAGACGTATATAGTGTTCGCTCCGAGAAGTAGGGTTCGACAGGCCAGGAATGTTGTCAAATATTGCATCCGAGATGTTAGGTTGCCTTAGATTATGATATATACCGTTATAGACGTATATACTGTTCCCTCCGAGAAGTAGGGTTCGACAGGCCAGGAATGTTGTCAAACATTGCATCCGAGATGTTAGATTGCCTTAGTTTACGATATCGACCGTTATAGACGCATATAATATTCCCACCGCAAAGTATGCACCGGCACGCCAGGAATATTGTAAAATATTACGTCTGAGATAATAGGTTGCCTTAGATTAGGATTTACAACGTTATAGACTCATATAATGTTCCCACCGAGAAGTAGGGTCCGACACGCCTGGAATTATGTAGAATATTACATCCTACATGTCAGGTTGCCTTAGGTTAGGATATATAACGTTATAGACGTATATACTGTTCCATCCGAGAAGTAGGGTTCGACAGGCCAGGAATGTTGTCAAATATTGCATCCGAGGAGTTAGGTTGCCTTAGATTAGGATATACACCGTTATAGACGCATATAATGTTCCCACCGAGAAGTAGGGTTCGACACGCCAGGAATTTTGTCGAATATTACATCCCAGTTGTTACGTTGCCGTTATAGACGCATTAATGCTACCACCGAGACGTAGGGACCGACACGCCTGGAATGTTGTCAAATGTTACATCCGAGATGTTAGGTTGCCTTAGGTTAGGATATATGACGTTACAGACGTATATATTGTTCCCTCCGAGAAGTAGGGTTCGACAGGCCAGGAATGTTGTCAAATATAGCATCCGAGATGTTAGATTGCCTTAGATTACGATATCGACCGTTATAGACGCATATAATATTCCCACCGAAAAGTATGCACCGACACGCCAGGAATACTGTAAAATATTACGTCTGAGATAGTAGGTTGCCTTAGATTAGGATATACAACGTTATAGACTCATATAATGTTCCCACCGAGAAGTAGGTTCCGACACGCCTGGAATGATGTAGAATATTACATCCGAGATGTCAGGTTGCCTTAGGTTAGGATATATAACTTTATAGACGTATATACTGTTCCCTCCGAGAAGTAGGGTTCGACAGGCCAGGAATGTTGTCAAATATTGCATCCGAGATGTTAGGTTGCCTTAAGTTAGGATATATGACGTTATAGACGCATTAATGTTACCACCGAGACGTAGGGACCGACACGCCTGGAATGTTGTCAAATGTTACATCCGAGATGTTAGGTTGCCTTAGGATAGGATATACATCGTTATAGACGTTATACTGTTCCCACCGAGAGGTAGGGTTCGACAGGCCAGGAATGTTGTCAAATATTGCATCCGAGATGTTAGGTTGCCTTAGATTAGGATATATAACGTTATAGACGCATGTAATGTTACCACCGAGACGTAGGGACCGACACGCCTGGAATGTTGTCAAATGTTACATCCGAGATGTTAGGTTGCCTTATGTTAGGATATATGACGCTACAAACGTACATACTGTTCCCTCCGTGAAGTAGGGTTCGACAGGCCAGAAATGTTGTCAAACATTGCATCCGAGATGTTAGGTTGCCTTAGGTTAGGATATATAACGTTATAGACGCATGTAATGTTACCACCGAGACGTAGGGACCGACACGCCTGGAATGTTGTCAAATTTTACATGCGAGATGTTAGGTTGCCTTATGTTAGGATATATGACGCTACAAACGTATATACTGTTCCCTCCGTGAAGTAGGGTTCGACAGGCCAGGAATGTTGTCAAACATTGCATCCGAGATGTTAGGTTGCCTTAGGTTAGGATATATAACGTTATAGACGCATGTAATGTTACCACCGAGACGTAGTGACCGACGCGCCTGGAATGTTGTCAAATGTTACATCCGAGATGTTAGGTTGCCTTATGTTAGGATATATGACGCTACAAACGTATATACTGTTCCCTCCGAGACGTAGGGACCGACACGCCTGGAATGTTGTCAAATGTTACATCCGAGATGTTAGGTTGCCTTAGGTTAGGATATATGACGTTACAGACGTATATACTGTTCCCTCCGAGAAGTAGGGTTCGACAGGCCAGGAATGTTGTCAAATATTGCATCCGAGATGTTAGGTTGCCTTAGGTTAGGATATATAACGTTATAGACGCATTAATGTTACCACCGAGACGTAGGGACCGACACGCCTGGAATGTTGTCAAATGTTACATCCGAGGTGTTATGTTGCCTTAGGTTAGGATATATATCGTTATAGACGTTATACTGTTCCCACCGAGAGGTAGGGTTCGACAGGCCAGGAATGTTGTCAAATATTGCATCCGAGATGTTAGGTTGCCTTAGGTTAGGACATATAACGTTATAGACGCATGTAATGTTACCTCCGAGACGTAGGGACCGACACGTCTGGAATGTTGACAAATGTTACATCCGAGATGTTAGGTTGCCTTATGTTAGGATATATGACGCTACAAACGTATATACTGTTCCCTCCGAGAAGTTTGGTTCGACAGGCCAGGAATGTTGTCAAATAATGCATCCGAGATGTTAGGTTGCCTTAGATTAGGATATACAACGTTATAGACGCATATAATGTTCCCACCGAGAAGTAGGGTCCCACACGCCTGGAATGTTGTAGAATATTACATCCGAGATGTAAGGTTGCCTTAGGTTAGGATATATAACGTTATGGACGTATATACTGTTCCCACCGAGAAGTAGGGTCCGACACGCCAGGAATGTTGTCAAATATTGCATCCGACATGTTAGGTTGCCTTAGGTTAGGATATATAACGTTATAGACGCATGTAATGTTACCACCGAGAAGTAGAGTCCGACACGCCTGGAATGTTGTCAAATGTTACATCCGAGATGTTAGATTGCCTTAGGTTAGGATATATGACGTTACAGACGTATATAGTGTTCGCTCCGAGAAGTAGGGTTCGACAGGCCAGGAATGTTGTCAAATATTGCATCCGAGATGTTAGGTTGCCTTAGATTATGATATATACCGTTATAGACGTATATACTGTTCCCTCCGAGAAGTAGGGTTCGACAGGCCAGGAATGTTGTCAAACATTGCATCCGAGATGTTAGATTGCCTTAGTTTACGATATCGACCGTTATAGACGCATATAATATTCCCACCGAAAAGTATGCACCGGCACGCCAGGAATATTGTAAAATATTACGTCTGAGATAATAGGTTGCCTTAGATTAGGATTTACAACGTTATAGACTCATATAATGTTCCCACCGAGAAGTAGGGTCCGACACGCCTGGAATTATGTAGAATATTACATCCTACATGTCACGTTGCCTTAGGTTAGGATATATAACGTTATAGACGTATATACTGTTCCATCCGAGAAGTAGGGTTCGACAGGCCAGGAATGTTGTCAAATATTGCATCCGAGAAGTTAGGTTGCCTTAGATTAGGATATACACCGTTATAGACGCATATAATGTTCCCACCGAGAAGTAGGGTTCGACACGCCAGGAATTTTGTCGAATATTACATCCCAGTTGTTACGTTGCCGTTATAGACGCATTAATGCTACCACCGAGACGTAGGGACCGACACGCCTGGAATGTTGTCAAATGTTACATCCGAGATGTTAGGTTGCCTTAGGTTAGGATATATGACGTTACAGACGTATATATTGTTCCCTCCGAGAAGTAGGGTTCGACAGGCCAGGAATGTTGTCAAATATAGCATCCGAGATGTTAGATTGCCTTAGATTACGATATCGACCGTTATAGACGCATATAATATTCCCACCGAAAAGTATGCACCGACACGCCAGGAATACTGTAAAATATTACGTCTGAGATAGTAGGTTGCCTTAGATTAGGATATACAACGTTATAGACTCATATAATGTTCCCACCGAGAAGTAGGTTCCGACACGCCTGGAATGATGTAGAATATTACATCCGAGATGTCAGGTTGCCTTAGGTTAGGATATATAACTTTATAGACGTATATACTGTTCCCTCCGAGAAGTAGGGTTCGACAGGCCAGGAATGTTGTCAAATATTGCATCCGAGATGTTAGGTTGCCTTAAGTTAGGATATATGACGTTATAGACGCATTAATGTTACCACCGAGACGTAGGGACCGACACGCCTGGAATGTTGTCAAATGTTACATCCGAGATGTTAGGTTGCCTTAGGATAGGATATATATCGTTATAGACGTTATACTGTTCCCACCGAGAGGTAGGGTTCGACAGGCCAGGAATGTTGTCAAATATTGCATCCGAGATGTTAGGTTGCCTTAGATTAGGATATATAACGTTA
This sequence comes from Xylocopa violacea, assembly GCA_963969225.1. Classification (NCBI taxonomy): domain Eukaryota; kingdom Metazoa; phylum Arthropoda; class Insecta; order Hymenoptera; family Apidae; genus Xylocopa; species Xylocopa violacea. Next base: position 130,393 of record CAXAJV010000194.1, on the reverse strand, counting down.
TAGACGCATGTAATGTTACCACCGAGACGTAGGGACCGACACGCCTGGAATGTTGTCAAATGTTACATCCGAGATGTTAGGTTGCCTTATGTTAGGATATATGACGCTACAAACGTACATACTGTTCCCTCCGTGAAGTAGGGTTCGACAGGCCAGAAATGTTGTCAAACATTGCATCCGAGATGTTAGGTTGCCTTAGGTTAGGATATATAACGTTATAGACGCATGTAATGTTACCACCGAGACGTAGGGACCGACACGCCTGGAATGTTGTCAAATTTTACATGCGAGATGTTAGGTTGCCTTATGTTAGGATATATGACGCTACAAACGTATATACTGTTCCCTCCGTGAAGTAGGGTTCGACAGGCCAGGAATGTTGTCAAACATTGCATCCGAGATGTTAGGTTGCCTTAGGTTAGGATATATAACGTTATAGACGCATGTAATGTTACCACCGAGACGTAGTGACCCACGCGCCTGGAATGTTGTCAAATGTTACATCCGAGATGTTAGGTTGCCTTATGTTAGGATATATGACGCTACAAACGTATATACTGTTCCCTCCGAGACGTAGGGACCGACACGCCTGGAATGTTGTCAAATGTTACATCCGAGATGTTAGGTTGCCTTAGGTTAGGATATATGACGTTACAGACGTATATACTGTTCCCTCCGAGAAGTAGGGTTCGACAGGCCAGGAATGTTGTAGAATATTACATCCGACATGTCAGGTTGCCGTAGGTTAGGATATATAACGTTATAGACGTATATACTGTTCCCTCCGAGAAGTAGGGTTCGACAGGCCAGGAATGTTGTCAAATATTGCATCCGACATGTTAGGTTGCCTTAGGTTAAGATATATAACGTTATAGACGCATGTAATGTTACCACCGAGAAGTAGAGTCCGACACGCCTGGAATGTTGTCAAATGTTACATCCGAGATGTTAGATTGCCTTAGGTTAGGATATATGACGTTACAGACGTATATAGTGTTCGCTCCGAGAAGTAGGGTTCGACAGGCCAGGAATGTTGTCAAATATTGCATCCGAGATGTTAGGTTGCCTTAGATTATGATATATACCGTTATAGACGTATATACTGTTCCCTCCGAGAAGTAGGGTTCGACAGGCCAGGAATGTTGTCAAACATTGCATCCGAGATGTTAGATTGCCTTAGTTTGCGATATCGACCGTTATAGACGCATATAATATTCCCACCGAAAAGTATGCACCGGCACGCCAGGAATATTGTAAAATATTACGTCTGAGATAATAGGTTGCCTTAGATTAGGATTTACAACGTTATAGACTCATATAATGTTCCCACCGAGAAGTAGGGTCCGACACGCCTGGAATTATGTAGAATATTACATCCGACATGTCAGGTTGCCTTAGGTTAGGATATATGGCGTTACAGACGTATATACTGTTCCCTCCGAGAAGTAGGGTTCGACAGGCCAGGAATGTTGTCAAATATTACATCCGAGTTGTTACGTTGCCGTTATAGACGCATTAATGTTACCACCGAGATGTAGGGTCCGACACGCCTGGAATGTTGTCAAATCTTACATCCGAGATGTTAGGTTGCCTTAGGTTAGGATATATAACGTTATAGACGTATATACTGTTCCCTCCGAGAAGAAGGGTTCGACAGGCCAGGAATGTTGTCAAATATTGCATCCGAGATGTTAGGTTGCCTTAGATTAGGATATATACCGTTATAGACGTATATAATGTTCCCTCCGAGAAGTAGGTTTCGACAGGCCAGGAATGTTGTCAAATATTGCATCCGAGATGTTAGGTTGCCTTAGATTATGATATACAACGTTATAGACGCATATAATGTTCCCACCGAGATGTAGGTTCCGACACGCCTGGAATGATGTAGAATATTACATCCGAAATGTCAGGTTGCCTTAGGTTAGGATATATAACGTTATAGACGTATATACTGTTCCCTCCGAGAAGTAGGTTTCGACAGGCCAGGAATGTTGTCAAATATTGCATCCGAGAGGTTAGGTTGCCTTAGATTATGATATACAACGTTATAGACGCATATAATGTTCCCACCGAGATGTAGGTTCCGACACGCCTGGAATGATGTAGAATATTACATCCGACATGTCAGGTTGCCTTAGGTTAGGATATATAACGTTATAGACGTATATACTGTTCCCTCCGAGAAGTAGGGTTCGACAGGCCAGGAATGTTGTCAAATATTGCATCCGAGATGTTAGGTTGCCTTAGATTAGGATATACAACGTTATAGACGCATATACTGTTCCCACCGAGAAGTAGGGTCCGACACGCCAGGAATGTTGTGAAATATTAAATCCGAGTTGTGACGTTGCCGTTATAGACGCATTAATGTTACCACCGAGACGTAGGGACCGACACGCCTGGAATGTTGTCAAATGTTACATCCGAGATGTTAGGTTGCCTTAGGTTAGGATATATATCGTTATAGACGTATATACTGTTCCCACCGAGGGGTAGGGTTCGACAGGCCAGGAATGTTGTCAAATATTGCATCCGAGATGTTAGGTTGCCTTAGGTTAGGATATATAACGTTATAGACGCATGTAATGTTACCACCGAGACGTAGGGACCGACACGCCTGGAATGTTGTCAAATGTTACATCCGAGATGTTAGGTTGCCTTAGGTTAGCATATATGACGTTACAGACGTATATACTGTTCCCTCCGAGAAGTAGGGTTCGACAGGCCAGGAATGTTGTCAAATATTGTATCCGAGATGTTAGGTTGCCTTAGATTAGGATATATACCGTTATAGACGTATATAATGTTCCCTCCGAGAAGTAGGTTTCGACAGGCCAGGAATGTTGTCAAATATTGCATCCGAGATGTTAGGTTGCCTTAGATTATGATATACAACGTTATAGACGCATATAATGTTCCCACCGAGATGTAGGTTCCGACACGCCTGGAATGATGTAGAATATTACATCCGAAATGTCAGGTTGCCTTAGGTTAGGATATATAACGTTATAGACGTATATACTGTTCCCTCCGAGAAGTAGGTTTCGACAGGCCAGGAATGTTGTCAAATATTGCATCCGAGAGGTTAGGTTGCCTTAGATTATGATATACAACGTTATAGACGCATATAATGTTCCCACCGAGATGTAGGTTCCGACACGCCTGGAATGATGTAGAATATTACATCCGACATGTCAGGTTGCCTTAGGTTAGGATATATAACGTTATAGACGTATATACTGTTCCCTCCGAGAAGTAGGGTTCGACAGGCCAGGAATGTTGTCAAATATTGCATCCGAGATGTTAGGTTGCCTTAGATTAGGATATACAACGTTATAGACGCATATACTGTTCCCACCGAGAAGTAGGGTCCGACACGCCAGGAATGTTGTGAAATATTAAATCCGAGTTGTGACGTTGCCGTTATAGACGCATTAATGTTACCACCGAGACGTAGGGACCGACACGCCTGGAATGTTGTCAAATGTTACACCCGAGATGTTAGGTTGCCTTAGGTTAGGATATATATCGTTATAGACGTATATACTGTTCCCACCGAGGGGTAGGGTTCGACAGGCCAGGAATGTTGTCAAATATTGCATCCGAGATGTTAGGTTGCCTTAGGTTAGGATATATAACGTTATAGACGCATGTAATGTTACCACCGAGACGTAGGGACCGACACGCCTGGAATGTTGTCAAATGTTACATCCGAGATGTTAGGTTGCCTTAGGTTAGCATATATGACGTTACAGACGTATATACTGTTCCCTCCGAGAAGTAGGGTTCGACAGGCCAGGAATGTTGTCAAATATTGTATCCGAGATGTTAGGTTGCCTTAGGTTAGGATATATAACGTTATAGACGCATGCAATGTTACCACCGAGACGTAGGGACCGACACGCCTGGAATGTTGTCAAATGTTACATCCGAGATGTTAGGTTGCCTTATGTTAGGATATATTACGCTACAAACGTATATACTGTTCCCTCCGAGAAGTAGGGTTCGACTGGCCAGGAATGTTGTCAAACATTGCATCCGAGATGTTAGGTTGCCTTAGGTTAGGATATATGACGTTACAGACGTATATACTGCTCCCTCCGAGAAGTAGGGTTCGACAGGCCAGGAATGTTGTCAAATATTACATCCGAGTTGTTACGTTGCCGTTATAGACGCATTAATGTTACCACCGAGATGTAGGGTCCGACACGCCTGGAATGCTGTAGAATATTACATCCGACATGTCAGGTTGCCTTAGGTTAGGATATATAACGTTATAGACGCATGTAACGTTACCACCGAGACGTAGGGACCGACACGCCTGGAATGTTGTCAAATGTTACATCCGAGATGCTAGGTTGCCTTATGTTAGGATATATTACGCTACAAAAGTATATACTGTTCCCTCCGAGAAGTAGGGTTCGACTGGCCAGGAATGTTGTCAAACATTGCATCCGAGATGTTAGGTTGCCTTAGGTTAGGATATATAACGTTATAGACGCATGTAATCTTACCACCGTGACGTAGTGACCGACGCTCCTGGAATGTTGTCAAATGTTACTTCCGAGATGTTAGGTTGCCTTAGGTTAGGATATATGACGTTACAGACGTATATACTGCTCCCTCCGAGAAGTAGGGTTCGACAGGCCAGGAATGTTGTCAAATATTACATCCGAGTTGTTACGTTGCCGTTATAGACGCATTAATGTTACCACCGAGATGTAGGGTCCGACACGCCTGGAATGCTGTAGAATATTACATCCGACATGTCAGGTTGCCTTAGGTTAGGATATATAACGTTATAGACGCATGTAACGTTACCACCGAGACGTAGGGACCGACACGCCTGGAATGTTGTCAAATGTTACATCCGAGATGTTAGGTTGCCTTATGTTAGGATATATTACGCTACAAAAGTATATACTGTTCCCTCCGAGAAGTAGGGTTCGACTGGCCAGGAATGTTGTCAAACATTGCATCCGAGATGTTAGGTTGCCTTAGGTTAGGATATATAACGTTATAGACGCATGTAATCTTACCACCGTGACGTAGTGACCGACGCTCCTGGAATGTTGTCAAATGATACATCCGAGATGTTAGGTTGCCTTAGGTTAGGATATATGACGTTACAGACGTATATACTGCTCCCTCCGAGAAGTAGGGTTCGACAGGCCAGGAATGTTGTCAAATATTACATCCGAGTTGTTACGTTGCCGTTATAGACGCATTAATGTTACCACCGAGACGTAGGGACCGACACGCCTGGAATGTTGTCAAATGTTACATCCGAGATGTTAGGTTGCCTTAGGTTAGGATATATGTCGTTATAGACGTATATACTGTTCCCACCGAGGGGTAGGGTTCGACAGGCCAGGAATGTTGTCAAATATTGCATCCGAGATGTTAGGTTGCCTTAGGTTAGGATATATAACGTTATAGACGCATGTAATGTTACCACCGAGACGTAGGGACCGACACGCCTGGAATGTTGTCAAATGTTACATCCGAGATGTTAGGTTGCCTTATGTTAGGATATATTACGCTACAAACGTATATACTGTTCCCTCCGAGAAGTAGGGTTCGACTGGCCAGGAATGTTGTCAAACACTGCATCCGAGATGTTAGGTTGCCTTAGGTTAGGATATATAACGTTATTGACGCATGTAATCTTACCACCGTGACGTAGTGACCGACGCTCCTGGAATGTTGTCAAATGTTACATCCGAGATGTTAGGTTGCCTTAGGTTAGGATATATGACGTTACAGACGTATATACTGTTCCCACCGAGGGGTAGGGTTCGACAGGCCAGGAATGTTGTCAAAAATTGCATCCGAGATGTTAGGTTGCCTTAGGTTAGGATATATAACGTTATAGACGCATGTAATGTTACCACCGAGACGTAGGGACCGACACGCCTGGAATGTTGTCAAATGTTACATCCGAGATGTTAGGTTGCCTTAGGTTAGCATATATGACGTTACAGACGTATATACTGTTCCCTCCGAGAAGTAGGGTTCGACAGGCCAGGAATGATGTAGAATATTACATCCGAGATGTCAGGTTGCCTTAGGTTAGGATATATGGCGTTACAGACGTATATACTGTTCCCTCCGAGAAGTAGGGTTCGACAGGCCAGGAATGTTGTCAAATATTACATCCGAGTTGTTACGTTGCCGTTATAGACGCATTAATGTTACCACCGAGATGTAGGGTCCGACACGCCTGGAATGTTGTCAAATCTTACATCCGAGATGTTAGGTTGCCTTAGGTTAGGATATATAACGTTATAGACGTATATACTGTTCCCTCCGAGAAGAAGGGTTCGACAGGCCAGGAATGTTGTCAAATATTGCATCCGAGATGTTAGGTTGCCTTAGATTAGGATATATACCGTTATAGACGTATATAATGTTCCCTCCGAGAAGTAGGTTTCGACAGGCCAGGAATGTTGTCAAATATTGCATCCGAGATGTTAGGTTGCCTTAGATTATGATATACAACGTTATAGACGCATATAATGTTCCCACCGAGATGTAGGTTCCGACACGCCTGGAATGATGTAGAATATTACATCCGAAATGTCAGGTTGCCTTAGGTTAGGATATATAACGTTATAGACGTATATACTGTTCCCTCCGAGAAGTAGGTTTCGACAGGCCAGGAATGTTGTCAAATATTGCATCCGAGAGGTTAGGTTGCCTTAGATTATGATATACAACGTTATAGACGCATATAATGTTCCCACCGAGATGTAGGTTCCGACACGCCTGGAATGATGTAGAATATTACATCCGACATGTCAGGTTGCCTTAGGTTAGGATATATAACGTTATAGACGTATATACTGTTCCCTCCGAGAAGTAGGGTTCGACAGGCCAGGAATGTTGTCAAATATTGCATCCGAGATGTTAGGTTGCCTTAGATTAGGATATACAACGTTATAGACGCATATACTGTTCCCACCGAGAAGTAGGGTCCGACACGCCAGGAATGTTGTGAAATATTAAATCCGAGTTGTGACGTTGCCGTTATAGACGCATTAATGTTACCACCGAGACGTAGGGACCGACACGCCTGGAATGTTGTCAAATGTTACATCCGAGATGTTAGGTTGCCTTAGGTTAGGATATATATCGTTATAGACGTATATACTGTTCCCACCGAGGGGTAGGGTTCGACAGGCCAGGAATGTTGTCAAATATTGCATCCGAGATGTTAGGTTGCCTTAGGTTAGGATATATAACGTTATAGACGCATGTAATGTTACCACCGAGACGTAGGGACCGACACGCCTGGAATGTTGTCAAATGTTACATCCGAGATGTTAGGTTGCCTTAGGTTAGCATATATGACGTTACAGACGTATATACTGTTCCCTCCGAGAAGTAGGGTTCGACAGGCCAGGAATGATGTAGAATATTACATCCGAGATGTCAGGTTGCCTTAGGTTAGGATATATGGCGTTACAGACGTATATACTGTTCCCTCCGAGAAGTAGGGTTCGACAGGCCAGGAATGTTGTCAAATATTGCATCCGAGATGTTAGGTTGCCTTAGATTAGGATATATAACGTTATAGACGCATTAATGTTTCCACCGAGACGTAGGGACCGACACGCCTGGAATGTTGTCAAATGTTACATCCGAGACGTTAGGTTGCCTTAGGTTAGGATATATATCGTTATAGACGTTATACTGTTCCCACCGAGAGGTAGGGTTCGACAGGCCAGGAATGTTGTCAAACGTTGCATCCGAGATGTTAGATTGCCTTAGTTTACGATATCGACTGTTATAGACGCATGTAATGTTACCACCGAGACGTAGGGACCGACACGCCTGGAATGTTGTCAAATCTTACATCCGAGATGTTAGGTTGCCTTATGTTAGGATATATGACGCTACAAACGTATATACTGTTCCCTCCGAGAAGTAGGGTTCGACAGGCCAGGAATGTTGTCAAATATTGCATCCGAGATGTTAGGTTGCCTTAGACTAGGATATATATCGTTATAGACGTATATACTGTTCCCTCCGAGAAGTAGGGTTCGACAGGCCAGGAATGTTGTCAAATATTGCATCCGAGATGTTAGGTTGCCTTAGGTTAGGATATGTAACGTTATAGACGCATGTAACGTTACCACCGAGACGTAGGGACCGACACGCCTGGAATGTTGTCGAATGTTACATCCGAGATGTTAGGTTGCCTCAGGTTAGGATATATGACGTTATGGACGTATATACTGTTCCCTCCGAGAAGTAGGGTTCGACAGGCCAGGAATGTTGTCAACTATTGCATCCGAGATGTTAGGTTGACTTAGATTATGATATATACCGTTATAGACGCATATAATGTTCCCACCGAGAAGTAGGGTCCGACACGCCTGGAATGCTGTAGAATATTACATCCGACATGTCAGGTTGCCTTAGGTTAGGATATATAACGTTATAGACGCATGTAACGTTACCACCGAGACGTAGGGACCGACACGCCTGGAATGTTGTCAAATGTTACATCCGAGATGTTAGGTTGCCTTATGTTAGGATATATTACGCTACAAAAGTATATACTGTTCCCTCCGAGAAGTAGGGTTCGACTGGCCAGGAATGTTGTCAAACATTGCATCCGAGATGTTAGGTTGCCTTAGGTTAGGATATATAACGTTATAGACGCATGTAATCTTACCACCGTGACGTAGTGACCGACGCTCCTGGAATGTTGTCAAATGTTACATCCGAGATGTTAGGTTGCCTTAGGTTAGGATATATGACGTTACAGACGTATATACTGCTCCCTCCGAGAAGTAGGTTTCGACAGGCCAGGAATGTTGTCAAATATTACATCCGAGTTGTTACGTTGCCGTTATAGACGCATTAATGTTACCACCGAGATGTAGGGTCCGACACGCATGGAATGATGTAGAATATTACATCCGACATGTCAGGTTGCCTTAGGTTAGGATATATAACGTTATAGACGTATATACTGTTCCCTCCGAGAAGTAGGGTTCGACAGGCCAGGAATGTTGTCAAATATTGCATCCGAGATGTTAGGTTGCCTTAGATTAGGATATATACCGTTATAGACGTATATAATGTTCCCTCCGAGAAGTAGGGTTCGACTGGCCAGGAATGTTGTCAAACATTGCATCCGAGATGTTAGGTTGCCTTAGGTTAGGATATATAACGTTATAGACGCATGTAATCTTACCACCGTGACGTAGTGACCGACGCTCCTGGAATGTTGTCAAATGATACATCCGAGATGTTAGGTTGCCTTAGGTTAGGATATATGACGTTACAGACGTATATACTGCTCCCTCCGAGAAGTAGGGTTCGACAGGCCAGGAATGTTGTCAAATATTACATCCGAGATGTTAGGTTGCCTTAGGTTAGCATATATGACGTTACAGACGTATATACTGTTCCCTCCGAGAAGTAGGGTTCGACAGGCCAGGAATGATGTAGAATATTACATCCGAGATGTCAGGTTGCCTTAGGTTAGGATATATGGCGTTACAGACGTATATACTGTTCCCTCCGAGAAGTAGGGTTCTACAGGCCAGGAATGTTGTCAAATATTACATCCGAGTTGTTACGTTGCCGTTATAGACGCATTAATGTTACCACCGAGATGTAGGGTCCGACACGCCTGGAATGCTGTAGAATATTACATCCGACATGTCAGGTTGCCTTAGGTTAGGATATATAACGTTATAGACGTATATACTGTTCCCTCCGAGAAGAAGGGTTCGACAGGCCAGGAATGTTGTCAAATATTGCATCCGAGATGTTAGGTTGCCTTAGATTAGGATATATACCGTTATAGACGTATATAATGTTCCCTCCGAGAAGTAGGTTTCGACAGGCCAGGAATGTTGTCAAATATTGCATCCGAGATGTTAGGTTGCCTTAGATTATGATATACAACGTTATAGACGCATATAATGTTCCCACCGAGATGTAGGTTCCGACACGCCTGGAATGATGTAGAATATTACATCCGACATGTCAGGTTGCCTTAGGTTAGGATATATAACGTTATAGACGTATATACTGTTCCCTCCGAGAAGTAGGGTTCGACAGGCCAGGAATGTTGTCAAATATTGTATCCGAGATGTTAGGTTGCCTTAGGTTAGGATATATAACGTTATAGACGCATGTAATGTTACCACCGAGACGTAGGGACCGACACGCCTGGAATTTTGTCAAATGTTACATCCGAGATGTTAGGTTGCCTTATGTTAGGATATATTACGCTACAAACGTATATACTGTTCCCTCCGAGAAGTAGGGTTCGACTGGCCAGGAATGTTGTCAAACATTGCATCCGAGATGTTAGGTTGCCTTAGGTTAGGATATATAACGTTATAGACGCATGTAATCTTACCACCGTGACGTAGTGACCGACGCTCCTGGAATGTTGTCAAATGTTACATCCGAGATGTTAGGTTGCCTTAGGTTAGGATATATGACGTTACAGACGTATATACTGCTCCCTCCGAGAAGTAGGGTTCGACAGGCCAGGAATGTTGTCAAATATTACATCCGAGTTGTTACGTTGCCGTTATAGACGCATTAATGTTACCACCGAGATGTAGGGTCCGACACGCCTGGAATGCTGTAGAATATTACATCCGACATGTCAGGTTGCCTTAGCTTAGGATATATAACGTTATAGACGCATGTAACGTTACCACCGAGACGTAGGGACAGACACGCCTGGAATGTTGTCAAACATTGCATCCGAGATGTTAGATTGCCTTAGATTACGATATCGACCGTTATAGACGCATATAATATTCCCACCGAAAAGTATGCACCGACACGCCAGAAATATTGTAAAATATTACGTCTGAGATAATAGGTTGCCTTAGATTAGGATTTACAACGTTATAGACTCATATAATGTTCCCATCGAGAAGTAGGGTCCGACACGCCTGGAATGATGTAGAATATTACATCCGACATGTCAGGTTGCCGTAGGTTAGGATATATAACGTTATAGACGTATATACTGTTCCCTCCGAGAAGTAGGGTTCGACAGGCCAGGAATGTTGTCAAATATTACATCCGAGTTGTTACGTTGCCGTTATAGACGCATTAATGTTACCACCGAGACGTAGGGACCGACACGCCTGGAATGTTGTCAAATGTTACATCCGAGATGTTAGGTTGCCTTAGGTTAGGATATATATCGTTATAGACGTATATACTGTTCCCACCGAGGGGTAGGGTTCGACAGGCCAGGAATGTCGTCAAATATTGCATCCGAGATGTTAGGTTGCCTTAGGTTAGGATATATAACGTTATAGACGCATGTAATGTTACCACCGAGACGTAGGGACCGACACGCCTGGAATGTTGTCAAATGTTACATCCGAGATGTTAGGTTGCCTTATGTTAGCATATATGACGTTACAGACGTATATACTGTTCCCTCCGAGAAGTAGGGGTCGACAGGCCAGGAATGATGTAGAATATTACATCCGAGATGTCAGGTTGCCTTAGGTTAGGATATATGGCGTTACAGACGTATATACTGTTCCCTCCGAGAAGTAGGGTTCTACAGGCCAGGAATGTTGTCAAATATTACATCCGAGTTGTTACGTTGCCGTTATAGACGCATTAATGTTACCACCGAGATGTAGGGTCCGACACGCCTGGAATGCTGTAGAATATTACATCCGACATGTCAGGTTGCCTTAGGTTAGGATATATAACGTTATAGACGTATATACTGTTCCCTCCGAGAAGAAGGGTTCGACAGGCCAGGAATGTTGTCAAATATTGCATCCGAGATGTTAGGTTGCCTTAGATTAGGATATATACCGTTATAGACGTATATAATGTTCCCTCCGAGAAGTAGGTTTCGACAGGCCAGGAATGTTGTCAAATATTGCATCCGAGATGTTAGGTTGCCTTAGATTATGATATACAACGTTATAGACGCATATAATGTTCCCACCGAGATGTAGGTTCCGACACGCCTGGAATGATGTAGAATATTACATCCGACATGTCAGGTTGCCTTAGGTTAGGATATATAACGTTATAGACGTATATACTGTTCCCTCCGAGAAGTAGGGTTCGACAGGCCAGGAATGTTGTCAAATATTGTATCCGAGATGTTAGGTTGCCTTAGGTTAGGATATATAACGTTATAGACGCATGTAATGTTACCACCGAGACGTAGGGACCGACACGCCTGGAATGTTGTCAAATGTTACATCCGAGATGTTAGGTTGCCTTATGTTAGGATATATTACGCTACAAACGTATATACTGTTCCCTCCGAGAAGTAGGGTTCGACTGGCCAGGAATGTTGTCAAACATTGCATCCGAGATGTTAGGTTGCCTTAGGTTAGGATATATAACGTTATAGACGCATGTAATCTTACCACCGTGACGTAGTGACCGACGCTCCTGGAATGTTGTCAAATGTTACATCCGAGATGTTAGGTTGCCTTAGGTTAGGATATATGACGTTACAGACGTATATACTGCTCCCTCCGAGAAGTAGGGTTCGACAGGCCAGGAATGTTGTCAAATATTACATCCGAGTTGTTACGTTGCCGTTATAGACGCATTAATGTTACCACCGAGATGTAGGGTCCGACACGCCTGGAATGCTGTAGAATATTACATCCGACATGTCAGGTTGCCTTAGGTTAGGATATATAACGTTATAGACGCATGTAACGTTACCACCGAGACGTAGGGACAGACACGCCTGGAATGTTGTCAAACATTGCATCCGAGATGTTAGATTGCCTTAGATTACGATATCGACCGTTATAGACGCATATAATATTCCCACCGAAAAGTATGCACCGACACGCCAGGAATATTGTAAAATATTACGTCTGAGATAATAGGTTGCCTTAGATTAGGATTTACAACGTTATAGACTCATATAATGTTCCCATCGAGAAGTAGGGTCCGACACGCCTGGAATGATGTAGAATATTACATCCGACATGTCAGGTTGCCGTAGGTTAGGATATATAACGTTATAGACGTATATACTGTTCCCTCCGAGAAGTAGGGTTCGACAGGCCAGGAATGTTGTCAAATATTACATCCGAGTTGTTACGTTGCCGTTATAGACGCATTAATGTTACCACCGAGACGTAGGGACCGACACGCCTGGAATGTTGTCAAATGTTACATCCGAGATGTTAGGTTGCCTTAGGTTAGCATATATGACGTTACAGACGTATATACTGTTCCCTCCGAGAAGTAGGGTTCGACAGGCCAGGAATGATGTAGAATATTACATCCGAGATGTCAGGTTGCCTTAGGTTAGGATATATGGCGTTACAGACGTATATACTGTTCCCTCCGAGAAGTAGGGTTCGACAGGCCAGGAATGTTGTCAAATATTGCATCCGAGATGTTAGGTTGCCTTAGATTAGGATATATAACGTTATAGACGCATTAATGTTACCACCGAGACGTAGGGACCGACACGCCTGGAATGTTGTCAAATGTTACATCCGAGACGTTAGGTTGCCTTAGGTTAGGATATATATCGTTATAGACGTTATACTGTTCCCACCGAGAGGTAGGGTTCGACAGGCCAGGAATGTTGTCAAACGTTGCATCCGAGATGTTAGGTTGCCTTAGGTTAGCATATATGACGTTACAGACGTATATACTGTTCCCTCCGAGAAGTAGGGTTCGACAGGCCAGGAATGATGTAGAATATTACATCCGACATGTCAGGTTGCCGTAGGTTAGGATATATAACGTTATAGACGTATATACTGTTCCCTCCGAGAAGTAGGGTTCGACAGGCCAGGAATGTTGTCAAATATTACATCCGAGTTGTGACGTTGCCGTTATAGACGCATTAATGTTACCACCGAGACGTAGGGACCGACACGCCTGGAATGTTGTCAAATGTTACATCCGAGATGTTAGGTTGCCTTAGGTTAGCATATATGACGTTACAGACGTATATACTGTTCCCTCCGAGAAGTAGGGTTCGACAGGCCAGGAATGATGTAGAATATTACATCCGAGATGTCAGGTTGCCTTAGGTTAGGATATATGGCGTTACAGACGTATATACTGTTCCCTCCGAGAAGTAGGGTTCGACAGGCCAGGAATGTTGTCAAATATTGCATCCGAGATGTTAGGTTGCCTTAGATTAGGATATATAACGTTATAGACGCATTAATGTTACCACCGAGACGTAGGGACCGACACGCCTGGAATGTTGTCAAATGTTACATCCGAGACGTTAGGTTGCCTTAGGTTAGGATATATATCGTTATAGACGTTATACTGTTCCCACCGAGAGGTAGGGTTCGACAGGCCAGGAATGTTGTCAAACGTTGCATCCGAGATGTTAGATTGCCTTAGTTTACGATATCGACTGTTATAGACGCATGTAATGTTACCACCGAGACGTAGGGACCGACACGCCTGGAATGTTGTCAAATCTTACATCCGAGATGTTAGGTTGCCTTATGTTAGGATATATGACGCTACAAACGTATATACTGTTCCCTCCGAGAAGTAGGGTTCGACAGGCCAGGAATGTTGTCAAATATTGCATCCGAGATGTTAGGTTGCCTTAGACTAGGATATATATCGTTATAGACGTATATACTGTTCCCTCCGAGAAGTAGGGTTCGACAGGCCAGGAATGTTGTCAAACATTGCATCCGAGATGTTAGATTGCCTTAGATTACGATATCGACCGTTATAGACGCATATAATATTCCCACCGAAAAGTATGCACCGACACGCCAGGAATATTGTAAAATATTACGTCTGAGATAATAGGTTGCCTTAGATTAGGATTTACAACGTTATAGACTCATATAATGTTCCCATCGAGAAGTAGGGTCCGACACGCCTGGAATGATGTAGAATATTACATCCGACATGTCAGGTTGCCTTAGGTTAGGATATATAACGTTATAGACGTATATACTGTTCCCTCCGAGAAGTAGGGTTCGACAGGCCAGGAATGTTGTCAAATATTGCATCCGAGATGTTAGGTTGCCTTAGGTTAGGATATGTAACGTTATAGACGCATGTAACGTTACCACCGAGACGTAGGGACCGACACGCCTGGAATGTTGTCGAATGTTACATCCGAGATGTTAGGTTGCCTCAGGTTAGGATATATGACGTTATGGACGTATATACTGTTCCCTCCGAGAAGTAGGGTTCGACAGGCCAGGAATGTTGTCAACTATTGCATCCGAGATGTTAGGTTGACTTAGATTATGATATATACCGTTATAGACGCATATAATGTTCCCACCGAGAAGTAGGGTCCGACACGCCTGGAAGGTTGTAGAATATTACATACGAGATGTCAGATTGCCTTAGGTTAGGATATATAACGTTATAGACGCATGTAATGTTACCACCGAGACGTAGAGACCGACACGCCTGGAATGTTGTCAAATGTTACATCCGAGATGTTAGGTTGCCTTATGTTAGGATGTATGACGCTACAAACGTATATACTGTTCCCTCCGAGAAGTAGGGTTCGACAGGCCAGGAATATTGTCAAATATTGCATCCGAGATGTTAGGTTGCCTTAGGTTAGGATATATGACGTTATAGACGTATATACTGTTCCCTCCGAGAAGTAGGGTCCGACACGCCTGGAATGTTGTCAAATGTTACATCCGAGATGTTAGGGTGCCTTAGGGTAGGATATATATCGTTATAGACGTTATACTGTTCCCACCGAGAGGTAGGGTTCGACAGGCCAGGAATATTGTCAAATATTGTATGCGAGATGTTAGGTTGCCTTAGGTTAGGATATATAACGTTATAGACGCATGTAATGTTACCACCGAGACGTAGGGACCGACACGCCTGGAATGTTGTCAAATGTTACATCCGAGATGTTAGGTTGCCTTATGTTAGGATATATTACGCTACAAACGTATATACTGTTCCCTCCGAGAAGTAGGGTTCGACTGGCCAGGAATGTTGTCAAACATTGCATCCGAGATGTTAGGTTGCCTTAGGTTAGGATATATAACGTTATAGACGCATGTAATCTTACCACCGTGACGTAGTGACCGACGCTCCTGGAATGTTGTCAAATGTTACATCCGAGATGTTAGGTTGCCTTAGGTTAGGATATATGACGTTACAGACGTATATACTGCTCCCTCCGAGAAGTAGGTTTCGACCGGCCAGGAATGTTGTCAAATATTACATCCGAGTTGTTACGTTGCCGTTATAGACGCATTAATGTTACCACCGAGATGTAGGGTCCGACACGCATGGAATGATGTAGAATATTACATCCGACATGTCAGGTTGCCTTAGGTTAGGATATATAACGTTATAGACGTATATACTGTTCCCTCCGAGAAGTAGGGTTCGACAGGCCAGGAATGTTGTCAAATATTGCATCCGAGATGTTAGGTTGCCTTAGATTAGGATATATACCGTTATAGACGTATATAATGTTCCCTCCGAGAAGTAGGGTTCGACAGGCCAGGAATGTTGTCAAATATTGCATCCGAGATGTTAGGTTGCCTTAGATTATGATATACAACGTTATAGACCCATATAATGTTCCCACCGAGATGTAGGTTCCCACACGCCTGGAATGATGTAGAATATTACATCCGACATGTCAGGTTGCCTTAGGTTAGGATATATAACGTTATAGACGTATATACTGTTCCCTCCGAGAAGTAGGGTTCGACAGGCCAGGAATGTTGTCAAATATTGCATCCGAGATGTTAGGTTGCCTTAGATTAGGATATACAACGTTATAGACCCATATACTGTTCCCACCGAGAAGTAGGGTCCGACACGCCAGGAATGTTGTGAAATATTAAATCCGAGTTGTTACGTTGCCGTTATAGACGCATTAATGTTACCACCGAGACGTAGGGACCGACACGCCTGGAATGTTGTCAAATGTTACATCCGAGATGTTAGGTTGCCTTAGGTTAGGATATATATCGTTATAGACGTACATACTGTTCCCACCGAGGGGTAGGGTTCGACAGGCCAGAAATGTTGTCAAATATTGCATCCGAGATGTTAGGTTGCCTTAGGTTAGGATATATAACGTTATAGACGCATGTATTCTTACCACCGAGACATAGGGACCGACACGCCTAGAATGTTGTCAAATGTTACATCCGAGATGTTAGGTTGCCTTAGGTTAGGATATATGACGTTACAGACGTATATACTGTTCCCTCCGAGAAGTAGGGTTCGACAGGCCAGGAATGATGTAGAATATTACATCCGAGATGTCAGGTTGCCTTAGGTTAGGATATATGGCGTTACAGGCGTATATACTGTTCCCTCCGAGAAGTAGGGTTCGACAGGCCAGGAATGTTGTCAAATATTGCATCCGAGATGTTAGGTTGCCTTAGATTAGGATGTATACCGTTATAGACGTATATAATGTTCCCTCCGAGAAGTAGGGTTCGACAGGCCAGGAATGTTGTCAAATATTGCATCCGAGATGTTAGGTTGCCTTAGATTATGATATACAACGTTATAGACGCATATAATGTTCCCACCGAGATGTAGGTTCCCACACGCCTGGAATGATGTAGAATATTACATCCGACATGTCAGGTTGCCTTAGGTTAGGATATATAACGTTATAGACGTATATACTGTTCCCTCCGAGAAGTAGGGTTCGACAGGCCAGGAATGTTGTCAAATATTGCATCCGAGATGTTAGGTTGCCTTAGATTAGGATATACAACGTTATAGACCCATATACTGTTCCCACCGAGAAGTAGGGTCCGACACGCCAGGAATGTTGTGAAATATTAAATCCGAGTTGTTACGTTGCCGTTATAGACGCATTAATGTTACCACCGAGACGTAGGGACCGACACGCCTGGAATGTTGTCAAATGTTACAGCCGAGATGTTAGGTTGCCTTAGGTTAGGATATATATCGTTATAGACGTATATACTGTTCCCTCCGAGAAGTAGGGTTCGACAGGCCAGGAATGATGTAGAATATTACATCCGAGATGTCAGGTTGCCTTAGGTTAGGATATATGGCGTTACAGGCGTATATACTGTTCCCTCCGAGAAGTAGGGTTCGACAGGCCAGGAATGTTGTCAAATATTGCATCCGAGATGTTAGGTTGCCTTAGATTAGGATATATAACGTTATACACGCATTAATGTTACCACCGAGACGTAGGGACCGACACGCCTGGAATGTTGTCAAATGTTACATCCGAGATGTTAGGTTGCCTTATGTTAGGATATATTACGCTACAAACGTATATACTGTTCCCTCCGAGAAGTAGGGTTCGACTGGCCAGGAATGTTGTCAAACATTGCATCCGAGATGTTAGGTTGCCTTAGGTTAGGATATATAACGTTATAGACGCATGTAATCTTACCACCGTGACGTAGTGACCGACGCGCCTGGAATGTTGTCAAATGTTACATCCGAGATGTTAGGTTGCCTTAGGTTAGGATATATGACGTTACAGACGTATATACTGCTCCCTCCGAGAAGTAGGTTTCGACAGGCCAGGAATGTTGTCAAATATTACATCCGAGTTGTTACGTTGCCGTTATAGACGCATTAATGTTACCACCGAGATGTAGGGTCCGACACGCATGGAATGATGTAGAATATTACATCCGACATGTCAGGTTGCCTTAGGTTAGGATATATAACGTTATAGACGTATATACTGTTCCCTCCGAGAAGTAGGGTTCGACAGGCCAGGAATGTTGTCAAATATTGCATCCGAGATGTTAGGTTGCCTTAGATTAGGATATATACCGTTATAGACGTATATAATGTTCCCTCCGAGAAGTAGGGTTCGAAAGGCCAGGAATGTTGTCAAATATTGCATCCGAGATGTTAGGTTGCCTTAGATTATGATATACAACGTTATAGACGCATATAATGTTCCCACCGAGATGTAGGTTCCGACACGCCTGGAATGATGTAGAATATTACATCCGACATATCAGGTTGCCTTAGGTTAGGATATATAACGTTATAGACGTATATACTGTTCCCTCCGAGAAGTAGGGTTCGACAGGCCAGGAATGTTGTCAAATATTGCATCCGAGATGTTAGGTTGCCTTAGATTAGGATATACAACGTTATAGACGCATATAATGTTCCCACCGAGTAGTAGGGTCCGACACGCCAGGAATGATGTGAAATATTAAATCCGAGTTGTTACGTTGCCGTTATAGACGCATGTAATCTTACCACCGTGACGTAGTGACCGACGCGCCTGGAATGTTGTCAAATGTTACATCCGAGATGTTAGGTTGCCTTAGGTTAGGATATATGACGTTACAGACGTATATACTGCTACCTCCGAGAAGTAGGTTTCGACAGGCCAGGAATGTTGTCAAATATTACATCCGAGTTGTTACGTTGCCGTTATAGACGCATTAATGTTACCACCGAGATGTAGGGTCCGACACGCATGGAATGATGTAGAATATTACATCCGACATGTCAGGTTGCCTTAGGTTAGGATATATAACGTTATAGACGTATATACTGTTCCCTCCGAGAAGTAGGGTTCGACAGGCCAGGAATGTTGTCAAATATTGCATCCGAGATGTTAGGTTGCCTTAGATTAGGATATATAACGTTATAGACGTATATACTGTTCCCTCCGAGAAGTAGGGTTCGACAGGCCAGGAATGTTGTCAAGTATTGCATCCGAGATGTTAGGTTGCCTTAGATTAGGATATACAACGTTATAGACCCATATACTGTTCCCTCCGAGAAGTAGGGTTCGACAGACCAGGAATGTTGTCAAACATTGCATCCGAGATGTTAGATTGCCTTAGATTACGATATCGACCGTTATAGACGCATATAATATTCCCACGGAAAAGTATGCACCGACACGCCAGGAATATTGTAAAATATTACGTCTGAGATAATAGGTTGCCTTAGATTAGGATTTACAACGTTATAGACTCATATAATGTTCCCACCGAGAAGTAGGGTCCGACACGCCTGGAATTATGTAGAATATTACATCCGACATGTCAGGTTGCCTTAGGTTAGGATATATACCGTTATAGACGTATATACTGTTCCCTCCGAAAAGTAGGGTTCGACAGGCCAGGAATGTTGTCAAATATTGCATCCGAGATGTTAGGTTGCGTTAGATTAGGATATACAACGTTATAGACGCATATAATGTTTCCACCGAGAAGAAGGGTCCGACACGCCTGGAAGGTTGTCAAATGTTACATCCGAGATGTTAGGTTGCCTTAGGTTAGGATATATAACGTTATAGACGCATGTCATGTTACCACCGAGACGTAGGTCCGACACGATTGGAATGTTGTCAAATGTTACATCCGAGATGTTAGGTTGCCTTAGGTTAGGATATATAACGTTATAGACGCATGTCATGTTACCACCGAGAGGTAGGGACCGACACGCCTGGAATGTTGTCAAATGTTACATCCAAGATGTTAGGTTGCCTTATGTTAGGATGTATGACGCTACAAACGTATATACTGTTCCCTCCGAGAAGTAGGGTTCGGCAGGCCAGGAATGTTGTCAAACATTGCATCCGAGATGTTAGATTGCCTTAGATTACGATATCTACCGTTATAGACGCATATAATATTCCCACCGAAAAGTATGCACCGACACGCCAGGAATATTATAAAATATTACATCTGAGATAATAGGTTGCCTTAGATTAGGATTTACAACGTTATAGACTCATATAATGTTCCCACCGAGAAGTAGGGTCCGACACGCCTGGAATGATGTAGAATATTACATCCGAGATGTCAGGTTGCCTTAGGTTAGGATATATAACGTTATAGACGCATGTAATGTTACCACCGAGAAGTAGGGTCCGACACGCCAGGAATGTTTAAAATATTACGTCTGAGATGATAGGTTGCCTTAGGTTACGATATATACCGTTATAGACGCATGTAATGTTACCACTGAGACGTAGGGCCGACTCGCCTGGAATGTTATCAAATGTTACATTCGAGATGGTAGGTTGCCTTAGGTTAGGCTATATGACGTTATAGACGTATATACTGTTCCCTCCGAGAAGTAGGGTTCGACAGGCCAGGAATGTTGTCAAATATTGCATCCGAGATGTTAGGTTGCCTTAGATTAGGATATACAACGTTATAGACCCATATACTGTTCCCACCGAGAAGTAGGGTCCGACACGCCAGGAATGATGTGAAATATTAAATCCGAGTTGTTACGTTGCCGTTATAGACGCATGTAATCTTACCACCGTGACGTAGTGACCGACGCGCCTGGAATGTTGTCAAATGTTACATCCGAGATGTTAGGTTGCCTTAGGTTAGGATATATGACGTTACACACGTATATACTGCTCCCTCCGAGAAGTAGGTTTCGACAGGCCAGGAATGTTGTCAAATATTACATCCGAGTTGTTACGTTGCCGTTATAGACGCATTAATGTTACCACCGAGATGTAGGGTCCGACACGCATGGAATGATGTAGAATATTACATCCGACATGTCAGGTTGCCTTAGGTTAGGATATATACCGTTATAGACGTATATACTGTTCCCTCCGAAAAGTAGGGTTCGACAGGCCAGGAATGTTGTCAAATATTGCATCCGAGATGTTAGGTTGCGTTAGATTAGGATATACAACGTTATAGACGCATATAATGTTTCCACCGAGAAGAAGGGTCCGACACGCCTGGAAGGTTGTCAAATGTTACATCCGAGATGTTAGGTTGCCTTAGGTTAGGATATATAACGTTATAGACGCATGTCATGTTACCACCGAGACGTAGGTCCGACACGATTGGAATGTTGTCAAATGTTACATCCGAGATGTTAGGTTGCCTTAGGTTAGGATATATAACGTTATAGACGCATGTCATTTTACCACCGAGAGGTAGGGACCGACACGCCTGGAATGTTGTCAAATGTTACATCCAAGATGTTAGGTTGCCTTATGTTAGGATGTATGACGCTACAAACGTATATACTGTTCCCTCCGAGAAGTAGGGTTCGGCAGGCCAGGAATGTTGTCAAACATTGCATCCGAGATGTTAGATTGCCTTAGATTACGATATCTACCGTTATAGACGCATATAATATTCCCACCGAAAAGTATGCACCGACACGCCAGGAATATTATAAAATATTACATCTGAGATAATAGGTTGCCTTAGATTAGGATTTACAACGTTATAGACTCATATAATGTTCACACCGAGAAGTAGGGTCCGACACGCCTGGAATGATGTAGAATATTACATCCGAGATGTCAGGTTGCCTTAGGTTAGGATATATAACGTTATAGACGCATGTAATGTTACCACCGAGAAGTAGGGTCCGACACGCCAGGAATGTTTAAAATATTACGTCTGAGATGATAGGTTGCCTTAGGTTACGATATATACCGTTATAGACGCATGTAATGTTACCACTGAGACGTAGGGCCGACTCGCCTGGAATGTTGTCAAATGTTACATTCGAGATGGTAGGTTGCCTTAGGTTAGGCTATATGACGTTATAGACGTATATACTGTTCCCTCCGAGAAGTAGGGTTCGACAGGCTAGGAATGTTGTCAAATATTGGATCCGAGATGTTAGGTTGCCTTAGGTTAGGATATATATCGTTATAGACGTATATACTGTTCCCACCGAGAGGTAGGGTTCGACAGGCCAGGAATGTTGTCAAATGTTACATCCGAGATGTTAGGTTGCCTTAGGTTAGGATATATGACGCTACAGACGTATATACTGTTCCCTCCGAGAAGTAGGGTTCGACAGGCCAGGAATGTTGTCAAATATTGCAATCGAGATGTTAGGCTGCCTTAGATTAGGATATATACCGTTATAAACGTATATACTGTTCCCTCCGAGAAGTAGGGTTCGACAGGCCAGGAATATTGTCAAATATTGCATCCGAGATGTTAGGTTGCCTTAGGTTAGGATATATGACGTTATAGACGCATTAATGTTACCACCGAGACGTAGGGACCGACACGCCTGGAATGTTGTCAAATGTTACATCCGAGATGTTAGGTTGCCTTAGGGTAGGATATATATATCGTTATAGACGTTATACTGTTCCCACCGAGAGGTAGGGTTCGACAGGCCAGGAATATTGTCAAATATTGTATCCGAGATGTTGGGTTGCCTTAGGTTAGGATATATAACGTTATAGACGCATGTAATGTTACCACCGAGACGTAGGGACCGACACGCCTGGAATGTTGTCAAATGTTACATCCGAGATGTTAGGTTGCCTTATGTTAGGATATATTACGCTACAAACGTATATACTGTTCCCTCCGAGAAGTAGGGTTCGACTGGCCAGGAATGTTGTCAAACATTGCATCCGAGATGTTAGGTTGCCTTAGGTTAGGATATATAACGTTATAGACGCATGTAATCTTACCACCGTGACGTAGTGACCGACGCTCCTGGAATGTTGTCAAATGTTACATCCGAGATGTTAGGTTGCCTTAGGTTAGGATATATGACGTTACAGACGTATATACTGCTCCCTCCGAGAAGTAGGTTTCGACAGGCCAGGAATGTTGTCAAATATTACATCCGAGTTGTTACGTTGCCGTTATAGACGCATTAATGTTACCACCGAGATGTAGGGTCCGACACGCATGGAATGATGTAGAATATTACATCCGACATGTCAGGTTGCCTTAGGTTAGGATATATAACGTTATAGACGTATATACTGTTCCCTCCGAGAAGTAGGGTTCGACAGGCCAGGAATGTTGTCAAATATTGCATCCGAGATGTTCTGTTGCCTTAGATTAGGATATACAACGTTATAGACCCATATACTGTTCCCTCCGAGAAGTAGGGTTCGACAGGCCAGGAATGTTGTCAAACA
The DNA here is from genome assembly GCA_963969225.1 of Xylocopa violacea. Classification (NCBI taxonomy): domain Eukaryota; kingdom Metazoa; phylum Arthropoda; class Insecta; order Hymenoptera; family Apidae; genus Xylocopa; species Xylocopa violacea. The sequence goes on along the minus strand of CAXAJV010000194.1, from coordinate 106,536 downwards.
TTGCATCCGAGATGTTAGATTGCCTTAGATTACGATATCGACCGTTATAGACGCATATAATATTCCCACCGAAAAGTATGCACCGACACGCCAGGAATATTGTAAAATATTACGTCTGAGATAATAGGTTGCCTTAGATTAGGATTTACAACGTTATAGACTCATATAATGTTCCCACCGAGAAGTAGGGTCCGACACGCCTGGAATTATGTAGAATATTACATCCGACATGTCAGGTTGCCTTAGGTTAGGATATATACCGTTATAGACGTATATACTGTTCCCTCCGAAAAGTAGGGTTCGACAGGCCAGGAATGTTGTCAAATATTGCATCCGAGATGTTAGGTTGCGTTAGATTAGGATATACAACGTTATAGACGCATATAATGTTTCCACCGAGAAGAAGGGTCCGACACGCCTGGAAGGTTGTCAAATGTTACATCTGAGATGTTAGGTTGCCTTAGGTTAGGATATATAACGTTATAGACGCATGTCATGTTACCACCGAGACGTAGGTCCGACACGATTGGAATGTTGTCAAATGTTACATCCGAGATGTTAGGTTGCCTTAGGTTAGGATATATAACGTTATAGACGCATGTCATGTTACCACCGAGAGGTAGGGACCGACACGCCTGGAATGTTGTCAAATGTTACATCCAAGATGTTAGGTTGCCTTATGTTAGGATGTATGACGCTACAAACGTATATACTGTTCCCTCCGAGAAGTAGGGTTCGGCAGGCCAGGAATGTTGTCAAACATTGCATCCGAGATGTTATATTGCCTTAGATTAGGATATATACCGTTATAAACGTATATACTGTTCCCTCCGAGAAGTAGGGTTCGACAGGCCAGGAATGTTGTCAAATATTGCATCCGAGATGTTAGGTTGCCTTAGATTAGGATATACAACGTTATAGACGCATATATTGTTCCCACCGAGAAGTAGGTTCCGACAGGCCTGGAATGTTGTAGAATAATACATCCGAGATGTCAGGTTGCCTTAGGTTAGGATATATAACGTTATAGACGTATATACTCTTCCCTCCGAGAAGTACCGTTCGACAGGCCAGGAATGTTGTCAAATATTGCATCCGAGATGTTAGGTTGCCTTAGGTTAGGATATATAACGTTATAGACGCATGTAATGTTACCACCGAGACGTAGAGACCGACGCGCCTGGAATGTTGTCAAATGTTACATCCGAGATGTTAGGTTGCCTTAGGTTAGGATATATGACGTTATAGACGTATATACTGTTCCCTCCGAGAAGTAGGGTTCGACAGGCCAGGAATGTTGTCAAATATTGCATCCGAGATGTTAGGTTGCCTTAGGTTAGGATATATATCGTTATAGACGTATGTACTGTTCCCACCGAGAGTTAGGGTTCGACAGGCCAAGAATGTTGTCAAATATTGCATCCGAGATGTTAGGTTGCCTTAGGTTAGGATATATAACGTTATAGACGCATGTAGTGTTACCTCCGAGACGTAGGGACCGACATGCCTGGAATGTTGTCAAATGTTACATCCGAGATGTTAGGTTGCCTTATGTTAGGATATATGACGCTAAAGACGTATATACTCTTCCCTCCGTGAAGTACGGTTCGACTGGCCAGGAATGTTGTCAAATATTGCATCCGAGATGTTAGGTTGCCTTAGATTAGGATATATACCATTATAGACGCATGTAATGTTACCACCGAGACGTAGGGAACGACACGCCTGGAATGTTGTCAAATGTTACATCCGAGATGTTAGGTTGCCTTAGGTTAGGATATATGACGTTATATACGTATACACTGTTCCCTCCGAGTAGTAGGGTTCGACAGGCCAGGAATGTTGTCAAATATTGCATCCGAAATGTTAGGTTGCCTTTGGTTAGGTTATACGACGTTACAGACGTATATACTGCTCCCTCCGAGAAGTAGGTTTCGACAGGCCAGGAATGTTGTCAAATATTACATCCGAGTTGTTACGTTGCCGTTATAGACGCATTAATGTTACCACCGAGATGTAGGGTCCGACACGCCTGGAATGATGTAGAATATTACATCCGACATGTCAGGTTGCCTTAGGTTAGGATATATAACGTTATAGACGTATATACTGTTCCCTCCGAGAAGTAGGGTTCGACAGGCTAGGAATGTTGTCAAATATTGCATCCGAGATGTTAGGTTGCCTTAGGTTAGGATATATATCGTTATAGACGTATATACTGTTCCCACCGAGGGGTAGGGTTGGACAGGCCAGGAATGTTGTCAAATATTGCATCCGAGATGTTAGGTTGCCTTAGGTTAGGATATATAACGTTATAGACGCATGTAATGTTACCACCGAGACGTAGGGACCGACACGCCTAGAATGTTGTCAAATGTTACATCCGAGATGTTAGTTTGCCTTAGGTTAGGATATATGACGTTACAGACGTATATACTGTTCCCTCCGAGAAGTAGGGTTCGACAGGCCAGGAATGATGTAGAATATTACATCCGAGATGTCAGGTTGCCTTAGGTTAGGATATATGGCGTTACAGGCGTATATACTGTTCCCTCCGAGACGTAGGGACCGACACGCCTGGAATGTTGTCAAATCTTACATCCGAGATGTTAGGTTGCCTTATGTTAGGATATATGACGCTACAAACGTATATACTGTTCCCTCCGAGAAGTAGGGTTCGACAGGCCAGGAATGTTGTCAAATATTGCATCCGAGATGTTAGGTTGCCTTAGACTAGGATATATATCGTTATAGACGTATATACTGTTCCCTCCGAGAAGTAGGGTTCGACAGGCCAGGAATGTAGTCAAACATTGCATCCGAGATGTTAGATTGCCTTAGATTACGATATCTACCGTTATAGACGCATATAATATTCCCACCGAAAAGTATGCACCGACACGCCAGGAATATTGTAAAATATTACATCTGAGATAATAGGTTGCCTTAGATTAGGATTTACAACGTTATAGACTCATATAATGTTCCCACCGAGAAGTAGGGTCCGACACGCCTGGAATGATGTAGAATATTACATCCGAGATGTCAGGTTGCCTTAGGTTAGGATATATAACGTTATAGACGCATGTAATGTTACCACCGAGAAGTAGGGTCCGACACGCCAGGAATGTTTAAAATATTACGTCTGAGATGATAGGTTGCCTTAGGTTACGATATATACCGTTATAGACGCATGTAATGTTACCACTGAGACGTAGGGCCGACTCACCTGGAATGTTGTCAAATGTTACATTCGAGATGGTAGGTTGCCTTAGGTTAGGATATATGACGTTATATACGTATATACTGTTCCCTCCGAGTAGTAGGGTTCGACAGGCCAGGAATGTTGTCAAATATTGCATCCGAGATGTTAGGTTGCCTTAGATTAGGATATACAACGTTATAGACTCATATAATGTTCCCACCGAGAAGTAGGGTCCGACACGCCTGGAATGATGCAGAATATTACATCCGACATGTCAGGTTGCCTTTGGTTAGGATATATAACGTTATAGACGTATATACTGTTCCCTCCGAGAAGTAGGGTTCGACTGGCTAGGAATGTTGTCAAATATTGCATCCGAGATGTTAGGTTGCCTTAGATTAGGATATATAACGTTATAGACGCATATAATGTTACCACCGAGACGTAGGGACCGACATGCCTGGAATGTTGTCAAATGTTACATCCGAGATTTTAGGTTGCCTTAGGTTATGATATATGAGGTTTTAGACGTATATACTGTTCCCTCCGAGAAGTAGGGTTCGACAGGCCAGGAATGTTGTCAAATATTGCATCCGAGATGTTAGCTTGCCTTAGGTTAGGATATATAACGTTATAGACGCATGTAATGTTACCACCGAGACGTAGAGACCGACACGCCTGGAATGTTGTCAAATGTTACATCCGAGATGTTAGGTTGCCTTAGGTTAGGATATATGACGTTATAGACGTATATACTGTTCCCTCCGAGAAGTAGGGTTCGACAGGCCAGGAATGTTGTCAAATATTGCATCCGAGATGTTAGGTTGCCTTAGGTTAGGATATATATCGTTATAGACGCATATAATGTTTCCACCGAGAAGAAGGGTCCGACACGCCTGGAAGGTTGTCAAATGTTACATCCGAGATGTTAGGTTGCCTTAGGTTAGGATATATAACGTTATAGACGCATGTCATGTTACCACCGAGACGTAGGGACCGACACGCCTGGAATGTTGTCAAATGTTACATCCGAGATGTTAGGTTGCCTTATGTTAGGATGTATGACGCTACAAACGTATATACTGTTCCCTCCGAGAAGTAGGGTTCGGCAGGCCAGGAATGTTGTCAAACATTGCATCCGAGATGTTAGATTGCCTTAGATTACGATATCTACCGTTATAGACGCATATAATATTCCCACCGAAAAGTATGCACCGACACGCCAGGAATATTGTAAAATATTACATCTGAGATAATAGGTTGCCTTAGATTAGGATTTACAACGTTATAGACTCATATAATGTTCCCACCGAGAAGTAGGGTCCGACACGCCTGGAATGATGTAGAATATTACATCCGAGATGTCAGGTTGCCTTAGGTTAGGATATATAACGTTATAGACGCATGTAATGTTACCACCGAGAAGTAGGGTCCGACACGCCAGGAATGTTTAAAATATTACGTCTGAGATGATAGGTTGCCTTAGGTTACGATATATACCGTTATAGACGCATGTAATGTTACCACTGAGACGTAGGGCCGACTCGCCTGGAATGTTGTCAAATGTTACATTCGAGATGGTAGGTTGCCTTAGGTTAGGCTATATGACGTTATAGACGTATATACTGTTCCCTCCGAGAAGTAGGGTTCGACAGGCTAGGAATGTTGTCAAATATTGGATCCGAGATGTTAGGTTGCCTTAGGTTAGGATATATATCGTTATAGACGTATATACTGTTCCCACCGAGAGGTAGGGTTCGACAGGCCAGGAATGTTGTCAAATGTTACATCCGAGATGTTAGGTTGCCTTAGGTTAGGATATATGACGCTACAGACGTATATACTGTTCCCTCCGAGAAGTAGGGTTCGACAGGCCAGGAATGTTGTCAAATATTGCATCCGAGATGTTAGGTTGCCTTAGGTTAGGATATATATCGTTATAGACGTATATACTGTTCCCTCCGAGAGGTAGGGTTCGACAGGCCAGGAATGTTGTCAAATATTGCATCCGAGATGTTAGGTTGCCTTAGGTTAGGATATATAACGTTATAGACGCATGTAGTGTTACCTCCGAGACGTAGGCACCGACATGGCTGGAATGTTGTCAAATGTTACATCCGAGAAGTTAGGTTGCCTTATGTTAGGATATATGACGCTACAGACGTATATACTGTTCCCTCCGAGAAGTAGGGTTCGACAGGCCAGGAATGTTGTCAAATATTGCATCCCAGATGTTAGGTTGCCTTAGATTAGGATATACAACGTTATAGACGCATATAATGTTCCTACCGAGAAGTAGGGTCCGACACGCCTGGAATTATGTAGAATATTACATCCGACATGTCAGGGTGCCTTAGGTTAGGATATATACCGTTATAGACGTATATACTGTTCCCTCCGAAAAGTAGGGTTCGACAGGCCAGGAATGTTGTCAAATATTGCATCCGAGATGTTAGGTTGCCTTAGATTAGGATATACAACGTTATAGACGCATATAATGTTCCCACCGAGAAGAAGGGTCCGACACGCCTGGAAGGTTGTCAAATGTTACATCCGAGATGTTAGGTTGCCTTAGGTTAGGATATATAACGTTATAGACGCATGTCATGTTACCACCGAGACGTAGGTCCGACACGATTGGAATGTTGTCAAATGTTACATCCGAGATGTTAGGTTGCCTTAGGTTAGGATATATAACGTTATAGACGCATGTCATGTTACCACCGAGACGTAGGGACCGACACGCCTGGAATGTTGTCAAATGTTACATCCGAGATGTTAGGTTGCCTTATGTTAGGATGTATGACGCTACAAACGTATATACTGTTCCCTCCGAGAAGTAGGGTTCGGCAGGCCAGGAATGTTGTCAAACATTGCATCCGAGATGTTAGATTGCCTTAGATTACGATATCTACCGTTATAGACGCATATAATATTCCCACCGAAAAGTATGCACCGACACGCCAGGAATATTGTAAAATATTACATCTGAGATAATAGGTTGCCTTAGATTAGGATTTACAACGTTATAGACTCATATAATGTTCCCACCGAGAAGTAGGGTCCGACACGCCTGGAATGATGTAGAATATTACATCCGAGATGTCAGGTTGCCTTAGGTTAGGATATATAACGTTATAGACGCATGTAATGTTACCACCGAGAAGTAGGGTCCGACACGCCAGGAATGTTTAAAATATTACGTCTGAGATGATAGGTTGCCTTAGGTTACGATATATACCGTTATAGACGCATGTAATGTTACCACTGAGACGTAGGGCCGACTCGCCTGGAATGTTGTCAAATGTTACATTCGAGATGGTAGGTTGCCTTAGGTTAGGCTATATGACGTTATAGACGTATATACTGTTCCCTCCGAGAAGTAGGGTTCGACAGGCTAGGAATGTTGTCAAATATTGGATCCGAGATGTTAGGTTGCCTTAGGTTAGGATATATATCGTTATAGACGTATATACTGTTCCCACCGAGAGGTAGGGTTCGACAGGCCAGGAATGTTGTCAAATGTTACATCCGAGATGTTAGGTTGCCTTAGGTTAGGATATATGACGCTACAGACGTATATACTGTTCCCTCCGAGAAGTAGGGTTCGACAGGCCAGGAATGTTGTCAAATATTGCAATCGAGATGTTAGGCTGCCTTAGATTAGGATATATACCGTTATAAACGTATATACTGTTCCCTCCGAGAAGTAGGGTTCGACAGGCCAGGAATATTGTCAAATATTGCATCCGAGATGTTAGGTTGCCTTAGGTTAGGATATATGACGTTATAGACGCATTAATGTTACCACCGAGACGTAGGGACCGACACGCCTGGAATGTTGTCAAATGTTACATCCGAGATGTTAGGTTGCCTTAGGGTAGGATATATATATCGTTATAGACGTTATACTGTTCCCACCGAGAGGTAGGGTTCGACAGGCCAGGAATATTGTCAAATATTGTATCCGAGATGTTGGGTTGCCTTAGGTTAGGATATATAACGTTATAGACGCATGTAATGTTACCACCGAGACGTAGGGACCGACACGCCTGGAATGTTGTCAAATGTTACATCCGAGATGTTAGGTTGCCTTATGTTAGGATATATTACGCTACAAACGTATATACTGTTCCCTCCGAGAAGTAGGGTTCGACTGGCCAGGAATGTTGTCAAACATTGCATCCGAGATGTTAGGTTGCCTTAGGTTAGGATATATAACGTTATAGACGCATGTAATCTTACCACCGTGACGTAGTGACCGACGCTCCTGGAATGTTGTCAAATGTTACATCCGAGATGTTAGGTTGCCTTAGGTTAGGATATATGACGTTACAGACGTATATACTGCTCCCTCCGAGAAGTAGGTTTCGACAGGCCAGGAATGTTGTCAAATATTACATCCGAGTTGTTACGTTGCCGTTATAGACGCATTAATGTTACCACCGAGATGTAGGGTCCGACACGCATGGAATGATGTAGAATATTACATCCGACATGTCAGGTTGCCTTAGGTTAGGATATATAACGTTATAGACGTATATACTGTTCCCTCCGAGAAGTAGGGTTCGACAGGCCAGGAATGTTGTCAAATATTGCATCCGAGATGTTCTGTTGCCTTAGATTAGGATATACAACGTTATAGACCCATATACTGTTCCCTCCGAGAAGTAGGGTTCGACAGGCCAGGAATGTTGTCAAACATTGCATCCGAGATGTTAGATTGCCTTAGATTACGATATCGACCGTTATAGACGCATATAATATTCCCACCGAAAAGTATGCACCGACACGCCAGGAATATTGTAAAATATTACGTCTGAGATAATAGGTTGCCTTAGATTAGGATTTACAACGTTATAGACTCATATAATGTTCCCACCGAGAAGTAGGGTCCGACACGCCTGGAATTATGTAGAATATTACATCCGACATGTCAGGTTGCCTTAGGTTAGGATATATACCGTTATAGACGTATATACTGTTCCCTCCGAAAAGTAGGGTTCGACAGGCCAGGAATGTTGTCAAATATTGCATCCGAGATGTTAGGTTGCGTTAGATTAGGATATACAACGTTATAGACGCATATAATGTTTCCACCGAGAAGAAGGGTCCGACACGCCTGGAAGGTTGTCAAATGTTACATCTGAGATGTTAGGTTGCCTTAGGTTAGGATATATAACGTTATAGACGCATGTCATGTTACCACCGAGACGTAGGTCCGACACGATTGGAATGTTGTCAAATGTTACATCCGAGATGTTAGGTTGCCTTAGGTTAGGATATATAACGTTATAGACGCATGTCATGTTACCACCGAGAGGTAGGGACCGACACGCCTGGAATGTTGTCAAATGTTACATCCAAGATGTTAGGTTGCCTTATGTTAGGATGTATGACGCTACAAACGTATATACTGTTCCCTCCGAGAAGTAGGGTTCGGCAGGCCAGGAATGTTGTCAAACATTGCATCCGAGATGTTAGATTGCCTTAGATTAGGATATATACCGTTATAAACGTATATACTGTTCCCTCCGAGAAGTAGGGTTCGACAGGCCAGGAATGTTGTCAAATATTGCATCCGAGATGTTAGGTTGCCTTAGATTAGGATATACAACGTTATAGACGCATATATTGTTCCCACCGAGAAGTAGGTTCCGACAGGCCTGGAATGTTGTAGAATAATACATCCGAGATGTCAGGTTGCCTTAGGTTAGGATATATAACGTTATAGACGTATATACTCTTCCCTCCGAGAAGTACCGTTCGACAGGCCAGGAATGTTGTCAAATATTGCATCCGAGATGTTAGGTTGCCTTAGGTTAGGATATATAACGTTATAGACGCATGTAATGTTACCACCGAGACGTAGAGACCGACGCGCCTGGAATGTTGTCAAATGTTACATCCGAGATGTTAGGTTGCCTTAGGTTAGGATATATGACGTTATAGACGTATATACTGTTCCCTCCGAGAAGTAGGGTTCGACAGGCCAGGAATGTTGTCAAATATTGCATCCGAGATGTTAGGTTGCCTTAGGTTAGGATATATATCGTTATAGACGTATGTACTGTTCCCACCGAGAGGTAGGGTTCGACAGGCCAAGAATGTTGTCAAATATTGCATCCGAGATGTTAGGTTGCCTTAGGTTAGGATATATAACGTTATAGACGCATGTAGTGTTACCTCCGAGACGTAGGGACCGACATGCCTGGAATGTTGTCAAATGTTACATCCGAGATGTTAGGTTGCCTTAGGTTAGGATATATGACGTTATATACGTATACACTGTTCCCTCCGAGTAGTAGGGTTCGACAGGCCAGGAATGTTGTCAAATATTGCATCCGAAATGTTAGGTTGCCTTTGGTTAGGTTATACGACGTTACAGACGTATATACTGCTCCCTCCGAGAAGTAGGTTTCGACAGGCCAGGAATGTTGTCAAATATTACATCCGAGTTGTTACGTTGCCGTTATAGACGCATTAATGTTACCACCGAGATGTAGGGTCCGACACGCCTGGAATGATGTAGAATATTACATCCGACATGTCAGGTTGCCTTAGGTTAGGATATATAACGTTATAGACGTATATACTGTTCCCTCCGAGAAGTAGGGTTCGACAGGCTAGGAATGTTGTCAAATATTGCATCCGAGATGTTAGGTTGCCTTAGGTTAGGATATATATCGTTATAGACGTATATACTGTTCCCACCGAGGGGTAGGGTTGGACAGGCCAGGAATGTTGTCAAATATTGCATCCGAGATGTTAGGTTGCCTTAGGTTAGGATATATAACGTTATAGACGCATGTAATGTTACCACCGAGACGTAGGGACCGACACGCCTAGAATGTTGTCAAATGTTACATCCGAGATGTTAGTTTGCCTTAGGTTAGGATATATGACGTTACAGACGTATATACTGTTCCCTCCGAGAAGTAGGGTTCGACAGGCCAGGAATGATGTAGAATATTACATCCGAGATGTCAGGTTGCCTTAGGTTAGGATATATGGCGTTACAGGCGTATATACTGTTCCCTCCGAGACGTAGGGACCGACACGCCTGGAATGTTGTCAAATCTTACATCCGAGATGTTAGGTTGCCTTATGTTAGGATATATGACGCTACAAACGTATATACTGTTCCCTCCGAGAAGTAGGGTTCGACAGGCCAGGAATGTTGTCAAATATTGCATCCGAGATGTTAGGTTGCCTTAGACTAGGATATATATCGTTATAGACGTATATACTGTTCCCTCCGAGAAGTAGGGTTCGACAGGCCAGGAATGTAGTCAAACATTGCATCCGAGATGTTAGATTGCCTTAGATTACGATATCTACCGTTATAGACGCATTTAATATTCCCACCGAAAAGTATGCACCGACACGCCAGGAATATTGTAAAATATTACATCTGAGATAATAGGTTGCCTTAGATTAGGATTTACAACGTTATAGACTCATATAATGTTCCCACCGAGAAGTAGGGTCCGACACGCCTGGAATGATGTAGAATATTACATCCGAGATGTCAGGTTGCCTTAGGTTAGGATATATAACGTTATAGACGCATGTAATGTTACCACCGAGAAGTAGGGTCCGACACGCCAGGAATGTTTAAAATATTACGTCTGAGATGATAGGTTGCCTTAGGTTACGATATATACCGTTATAGACGCATGTAATGTTACCACTGAGACGTAGGGCCGACTCGCCTGGAATGTTGTCAAATGTTACATTCGAGATGGTAGGTTGCCTTAGGTTAGGCTATATGACGTTATAGACGTATATACTGTTCCCTCCGAGAAGTAGGGTTCGACAGGCTAGGAATGTTGTCAAATATTGGATCCGAGATGTTAGGTTGCCTTAGGTTAGGATATATATCGTTATAGACGTATATACTGTTCCCACCGAGAGGTAGGGTTCGACAGGCCAGGAATGTTGTCAAATGTTACATCCGAGATGTTAGGTTGCCTTAGGTTAGGATATATGACGCTACAGACGTATATACTGTTCCCTCCGAGAAGTAGGGTTCGACAGGCCAGGAATGTTGTCAAATATTGCATCCAAGATGTTAGGTTGCCTTAGGTTAGGATATATATCGTTATAGACGTATATACTGTTCCCACCGAGAGGTAGGGTTCGACAGGCCAGGAATGTTGTCAAATATTGCATCCGAGATGTTAGGTTGCCTTAGGTTAGGATATATAACGTTATAGACGCATGTAGTGTTACCTCCGAGACGTAGGCACCGACATGGCTGGAATGTTGTCAAATGTTACATCCGAGAAGTTAGGCTGCCTTATGTTACGATATATGACGCTACAGACGTATATACTGTTCCCTCCGAGAAGTAGGGTTCGACAGGCCAGGAATGTTGTCAAATATTGCATCCCAGATGTTAGGTTGCCTTAGATTAGGATATACAACGTTATAGACGCATATAATGTTCCTACCGAGAAGTAGGTTCCGACACGCCTGGAATGTTGTAGAATAATACATCCGAGATGTCAGGTTGCCTTAGGTTAGGATATATAACGTTATAGACGTATATACTCTTCCCTCCGAGAAGTACGGTTCGACAGGCCAGGAATGTTGTCAAATATTGCATCCGAGATGTTAGGTTGCCTTAGATTAGGATATATACCATTATAGACGCATGTAATGTTACCACCGAGACGTATGGAACGACACGCCTGGAATGTTGTCAAATGTTACATCCGAGATGTTAGATTGCCTTAGGTTAGGATATATGACGTTATATACGTATATACTGTTCCCTCCGAGTAGTAGGGTTCGACAGGCCAGGAATGTTGTCAAATATTGCATCCGAGATGTTAGGTTGCCTTAGACTAGGATATATATCGTTATAGACGTATATACTGTTCCCTCCGAGAAGTAGGGTTCGACAGGCCAGGAATGTTGTCAAACATTGCATCCGAGATGTTAGATTGCCTTAGATTACGATATCGACCGTTATAGACGCATATAATATTCCCACCGAAAAGTATGCACCGACACGCCAGGAATATTGTAAAATATTACATCTGAGATAATAGGTTGCCTTAGATTAGGATTTACAACGTTATAGACTCATATAATGTTCCCACCGAGAAGTAGGGTCCGACACGCCTGGAATGATGTAGAATATTACATCCGAGATGTCAGGTTGCCTTAGGTTAGGATATATAACGTTATAGACGCATGTAATGTTACCACCGAGAAGTAGGGTCCGACACGCCAGGAATGTTTAAAATATTACGTCTGAGATGATAGGTTGCCTTAGGTTACGATATATACCGTTATAGACGCATGTAATGTTACCACTGAGACGTAGGGCCGACTCACCTGGAATGTTGTCAAATGTTACATTCGAGATGGTAGGTTGCCTTAGGTTAGGATATATGACGTTATATACGTATATACTGTTCCCTCCGAGTAGTAGGGTTCGACAGGCCAGGAATGTTGTCAAATATTGCATCCGAGATGTTAGGTTGCCTTAGATTAGGATATACAACGTTATAGACTCATATAATGTTCCCACCGAGAAGTAGGGTCCGACACGCCTGGAATGATGCAGAATATTACATCCGACATGTCAGGTTGCCTTTGGTTAGGATATATAACGTTATAGACGTATATACTGTTCCCTCCGAGAAGTAGGGTTCGACTGGCTAGGAATGTTGTCAAATATTGCATCCGAGATGTTAGGTTGCCTTAGATTAGGATATATAACGTTATAGACGCATATAATGTTACCACCGAGACGTAGGGACCGACATGCCTGGAATGTTGTCAAATGTTACATCCGAGATTTTAGGTTGCCTTAGGTTATGATATATGAGGTTTTAGACGTATATACTGTTCCCTCCGAGAAGTAGGGTTCGACAGGCCAGGAATGTTGTCAAATATTGCATCCGAGATGTTAGCTTGCCTTAGGTTAGGATATATAACGTTATAGACGCATGTAATGTTACCACCGAGACGTAGAGACCGACACGCCTGGAATGTTGTCAAATGTTACATCCGAGATGTTAGGTTGCCTTAGGTTAGGATATATGACGTTATAGACGTATATACTGTTCCCTCCGAGAAGTAGGGTTCGACAGGCCAGGAATGTTGTCAAATATTGCATCCGAGATGTTAGGTTGCCTTAGGTTAGGATATATATCGTTATAGACGCATATAATGTTTCCACCGAGAAGAAGGGTCCGACACGCCTGGAAGGTTGTCAAATGTTACATCCGAGATGTTAGGTTGCCTTAGGTTAGGATATATAACGTTATAGACGCATGTCATGTTACCACCGAGACGTAGGGACCGACACGCCTGGAATGTTGTCAAATGTTACATCCGAGATGTTAGGTTGCCTTATGTTAGGATGTATGACGCTACAAACGTATATACTGTTCCCTCCGAGAAGTAGGGTTCGGCAGGCCAGGAATGTTGTCAAACATTGCATCCGAGATGTTAGATTGCCTTAGATTACGATATCTACCGTTATAGACGCATATAATATTCCCACCGAAAAGTATGCACCGACACGCCAGGAATATTGTAAAATATTACATCTGAGATAATAGGTTGCCTTAGATTAGGATTTACAACGTTATAGACTCATATAATGTTCCCACCGAGAAGTAGGGTCCGACACGCCTGGAATGATGTAGAATATTACATCCGAGATGTCAGGTTGCCTTAGGTTAGGATATATAACGTTATAGACGCATGTAATGTTACCACCGAGAAGTAGGGTCCGACACGCCAGGAATGTTTAAAATATTACGTCTGAGATGATAGGTTGCCTTAGGTTACGATATATACCGTTATAGACGCATGTAATGTTACCACTGAGACGTAGGGCCGACTCGCCTGGAATGTTGTCAAATGTTACATTCGAGATGGTAGGTTGCCTTAGGTTAGGCTATATGACGTTATAGACGTATATACTGTTCCCTCCGAGAAGTAGGGTTCGACAGGCTAGGAATGTTGTCAAATATTGGATCCGAGATGTTAGGTTGCCTTAGGTTAGGATATATATCGTTATAGACGTATATACTGTTCCCACCGAGAGGTAGGGTTCGACAGGCCAGGAATGTTGTCAAATGTTACATCCGAGATGTTAGGTTGCCTTAGGTTAGGATATATGACGCTACAGACGTATATACTGTTCCCTCCGAGAAGTAGGGTTCGACAGGCCAGGAATGTTGTCAAATATTGCATCCGAGATGTTAGGTTGCCTTAGGTTAGGATATATATCGTTATAGACGTATATACTGTTCCCTCCGAGAGGTAGGGTTCGACAGGCCAGGAATGTTGTCAAATATTGCATCCGAGATGTTAGGTTGCCTTAGGTTAGGATATATAACGTTATAGACGCATGTAGTGTTACCTCCGAGACGTAGGCACCGACATGGCTGGAATGTTGTCAAATGTTACATCCGAGAAGTTAGGTTGCCTTATGTTAGGATATATGACGCTACAGACGTATATACTGTTCCCTCCGAGAAGTAGGGTTCGACAGGCCAGGAATGTTGTCAAATATTGCATCCCAGATGTTAGGTTGCCTTAGATTAGGATATACAACGTTATAGACGCATATAATGTTCCTACCGAGAAGTAGGGTCCGACACGCCTGGAATTATGTAGAATATTACATCCGACATGTCAGGGTGCCTTAGGTTAGGATATATACCGTTATAGACGTATATACTGTTCCCTCCGAAAAGTAGGGTTCGACAGGCCAGGAATGTTGTCAAATATTGCATCCGAGATGTTAGGTTGCCTTAGATTAGGATATACAACGTTATAGACGCATATAATGTTCCCACCGAGAAGAAGGGTCCGACACGCCTGGAAGGTTGTCAAATGTTACATCCGAGATGTTAGGTTGCCTTAGGTTAGGATATATAACGTTATAGACGCATGTCATGTTACCACCGAGACGTAGGTCCGACACGATTGGAATGTTGTCAAATGTTACATCCGAGATGTTAGGTTGCCTTAGGTTAGGATATATAACGTTATAGACGCATGTCATGTTACCACCGAGACGTAGGGACCGACACGCCTGGAATGTTGTCAAATGTTACATCCGAGATGTTAGGTTGCCTTATGTTAGGATGTATGACGCTACAAACGTATATACTGTTCCCTCCGAGAAGTAGGGTTCGGCAGGCCAGGAATGTTGTCAAACATTGCATCCGAGATGTTAGATTGCCTTAGATTACGATATCTACCGTTATAGACGCATATAATATTCCCACCGAAAAGTATGCACCGACACGCCAGGAATATTGTAAAATATTACATCTGAGATAATAGGTTGCCTTAGATTAGGATTTACAACGTTATAGACTCATATAATGTTCCCACCGAGAAGTAGGGTCCGACACGCCTGGAATGATGTAGAATATTACATCCGAGATGTCAGGTTGCCTTAGGTTAGGATATATAACGTTATAGACGCATGTAATGTTACCACCGAGAAGTAGGGTCCGACACGCCAGGAATGTTTAAAATATTACGTCTGAGATGATAGGTTGCCTTAGGTTACGATATATACCGTTATAGACGCATGTAATGTTACCACTGAGACGTAGGGCCGACTCGCCTGGAATGTTGTCAAATGTTACATCCGAGATGTTAGGTTGCCTTAGGTTAGGATATATGACGCTACAGACGTATATACTGTTCCCTCCGAGAAGTAGGGTTCGACAGGCCAGGAATGTTGTCAAATATTGCATCCGAGATGTTAGGTTGCCTTAGGTTAGGATATATATCGTTATAGACGTATATACTGTTCCCACCGAGAGGTAGGGTTCGACAGGCCAGGAATGTTGTCAAATATTGCATCCGAGATGTTAGGTTGCCTTAGGTTAGTATATATAACGTTATAGACGCATGTAGTGTTACCTCCGAGACGTAGGCACCGACATGGCTGGAATGTTGTCAAATGTTACATCCGAGAAGTTAGGTTGCCTTATGTTAGGATATATGACGCTACAGACGTATATACTGTTCCCTCCGAGAAGTAGGGTTCGACAGGCCAGGAATGTTGTCAAATATTGCATCCCAGATGTTAGGTTGCCTTAGATTAGGATATACAACGTTATAGACGCATATAATGTTCCTACCGAGAAGTAGGGTCCGACACGCCTGGAATTATGTAGAATATTACATCCGACATGTCAGGGTGCCTTAGGTTAGGATATATACCGTTATAGACGTATATACTGTTCCCTCCGAAAAGTAGGGTTCGACAGGCCAGGAATGTTGTCAAATATTGCATCCGAGATGTTAGGTTGCCTTAGATTAGGATATACAACGTTATAGACGCATATAATGTTCCCACCGAGAAGAAGGGTCCGACACGCCTGGAAGGTTGTCAAATGTTACATCCGAGATGTTAGGTTGCCTTAGGTTAGGATATATAACGTTATAGACGCATGTCATGTTACCACCGAGACGTAGGTCCGACACGATTGGAATGTTGTCAAATGTTACATCCGAGATGTTAGGTTGCCTTAGGTTAGGATATATAACGTTATAGACGCATGTCATGTTACCACCGAGACGTAGGGACCGACACGCCTGGAATGTTGTCAAATGTTACATCCGAGATGTTAGGTTGCCTTATGTTAGGATGTATGACGCTACAAACGTATATACTGTTCCCTCCGAGAAGTAGGGTTCGGCAGGCCAGGAATGTTGTCAAACATTGCATCCGAGATGTTAGATTGCCTTAGATTACGATATCTACCGTTATAGACGCATATAATATTCCCACCGAAAAGTATGCACCGACACGCCAGGAATATTGTAAAATATTACATCTGAGATAATAGGTTGCCTTAGATTAGGATTTACAACGTTATAGACTCATATAATGTTCCCACCGAGAAGTAGGGTCCGACACGCCTGGAATGATGTAGAATATTGTAGGATATTTATTATTTTAAAATTAGATAGAAGGAGATTAAGAACGTCTTTATAACTATATGTTTACTCAATAACGCACGATGAACAACTGACTCGATTTGTTTGAAAACATTCACTTGAAAGACTCATTCACATGCACATTCGCTCTCGCTCACATTCTAGAATATTCCATAACATAAAAATTGAAACTCTTAAATTATTGATTAATATAAATTATTGATTAACAAACAAGGATATCTAAGATTATTATCCTTCATTCGGCCGTCCTGCATGGACATTCGTCTCGAATGTCTTCATTAACGTCATCTTCAGATAAATCATCATCGGCTTCGTCAATCCATAGTTTCATAAATTCGGCTGATGTAGATGTTTGTTGAGGTCCTTCTCCTTCGCCCACCTTCTGAACTAAATATCGTTGGTTACGAAGAACTCGAATTATTTCATATGGTCCAAGATATTTGTGAGCTACTTTTAAACCAGGACCCTGTTGCATACGTTTAATAGCTACTAGGTCTCCTTCTCGATAAATTTTAGCTTTCCGTCTACTTTTGTCAAAAGTTCGTCTATTTTCTTGTTGTATCTTGAATATATTTTTGTTTGCTTGAAATCGTAATTCGTCTCGTTCATCTTGAAAAGATGCGACTCTTTCTTTTTCAAGTAAATCTCGAATGTCTGGATAATCTTTACGTACAATAGCTTCAGTCTTGACCACAGAAAAATGTCCTCGTTCATGAGCTCGCTTTATTATTTGCATTTGCATTTGACGCGGCACCACAAGTCGAATGTCTCCTTCAGACTCTTTGTACAAAAGATTTCCTCGAATGATATAATCTTTCGTCTTGTTTTGAAGTACTAAATCTTGAAGTTTCTTTATACTTTCATCTTCTTCCTGTGTCTTCCGCAAACGCGCTGTAAGACTTGTAACAGATTCGTCGAT
Organism: Xylocopa violacea; assembly: GCA_963969225.1. Lineage (NCBI taxonomy): Eukaryota > Metazoa > Arthropoda > Insecta > Hymenoptera > Apidae > Xylocopa > Xylocopa violacea. Next base: position 88,453 of record CAXAJV010000194.1, on the reverse strand, counting down.
TAAGAAATTCATAGGTAGGCGATTTCGACTTAACGCGTCAACATGTAACATATTCTTTCCTGGTCGATGCTCTATCCGATAGTCGAATTCTTCTAACAATAATGCCCATCGCGCAACTCGCACACAAAGATCGTTCTTATTCATTGTAAGAGTGAAAGCGCGACAATCAGTGACAATAACAAACGAAATTCCTAACAAATAAACACGAAATTTCTTTAACGCTTTAACTACTGCTAAAACTTCTAACTCGTAACTACTATATTTTGCTTCAGCAGGAGTTGTCTTACCGCTAGAATAATATATGGGATGAAAATATCGATCTTCGTTATTTCTTTGAAATAAAATTGCTCCATAACCTAAAGCAGAAGCATCTGTATGCAACTCTGTTTCCGCTCCGACTCGATACAGGTTTAATATTGGTTTTTCACTTAGTATAACTTTTAATTGCATAAACGCTTCTTTTTCAATTGGTCCAAAACAGAATTTAACATTCGCTCGCAAAAGATTTGACAACGGTCGCGCAATTACAGAGTATCTATGAATAAATTTACGAAAGTACCCAGTCAATCCAAGAAAACTTTGTACTTGTTTAACATTTGTCGGTTCTGGAAATCGTCGGACTGCATCAGTTTTACGATCCGAGGGACGAACACGACCATTATTGATTACATGCCCGAGAAATTCAACTGTAGTTTGCAGAAAACAACATTTTTTCCAATTAATTATTAAATTAGCTTCGCTTGCTGTTATTAAAACCTTTTCAAGATTTTTGATTCCACTCTCAATATCATCCGATGGAATAATTAAATCATCCATATAAGTTAAAACTATTCTCTTTCGAATAAGCTCTCTAAATACAGTATTTATAAATCTTTGAAAGACTGCCGGTGAGTTACAAAGACCAAAAGGAACTCGTAAGAATTCGTAATGACCATCTGGTACAATAAATGCTGTATACTTTCGACTTGATTCATCCATTCGTACATGAAAGAAACCATTTTTCAAATCGAGAGTACTAAAAATACGCGCGCCTTGTAACGAATCTAATTGATCTTCGATTAATGGTAACGGATACCTATCTTTGATAATTTTCTTATTTATTTGACGATAATCTACACATAATCTAAATGAATCATCTTTCTTTCGGACAAGAACAACTGGACTCGCATAATCAGAAGTTGATACTTGAGCGACTCCATCCGCAATCCATTGTTCGATTTGTGCATTAACAATTTCTTTATGTGACGGTGATAAACGTCTCGCAGATTGATAAACTGGCTCTTCGTCTTTTAATACTAATTTCATTGTAATTTCAGATTCATAGGTTTTGTTCGGCTTATAATTACTAACAAGGTTTTTAATCGTCTCCCGCTGATTAGGATCTAATACATGAGACAGGTCAATATGATTTGCGTCTAACACTTTATCATCTATTATATCTATTTTAAATATTTCCGGTACAATATTTTCGTCTTCCGCAGATTTGCTCATTTTTTCTGATAATGGACGAATGCTCACTTTGCTACCTTTAAGACTAACATCTGTTACACTCAAGAAATTTGTTCCTATTAAGAATTTATATTGAAGCATAGTATCAGAGACTACCTGTACGCAAATCGGATATGAGTATCCATCTACAGTAATTTCTGCTTGAAATTCTCCTAATGTCGCGTTATTCTTTGAACCTATACTATGAAAATGTAATTCACTGCGTCGTAATTGCGGAGAACCAAGTTTAATATATTCATCTGCGCGAATCAAACTAACATCGCTTCCTGAATCTATCAATGCTTCGATCTCATGTCCATTAAGCAAAACATTTTTAAGATATTTTCGACTTGATGATACTTTAAATGTTGCGCAACTTTCTTTACTCGCTTCATACTTCCTAGAACATTTCGACGCAATATGACCACGTTCCTGACAAATAAAGCATTTCACACCACGATCTTTCGTTGGACAATTTATGCTAATATGATCGCGCCCACCACAATTATAACATCGAATAACATTAGTTGTAGATTCTTTTTTCTTACCAACACTGGCCATCTCTTTTCGTTCACTCTTAACGAAACTATTTCCACGCTTCTCAAATTTCATTAAACTCTGTACGCCTCGATCTCGAAAGGTTACCTTCTCGAACGCCTCCGAAAGTTGATCAATTGTTGTAAATCGTTGAATACGCGCCTGGTTTTGAAGTATTTCATCAGGGATGCCGTCAATTACATATTCAAGCATTTCGTCATCGTTGATCGGTACTCGATTTCCTAAAATGATCTTCTCGTGCAAATATTCGTGGAATGTTTCATTCTTCTTCCATAGTCGTTCTTCAAACTTCTTTCTCATCTCAATCTTGCTTTGGCGATGATAAAACATGGTTCTTAATTCATTCAATAATTGATTAAATGGCATAGTAATATAGTTTGGTTTAGAATGAAACCATTGAAGTGCCTTTCCTTTAAGTCGCATACCGATAAGTATTCGTGCAACATCATCTTCCAATTTATACGTTGTCTTCAGTAACTTAATTTGCTTCTCCCAAATTTCGTAGTCATCAGATTTACCGTCAAAATTACTAAGTAAATCTGCAACTGCTGAAATATTTGTTCGTGTTTGTTTCAATTGAGATGAAAGGTTGCACCCGACTCCATTGTTTGATGTCAAGAAATTGTCACCGTCACTGCCAACATCCAATTGCTCGCCTTCAAGATTACGCGTCGATTTTCGCTGCATTTCACGCATTATCTCTACTTCTCGTCTTAAAAGTTGAATTTCGCGCTCTGCAAGTTCCCGTTCCTTACGTAATATATCTATGCTTCTGGTATCAAGCCCCTCAATTGGTGGAGTTGGTGGTCTTAGCGAATTGATGCTAGGTACTACATTTACGCCTGAATCTTCGCTTGCAACCACTCCTGCACTATTGCTCGCTAGTTCATCCATCCAGGTTCCAGTTGGGTCAGTCATCATAAGTCTATTAATCAAATCGTGTTTTACTCCAACTGCACTTAAACCTTTAGCTTTTAAAATGTCTTTTAACTGCGCTACTGTGAATTCACACGGATTCCTATTTGTATTCATTACACGTCTTCTACACGATACACACGATATTACGATTTAATCGTCTTCACAATTTAAACAGTCTACACAATTCACTTTTATTATCACACAACTTGTTCTCCTTGTTCGCTCTATCCCGGACGAGCCCCCAAAATTGTAGGATATTTATTATTTTAAAATTAGATACAAGGAGATTAAGAACGTCTTTATAACTATATGTTTACTCAATAACGCACGATGAACAACTGACTCGATTTGTTTGAAAACATTCACTTGAAAGACTCATTCACATGCACATTCGCTCTCGCTCACATTCTAGAATATTCCATAACATAAAAATTGAAACTCTTAAATTATTGATTAATATAAATTATTGATTAACAAACAAGGATATCTAAGATTATTATCCTTCAATATTACATCCGAGATGTCAGGTTGCCTTAGGTTAGGATATATAACGTTATAGACGCATGTAATGTTACCACCGAGAAGTAGGGTCCGACACGCCAGGAATGTTTAAAATATTACGTCTGAGATGATAGGTTGCCTTAGGTTACGATATATACCGTTATAGACGCATGTAATGTTACCACTGAGACGTAGGGCCGATTCGCCTGGAATGTTGTCAAATGTTACATTCGAGATGGTAGGTTGCCTTAGGTTAGGCTATATGACGTTATAGACGTATATACTGTTCCCTCCGAGAAGTAGGGTTCGCCAGGCTAGGAATGTTGTCAAATATTGGATCCGAGATGTTAGGTTGCCTTAGGTTAGGATATATATCGTTATAGACGTATATACTGTTCCCACCGAGAGGTAGGGTTCGACAGGCCAGGAATGTTGTCAAATGTTACATCCGAGATGTTAGGTTGCCTTAGGTTAGGATATATGACGCTACAGACGTATATACTCTTCCCTCCGAGAAGTAGGGTTCGACAGGCCAGGAATGTTGTCAAATATTGCAATCGAGATGTTAGGCTGCCTTAGATTAGGATATATACCGTTATAAACGTATATACTGTTCCCTCCGAGAAGTAGGGTTCGACAGGCCAGGAATGTTGTCAAATATTGCATCCGAGATGTTAGGTTGCCTTAGATTAGGATAAACAACGTTATAGACGCATATATTGTTCCCACCGAGAAGTAGGTTCCGACACGCCTGGAATGTTGTAGAATAATACATCCGAGATGTCAGGTTGCCTTATGTTAGGATATATGACGCTAAAGACGTATATACTCTTCCCTCCGAGAAGTACGGTTCGACAGGCCAGGAATGTTGTCAAATATTGCATCCGAGATGTTAGGTTGCCTTAGATTAGGATATATACCATTATAGACGCATGTAATGTTACCACCGAGACGTAGGGAACGACACGCCTGGAATGTTGTCAAATGTTACATCCGAGATGTTAGGTTGCCTTAGGTTAGGATATATGACGTGATATACGTATATACTGTTCCCTCCGAGTAGTAGGGTTCGACAGGCCAGGAATGTTGTCAAATATTGCATCCGAGATGTTAGGTTGCCTTAGATTAGGATATACAACGTTATAGACTCATATAATGTTCCCACCGAGAAGTAGGGTTCGACAGGCCAGGAATGTTGTCAAATATTGCATCCGAGATGTTAGGTTGCCTTAGGTTAGGATATATATCGTTATAGACGTATATACTGTTCCCTCCGAGAAGTAGGGTTCGACAGGCCAGGAATGTTGTCAAATATTGCATCCCAGATGTTAGGTTGCCTTAGATTAGGATATACAACGTTATAGACGCATATAATGTTCCCACCGAGAAGTAGGTTCCGACACGCCTGGAATGTTGTAGAATAATACATCCGAGATGTCAGGTTGCCTTAGGTTAGGATATATAACGTTATAGACGTATGTACCCTTCCCTCCGAGAAGTACGGTTCGACTGGCCAGGAATGTTGTCAAATATTGCGTCCGAGATGTTAGGTTGCCTTAGATTAGGATATATACCATTATAGACGCATGTAATGTTACCACCGAGACGTAGGGAACGACACGCCTGGAATGTTGTCAAATGTTACATCCGAGATGTTAGATTGCCTTAGGTTAGGATATATGACGTTATATACGTATATACTGTTCCCTCCGAGTAGTAGGGTTCGACAGGCCAGGAATGTTGTCAAATATTGCATCCGAGATGTTAGGTTGCCTTAGATTAGGATATACAACGTTATAGACTCATATAATGTTCCCACCGAGAAGTAGGGTTCGACAGGCCAGGAATGTTGTCAAATATTGCATCCGAGATGTTAGGTTGCCTTAGGTTAGGATATATATCGTTATAGACGTATATACTGTTCCCTCCGAGAAGTAGGGTTCGACTGGCTAGGAATGTTGTCAAATATTGCATCCGAGATGTTAGGTTGCCTTAGATTAGGATATATAACGTTATAGACGCATATAATGTTACCACCGAGACGTAGGGACCGACATGCCTGGAATGTTGTCAAATGTTACATCCGAGATTTTAGGTTGCCTTAGGTTATGATATATGACGTTTTAGACGTATATACTGTTCCCTCCGAGAAGTAGGGTTCGACAGGCCAGGAATGTTGTCAAATATTGCATCCGAGATGTTAGGTTGCCTTAGGTTAGGATATATAACGTTATAGACGCATGTAACGTTACCACCGAGACGTAGGGACCGACACGCCTGGAATGTTGTCGAATGTTACATCCGAGATGTTAGGTTGCCTCAGGTTAGGATACATGACGTTTCAGACGTATATACTGTTCCCTCCGAGAAGTAGGGTTCGACAGGCCAGGAATGTTGTCAACTATTGCATCCGAGATGTTAGGTTGACTTAGATTATGATATATACCGTTATAGACGCATATAATGTTCCCACCGAGAAGTAGGGTCCGACACGCCTGGAAGGTTGTAGAATATTACATACGAGATGTCAGGTTGCCTTAGGTTAGGATATATACCGTTATAGACATATATACTGTTCCCTCCGAGAAGTAGGGTTCGACAGGCCAGGAATGTTGTCAAATATTGCATCCGAGATGTTAGGTTGCCTTAGGTTAGGATATATAACGTTATAGACGCATGTAATGTTACCACCGAGACGTAGGGACCGACACGCCTGGAATGTTGTCAAATGTTACATCCGAGATGTTAGGTTGCCTTAGGTTAGGATATATGACGTTATAGACGTATATACTGTTCGCTCCGAGATGTAGGGTTCGACAGGCCAGGAATGTTGTCAAATATTGCATCCCAGATGTTAGGTTGCCTTAGGTTAGGATATATAACGTTATAGACGCATGTAGTGTTACCTCCGAGACGTAGGGACCGAAATGCCTGGAATGTTGTGAAATGTTACATCCGAGATGTTAGGTTGCCTTATGTTAGGATATATGACGCTACAGACGTATATAATGTTCCCTCCGAGAAGTAGGGTTCGACAGGCCAGGAATGTTGTCAAATATTGCATCCGAGATGTTAGGCTGCCTTAGATTAGGATATATACCGTTATAAACGTATATACTGTTCCCTCCGTGAAGTAGGGTTCGACAGGCCAGGAATGTTGTCAAATATTGCATCCGAGATGTTAGGTTGCCTTAGGTTAGGATATATAACGTTATAGACGCATGTAATGTTACCACCGAGACGTAGAGACCGACACGCCTGGAATGTTGTCAAATGTTACATCCGAGATGTTAGGTTGCCTTAGGTTGGGATATATGACGTTATAGACGTATATACTGTTCCCTCCGAGAAGTAGGGTTCGACAGGCCAGGAATGTTGTCAAATATTGCATCCGAGATGTTAGGTTGCCTTATGTTAGGATATATGACGCTACAGACGTATATACTGTTCCCTCCGAGAAGTAGGGTTCGACACGCCTGGAATGTTGTAGAATAATACATCCGAGATGTCAGGTTGCCTTAGGTTAGGATATATAACGTTATAGACGTATATACTCTTCCCTCCGAGAAGTACGGTTCGACAGGCCAGGAATGTTGTCAAATATTGCATCCGAGATGTTAGGTTGCCTTAGGTTAGGATATATAACGTTATAGACGCATGTAATGTTACCACCGAGACGTAGATACCGACACGCCTGGAATGTTGTCAAATGTTACATCCGAGATGTTAGGTTGCCTTAGGTTAGGATATATGACGTTATAGACGTATATACTGTTCCCTCCGAGTAGTAGGGTTCGACAGGCCAGGAATGTTGTCAAATATTGCATCCGAGATGTTAGGTTGCCTTAGATTAGGATATACAACGTTATAGACTCATATAATGTTCCCACCGAGAAGTAGGGTTCGACAGGCCAGGAATGTTGTCAAATATTGCATCCGAGATGTTAGGTTGCCTTAGGTTAGGATATATATCGTTATAGACGTATATACTGTTCCCTCCGAGAAGTAGGGTTCGACAGGCCAGGAATGTTGTCAAATATTGCATCCCAGATGTTAGGTTGCCTTAGATTAGGATATACAACGTTATAGACGCATATAATGTTCCCACCGAGAAGTAGGTTCCGACACGCCTGGAATGTTGTAGAATAATACATCCGAGATGTCAGGTTGCCTTAGGTTAGGATATATAACGTTATAGACGTATGTACCCTTCCCTCCGAGAAGTACGGTTCGACTGGCCAGGAATGTTGTCAAATATTGCGTCCGAGATGTTAGGTTGCCTTAGATTAGGATATATACCATTATAGACGCATGTAATGTTACCACCGAGACGTAGGGAACGACACGCCTGGAATGTTGTCAAATGTTACATCCGAGATGTTAGGTTGCCTTAGGTTAGGATATATGACGTGATATACGTATATACTGTTCCCTCCGAGTAGTAGGGTTCGACAGGCCAGGAATGTTGTCAAATATTGCATCCGAGATGTTAGGTTGCCTTAGATTAGGATATACAACGTTATAGACTCATATAATGTTCCCACCGAGAAGTAGGGTTCGACAGGCCAGGAATGTTGTCAAATATTGCATCCGAGATGTTAGGTTGCCTTAGGTTAGGATATATATCGTTATAGACGTATATACTGTTCCCTCCGAGAAGTAGGGTTCGACAGGCCAGGAATGTTGTCAAATATTGCATCCCAGATGTTAGGTTGCCTTAGATTAGGATATACAACGTTATAGACGCATATAATGTTCCCACCGAGAAGTAGGTTCCGACACGCCTGGAATGTTGTAGAATAATACATCCGAGATGTCAGGTTGCCTTAGGTTAGGATATATAACGTTATAGACGTATGTACCCTTCCCTCCGAGAAGTACGGTTCGACTGGCCAGGAATGTTGTCAAATATTGCGTCCGAGATGTTAGGTTGCCTTAGATTAGGATATATACCATTATAGACGCATGTAATGTTACCACCGAGACGTAGGGAACGACACGCCTGGAATGTTGTCAAATGTTACATCCGAGATGTTAGATTGCCTTAGGTTAGGATATATGACGTTATATACGTATATACTGTTCCCTCCGAGTAGTAGGGTTCGACAGGCCAGGAATGTTGTCAAATATTGCATCCGAGATGTTAGGTTGCCTTAGATTAGGATATACAACGTTATAGACTCATATAATGTTCCCACCGAGAAGTAGGGTTCGACAGGCCAGGAATGTTGTCAAATATTGCATCCGAGATGTTAGGTTGCCTTAGGTTAGGATATATATCGTTATAGACGTATATACTGTTCCCTCCGAGAAGTAGGGTTCGACTGGCTAGGAATGTTGTCAAATATTGCATCCGAGATGTTAGGTTGCCTTAGATTAGGATATATAACGTTATAGACGCATATAATGTTACCACCGAGACGTAGGGACCGACATGCCTGGAATGTTGTCAAATGTTACATCCGAGATTTTAGGTTGCCTTAGGTTATGATATATGACGTTTTAGACGTATATACTGTTCCCTCCGAGAAGTAGGGTTCGACAGGCCAGGAATGTTGTCAAATATTGCATCCGAGATGTTAGGTTGCCTTAGGTTAGGATATATAACGTTATAGACGCATGTAACGTTACCACCGAGACGTAGGGACCGACACGCCTGGAATGTTGTCGAATGTTACATCCGAGATGTTAGGTTGCCTCAGGTTAGGATACATGACGTTTCAGACGTATATACTGTTCCCTCCGAGAAGTAGGGTTCGACAGGCCAGGAATGTTGTCAACTATTGCATCCGAGATGTTAGGTTGACTTAGATTATGATATATACCGTTATAGACGCATATAATGTTCCCACCGAGAAGTAGGGTCCGACACGCCTGGAAGGTTGTAGAATATTACATACGAGATGTCAGGTTGCCTTAGGTTAGGATATATACCGTTATAGACATATATACTGTTCCCTCCGAGAAGTAGGGTTCGACAGGCCAGGAATGTTGTCAAATATTGCATCCGAGATGTTAGGTTGCCTTAGGTTAGGATATATAACGTTATAGACGCATGTAATGTTACCACCGAGACGTAGGGACCGACACGCCTGGAATGTTGTCAAATGTTACATCCGAGATGTTAGGTTGCCTTAGGTTAGGATATATGACGTTATAGACGTATATACTGTTCGCTCCGAGATGTAGGGTTCGACAGGCCAGGAATGTTGTCAAATATTGCATCCCAGATGTTAGGTTGCCTTAGGTTAGGATATATAACGTTATAGACGCATGTAGTGTTACCTCCGAGACGTAGGGACCGAAATGCCTGGAATGTTGTGAAATGTTACATCCGAGATGTTAGGTTGCCTTATGTTAGGATATATGACGCTACAGACGTATATAATGTTCCCTCCGAGAAGTAGGGTTCGACAGGCCAGGAATGTTGTCAAATATTGCATCCGAGATGTTAGGCTGCCTTAGATTAGGATATATACCGTTATAAACGTATATACTGTTCCCTCCGTGAAGTAGGGTTCGACAGGCCAGGAATGTTGTCAAATATTGCATCCGAGATGTTAGGTTGCCTTAGGTTAGGATATATAACGTTATAGACGCATGTAATGTTACCACCGAGACGTAGAGACCGACACGCCTGGAATGTTGTCAAATGTTACATCCGAGATGTTAGGTTGCCTTAGGTTAGGATATATGACGTTATAGACGTATATACTGTTCCCTCCGAGAAGTAGGGTTCGACAGGCCAGGAATGTTGTCAAATATTGCATCCGAGATGTTAGGTTGCCTTATGTTAGGATATATGACGCTACAGACGTATATACTGTTCCCTCCGAGAAGTAGGGTTCGACACGCCTGGAATGTTGTAGAATAATACATCCGAGATGTCAGGTTGCCTTAGGTTAGGATATATAACGTTATAGACGTATATACTCTTCCCTCCGAGAAGTACGGTTCGACAGGCCAGGAATGTTGTCAAATATTGCATCCGAGATGTTAGGTTGCCTTAGGTTAGGATATATAACGTTATAGACGCATGTAATGTTACCACCGAGACGTAGATACCGACACGCCTGGAATGTTGTCAAATGTTACATCCGAGATGTTAGGTTGCCTTAGGTTAGGATATATGACGTTATAGACGTATATACTGTTCCCTCCGAGTAGTAGGGTTCGACAGGCCAGGAATGTTGTCAAATATTGCATCCGAGATGTTAGGTTGCCTTAGATTAGGATATACAACGTTATAGACTCATATAATGTTCCCACCGAGAAGTAGGGTTCGACAGGCCAGGAATGTTGTCAAATATTGCATCCGAGATGTTAGGTTGCCTTAGGTTAGGATATATATCGTTATAGACGTATATACTGTTCCCTCCGAGAAGTAGGGTTCGACAGGCCAGGAATGTTGTCAAATATTGCATCCCAGATGTTAGGTTGCCTTAGATTAGGATATACAACGTTATAGACGCATATAATGTTCCCACCGAGAAGTAGGTTCCGACACGCCTGGAATGTTGTAGAATAATACATCCGAGATGTCAGGTTGCCTTAGGTTAGGATATATAACGTTATAGACGTATGTACCCTTCCCTCCGAGAAGTACGGTTCGACTGGCCAGGAATGTTGTCAAATATTGCGTCCGAGATGTTAGGTTGCCTTAGATTAGGATATATACCATTATAGACGCATGTAATGTTACCACCGAGACGTAGGGAACGACACGCCTGGAATGTTGTCAAATGTTACATCCGAGATGTTAGATTGCCTTAGGTTAGGATATATGACGTTATATACGTATATACTGTTCCCTCCGAGTAGTAGGGTTCGACAGGCCAGGAATGTTGTCAAATATTGCATCCGAGATGTTAGGTTGCCTTAGATTAGGATATACAACGTTATAGACTCATATAATGTTCCCACCGAGAAGTAGGGTCCGACACGCCTGGAATGATGTAGAATATTACATCCGACATGTCAGGTTGCCTTAGGTTAGGATATATAACGTTATAGATGTATATACTGTTCCCTCCGAGAAGTAGGGTTCGACTGGCTAGGAATGTTGTCAAATATTGCATCCGAGATGTTAGGTTGCCTTAGATTAGGATATATAACGTTATAGACGCATATAATGTTACCACCGAGACGTAGGGACCGACATGCCTGGAATGTTGTCAAATGTTACATCCGAGATTTTAGGTTGCCTTAGGTTATGATATATGACGTTTTAGACGTATATACTGTTCCCTCCGAGAAGTAGGGTTCGACAGGCCAGGAATGTTGTCAAATATTGCATCCGAGATGTTAGGTTGCCTTAGGTTAGGATATATAACGTTATAGACGCATGTAACGTTACCACCGAGACGTAGGGACCGACACGCCTGGAATGTTGTCGAATGTTACATCCGAGATGTTAGGTTGCCTCAGGTTAGGATACATGACGTTTCAGACGTATATACTGTTCCCTCCGAGAAGTAGGGTTCGACAGGCAAGGAATGTTGTCAACTATTGCATCCGAGATGTTAGGTTGACTTAGATTATGATATATACCGTTATAGACGCATATAATGTTCCCACCGAGAAGTAGGGTCCGACACGCCTGGAAGGTTGTAGAATATTACATACGAGATGTCAGGTTGCCTTAGGTTAGGATATATACCGTTATAGACATATATACTGTTCCCTCCGAGAAGTAGGGTTCGACAGGCCAGGAATGTTGTCAAATATTGCATCCGAGATGTTAGGTTGCCTTAGGTTAGGATATATAACGTTATAGACGCATGTAATGTTACCACCGAGACGTAGATACCGACACGCCTGGAATGTTGTCAAATGTTACATCCGAGATGTTAGGTTGCCTTATGTTAGGATGTATGACGCTACAAACGCATATACTGTTCCCTCCGAGTAGTAGGGTTCGACAGGCCAGGAATGTTGTCAAATATTGCATCCGAGATGTTAGGTTGCCTTAGATTAGGATATACAACGTTATAGACTCATATAATGTTCCCACCGAGAAGTAGGGTTCGACAGGCCAGGAATGTTGTCAAATATTGCATCCGAGATGTTAGGTTGCCTTAGGTTAGGATATATATCGTTATAGACGTATATACTGTTCCCTCCGAGAAGTAGGGTTCGACAGGCCAGGAATGTTGTCAAATATTGCATCCCAGATGTTAGGTTGCCTTAGATTAGGATATACAACGTTATAGACGCATATAATGTTCCCACCGAGAAGTAGGTTCCGACACGCCTGGAATGTTGTAGAATAATACATCCGAGATGTCAGGTTGCCTTAGGTTAGGATATATGACGTTATAGACGTATATACTGTTCCCTCCGAGAAGTAGGGTTCGACAGGCCAGGAATGTTGTCAAATATTGCATCCGAGATGTTAGGTTGCCTTAGGTTAGGATATATATCGTTATAGACGCATTTAGTGTTACCTCCGAGAGGTAGGGACCGACATGCCTGGAATATTGTAAAATATTACGTCTGAGATAATAGGTTGCCTTAGATTAGGATTTACAACGTTATAGACTCATATAATGTTCCCACCGAGAAGTAGGGTCCGACACGCCTGGAATTATGTAGAATATTACATCCGACATGTCAGGGTGCCTTAGGTTAGGATATATACCGTTATAGACGTATATACTGTTCCCTCCGAAAAGTAGGGTTCGACAGGCCAGGAATGTTGTCAAATATTGCATCCGAGATGTTAGGTTGCCTTAGATTAGGATATACAACGTTATAGACGCATATAATGTTCCCACCGAGAAGAAGGGTCCGACACGCCTGGAAGGTTGTCAAATGTTACATCCGAGATGTTAGGTTGCCTTAGGTTAGGATATATAACGTTATAGACGCATGTCATGTTACCACCGAGACGTAGGTCCGACACGATTGGAATGTTGTCAAATGTTACATCCGAGATGTTAGGTTGCCTTAGGTTAGGATATATAACGTTATAGACGCATGTCATGTTACCACCGAGACGTAGGGACCGACACGCCTGGAATGTTGTCAAATGTTACATCCGAGATGTTAGGTTGCCTTATGTTAGGATGTATGACGCTACAAACGTATATACTGTTCCCTCCGAGAAGTAGGGTTCGGCAGGCCAGGAATGTTGTCAAACATTGCATCCGAGATGTTAGATTGCCTTAGATTACGATATCTACCGTTATAGACGCATATAATATTCCCACCGAAAAGTATGCACCGACACGCCAGGAATATTGTAAAATATTACATCTGAGATAATAGGTTGCCTTAGATTAGGATTTACAACGTTATAGACTCATATAATGTTCCCACCGAGAAGTAGGGTCAGACACGCCTGGAATGATGTAGAATATTGTAGGATATTTATTATTTTAAAATTAGATACAAGGAGATTAAGAACGTCTTTATAACTATATGTTTACTCAATAACGCACGATGAACAACTGACTCGATTTGTTTGAAAACATTCACTTGAAAGACTCATTCACATGCACATTCGCTCTCGCTCACATTCTAGAATATTCCATAACATAAAAATTGAAACTCTTAAATTATTGATTTATATAAATTATTGATTAACAAACAAGGATATCTAAGATTATTATCCTTCAATATTACATCCGAGATGTCAGGTTGCCTTAGGTTAGGATATATAACGTTATAGACGCATGTAATGTTACCACCGAGAAGTAGGGTCCGACACGCCAGGAATGTTTAAAATATTACGTCTGAGATGATAGGTTGCCTTAGGTTACGATATATACCGTTATAGACGCATGTAATGTTACCACTGAGACGTAGGGCCGATTCGCCTGGAATGTTGTCAAATGTTACATTCGAGATGGTAGGTTGCCTTAGGTTAGGCTATATGACGTTATAGACGTATATACTGTTCCCTCCGAGAAGTAGGGTTCGCCAGGCTAGGAATGTTGTCAAATATTGGATCCGAGATGTTAGTTTGCCTTAGGTTAGGATATATATCGTTATAGACGTATATACTGTTCCCACCGAGAGGTAGGGTTCGACAGGCCAGGAATGTTGTCAAATGTTACATCCGAGATGTTAGGTTGCCTTAGGTTAGGATATATGACGCCACAGACGTATATACTCTTCCCTCCGAGAAGTAGGGTTCGACAGGCCAGGAATGTTGTCAAATATTGCAATCGAGATGTTAGGCTGCCTTAGATTAGGATATATACCGTTATAAACGTATATACTGTTCCCTCCGAGAAGTAGGGTTCGACAGGCCAGGAATGTTGTCAAATATTGCATCCGAGATGTTAGGTTGCCTTAGATTAGGATATACAACGTTATAGACGCATATATTGTTCCCACCGAGAAGTAGGTTCCGACACGCCTGGAATGTTGTAGAATAATACATCCGAGATGTCAGGTTGCCTTATGTTAGGATATATGACGCTAAAGACGTATATACTCTTCCCTCCGAGAAGTACGGTTCGACAGGCCAGGAATGTTGTCAAATATTGCATCCGAGATGTTAGGTTGCCTTAGATTAGGATATATACCATTATAGACGCATGTAATGTTACCACCGAGACGTAGGGAACGACACGCCTGGAATGTTGTCAAATGTTACATCCGAGATGTTAGGTTGCCTTAGGTTAGGATATATGACGTGATATACGTATATACTGTTCCCTCCGAGTAGTAGGGTTCGACAGGCCAGGAATGTTGTCAAATATCGCATCCGAGATGTTAGGTTGCCTTAGCTTAGGATATACAACGTTATAGACTCATATAATGTTCCCACCGAGAAGTAGGGTTCGACAGGCCAGGAATGTTGTCAAATATTGCATCCGAGATGTTAGGTTGCCTTAGGTTAGGATATATATCGTTATAGACGTATATACTGTTCCCTCCGAGAAGTAGGGTTCGACAGGCCAGGAATGTTGTCAAATATTGCATCCCAGATGTTAGGTTGCCTTAGATTAGGATATACAACGTTATAGACGCATATAATGTTCCCACCGAGAAGTAGGTTCCGACACGCCTGGAATGTTGTAGAATAATACATCCGAGATGTCAGGTTGCCTTAGGTTAGGATATATAACGTTATAGACGTATGTACCCTTCCCTCCGAGAAGTACGGTTCGACTGGCCAGGAATGTTGTCAAATATTGCGTCCGAGATGTTAGGTTGCCTTAGATTAGGATATATACCATTATAGACGCATGTAATGTTACCACCGAGACGTAGGGAACGACACGCCTGGAATGTTGTCAAATGTTACATCCGAGATGTTAGATTGCCTTAGGTTAGGATATATGACGTTATATACGTATATACTGTTCCCTCCGAGTAGTAGGGTTCGACAGGCCAGGAATGTTGTCAAATATTGCATCCGAGATGTTAGGTTGCCTTAGATTAGGATATACAACGTTATAGACTCATATAATGTTCCCACCGAGAAGTAGGGTTCGACAGGCCAGGAATGTTGTCAAATATTGCATCCGAGATGTTAGGTTGCCTTAGGTTAGGATATATATCGTTATAGACGTATATACTGTTCCCTCCGAGAAGTAGGGTTCGACAGGCCAGGAATGTTGTCAAATATTGCATCCCAGATGTTAGGTTGCCTTAGATTAGGATATACAACGTTATAGACGCATATAATGTTCCCACCGAGAAGTAGGTTCCGACACGCCTGGAATGTTGTAGAATAATACATCCGAGATGTCAGGTTGCCTTAGGTTAGGATATATAACGTTATAGACGCATGTAACGTTACCACCGAGACGTAGGGACCGACACGCCTGGAATGTTGTCGAATGTTACATCCGAGATGTTAGGTTGCCTCAGGTTAGGATACATGACGTTTCAGACGTATATACTGTTCCCTCCGAGAAGTAGGGTTCGACAGGCCAGGAATGTTGTCAACTATTGCATCCGAGATGTTAGGTTGACTTAGATTATGATATATACCGTTATAGACGCATATAATGTTCCCACCGAGAAGTAGGGTCCGACACGCCTGGAAGGTTGTAGAATATTACATACGAGATGTCAGGTTGCCTTAGGTTAGGATATATACCGTTATAGACATATATACTGTTCCCTCCGAGAAGTAGGGTTCGACAGGCCAGGAATGTTGTCAAATATTGCATCCGAGATGTTAGGTTGCCTTAGGTTAGGATATATAACGTTATAGACGCATGTAATGTTACCACCGAGACGTAGTGACCGACACGCCTGGAATGTTGTCAAATGTTACATCCCAGATGTTAGGTTGCCTTAGGTTAGGATATATAACGTTATAGACGCATGTAGTGTTACCTCCGAGACGTAGGGACCGAAATGCCTGGAATGTTGTGAAATGTTACATCCGAGATGTTAGGTTGCCTTATGTTAGGATATATGACGCTACAGACGCATATAATGTTCCCTCCGAGAAGTAGGGTTCGACAGGCCAGGAATGTTGTCAAATATTGCATCCGAGATGTTAGGCTGCCTTAGATTAGGATATATACCGTTATAAACGTATATACTGTTCCCTCCGTGAAGTAGGGTTCGACAGGCCAGGAATGTTGTCAAATATTGCATCCGAGATGTTAGGTTGCCTTAGGTTAGGATATATAACGTTATAGACGCATGTAACGTTACCACCGAGACGTAGGGACCGACACGCCTGGAATGTTGTCGAATGTTACATCCGAGATGTTAGGTTGCCTCAGGTTAGGATACATGACGTTTCAGACGTATATACTGTTCCCTCCGAGAAGTAGGGTTCGACAGGCCAGGAATGTTGTCAACTATTGCATCCGAGATGTTAGGTTGACTTAGATTATGATATATACCGTTATAGACGCATATAATGTTCCCACCGAGAAGTAGGGTCCGACACGCCTGGAAGGTTGTAGAATATTACATACGAGATGTCAGGTTGCCTTAGGTTAGGATATATACCGTTATAGACATATATACTGTTCCCTCCGAGAAGTAGGGTTCGACAGGCCAGGAATGTTGTCAAATATTGCATCCGAGATGTTAGGTTGCCTTAGGTTAGGATATATAACGTTATAGACGCATGTAATGTTACCACCGAGACGTAGATACCGACACGCCTGGAATGTTGTCAAATGTTACATTCGAGATGTTAGGTTGCCTTAGGTTAGGATATATGACGTTATAGACGTATATACTGTTCCCTCCGAGAAGTAGGGTTCGACAGGCCAGGAATGTTGTCAAATATTGCATCCGAGATGTTAGGTTGCCTTAGGTTAGGATATATATCGTTATAGACGCATTTAGTGTTACCTCCGAGAGGTAGGGACCGACATGCCTGGAATGTTGTCAAATGTTACATCCGAGATGTTAGGTTGCCTTAGATTACGATATCGACCGTTATAGACGCA
The DNA here is from genome assembly GCA_963969225.1 of Xylocopa violacea. Taxonomy (NCBI): domain Eukaryota; kingdom Metazoa; phylum Arthropoda; class Insecta; order Hymenoptera; family Apidae; genus Xylocopa; species Xylocopa violacea. The sequence continues at coordinate 70,607 of CAXAJV010000194.1, read as the reverse complement.
TATAATATTCCCACCGAAAAGTATGCACCGACACGCCAGGAATATTGTAAAATATTACGTCTGAGATAATAGGTTGCCTTAGATTAGGATTTACAACGTTATAGACTCATATAATGTTCCCACCGAGAAGTAGGGTCAGACACGCCTGGAATGATGTAGAATATTGTAGGATATTTATTATTTTAAAATTAGATACAAGGAGATTAAGAACGTCTTTATAACTATATGTTTACTCAATAACGCACGATGAACAACTGACTCGATTTGTTTGAAAACATTCACTTGAAAGACTCATTCACATGCACATTCGCTCTCGCTCACATTCTAGAATATTCCATAACATAAAAATTGAAACTCTTAAATTATTGATTTATATAAATTATTGATTAACAAACAAGGATATCTAAGATTATTATCCTTCAATATTACATCCGAGATGTCAAGTTGCCTTAGGTTAGGATATATAACGTTATAGACGCATGTAATGTTACCACCGAGAAGTAGGGTCCGACACGCCAGGAATGTTTAAAATATTACGTCTGAGATGATAGGTTGCCTTAGGTTACGATATATACCGTTATAGACGCATGTAATGTTACCACTGAGACGTAGGGCCGATTCGCCTGGAATGTTGTCAAATGTTACATTCGAGATGGTAGGTTGCCTTAGGTTAGGCTATATGACGTTATAGACGTATATACTGTTCCCTCCGAGAAGTAGGGTTCGCCAGGCTAGGAATGTTGTCAAATATTGGATCCGAGATGTTAGGTTGCCTTAGGTTAGGATATATATCGTTATAGACGTATATACTGTTCCCACCGAGAGGTAGGGTTCGACAGGCCAGGAATGTTGTCAAATGTTACATCCGAGATGTTAGGTTGCCTTAGGTTAGGATATATGACGCCACAGACGTATATACTCTTCCCTCCGAGAAGTAGGGTTCGACAGGCCAGGAATGTTGTCAAATATTGCAATCGAGATGTTAGGCTGCCTTAGATTAGGATATATACCGTTATAAACGTATATACTGTTCCCTCCGAGAAGTAGGGTTCGACAGGCCAGGAATGTTGTCAAATATTGCATCCGAGATGTTAGGTTGCCTTAGATTAGGATATACAACGTTATAGACGCATATATTGTTCCCACCGAGAAGTAGGTTCCGACACGCCTGGAATGTTGTAGAATAATACATCCGAGATGTCAGGTTGCCTTATTTTAGGATATATGACGCTAAAGACGTATATACTCTTCCCTCCGAGAAGTACGGTTCGACAGGCCAGGAATGTTGTCAAATATTGCATCCGAGATGTTAGGTTGCCTTAGATTAGGATATATACCATTATAGACGCATGTAATGTTACCACCGAGACGTAGGGAACGACACGCCTGGAATGTTGTCAAATGTTACATCCGAGATGTTAGGTTGCCTTAGGTTAGGATATATGACGTGATATACGTATATACTGTTCCCTCCGAGTAGTAGGGTTCGACAGGCCAGGAATGTTGTCAAATATCGCATCCGAGATGTTAGGTTGCCTTAGCTTAGGATATACAACGTTATAGACTCATATAATGTTCCCACCGAGAAGTAGGGTTCGACAGGCCAGGAATGTTGTCAAATATTGCATCCGAGATGTTAGGTTGCCTTAGGTTAGGATATATATCGTTATAGACGTATATACTGTTCCCTCCGAGAAGTAGGGTTCGACAGGCCAGGAATGTTGTCAAATATTGCATCCCAGATGTTAGGTTGCCTTAGATTAGGATATACAACGTTATAGACGCATATAATGTTCCCACCGAGAAGTAGGTTCCGACACGCCTGGAATGTTGTAGAATAATACATCCGAGATGTCAGGTTGCCTTAGGTTAGGATATATAACGTTATAGACGTATGTACCCTTCCCTCCGAGAAGTACGGTTCGACTGGCCAGGAATGTTGTCAAATATTGCGTCCGAGATGTTAGGTTGCCTTAGATTAGGATATATACCATTATAGACGCATGTAATGTTACCACCGAGACGTAGGGAACGACACGCCTGGAATGTTGTCAAATGTTACATCCGAGATGTTAGATTGCCTTAGGTTAGGATATATGACGTTATATACGTATATACTGTTCCCTCCGAGTAGTAGGGTTCGACAAGCCAGGAATGTTGTCAAATATTGCATCCGAGATGTTAGGTTGCCTTAGATTAGGATATACAACGTTATAGACTCATATAATGTTCCCACCGAGAAGTAGGGTTCGACAGGCCAGGAATGTTGTCAAATATTGCATCCGAGATGTTAGGTTGCCTTAGGTTAGGATATATATCGTTATAGACGTATATACTGTTCCCTCCGAGAAGTAGGGTTCGACAGGCCAGGAATGTTGTCAAATATTGCATCCCAGATGTTAGGTTGCCTTAGATTAGGATATACAACGTTATAGACGCATATAATGTTCCCACCGAGAAGTAGGTTCCGACACGCCTGGAATGTTGTAGAATAATACATCCGAGATGTCAGGTTGCCTTAGGTTAGGATATATAACGTTATAGACGTATGTACCCTTCCCTCCGAGAAGTACGGTTCGACTGGCCAGGAATGTTGTCAAATATTGCGTCCGAGATGTTAGGTTGCCTTAGATTAGGATATATACCATTATAGACGCATGTAATGTTACCACCGAGACGTAGGGAACGACACGCCTGGAATGTTGTCAAATGTTACATCCGAGATGTTAGATTGCCTTAGGTTAGGATATATGACGTTATATACGTATATACTGTTCCCTCCGAGTAGTAGGGTTCGACAGGCCAGGAATGTTGTCAAATATTGCATCCGAGATGTTAGGTTGCCTTAGATTAGGATATACAACGTTATAGACTCATATAATGTTCCCACCGAGAAGTAGGGTCCGACACGCCTGGAATGATGTAGAATATTACATCCGACATGTCAGGTTGCCTTAGGTTAGGATATATAACGTTATAGATGTATATACTGTTCCCTCCGAGAAGTAGGGTTCGACTGGCTAGGAATGTTGTCAAATATTGCATCCGAGATGTTAGCTTGCCTTAGATTAGGATATATAACGTTATAGACGCATATAATGTTACCACCGAGACGTAGGGACCGACATGCCTGGAATGTTGTCAAATGTTACATCCGAGATTTTAGGTTGCCTTAGGTTATGATATATGACGTTTTAGACGTATATACTGTTCCCTCCGAGAAGTAGGGTTCGACAGGCCAGGAATGTTGTCAAATATTGCATCCGAGATGTTAGGTTGCCTTAGGTTAGGATATATAACGTTATAGACGCATGTAACGTTACCACCGAGACGTAGGGACCGACACGCCTGGAATGTTGTCGAATGTTACATCCGAGATGTTAGGTTGCCTCAGGTTAGGATACATGACGTTTCAGACGTATATACTGTTCCCTCCGAGAAGTAGGGTTCGACAGGCCAGGAATGTTGTCAACTATTGCATCCGAGATGTTAGGTTGACTTAGATTATGATATATACCGTTATAGACGCATATAATGTTCCCACCGAGAAGTAGGGTCCGACACGCCTGGAAGGTTGTAGAATATTACATACGAGATGTCAGGTTGCCTTAGGTTAGGATATATACCGTTATAGACATATATACTGTTCCCTCCGAGAAGTAGGGTTCGACAGGCCAGGAATGTTGTCAAATATTGCATCCGAGATGTTAGGTTGCCTTAGGTTAGGATATATAACGTTATAGACGCATGTAATGTTACCACCGAGACGTAGGGACCGACACGCCTGGAATGTTGTCAAATGTTACATCCCAGATGTTAGGTTGCCTTAGGTTAGGATATATGACGCTATAGACGTATATACTGTTCCCTCCGAGAAGTAGGGTTCGACAGGCCAGGAATGTTGTCAAATATTGCATCCGAGATGTTAGGTTGCCTTAGGTTAGGATATATATCGTTATAGACGTATATACTGTTCCCACCGAGAGGTAGGGTTCGACAGGCCAGGAATGTTGTCAAATATTGCATCCGAGATGTTAGGTTGCCTTAGGTTAGGATATATGACGTTATAGACGCATGTAGTGTTACCTCCGAGACGTAGGGACCGACATGCCTGGAATGTTGTCAAATGTTACATCCGAGATGTTAGGTTGCCTTATGTTAGGATATATGACGCTACAGACGTATATACTGTTCCCTCCGAGAAGTAGGGTTCGACAGGCCAGGAATGTTGTCAAATATTGCATCCGAGATGTTAGGCTGCCTTAGATTAGGATATATACCGTTATAAACGTATATACTGTTCCCTCCGAGAAGTAGGGTTCGCCAGGCTAGGAATGTTGTCAAATATTGGATCCGAGATGTTAGGTTGCCTTAGGTTAGGATATATATCGTTATAGACGTATATACTGTTCCCACCGAGAGGTAGGGTTCGACAGGCCAGGAATGTTGTCAAATGTTACATCCGAGATGTTAGGTTGCCTTAGGTTAGGATATATGACGCCACAGACGTATATACTCTTCCCTCCGAGAAGTAGGGTTCGACAGGCCAGGAATGTTGTCAAATATTGCAATCGAGATGTTAGGCTGCCTTAGATTAGGATATATACCGTTATAAACGTATATACTGTTCCCTCCGAGAAGTAGGGTTCGACAGGCCAGGAATGTTGTCAAATATTGCATCCGAGATGTTAGGTTGCCTTAGATTAGGATATACAACGTTATAGACGCATATATTGTTCCCACCGAGAAGTAGGTTCCGACACGCCTGGAATGTTGTAGAATAATACATCCGAGATGTCAGGTTGCCTTATGTTAGGATATATGACGCTAAAGACGTATATACTCTTCCCTCCGAGAAGTACGGTTCGACAGGCCAGGAATGTTGTCAAATATTGCATCCGAGATGTTAGGTTGCCTTAGATTAGGATATATACCATTATAGACGCATGTAATGTTACCACCGAGACGTAGGGAACGACACGCCTGGAATGTTGTCAAATGTTACATCCGAGATGTTAGGTTGCCTTAGGTTAGGATATATGACGTGATATACGTATATACTGTTCCCTCCGAGTAGTAGGGTTCGACAGGCCAGGAATGTTGTCAAATATCGCATCCGAGATGTTAGGTTGCCTTAGCTTAGGATATACAACGTTATAGACTCATATAATGTTCCCACCGAGAAGTAGGGTTCGACAGGCCAGGAATGTTGTCAAATATTGCATCCGAGATGTTAGGTTGCCTTAGGTTAGGATATATATCGTTATAGACGTATATACTGTTCCCTCCGAGAAGTAGGGTTGGACAGGCCAGGAATGTTGTCAAATATTGCATCCCAGATGTTAGGTTGCCTTAGATTAGGATATACAACGTTATAGACGCATATAATGTTCCCACCGAGAAGTAGGTTCCGACACGCCTGGAATGTTGTAGAATAATACATCCGAGATGTCAGGTTGCCTTAGGTTAGGATATATAACGTTATAGACGTATGTACCCTTCCCTCCGAGAAGTACGGTTCGACTGGCCAGGAATGTTGTCAAATATTGCGTCCGAGATGTTAGGTTGCCTTAGATTAGGATATATACCATTATAGACGCATGTAATGTTACCACCGAGACGTAGGGAACGACACGCCTGGAATGTTGTCAAATGTTACATCCGAGATGTTAGATTGCCTTGGGTTAGGATATATGACGTTATATACGTATATACTGTTCCCTCCGAGTAGTAGGGTTCGACAGGCCAGGAATGTTGTCAAATATTGCATCCGAGATGTTAGGTTGCCTTAGATTAGGATATACAACGTTATAGACTCATATAATGTTCCCACCGAGAAGTAGGGTTCGACAGGCCAGGAATGTTGTCAAATATTGCATCCGAGATGTTAGGTTGCCTTAGGTTAGGATATATATCGTTATAGACGTATATACTGTTCCCTCCGAGAAGTAGGGTTCGACAGGCCAGGAATGTTGTCAAATATTGCATCCCAGATGTTAGGTTGCCTTAGATTAGGATATACAACGTTATAGACGCATATAATGTTCCCACCGAGAAGTAGGTTCCGACACGCCTGGAATGTTGTAGAATAATACATCCGAGATGTCAGGTTGCCTTAGGTTAGGATATATAACGTTATAGACGTATGTACCCTTCCCTCCGAGAAGTACGGTTCGACTGGCCAGGAATGTTGTCAAATATTGCGTCCGAGATGTTAGGTTGCCTTAGATTAGGATATATACCATTATAGACGCATGTAATGTTACCACCGAGACGTAGGGAACGACACGCCTGGAATGTTGTCAAATGTTACATCCGAGATGTTAGATTGCCTTAGGTTAGGATATATGACGTTATATACGTATATACTGTTCCCTCCGAGTAGTAGGGTTCGACAGGCCAGGAATGTTGTCAAATATTGCATCCGAGATGTTAGGTTGCCTTAGATTAGGATATACAACGTTATAGACTCATATAATGTTCCCACCGAGAAGTAGGGTCCGACACGCCTGGAATGATGTAGAATATTACATCCGACATGTCAGGTTGCCTTAGGTTAGGATATATAACGTTATAGATGTATATACTGTTCCCTCCGAGAAGTAGGGTTCGACTGGCTAGGAATGTTGTCAAATATTGCATCCGAGATGTTAGCTTGCCTTAGATTAGGATATATAACGTTATAGACGCATATAATGTTACCACCGAGACGTAGGGACCGACATGCCTGGAATGTTGTCAAATGTTACATCCGAGATTTTAGGTTGCCTTAGGTTATGATATATGACGTTTTAGACGTATATACTGTTCCCTCCGAGAAGTAGGGTTCGACAGGCCAGGAATGTTGTCAAATATTGCATCCGAGATGTTAGGTTGCCTTAGGTTAGGATATATAACGTTATAGACGCATGTAACGTTACCACCGAGACGTAGGGACCGACACGCCTGGAATGTTGTCGAATGTTACATCCGAGATGTTAGGTTGCCTCAGGTTAGGATACATGACGTTTCAGACGTATATACTGTTCCCTCCGAGAAGTAGGGTTCGACAGGCCAGGAATGTTGTCAACTATTGCATCCGAGATGTTAGGTTGACTTAGATTATGATATATACCGTTATAGACGCATATAATGTTCCCACCGAGAAGTAGGGTCCGACACGCCTGGAAGGTTGTAGAATATTACATACGAGATGTCAGGTTGCCTTAGGTTAGGATATATACCGTTATAGACATATATACTGTTCCCTCCGAGAAGTAGGGTTCGACAGGCCAGGAATGTTGTCAAATATTGCATCCGAGATGTTAGGTTGCCTTAGGTTAGGATATATAACGTTATAGACGCATGTAATGTTACCACCGAGACGTAGGGACCGACACGCCTGGAATGTTGTCAAATGTTACATCCCAGATGTTAGGTTGCCTTAGGTTAGGATATATAACGTTATAGACGCATGTAGTGTTACCTCCGAGACGTAGGGACCGAAATGCCTGGAATGTTGTGAAATGTTACATCCGAGATGTTAGGTTGCCTTATGTTAGGATATATGACGCTACAGACGCATATAATGTTCCCTCCGAGAAGTAGGGTTCGACAGGCCAGGAATGTTGTCAAATATTGCATCCGAGATGTTAGGCTGCCTTAGATTAGGATATATACCGTTATAAACGTATATACTGTTCCCTCCGTGAAGTAGGGTTCGACAGGCCAGGAATGTTGTCAAATATTGCATCCGAGATGTTAGGTTGCCTTAGGTTAGGATATATAACGTTATAGACGCATGTAATGTTACCACCGAGACGTAGAGACCGACACGCCTGGAATGTTGTCAAATGTTACATCCGAGATGTTAGGTTGCCTTAGGTTAGGATATATGACGTTATAGACGTATATACTGTTCCCTCCGAGAAGTAGGGTTCGACAGGCCAGGAATGTTGTCAAATATTGCATCCGAGATGTTAGGTTGCCTTAGGTTAGGATATATATCGTTATAGACGTATATACTGTTCCCACCGAGAGGTAGGGTTCGACAGGCCAGGAATGTTGTCAAATATTGCATCCGAGATGTTAGGTTGCCTTAGGTTAGGATATATGACGTTATAGACGCATGTAGTGTTACCGCCGAGAGGTAGGGACCGACATGCCTGGAATGTTGTCAAATGTTACATCCGAGATGTTAGGTTGCCTTATGTTAGGATATATGACGCTACAGACGTATATACTGTTCCCTCCGAGAAGTAGGGTTCGACAGGCCAGGAATGTTGTCAAATATTGCATCCGAGATGTTAGGCAGCCTTAGATTAGGATATATACCGTTATAAACGTATATACTGTTCCCTCAGAGAAGTAGGGTTCGACAGGCCAGGAATGTTGTCAAATATTGCATCCGAGATGTTAGGTTGCCTTAGATTAGGATATACAACGTTATAGACGCATATAATGTTCCCACCGAGAAGTAGGTTCCGACACGCCTGGAATGTTGTAGAATAATACATCCGAGATGTCAGGTTGCCTTAGGTTAGGATATATAACGTTATAGACGTATATACTCTTCCCTCCGAGAAGTACGGTTCGACAGGCCAGGAATGTTGTCAAATATTGCATCCGAGATGTTAGGTTGCCTTAGGTTAGGATATATAACGTTATAGACGCATGTAATGTTACCACCGAGACGTAGATACCGACACGCCTGGAATGTTGTCAAATGTTACATCCGAGATGTTAGGTTGCCTTAGGTTAGGATATATGACGTTATAGACGTATATACTGTTCCCTCCGAGAAGTAGGGTTCGACAGGCCAGGAATGTTGTCAAATATTGCATCCGAGATGTTAGGTTGCCTTAGATTAGGATATACAACGTTATAGACGCATATAATGTTCCCACCGAGAAGTAGGTTCCGACACGCCTGGAATGTTGTCAAATGTTACATCCGAGATGTTAGGTTGCCTTAGGTTAGGATATATGACGTTATAGACGTATATACTGTTCCCTCCGAGAAGTAGGGTTCGACAGGCCAGGAATGTTGTCAAATATTGCATCCGAGATGTTAGGTTGCCTTAGGTTAGGATATATATCGTTATAGACGCATTTAGTGTTACCGCCGAGAGGTAGGGACCGACATGCCTGGAATGTTGTCAAATGTTACATCCGAGATGTTAGGTTGCCTTATGTTAGGATATATGACGCTACAGACGTATATACTGTTCCCGCCGAGAAGTAGGGTTCGACAGGCCAGGAATGTTGTCAAATATTGCATCCGAGATGTTAGGCTGCCTTAGATTAGGATATATACCGTTATAAACGTATATACTGTTCCCTCCGAGAAGTAGGGTTCGACAGGCCAGGAATGTTGTCAAATATTGCATCCGAGATGTTAGGTTGCCTTAGATTAGGATATACAACGTTATAGACGCATATAATGTTCCCACCGAGAAGTAGGTTCCGACACGCCTGGAATGTTGTAGAATAATACATCCGAGATGTCAGGTTGCCTTAGGTTAGGATATATAACGTTATAGACGCATGTAGTGTTACCTCCGAGACGTAGGGACCGAAATGCCTGGAATGTTGTGAAATGTTACATCCGAGATGTTAGGTTGCCTTATGTTAGGATATATGACGCTACAGACGCATATAATGTTCCCTCCGAGAAGTAGGGTTCGACAGGCCAGGAATGTTGTCAAATATTGCATCCGAGATGTTAGGCTGCCTTAGATTAGGATATATACCGTTATAAACGTATATACTGTTCCCTCCGTGAAGTAGGGTTCGACAGGCCAGGAATGTTGTCAAATATTGCATTCGAGATGTTAGGTTGCCTTAGGTTAGGATATATATCGTTATAGACGCATTTAGTGTTACCGCCGAGAGGTAGGGACCGACATGCCTGGAATGTTGTCAAATGTTACATCCGAGATGTTAGGTTGCCTTATGTTAGGATATATGACGCTACAGACAGATATACTGTTCCCTCCGAGAAGTAGGGTTCGACAGGCCAGGAATGTTGTCAAATATTGCATCCGAGATGTTAGGCAGCCTTAGATTAGGATATATACCGTTATAAACGTATATACTGTTCCCTCAGAGAAGTAGGGTTCGACAGGCCAGGAATGTTGTCAAATATTGCATCCGAGATGTTAGGTTGCCTTAGATTAGGATATACAACGTTATAGACGCATATAATGTTCCCACCGAGAAGTAGGTTCCGACACGCCTGGAATGTAGTAGAATAATACATCCGAGATGTCAGGTTGCCTTAGGTTAGGATATATAACGTTATAGACGTATATACTGTTCCCACCGTGAAGTACGGTTCGACAGGCCAGGAATGTTGTCAAATATTGCATCCGAGATGTTAGGTTGCCTTAGATTAGGATATATACCGTTATAGACGCATGTAATGTTACCACCGAGACGTAGGGAACGACACGCCTGGAATGTTGTCATTTGTTACATCCGAGATGTTAGGTTGCCTTAGGTTAGGATATATGTCGTTATAGACGTATATACTGTTCCCTCCGAGAAGTAGGGTTCGACAGGCCAGGAATGTTGTGAAATATTAAATCCGAGTTGTTACGTTGCCGTTATAGACGCATTAATGTTACCACCGAGACGTAGGGACCGACACGCCTGGAATGTTGTCAAATGTTACATCCGAGATGTTAGGTTGCCTTAGGTTAGGATATATATCGTTATAGACGTATATACTGTTCCCACCGAGGGGGAGGGTTCGACAGGCCAGGAATGTTGTCAAATATTGCATCCGAGATGTTAGGTTGCCTTAGGTTAGGATATATAACGTTATAGACGCATGTAACGTTACCACCGAGACGTAGGGACCGACACGCCTGGAATGTTGTCAAATGTTACATCCGAGATGTTAGGTTGCCTGAGGTTAGGATATATGACGTTACAGACGTATATACTGTTCCCTCCGAGAAGTAGGGTTCGACAGGCCAGGAATGATGTAGAATATTACATCCGAGATGTCAGGTTGCCTTAGGTTAGGATATATGGCGTTACAGGCGTATATACTGTTCCCTCCGAGAAGTAGGGTTCGACAGGCCAGGAATGTTGTCAAATATTGCATCCGAGATGTTAGGTTGCCTTAGGTTAGGATATATAACGTTATAGACGCATGTAATGTTACCACCGAGACGTAGAGACCGACACGCCTGGAATGTTGTCAAATGTTACATCCGAGATGTTAGGTTGCCTTAGGTTAGGATATATGACGTTATAGACGTATATACTGTTCCCTCCGAGAAGTAGGGTTCGACAGGCCAGGAATGTTGTCAAATATTGCATCCGAGATGTTAGGTTGCCTTAGGTTAGGATATATATCGTTATAGACGTATATACTGTTCCCACCGAGAGGTAGGGTTCGACAGGCCAGGAATGTTGTCAAATATTGCATCCGAGATGTTAGGTTGCCTTAGGTTAGGATATATGACGTTATAGACGCATGTAGTGTTACCTCCGAGACGTAGGGACCGACATGCCTGGAATGTTGTCAAATGTTACATCCGAGATGTTAGGTTGCCTTATGTTAGGATATATGACGCTACAGACGTATATACTGTTCCCTCCGAGAAGTAGGGTTCGACAGGCCAGGAATGTTGTCAAATATTGCATCCGAGATGTTAGGCTGCCTTAGATTAGGATATATACCGTTATAAACGTATATACTGTTCCCTCGGAGAAGTAGGGTTCGACAGGCCAGGAATGTTGTCAAATATTGCATCCGAGATGTTAGGTTGCCTTAGATTAGGATATACAACGTTATAGACGCATATAATGTTCCCACCGAGAAGTAGGTTCCGACACGCCTGGAATGTTGTAGAATAATACATCCGAGATGTCAGGTTGCCTTAGGTTAGGATATATAACGTTATAGACGTATATACTCTTCCCTCCGAGAAGTACGGTTCGACAGGCCAGGAATGTTGTCAAATATTGCATCCGAGATGTTAGGTTGCCTTAGGTTAGGATATATAACGTTATAGACGCATGTAATGTTACCACCGAGACGTAGATACCGACACGCCTGGAATGTTGTCAAATGTTACATCCGAGATGTTAGGTTGCCTTAGGTTAGGATATATGACGTTATAGACGTATATACTGTTCCCTCCGAGAAGTAGGGTTCGACAGGCCAGGAATGTTGTCAAATATTGCATCCGAGATGTTAGGTTGCCTTAGGTTAGGATATATATCGTTATAGACGCATTTAGTGTTACCGCCGAGAGGTAGGGACCGACATGCCTGGAATGTTGTCAAATGTTACATCCGAGATGTTAGGTTGCCTTATGTTAGGATATATGACGCTACAGACGTATATACTGTTCCCTCCGAGAAGTAGGGTTCGACAGGCCAGGAATGTTGTCAAATATTGCATCCGAGATGTTAGGCAGCCTTAGATTAGGATATATACCGTTATAAACGTATATACTGTTCCCTCAGAGAAGTAGGGTTCGACAGGCCAGGAATGTTGTCAAATATTGCATCCGAGATGTTAGGTTGCCTTAGATTAGGATATACAACGTTATAGACGCATATAATGTTCCCACCGAGAAGTAGGTTCCGACACGCCTGGAATGTTGTAGAATAATACATCCGAGATGTCAGGTTGCCTTAGGTTAGGATATATAACGTTATAGACGTATATACTCTTCCCTCCGAGAAGTACGGTTCGACAGGCCAGGAATGTTGTCAAATATTGCATCCGAGATGTTAGGTTGCCTTAGGTTAGGATATCTAACGTTATAGACGCATGTAATGTTACCACCGAGACGTAGATACCGACACGCCTGGAATGTTGTCAAATGTTACATCCGAGATGTTAGGTTGCCTTAGGTTAGGATATATGACGTTATAGACGTATATACTGTTCCCTCCGAGAAGTAGGGTTCGACAGGCCAGGAATGTTGTCAAATATTGCATCCGAGATGTTAGGTTGCCTTAGATTAGGATATACAACGTTATAGACGCATATAATGTTCCCACCGAGAAGTAAGTTCCGACACGCCTGGAATGTTGTCAAATGTTACATCCGAGATGTTAGGTTGCCTTAGGTTAGGATATATGACGTTATAGACGTATATACTGTTCCCTCCGAGAAGTAGGGTTCGACAGGCCAGGAATGTTGTCAAATATTGCATCCGCGATGTTAGGTTGCCTTAGGTTAGGATATATATCGTTATAGACGCATTTAGTGTTACCGCCGAGAGGTAGGGACCGACATGCCTGGAATGTTGTCAAATGTTACATCCGAGATGTTAGGTTGCCTTATGTTAGGATATATGACGCTACAGACGTATATACTGTTCCCGCCGAGAAGTAGGGTTCGACAGGCCAGGAATGTTGTCAAATGTTACATCCGAGATGTTAGGTTGCCTGAGGTTAGGATATATGACGTTACAGACGTATATACTGTTCCCTCCGAGAAGTAGGGTTCGACAGGCCAGGAATGATGTAGAATATTACATCCGAGATGTCAGGTTGCCTTAGGTTAGGATATATGGCGTTACAGGCGTATATACTGTTCCCTCCGAGAAGTAGGGTTCGACAGGCCAGGAATGTTGTCAAATATTGCATCCGAGATGTTAGGTTGCCTTAGGTTAGGATATATAACGTTATAGACGCATGTAATGTTACCGCCGAGACGTAGGGACCGACACGCCTGGAATGTTGTCAAATCTTACATCCGAGATGTTAGGTTGCCTTATGTTAGGATATATGACGCTACAAACGTATATACTGTTCCCTCCGAGAAGTAGGGTTCGACAGGCCAGGAATGTTGTCAAATATTGCATCCGAGATGTTAGGTTGCCTTAGACTAGGATATATATCGTTATAGACGTATATACTGTTCCCTCCGAGATGTAGGGTTCGACAGGCCAGGAATGTTGTCAAACATTGCATCCGAGATGTTAGATTGCCTTAGATTACGATAACGACCGTTATAGACGCATATAATATTCCCACCGAAAAGTATGCACCGACACGCCAGGAATAGTGTAAAATATTACGTCTGAGATAATAGGTTGCCTTAGATTAGGATTTACAACGTTATAGACTCATATAATGTTCCCACCGAGAAGTAGGGTCCGACACGCCTGGAATTATGTAGAATATTACATCCGACATGTCAGGTTGCCTTAGGTTAGGATATATACCGTTATAGACGTATATACTGTTCCCTCCGAAAAGTAGGGTTCGACAGGCCAGGAATGTTGTCAAATATTGCATCCGAGATGTTAGGTTGCCTTAGATTAGGATATATAACGTTATAGACGCATATAATGTTACCACCGAGACGTAGGGACCGACATGCCTGGAATGTTGTCAAATGTTACATCCGAGATTTTAGGTTGCCTTAGGTTATGATATATGACGTTTTAGACGTATATACTGTTCCCTCCGAGAAGTAGGGTTCGACAGGCCAGGAATGTTGTCAAATATTGCATCCGAGATGTTAGGTTGCCTTAGGTTAGGATATATAACGTTATAGACGCATGTAACGTTACCACCGAGACGTAGGGACCGACACGCCTGGAATGTTGTCGAATGTTACATCCGAGATGTTAGGTTGCCTCAGGTTAGGATACATGACGTTTCAGACGTATATACTGTTCCCTCCGAGAAGTAGGGTTCGACAGGCCAGGAATGTTGTCAACTATTGCATCCGAGATGTTAGGTTGACTTAGATTATGATATATACCGTTATAGACGCATATAATGTTCCCACCGAGAAGTAGGGTCCGACACGCCTGGAAGGTTGTAGAATATTACATACGAGATGTCAGGTTGCCTTAGGTTAGGATATATACCGTTATAGACATATATACTGTTCCCTCCGAGAAGTAGGGTTCGACAGGCCAGGAATGTTGTCAAATATTGCATCCGAGATGTTAGGTTGCCTTAGGTTAGGATATATAACGTTATAGACGCATGTAATGTTACCACCGAGACGTAGATACCGACACGCCTGGAATGTTGTCAAATGTTACATCCGAGATGTTAGGTTGCCTTAGGTTAGGATATATGACGTTATAGACGTATATACTGTTCCCTCCGAGAAGTAGGGTTCGACAGGCCAGGAATGTTGTCAAATATTGCATCCGAGATGTTAGGTTGCCTTAGGTTAGGATATATATCGTTATAGACGCATTTAGTGTTACCTCCGAGAGGTAGGGACCGACATGCCTGGAATGTTGTCAAATGTTACATCCGAGATGTTAGGTTGCCTTAGATTACGATATCGACCGTTATAGACGCATATAATATTCCCACCGAAAAGTATGCACCGACACGCCAGGAATATTGTAAAATATTACGTCTGAGATAATAGGTTGCCTTAGATTAGGATTTACAACGTTATAGACTCATATAATGTTCCCACCGAGAAGTAGGGTCCGACACGCCTGGAATTATGTAGAATATTACATCCGACATGTCAGGGTGCCTTAGGTTAGGATATATACCGTTATAGACGTATATACTGTTCCCTCCGAAAAGTAGGGTTCGACAGGCCAGGAATGTTGTCAAATATTGCATCCGAGATGTTAGGTTGCCTTAGATTAGGATATACAACGTTATAGACGCATATAATGTTCCCACCGAGAAGAAGGGTCCGACACGCCTGGAAGGTTGTCAAATGTTACATCCGAGATGTTAGGTTGCCTTAGGTTAGGATATATAACGTTATAGACGCATGTCATGTTACCACCGAGACGTAGGTCCGACACGATTGGAATGTTGTCAAATGTTACATCCGAGATGTTAGGTTGCCTTAGGTTAGGATATATAACGTTATAGACGCATGTCATGTTACCACCGAGACGTAGGGACCGACACGCCTGGAATGTTGTCAAATGTTACATCCGAGATGTTAGGTTGCCTTATGTTAGGATGTATGACGCTACAAACGTATATACTGTTCCCTCCGAGAAGTAGGGTTCGGCAGGCCAGGAATGTTGTCAAACATTGCATCCGAGATGTTAGATTGCCTTAGATTACGATATCTACCGTTATAGACGCATATAATATTCCCACCGAAAAGTATGCACCGACACGCCAGGAATATTGTAAAATATTACATCTGAGATAATAGGTTGCCTTAGATTAGGATTTACAACGTTATAGACTCATATAATGTTCCCACCGAGAAGTAGGGTCCGACACGCCTGGAATGATGTAGAATATTGTAGGATATTTATTATTTTAAAATTAGATACAAGGAGATTAAGAACGTCTTTATAACTATATGTTTACTCAATAACGCACGATGAACAACTGACTCGATTTGTTTGAAAACATTCACTTGAAAGACTCATTCACATGCACATTCGCTCTCGCTCACATTCTAGAATATTCCATAACATAAAAATTGAAACTCTTAAATTATTGATTAATATAAATTATTGATTAACAAACAAGGATATCTAAGATTATTATCCTTCAATATTACATCCGAGATGTCAGGTTGCCTTAGGTTAGGATATATAACGTTATAGACGCATGTAATGTTACCACCGAGAAGTAGGGTCCGACACGCCAGGAATGTTTAAAATATTACGTCTGAGATGATAGGTTGCCTTAGGTTACGATATATACCGTTATAGACGCATGTAATGTTACCACTGAGACGTAGGGCCGATTCGCCTGGAATGTTGTCAAATGTTACATTCGAGATGGTAGGTTGCCTTAGGTTAGGCTATATGACGTTATAGACGTATATACTGTTCCCTCCGAGAAGTAGGGTTCGCCAGGCTAGGAATGTTGTCAAATATTGGATGCGAGATGTTAGGTTGCCTTAGGTTAGGATATATATCGTTATAGACGTATATACTGTTCCCACCGAGAGGTAGGGTTCGACAGGCCAGGAATGTTGTCAAATGTTACATCCGAGATGTTAGGTTGCCTTAGGTTAGGATATATGACGCCACAGACGTATATACTCTTCCCTCCGAGAAGTAGGGTTCGACAGGCCAGGAATGTTGTCAAATATTGCAATCGAGATGTTAGGCTGCCTTAGATTAGGATATATACCGTTATAAACGTATATACTGTTCCCTCCGAGAAGTAGGGTTCGACAGGCCAGGAATGTTGTCAAATATTGCATCCGAGATGTTAGGTTGCCTTAGATTAGGATATACAACGTTATAGACGCATATATTGTTCCCACCGAGAAGTAGGTTCCGACACGCCTGGAATGTTGTAGAATAATACATACGAGATGTCAGGTTGCCTTATGTTAGGATATATGACGCTAAAGACGTATATACTCTTCCCTCCGAGAAGTACGGTTCGACAGGCCAGGAATGTTGTCAAATATTGCATCCGAGATGTTAGGTTGCCTTAGATTAGGATATATACCATTATAGACGCATGTAATGTTACCACCGAGACGTAGGGAACGACACGCCTGGAATGTTGTCAAATGTTACATCCGAGATGTTAGGTTGCCTTAGGTTAGGATATATGACGTTATAGACGTATATACTGTTCCCTCCGAGAAGTAGGGTTCGACAGGCCAGGAATGTTGTCAAATATTGCATCCGAGATGTTAGGTTGCCTTAGGTTAGGATATATATCGTTATAGACGCATTTAGTGTTACCTCCGAGAGGTAGGGACCGACATGCCTGGAATGTTGTCAAATGTTACATCCGAGATGTTAGGTTGCCTTAGGTTAGGATATATAACGTTATAGACGCATGTCATGTTACCACCGAGACGTAGGTCCGACACGATTGGAATGTTGTCAAATGTTACATCCGAGATGTTAGGTTGCCTTAGGTTAGGATATATAACGTTATAGACGCATGTCATGTTACCACCGAGACGTAGGGACCGACACGCCTGGAATGTTGTCAAATGTTACATCCGAGATGTTAGGTTGCCTTATGTTAGGATGTATGACGCTACAAACGTATATACTGTTCCCTCCGAGAAGTAGGGTTCGGCAGGCCAGGAATGTTGTCAAACATTGCATCCGAGATGTTAGATTGCCTTAGATTACGATATCTACCGTTATAGACGCATATAATATTCCCACCGAAAAGTATGCACCGACACGCCAGGAATATTGTAAAATATTACATCTGAGATAATAGGTTGCCTTAGATTAGGATTTACAACGTTATAGACTCATATAATGTTCCCACCGAGAAGTAGGGTCCGACACGCCTGGAATGATGTAGAATATTGTAGGATATTTATTATTTTAAAATTAGATACAAGGAGATTAAGAACGTCTTTATAACTATATGTTTACTCAATAACGCACGATGAACAACTGACTCGATTTGTTTGAAAACATTCACTTGAAAGACTCATTCACATGCACATTCGCTCTCGCTCACATTCTAGAATATTCCATAACATAAAAATTGAAACTCTTAAATTATTGATTAATATAAATTATTGATTAACAAACAAGGATATCTAAGATTATTATCCTTCAATATTACATCCGAGATGTCAGGTTGCCTTAGGTTAGGATATATAACGTTATAGACGCATGTAATGTTACCACCGAGAAGTAGGGTCCGACACGCCAGGAATGTTTAAAATATTACGTCTGAGATGATAGGTTGCCTTAGGTTACGATATATACCGTTATAGACGCATGTAATGTTACCACTGAGACGTAGGGCCGATTCGCCTGGAATGTTGTCAAATGTTACATTCGAGATGGTAGGTTGCCTTAGGTTAGGCTATATGACGTTATAGACGTATATACTGTTCCCTCCGAGAAGTAGGGTTCGCCAGGCTAGGAATGTTGTCAAATATTGGATGCGAGATGTTAGGTTGCCTTAGGTTAGGATATATATCGTTATAGACGTATATACTGTTCCCACCGAGAGGTAGGGTTCGACAGGCCAGGAATGTTGTCAAATGTTACATCCGAGATGTTAGGTTGCCTTAGGTTAGGATATATGACGCCACAGACGTATATACTCTTCCCTCCGAGAAGTAGGGTTCGACAGGCCAGGAATGTTGTCAAATATTGCAATCGAGATGTTAGGCTGCCTTAGATTAGGATATATACCGTTATAAACGTATATACTGTTCCCTCCGAGAAGTAGGGTTCGACAGGCCAGGAATGTTGTCAAATATTGCATCCGAGATGTTAGGTTGCCTTAGATTAGGATATACAACGTTATAGACGCATATATTGTTCCCACCGAGAAGTAGGTTCCGACACGCCTGGAATGTTGTAGAATAATACATACGAGATGTCAGGTTGCCTTATGTTAGGATATATGACGCTAAAGACGTATATACTCTTCCCTCCGAGAAGTACGGTTCGACAGGCCAGGAATGTTGTCAAATATTGCATCCGAGATGTTAGGTTGCCTTAGATTAGGATATATACCATTATAGACGCATGTAATGTTACCACCGAGACGTAGGGAACGACACGCCTGGAATGTTGTCAAATGTTACATCCGAGATGTTAGGTTGCCTTAGGTTAGGATATATGACGTGATATACGTATATACTGTTCCCTCCGAGTAGTAGGGTTCGACAGGCCAGGAATGTTGTCAAATATCGCATCCGAGATGTTAGGTTGCCTTAGATTAGGATATACAACGTTATAGACTCATATAATGTTCCCACCGAGAAGTAGGGTTCGACAGGCCAGGAATGTTGTCAAATATTGCATCCGAGATGTTAGGTTGCCTTAGGTTAGGATATATATCGTTATAGACGTATATACTGTTCCCTCCGAGAAGCAGGGTTCGACAGGCCAGGAATGTTGTCAAATATTGCATCCCAGATGTTAGGTTGCCTTAGATTAGGATATACAACGTTATAGACGCATATAATGTTCCCACCGAGAAGTAGGTTCCGACACGCCTGGAATGTTGTAGAATAATACATCCGAGATGTCAGGTTGCCTTAGGTTAGGATATATAACGTTATAGACGTATGTACCCTTCCCTCCGAGAAGTACGGTTCGACTGGCCAGGAATGTTGTCAAATATTGCGTCCGAGATGTTAGGTTGCCTTAGATTAGGATATATACCATTATAGACGCATGTAATGTTACCACCGAGACGTAGGGAACGACACGCCTGGAATGTTGTCAAATGTTACATCCGAGATGTTAGATTGCCTTAGGTTAGGATATATGACGTTATATACGTATATACTGTTCCCTCCGAGTAGTAGGGTTCGACAGGACAGGAATGTTGTCAAATATTGCATCCGAGATGTTAGGTTGCCTTAGATTAGGATATACAACGTTATAGACTCATATAATGTTCCCACCGAGAAGTAGGGTCCGACACGCCTGGAATGATGTAGAATATTACATCCGACATGTCAGGTTGCCTTAGGTTAGGATATATAACGTTATAGATGTATATACTGTTCCCTCCGAGAAGTAGGGTTCGACTGGCTAGGAATGTTGTCAAATATTGCATCCGAGATGTTAGGTTGCCTTAGATTAGGATATATAACGTTATAGACGCATATAATGTTACCACCGAGACGTAGGGACCGACATGCCTGGAATGTTGTCAAATGTTACATCCGAGATTTTAGGTTGCCTTAGGTTATGATATATGACGTTTTAGACGTATATACTGTTCCCTCCGAGAAGTAGGGTTCGACAGGCCAGGAATGTTGTCAAATATTGCATCCGAGATGTTAGGTTGCCTTAGGTTAGGATATATAACGTTATAGACGCATGTAACGTTATCACCGAGACGTAGGGACCGACACGCCTGGAATGTTGTCGAATGTTACATCCGAGATGTTAGGTTGCCTCAGGTTAGGATACATGACGTTTCAGACGTATATACTGTTCCCTCCGAGAAGTAGGGTTCGACAGGCCAGGAATGTTGTCAACTATTGCATCCGAGATGTTAGGTTGACTTAGATTATGATATATACCGTTATAGACGCATATAATGTTCCCACCGAGAAGTAGGGTCCGACACGCCTGGAAGGTTGTAGAATATTACATACGAGATGTCAGGTTGCCTTAGGTTAGGATATATACCGTTATAGACATATATACTGTTCCCTCCGAGAAGTAGGGTTCGACAGGCCAGGAATGTTGTCAAATATTGCATCCGAGATGTTAGGTTGCCTTAGGTTAGGATATATAACGTTATAGACGCATGTAATGTTACCACCGAGACGTAGGGACCGACACGCCTGGAATGTTGTCAAATGTTACATCCCAGATGTTAGGTTGCCTTAGGTTAGGATATATAACGTTATAGACGCATGTAGTGTTACCTCCGAGACGTAGGGACCGAAATGCCTGGAATGTTGTGAAATGTTACATCCGAGATGTTAGGTTGCCTTATGTTAGGATATATGACGCTACAGACGCATATAATGTTCCCTCCGAGAAGTAGGGTTCGACAGGCCAGGAATGTTGTCAAATATTGCATCCGAGATGTTAGGCTGCCTTAGATTAGGATATATACCGTTATAAACGTATATACTGTTCCCTCCGTGAAGTAGGGTTCGACAGGCCAGGAATGTTGTCAAATATTGCATCCGAGATGTTAGGTTGCCTTAGGTTAGGATATAGAACGTTATAGACGCATGTAATATTACCACCGAGACGTAGAGACCGACACGCCTGGAATGTTGTCAAATGTTACATCCGAGATGTTAGGTTGCCTTAGGTTAGGATATATGACGTTATAGACGTATATACTGTTCCCTCCGAGAAGTAGGGTTCGACAGGCCAGGAATGTTGTCAAATATTGCATCCGAGATGTTAGGTTGCCTTAGGTTAGGATATATATCGTTATAGACGTATATACTGTTCCCACCGAGAGGTAGGGTTCGACAGGCCAGGAATGTTGTCAAATATTGCATCCGAGATGTTAGGTTGCGTTAGGTTAGGATATATGACGTTATAGACGCATGTAGTGTTACCTCCGAGACGTAGGGACCGACATGCCTGGAATGTTGTCAAATGTTACATCCGAGATGTTAGGTTGCCTTATGTTAGGATATATGACGCTACAGACGTATATACTGTTCCCTCCGAGAAGTAGGGTTCGACAGGCCAGGAATGTTGTCAAATATTGCATCCGAGATGTTAGGCTGCCTTAGATTAGGATATATACCGTTATAAACGTATATACTGTTCCCTCCGAGAAGTAGGGTTCGACAGGCCAGGAATGTTGTCAAATATTGCATCCGAGATGTTAGGTTGCCTTAGATTAGGATATACAACGTTATAGACGCATATATTGTTCCCACCGAGAAGTAGGTTCCGACACGCCTGGAATGTTGTAGAATAATACATCCGAGATGTCAGGTTGCCTTATGTTAGGATATATGACGCTAAAGACGTATATACTCTTCCCTCCGAGAAGTACGGTTCGACAGGCCAGGAATGTTGTCAAATATTGCATCCGAGATGTTAGGTTGCCTTAGATTAGGATATATACCATTATAGACGCATGTAATGTTACCACCGAGACGTAGGGAACGACACGCCTGGAATGTTGTCAAATGTTACATCCGAGATGTTAGGTTGCCTTAGGTTAGGATATATGACGTGATATACGTATATACTGTTCCCTCCGAGTAGTAGGGTTCGACAGGCCAGGAATGTTGTCAAATATCGCATCCGAGATGTTAGGTTGCCTTAGATTAGGATATACAACGTTATAGACTCATATAATGTTCCCACCGAGAAGTAGGGTTCGACAGGCCAGGAATGTTGTCAAATATTGCATCCGAGATGTTAGGTTGCCTTAGGTTAGGATATATATCGTTATAGACGTATATACTGTTCCCTCCGAGAAGTAGGGTTCGACAGGCCAGGAATGTTGTCAAATATTGCATCCGAGATGTTAGGTTGCCTTAGATTAGGATATACAACGTTATAGACGCATATATTGTTCCCACCGAGAAGTAGGTTCCGACACGCCTGGAATGTTGTAGAATAATACATCCGAGATGTCAGGTTGCCTTATGTTAGGATATATGACGCTAAAGACGTATATACTCTTCCCTCCGAGAAGTACGGTTCGACAGGCCAGGAATGTTGTCAAATATTGCATCCGAGATGTTAGGTTGCCTTAGATTAGGATATATACCATTATAGACGCATGTAATGTTACCACCGAGACGTAGGGAACGACACGCCTGGAATGTTGTCAAATGTTACATCCGAGATGTTAGGTTGCCTTAGGTTAGGATATATGACGTGATATACGTATATACTGTTCCCTCCGAGTAGTAGGGTTCGACAGGCCAGGAATGTTGTCAAATATCGCATCCGAGATGTTAGGTTGCCTTAGATTAGGATATACAACGTTATAGACTCATATAATGTTCCCACCGAGAAGTAGGGTTCGACAGGCCAGGAATGTTGTCAAATATTGCATCCGAGATGTTAGGTTGCCTTAGGTTAGGATATATATCGTTATAGACGTATATACTGTTCCCTCCGAGAAGTAGGGTTCGACAGGCCAGGAATGTTGTCAAATATTGCATCCCAGATGTTAGGTTGCCTTAGATTAGGATATACAACGTTATAGACGCATATAATGTTCCCACCGAGAAGTAGGTTCCGACACGCCTGGAATGTTGTAGAATAATACATCCGAGATGTCAGGTTGCCTTAGGTTAGGATATATAACGTTATAGACGTATGTACCCTTCCCTCCGAGAAGTACGGTTCGACTGGCCAGGAATGTTGTCAAATATTGCGTCCGAGATGTTAGGTTGCCTTAGATTAGGATATATACCATTATAGACGCATGTAATGTTACCACCGAGACGTAGGGAACGACACGCCTGGAATGTTGTCAAATGTTACATCCGAGATGTTAGATTGCCTTAGGTTAGGATATATGACGTTATATACGTATATACTGTTCCCTCCGAGTAGTAGGGTTCGACAGGACAGGAATGTTGTCAAATATTGCATCCGAGATGTTAGGTTGCCTTAGATTAGGATATACAACGTTATAGACTCATATAATGTTCCCACCGAGAAGTAGGGTCCGACACGCCTGGAATGATGTAGAATATTACATCCGACATGTCAGGTTGCCTTAGGTTAGGATATATAACGTTATAGATGTATATACTGTTCCCTCCGAGAAGTAGGGTTCGACTGGCTAGGAATGTTGTCAAATATTGCATCCGAGATGTTAGGTTGCCTTAGATTAGGATATATAACGTTATAGACGCATATAATGTTACCACCGAGACGTAGGGACCGACATGCCTGGAATGTTGTCAAATGTTACATCCGAGATTTTAGGTTGCCTTAGGTTATGATATATGACGTTTTAGACGTATATACTGTTCCCTCCGAGAAGTAGGGTTCGACAGGCCAGGAATGTTGTCAAATATTGCATCCGAGATGTTAGGTTGCCTTAGGTTAGGATATATAACGTTATAGACGCATGTAACGTTATCACCGAGACGTAGGGACCGACACGCCTGGAATGTTGTCGAATGTTACATCCGAGATGTTAGGTTGCCTCAGGTTAGGATACATGACGTTTCAGACGTATATACTGTTCCCTCCGAGAAGTAGGGTTCGACAGGCCAGGAATGTTGTCAACTATTGCATCCGAGATGTTAGGTTGACTTAGATTATGATATATACCGTTATAGACGCATATAATGTTCCCACCGAGAAGTAGGGTCCGACACGCCTGGAAGGTTGTAGAATATTACATACGAGATGTCAGGTTGCCTTAGGTTAGGATATATACCGTTATAGACATATATACTGTTCCCTCCGAGAAGTAGGGTTCGACAGGCCAGGAATGTTGTCAAATATTGCATCCGAGATGTTAGGTTGCCTTAGGTTAGGATATATAACGTTATAGACGCATGTAATGTTACCACCGAGACGTAGGGACCGACACGCCTGGAATGTTGTCAAATGTTACATCCCAGATGTTAGGTTGCCTTAGGTTAGGATATATAACGTTATAGACGCATGTAGTGTTACCTCCGAGACGTAGGGACCGAAATGCCTGGAATGTTGTGAAATGTTACATCCGAGATGTTAGGTTGCCTTATGTTAGGATATATGACGCTACAGACGCATATAATGTTCCCTCCGAGAAGTAGGGTTCGACAGGCCAGGAATGTTGTCAAATATTGCATCCGAGATGTTAGGCTGCCTTAGATTAGGATATATACCGTTATAAACGTATATACTGTTCCCTCCGTGAAGTAGGGTTCGACAGGCCAGGAATGTTGTCAAATATTGCATCCGAGATGTTAGGTTGCCTTAGGTTAGGATATATAACGTTATAGACGCATGTAATGTTACCACCGAGACGTAGAGACCGACACGCCTGGAATGTTGTCAAATGTTACATCCGAGATGTTAGGTTGCCTTAGGTTAGGATATATGACGTTATAGACGTATATACTGTTCCCTCCGAGAAGTAGGGTTCGACAGGCCAGGAATGTTGTCAAATATTGCATCCGAGATGTTAGGTTGCCTTAGGTTAGGATATATATCGTTATAGACGTATATACTGTTCCCACCGAGAGGTAGGGTTCGACAGGCCAGGAATGTTGTCAAATATTGCATCCGAGATGTTAGGTTGCCTTAGGTTAGGATATATGACGTTATAGACGCATGTAGTGTTACCTCCGAGACGTAGGGACCGACATGCCTGGAATGTTGTCAAATGTTACATCCGAGATGTTAGGTTGCCTTATGTTAGGATATATGACGCTACAGACGTATATACTGTTCCCTCCGAGAAGTAGGGTTCGACAGGCCAGGAATGTTGTCAAATATTGCATCCGAGATGTTAGGCTGCCTTAGATTAGGATATATACCGTTATAAACGTATATACTGTTCCCTCCGAGAAGTAGGGTTCGACAGGCCAGGAATGTTGTCAAATATTGCATCCGAGATGTTAGGTTGCCTTAGATTAGGATATACAACGTTATAGACGCATATAATGTTCCCACCGAGAAGTAGGTTCCGACACGCCTGGAATGTTGTAGAATAATACATCCGAGATGTCAGGTTGCCTTAGGTTAGGATATATAACGTTATAGACGTATATACTCTTCCCTCCGAGAAGTACGGTTCGACAGGCCAGGAATGTTGTCAAATATTGCATCCGAGATGTTAGGTTGCCTTAGGTTAGGATATATGACGTTATAGACGCATGTAGTGTTACCTCCGAGACGTAGGGACCGACATGCCTGGAATGTTGTCAAATGTTACATCCGAGATGTTAGGTTGCCTTATGTTAGGATATATGACGCTACAGACGTATATACTGTTCCCTCCGAGAAGTAGGGTTCGACAGGCCAGGAATGTTGTCAAATATTGCATCCGAGATGTTAGGCTGCCTTAGATTAGGATATATACCGTTATAAACGTATATACTGTTCCCTCCGAGAAGTAGGGTTCGACAGGCCAGGAATGTTGTCAAATATTGCATCCGAGATGTTAGGTTGCCTTAGATTAGGATATACAACGTTATAGACGCATATAATGTTCCCACCGAGAAGTAGGTTCCGACACGCCTGGAATGTTGTAGAATAATACATCCGAGATGTCAGGTTGCCTTAGGTTAGGATATATAACGTTATAGACGTATATACTCTTCCCTCCGAGAAGTACGGTTCGACAGGCCAGGAATGTTGTCAAATATTGCATCCGAGATGTTAGGTTGCCTTAGGTTAGGATATATAACGTTATAGACGCATGTAATGTTACCACCGAGACGTAGATACCGACACGCCTGGAATGTTGTCAAATGTTACATCCGAGATGTTAGGTTGCCTTAGGTTAGGATATATGACGTTATAGACGTATATACTGTTCCCTCCGAGAAGTAGGGTTCGACAGGCCAGGAATGTTGTCAAATATTGCATCCGAGATGTTAGGTTGCCTTAGGTTAGGATATATATGGTTATAGACGCATTTAGTGTTACCGCCGAGAGGTAGGGACCGACATGCCTGGAATGTTGTCAAATGTTACATCCGAGATGTTAGGTTGCCTTATGTTAGGATATATGACGCTACAGACGTATATACTGTTCCCTCCGAGAAGTAGGGTTCGACAGGCCAGGAATGTTGTCAAATATTGCATCCGAGATGTTAGGCTGCCTTAGATTAGGATATATACCGTTATAAACGTATATACTGTTCCCTCAGAGAAGTACGGTTCGACAGGCCAGGAATGTTGTCAAATATTGCATCCGAGATGTTAGGTTGCCTTAGATTAGGATATATACCATTATAGACGCATGTAATGTTACCACCGAGACGTAGGGAACGACACGCCTGGAATGTTGTCAAATGTTACATCCGAGATGTTAGGTTGCCTTAGGTTAGGATATATGACGTGATATACGTATATACTGTTCCCTCCGAGTAGTAGGGTTCGACAGGCCAGGAATGTTGTCAAATATCGCATCCGAGATGTTAGGTTGCCTTAGATTAGGATATACAACGTTATAGACTCATATAATGTTCCCACCGAGAAGTAGGGTTCGACAGGCCAGGAATGTTGTCAAATATTGCATCCGAGATGTTAGGTTGCCTTAGGTTAGGATATATATCGTTATAGACGTATATACTGTTCCCTCCGAGAAGTAGGGTTCGACAGGCCAGGAATCTTGTCAAATATTGCATCCCAGATGTTAGGTTGCCTTAGATTAGGATATACAACGTTATAGACGCATATAATGTTCCCACCGAGAAGTAGGTTCCGACACGCCTGGAATGTTGTAGAATAATACATCCGAGATGTCAGGTTGCCTTAGGTTAGGATATATAACGTTATAGACGTATGTACCCTTCCCTCCGAGAAGTACGGTTCGACTGGCCAGGAATGTTGTCAAATATTGCGTCCGAGATGTTAGGTTGCCTTAGATTAGGATATATACCATTATAGACGCATGTAATGTTACCACCGAGACGTAGGGAACGACACGCCTGGAATGTTGTCAAATGTTACATCCGAGATGTTAGATTGCCTTAGGTTAGGATATATGACGTTATATACGTATATACTGTTCCCTCCGAGTAGTAGGGTTCGACAGGACAGGAATGTTGTCAAATATTGCATCCGAGATGTTAGGTTGCCTTAGATTAGGATATACAACGTTATAGACTCATATAATGTTCCCACCGAGAAGTAGGGTCCGACACGCCTGGAATGTTGTCAAATGTTACATCCGAGATTTTAGGTTGCCTTAGGTTATGATATATGACGTTTTAGACGTATATACTGTTCCCTCCGAGAAGTAGGGTTCGACAGGCCAGGAATGTTGTCAAATATTGCATCCGAGATGTTAGGTTGCCTTAGGTTAGGATATATAACGTTATAGACGCATGTAACGTTACCACCCAGACGTAGGGACCGACACGCCTGGAATGTTGTCGAATGTTACATCCGAGATGTTAGGTTGCCTCAGGTTAGGATACATGACGTTTCAGACGTATATACTGTTCCCTCCGAGAAGTAGGGTTCGACAGGCCAGGAATGTTGTCAACTATTGCATCCGAGATGTTAGGTTGACTTAGATTATGATATATACCGTTATAGACGCATATAATGTTTCCACCGAGAAGTAGGGTCCGACACGCCTGGAAGGTTGTAGAATATTACATACGAGATGTCAGGTTGCCTTAGGTTAGGATATATACCGTTATAGACATATATACTGTTCCCTCCGAGAAGTAGGGTTCGACAGGCCAGGAATGTTGTCAAATATTGCATCCGAGATGTTAGGTTGCCTTAGGTTAGGATATATAACGTTATAGACGCATGTAATGTTACCACCGAGACGTAGGGACCGACACGCCTGGAATGTTGTCAAATGTTACATCCCAGATGTTAGGTTGCCTTAGGTTAGGATATATAACGTTATAGACGCATGTAGTGTTACCTCCGAGACGTAGGGACCGAAATGCCTGGAATGTTGTGAAATGTTACATCCGAGATGTTAGGTTGCCTTATGTTAGGATATATGACGCTACAGACGCATATAATGTTCCCTCCGAGAAGTAGGGTTCGACAGGCCAGGAATGTTGTCAAATATTGCATCCGAGATGTTAGGCTGCCTTAGATTAGGATATATACCGTTATAAACGTATATACTGTTCCCTCCGTGAAGTAGGGTTCGACAGGCCAGGAATGTTGTCAAATATTGCATCCGAGATGTTAGGTTGCCTTAGGTTAGGATATATAACGTTATAGACGCATGTAATGTTACCACCGAGACGTAGAGACCGACACGCCTGGAATGTTGTCAAATGTTACATCCGAGATGTTAGGTTGCCTTAGGTTAGGATATATGACGTTATAGACGTATATACTGTTCCCTCCGAGAAGTAGGGTTCGACAGGCCAGGAATGTTGTCAAATATTGCATCCGAGATGTTAGGTTGCCTTAGGTTAGGATATATATCGTTATAGACGTATATACTGTTCCCACCAAGAGGTAGGGTTCGACAGGCCAGGAATGTTGTCAAATATTGCATCCGAGATGTTAGGTTGCCTTAGGTTAGGATATATGACGTTATAGACGCATGTAGTGTTACCTCCGAGACGTAGGGACCGACATGCCTGGAATGTTGTCAAATGTTACATCCGAGATGTTAGGTTGCCTTATGTTAGGATATATGACGCTACAGACGTATATACTGTTCCCTCCGAGAAGTAGGGTTCGACAGGCCAGGAATGTTGTCAAATATTGCATCCGAGATGTTAGGCTGCCTTAGATTAGGATATATACCGTTATAAACGTATATACTGTTCCCTCCGAGAAGTAGGGTTCGACAGGCCAGGAATGTTGTCAAATATTGCATCCGAGATGTTAGGTTGCCTTAGATTAGGATATACAACGTTATAGACGCATATAATGTTCCCACCGAGAAGTAGGTTCCGACACGCCTGGAATGTTGTAGAATAATACATCCGAGATGTCAGGTTGCCTTAGGTTAGGATATATAACGTTATAGACGTATATACTCTTCCCTCCGAGAAGTACGGTTCGACAGGCCAGGAATGTTGTCAAATATTGCATCCGAGATGTTAGGTTGCCTTAGGTTAGGATATATAACGTTATAGACGCATGTAATGTTACCACCGAGACGTAGATACCGACACGCCTGGAATGTTGTCAAATGTTACATCCGAGATGTTAGGTTGCCTTAGGTTAGGATATATGACGTTATAGACGTATATACTGTTCCCTCCGAGAAGTAGGGTTCGACAGGCCAGGAATGTTGTCAAATATTGCATCCGAGATGTTAGGTTGCCTTAGGTTAGGATATATATCGTTATAGACGCATTTAGTGTTACCGCCGAGAGGTAGGGACCGACATGCCTGGAATGTTGTCAAATGTTACATCCGAGATGTTAGGTTGCCTTATGTTAGGATATATGACGCTACAGACGTATATACTGTTCCCTCCGAGAAGTAGGGTTCGACAGGCCAGGAATGTTGTCAAATATTGCATCCGAGATGTTAGGCAGCCTTAGATTAGGATATATACCGTTATAAACGTATATACTGTTCCCTCAGAGAAGTAGGGTTCGACAGGCCAGGAATGTTGTCAAATATTGCATCCGAGATGTTAGGTTGCCTTAGATTAGGATATACAACGTTATAGACGCATATAATGTCCCCACCGAGAAGTAGGTTCCGACAGGCCAGGAATGTTGTCAAATATTGCATCCGAGATGTTAGGCTGCCTTAGATTAGGATATATACCGTTATAAACGTATATACTGTTCCCTCCGAGAAGTAGGGTTCGACAGGCCAGGAATGTTGTCAAATATTGCATCCGAGATGTTAGGTTGCCTTAGATTAGGATATACAACGTTATAGACGCATATAATGTTCCCACCGAGAAGTAGGTTCCGACACGCCTGGAATGTTGTAGAATAATACATCCGAGATGTCAGGTTGCCTTAGGTTAGGATATATAACGTTATAGACGCATGTAGTGTTACCTCCGAGACGTAGGGACCGAAATGCCTGGAATGTTGTGAAATGTTACATCCGAGATGTTAGGTTGCCTTATGTTAGGATATATGACGCTACAGACGCATATAATGTTCCCTCCGAGAAGTAGGGTTCGACAGGCCAGGAATGTTGTCAAATATTGCATCCGAGATGTTAGGTTGCCTTAGGTTAGGATATATATCGTTATAGACGCATTTAGTGTTACCGCCGAGAGGTAGGGACCGACATGCCTGGAATGTTGTCAAATGTTACATCCGAGATGTTAGGTTGCCTTATGTTAGGATATATGACGCTACAGACGTATATACTGTTCCCTCCGAGAAGTAGGGTTCGACAGGCCAGGAATGTTGTCAAATATTGCATCCGAGATGTTAGGCAGCCTTAGATTAGGATATATACCGTTATAAACGTATATACTGTTCCCTCAGAGAAGTACGGTTCGACAGGCCAGGAATGTTGTCAAATATTGCATCCGAGATGTTAGGTTGCCTTAGATTAGGATATATACCATTATAGACGCATGTAATGTTACCACCGAGACGTAGGGAACGACACGCCTGGAATGTTGTCAAATGTTACATCCGAGATGTTAGGTTGCCTTAGGTTAGGATATATGACGTGATATACGTATATACTGTTCCCTCCGAGTAGTAGGGTTCGACAGGCCAGGAATGTTGTCAAATATCGCATCCGAGATGTTAGGTTGCCTTAGATTAGGATATACAACGTTATAGACTCATATAATGTTCCCACCGAGAAGTAGGGTTCGACAGGCCAGGAATGTTGTCAAATATTGCATCCGAGATGTTAGGTTGCCTTAGGTTAGGATATATATCGTTATAGACGTATATACTGTTCCCTCCGAGAAGTAGGGTTCGACAGGCCAGGAATGTTGTCAAATATTGCATCCCAGATGTTAGGTTGCCTTAGATTAGGATATACAACGTTATAGACGCATATAATGTTCCCACCGAGAAGTAGGTTCCGACACGCCTGGAATGTTGTAGAATAATACATTCGAGATGTCAGGTTGCCTTAGGTTAGGATATATAACGTTATAGACGTATGTACCCTTCCCTCCGAGAAGTACGGTTCGACTGGCCAGGAATGTTGTCAAATATTGCGTCCGAGATGTTAGGTTGCCTTAGATTAGGATATATACCATTATAGACGCATGTAATGTTACCACCGAGACGTAGGGAACGACACGCCTGGAATGTTGTCAAATGTTACATCCGAGATGTTAGATTGCCTTAGGTTAGGATATATGACGTTATATACGTATATACTGTTCCCTCCGAGTAGTAGGGTTCGACAGGACAGGAATGTTGTCAAATATTGCATCCGAGATGTTAGGTTGCCTTAGATTAGGATATACAACGTTATAGACTCATATAATGTTCCCACCGAGAAGTAGGGTCCGACACGCCTGGAATGATGTAGAATATTACATCCGACATGTCAGGTTGCCTTAGGTTAGGATATATAACGTTATAGATGTATATACTGTTCCCTCCGAGAAGTAGGGTTCGACTGGCTAGGAATGTTGTCAAATATTGCATCCGAGATGTTAGGTTGCCTTAGATTAGGATATATAACGTTATAGACGCATATAATGTTACCACCGAGACGTAGGGACCGACATGCCTGGAATGTTGTCAAATGTTACATCCGAGATTTTAGGTTGCCTTAGGTTATGATATATGACGTTTTAGACGTATATACTGTTCCCTCCGAGAAGTAGGGTTCGACAGGCCAGGAATGTTGTCAAATATTGCATCCGAGATGTTAGGTTGCCTTAGGTTAGGATATATAACGTTATAGACGCATGTAACGTTACCACCGAGACGTAGGGACCGACACGCCTGGAATGTTGTCGAATGTTACATCCGAGATGTTAGGTTGCCTCAGGTTAGGATACATGACGTTTCAGACGTATATACTGTTCCCTCCGAGAAGTAGGGTTCGACAGGCCAGGAATGTTGTCAACTATTGCATCCGAGATGTTAGGTTGCCTTAGGTTAGGATATATAACGTTATAGACGCATGTAACGTTATCACCGAGACGTAGGGACCGACACGCCTGGAATGTTGTCAAATATTGCATCCGAGATGTTAGGCTGCCTTAGATTAGGATATATACCGTTATAAACGTATATACTGTTCCCTCCGTGAAGTAGGGTTCGACAGGCCAGGAATGTTGTCAAATATTGCATCCGAGATGTTAGGTTGCCTTAGGTTAGGATATATAACGTTATAGACGCATGTAATGTTACCACCGAGACGTAGAGACCGACACGCCTGGAATGTTGTCAAATGTTACATCCGAGATGTTAGGTTGCCTTAGGTTAGGATATATGACGTTATAGACGTATATACTGTTCCCTCCGAGAAGTAGGGTTCGACAGGCCAGGAATGTTGTCAAATATTGCATCCGAGATGTTAGGTTGCCTTAGGTTAGGATATATATCGTTATAGACGTATATACTGTTCCCACCGAGAGGTAGGGTTCGACAGGCCAGGAATGTTGTCAAATATTGCATCCGAGATGTTAGGTTGCCTTAGGTTAGGATATATGACGTTATAGACGCATGTAGTGTTACCTCCGAGACGTAGGGACCGACATGCCTGGAATGTTGTCAAATGTTACATCCGAGATGTTAGGTTGCCTTATGTTAGGATATATGACGCTACAGACGTATATACTGTTCCCTCCGAGAAGTAGGGTTCGACAGGCCAGGAATGTTGTCAAATATTGCATCCGAGATGTTAGGCTGCCTTAGATTAGGATATACAACGTTATAGACGCATATAATGTTCCCACCGAGAAGTAGGTTCCGACACGCCTGGAATGTTGTAGAATAATACATCCGAGATGTCAGGTTGCCTTAGGTTAGGATATATAACGTTATAGACGTATATACTCTTCCCTCCGAGAAGTACGGTTCGACAGGCCAGGAATGTTGTCAAATATTGCATCCGAGATGTTAGGTTGCCTTAGGTTAGGATATATAACGTTATAGACGCATGTAATGTTACCACCGAGACGTAGATACCGACACGCCTGGAATGTTGTCAAATGTTACATCCGAGATGTTAGGTTGCCTTAGGTTAGGATATATGACGTTATAGACGTATATACTGTTCCCTCCGAGAAGTAGGGTTCGACAGGCCAGGAATGTTGTCAAATATTGCATGCGAGATGTTAGGTTGCCTTAGGTTAGGATATATATCGTTATAGACGCATTTAGTGTTACCGCCGAGAGGTAGGGACCGACATGCCTGGAATGTTGTCAAATATTACATCCGAGATGTTAGGTTGCCTTATGTTAGGATATATGACGCTACAGACGTATATACTGTTCCCTCCGAGAAGTAGGGTTCGACAGGCCAGGAATGTTGTCAAATATTGCATCCGAGATGTTAGGCAGCCTTAGATTAGGATATATACCGTTATAAACGTATATACTGTTCCCTCAGAGAAGTAGGGTTCGACAGGCCAGGAATGTTGTCAAATATTGCATCCGAGATGTTAGGTTGCCTTAGATTAGGATATACAACGTTATAGACGCATATAATGTTCCCACCGAGAAGTAGGTTCCGACACGCCTGGAATGTTGTCAAATGTTACATCCGAGATGTTAGGTTGCCTTAGGTTAGGATATATGACGTTATAGACGTATATACTGTTCCCTCCGAGAAGTAGGGTTCGACAGGCCAGGAATGTTGTCAAATATTGCATCCGAGATGTTAGGTTGCCTTAGATTAGGATATACAACGTTATAGACGCATATAATGTTCCCACCGAGAAGTAGGTTCCGACACGCCTGGAATGTTGTAGAATAATACATCCGAGATGTCAGGTTGCCTTAGGTTAGGATATATAACGTTATAGACGCATGTAGTGTTACCTCCGAGACGTAGGGACCGAAATGCCTGGAATGTTGTGAAATGTTACATCCGAGATGTTAGGTTGCCTTATGTTAGGATATATGACGCTACAGACGCATATAATGTTCCCTCCGAGAAGTAGGGTTCGACAGGCCAGGAATGTTGTCAAATATTGCATCCGAGATGTTAGGTTGCCTTAGGTTAGGATATATATCGTTATAGACGCATTTAGTGTTACCGCCGAGAGGTAGGGACCGACATGCCTGGAATGTTGTCAAATGTTACATCCGAGATGTTAGGTTGCCTTATGTTAGGATATATGACGCTACAGACGTATATACTGTTCCCTCCGAGAAGTAGGGTTCGACAGGCCAGGAATGTTGTCAAATATTGCATCCGAGATGTTAGGCAGCCTTAGATTAGGATATATACCGTTATAAACGTATATACTGTTCCCTCAGAGAAGTACGGTTCGACAGGCCAGGAATGTTGTCAAATATTGCATCCGAGATGTTAGGTTGCCTTAGATTAGGATATATACCATTATAGACGCATGTAATGTTACCACCGAGACGTAGGGAACGACACGCCTGGAATGTTGTCAAATGTTACATCCGAGATGTTAGGTTGCCTTAGGTTAGGATATATGACGTGATATACGTATATACTGTTCCCTCCGAGTAGTAGGGTTCGACAGGCCAGGAATGTTGTCAAATATCGCATCCGAGATGTTAGGTTGCCTTAGATTAGGATATACAACGTTATAGACTCATATAATGTTCCCACCGAGAAGTAGGGTTCGACAGGCCAGGAATGTTGTCAAATATTGCATCCGAGATGTTAGGTTGCCTTAGGTTAGGATATATATCGTTATAGACGTATATACTGTTCCCTCCTAGAAGTAGGGTTCGACAGGCCAGGAATGTTGTCAAATATTGCATCCCAGATGTTAGGTTGCCTTAGATTAGGATATACAACGTTATAGACGCATATAATGTTCCCACCGAGAAGTAGGTTCCGACACGCCTGGAATGTTGTAGAATAATACATTCGAGATGTCAGGTTGCCTTAGGTTAGGATATATAACGTTATAGACGTATGTACCCTTCCCTCCGAGAAGTACGGTTCGACTGGCCAGGAATGTTGTCAAATATTGCGTCCGAGATGTTAGGTTGCCTTAGATTAGGATATATACCATTATAGACGCATGTAATGTTACCACCGAGACGTAGGGAACGACACGCCTGGAATGTTGTCAAATGTTACATCCGAGATGTTAGATTGCCTTAGGTTAGGATATATGACGTTATATACGTATATACTGTTCCCTCCGAGTAGTAGGGTTCGACAGGACAGGAATGTTGTCAAATATTGCATCCGAGATGTTAGGTTGCCTTAGATTAGGATATACAACGTTATAGACTCATATAATGTTCCCACCGAGAAGTAGGGTCCGACACGCCTGGAATGATGTAGAATATTACATCCGACATGTCAGGTTGCCTTAGGTTAGGATATATAACGTTATAGATGTATATACTGTTCCCTCCGAGAAGTAGGGTTCGACTGGCTAGGAATGTTGTCAAATATTGCATCCGAGATGTTAGGTTGCCTTAGATTGGGATATATAACGTTATAGACGCATATAATGTTACCACCGAGACGTAGGGACCGACATGCCTGGAATGTTGTCAAATGTTACATCCGAGATTTTAGGTTGCCTTAGGTTATGATATATGACGTTTTAGACGTATATACTGTTCCCTCCGAGAAGTAGGGTTCGACAGGCCAGGAATGTTGTCAAATATTGCATCCGAGATGTTAGGTTGCCTTAGGTTAGGATATATAACGTTATAGACGCATGTAACGTTACCACCGAGACGTAGGGACCGACACGCCTGGAATGTTGTCGAATGTTACATCCGAGATGTTAGGTTGCCTCAGGTTAGGATACATGACGTTTCAGACGTATATACTGTTCCCTCCGAGAAGTAGGGTTCGACAGGCCAGGAATGTTGTCAACTATTGCATCCGAGATGTTAGGTTGACTTAGATTATGATATATACCGTTATAGACGCATATAATGTTCCCACCGAGAAGTAGGGTCCGACACGCCTGGAAGGTTGTAGAATATTACATACGAGATGTCAGGTTGCCTTAGGTTAGGATATATACCGTTATAGACATATATACTGTTCCCTCCGAGAAGTAGGGTTCGACAGGCCAGGAATGTTGTCAAATATTGCATCCGAGATGTTAGGTTGCCTTAGGTTAGGATATATAACGTTATAGACGCATGTAATGTTACCACCGAGACGTAGGGACCGACACGCCTGGAATGTTGTCAAATGTTACATCCCAGATGTTAGGTTGCCTTAGGTTAGGATATATAACGTTATAGACGCATGTAGTGTTACCTCCGAGACGTAGGGACCGAAATGCCTGGAATGTTGTGAAATGTTACATCCGAGATGTTAGGTTGCCTTATGTTAGGATATATGACGCTACAGACGCATATAATGTTCCCTCCGAGAAGTAGGGTTCGACAGGCCAGGAATGTTGTCAAATATTGCATCCGAGATGTTAGGCTGCCTTAGATTAGGATATATACCGTTATAAACGTATATACTGTTCCCTCCGTGAAGTAGGGTTCGACAGGCCAGGAATGTTGTCAAATATTGCATCCGAGATGTTAGGTTGCCTTAGGTTAGGATATATAACGTTATAGACGCATGTAATGTTACCACCGAGACGTAGAGACCGACACGCCTGGAATGTTGTCAAATGTTACATCCGAGATGTTAGGTTGCCTTAGGTTAGGATATATGACGTTATAGACGTATATACTGTTCCCTCCGAGAAGTAGGGTTCGACAGGCCAGGAATGTTGTCAAATATTGCATCCGAGATGTTAGGTTGCCTTAGGTTAGGATATATATCGTTATAGACGTATATACTGTTCCCACCGAGAGGTAGGGTTCGACAGGCCAGGAATGTTGTCAAATATTGCATCCGAGATGTTAGGTTGCCTTAGGTTAGGATATATGACGTTATAGACGCATGTAGTGTTACCTCCGAGACGTAGGGACCGACATGCCTGGAATGTTGTCAAATGTTACATCCGAGATGTTAGGTTGCCTTATGTTAGGATATATGACGCTACAGACGTATATACTGTTCCCTCCGAGAAGTAGGGTTCGACAGGCCAGGAATGTTGTCAAATATTGCATCCGAGATGTTAGGCTGCCTTAGATTAGGATATATATCGTTATAGACGCATTTAGTGTTACCGCCGAGAGGTAGGGACCGACATGCCTGGAATGTTGTCAAATGTTACATCCGAGATGTTAGGTTGCCTTATGTTAGGATATATGACGCTACAGACGTATATACTGTTCCCTCCGAGAAGTAGGGTTCGACAGGCCAGGAATGTTGTCAAATATTGCATCCGAGATGTTAGGCAGCCTTAGATTAGGATATATACCGTTATAAACGTATATACTGTTCCCTCAGAGAAGTAGGGTTCGACAGGCCAGGAATGTTGTCAAATATTGCATCCGAGATGTTAGGTTGCCTTAGATTAGGATATACAACGTTATAGACGCATATAATGTCCCCACCGAGAAGTAGGTTCCGACAGGCCAGGAATGTTGTCAAATATTGCATCCGAGATGTTAGGCTGCCTTAGATTAGGATATATACCGTTATAAACGTATATACTGTTCCCTCCGAGAAGTAGGGTTCGACAGGCCAGGAATGTTGTCAAATATTGCATCCGAGATGTTAGGTTGCCTTAGATTAGGATATACAACGTTATAGACGCATATAATGTTCCCACCGAGAAGTAGGTTCCGACACGCCTGGAATGTTGTAGAATAATACATCCGAGATGTCAGGTTGCCTTATGTTAGGATATATGACGCTACAGACGTATATACTGTTCCCTCCGAGAAGTAGGGTTCGACAGGCCAGGAATGTTGTCAAATATTGCATCCGAGATGTTAGGCTGCCTTAGATTAGGATATATACCGTTATAAACGTATATACTGTTCCCTCCGAGAAGTAGGGTTCGACAGGCCAGGAATGTTGTCAAATATTGCATCCGAGATGTTAGGTTGCCTTAGATTAGGATATACAACGTTATAGACGCATATAATGTTCCCACCGAGAAGTAGGTTCCGACACGCCTGGAATGTTGTAGAATAATACATCCGAGATGTCAGGTTGCCTTAGGTTAGGATATATAACGTTATAGACGTATATACTCTTCCCTCCGAGAAGTACGGTTCGACAGGCCAGGAATGTTGTCAAATATTGCATCCGAGATGTTAGGTTGCCTTAGGTTAGGATATATAACGTTATAGACGCATGTAATGTTACCACCGAGACGTAGATACCGACACGCCTGGAATGTTGTCAAATGTTACATCCGAGATGTTAGGTTGCCTTAGGTTAGGATATATGACGTTATAGACGTATATACTGTTCCCTCCGAGAAGTAGGGTTCGACAGGCCAGGAATGTTGTCAAATATTGCATCCGAGATGTTAGGTTGCCTTAGGTTAGGATATATATCGTTATAGACGCATTTAGTGTTACCGCCGAGAGGTAGGGACCGACATGCCTGGAATGTTGTCAAATGTTACATCCGAGATGTTAGGTTGCCTTATGTTAGGATATATGACGCTACAGACGTATATACTGTTCCCTCCGAGAAGTAGGGTTCGACAGGCCAGGAATGTTGTCAAATATTGCATCCGAGATGTTAGGCAGCCTTAGATTAGGATATATACCGTTATAAACGTATATACTGTTCCCTCAGAGAAGTAGGGTTCGACAGGCCAGGAATGTTGTCAAATATTGCATCCGAGATGTTAGGTTGCCTTAGATTAGGATATACAACGTTATAGACGCATATAATGTCCCCACCGAGAAGTAGGTTCCGACAGGCCAGGAATGTTGTCAAATATTGCATCCGAGATGTTAGGCTGCCTTAGATTAGGATATATACCGTTATAAACGTATATACTGTTCCCTCCGAGAAGTAGGGTTCGACAGGCCAGGAATGTTGTCAAATATTGCATCCGAGATGTTAGGTTGCCTTAGATTAGGATATACAACGTTATAGACGCATATAATGTTCCCACCGAGAAGTAGGTTCCGACACGCCTGGAATGTTGTAGAATAATACATCCGAGATGTCAGGTTGCCTTAGGTTAGGATATATAACGTTATAGACGCATGTAGTGTTACCTCCGAGACGTAGGGACCGAAATGCCTGGAATGTTGTGAAATGTTACATCCGAGATGTTAGGTTGCCTTATGTTAGGATATATGACGCTACAGACGCATATAATGTTCCCTCCGAGAAGTAGGGTTCGACAGGCCAGGAATGTTGTCAAATATTGCATCCGAGATGTTAGGTTGCCTTAGGTTAGGATATATATCGTTATAGACGCATTTAGTGTTACCGCCGAGAGGTAGGGACCGACATGCCTGGAATGTTGTCAAATGTTACATCCGAGATGTTAGGTTGCCTTATGTTAGGATATATGACGCTACAGACGTATATACTGTTCCCTCCGAGAAGTAGGGTTCGACAGGCCAGGAATGTTGTCAAATATTGCATCCGAGATGTTAGGCAGCCTTAGATTAGGATATATACCGTTATAAACGTATATACTGTTCCCTCAGAGAAGTACGGTTCGACAGGCCAGGAATGTTGTCAAATATTGCATCCGAGATGTTAGGTTGCCTTAGATTAGGATATATACCATTATAGACGCATGTAATGTTACCACCGAGACGTAGGGAACGACACGCCTGGAATGTTGTCAAATGTTACATCCGAGATGTTAGGTTGCCTTAGGTTAGGATATATGACGTGATATACGTATATACTGTTCCCTCCGAGTAGTAGGGTTCGACAGGCCAGGAATGTTGTCAAATATCGCATCCGAGATGTTAGGTTGCCTTAGATTAGGATATACAACGTTATAGACTCATATAATGTTCCCACCGAGAAGTAGGGTTCGACAGGCCAGGAATGTTGTCAAATATTGCATCCGAGATGTTAGGTTGCCTTAGGTTAGGATATATATCGTTATAGACGTATATACTGTTCCCTCCGAGAAGTAGGGTTCGACAGGCCAGGAATGTTGTCAAATATTGCATCCCAGATGTTAGGTTGCCTTAGATTAGGATATACAACGTTATAGACGCATATAATGTTCCCACCGAGAAGTAGGTTCCGACACGCCTGGAATGTTGTAGAATAATACATTCGAGATGTCAGGTTGCCTTAGGTTAGGATATATA
Organism: Xylocopa violacea; assembly: GCA_963969225.1. Lineage (NCBI taxonomy): Eukaryota > Metazoa > Arthropoda > Insecta > Hymenoptera > Apidae > Xylocopa > Xylocopa violacea. Next base: position 29,424 of record CAXAJV010000194.1, on the reverse strand, counting down.
ACGTTATAGACGTATGTACCCTTCCCTCCGAGAAGTACGGTTCGACTGGCCAGGAATGTTGTCAAATATTGCGTCCGAGATGTTAGGTTGCCTTAGATTAGGATATATACCATTATAGACGCATGTAATGTTACCACCGAGACGTAGGGAACGACACGCCTGGAATGTTGTCAAATGTTACATCCGAGATGTTAGATTGCCTTAGGTTAGGATATATGACGTTATATACGTATATACTGTTCCCTCCGAGTAGTAGGGTTCGACAGGACAGGAATGTTGTCAAATATTGCATCCGAGATGTTAGGTTGCCTTAGATTAGGATATACAACGTTATAGACTCATATAATGTTCCCACCGAGAAGTAGGGTCCGACACGCCTGGAATGATGTAGAATATTACATCCGACATGTCAGGTTGCCTTAGGTTAGGATATATAACGTTATAGATGTATATACTGTTCCCTCCGAGAAGTAGGGTTCGACTGGCTAGGAATGTTGTCAAATATTGCATCCGAGATGTTAGGTTGCCTTAGATTAGGATATATAACGTTATAGACGCATATAATGTTACCACCGAGACGTAGGGACCGACATGCCTGGAATGTTGTCAAATGTTACATCCGAGATTTTAGGTTGCCTTAGGTTATGATATATGACGTTTTAGACGTATATACTGTTCCCTCCGAGAAGTAGGGTTCGACAGGCCAGGAATGTTGTCAAATATTGCATCCGAGATGTTAGGTTGCCTTAGGTTAGGATATATAACGTTATAGACGCATGTAACGTTACCACCGAGACGTAGGGACCGACACGCCTGGAATGTTGTCGAATGTTACATCCGAGATGTTAGGTTGCCTCAGGTTAGGATACATGACGTTTCAGACGTATATACTGTTCCCTCCGAGAAGTAGGGTTCGACAGGCCAGGAATGTTGTCAACTATTGCATCCGAGATGTTAGGTTGCCTTAGGTTAGGATATATAACGTTATAGACGCATGTAACGTTATCACCGAGACGTAGGGACCGACACGCCTGGAATGTTGTCAAATATTGCATCCGAGATGTTAGGCTGCCTTAGATTAGGATATATACCGTTATAAACGTATATACTGTTCCCTCCGTGAAGTAGGGTTCGACAGGCCAGGAATGTTGTCAAATATTGCATCCGAGATGTTAGGTTGCCTTAGGTTAGGATATATAACGTTATAGACGCATGTAATGTTACCACCGAGACGTAGAGACCGACACGCCTGGAATGTTGTCAAATGTTACATCCGAGATGTTAGGTTGCCTTAGGTTAGGATATATGACGTTATAGACGTATATACTGTTCCCTCCGAGAAGTAGGGTTCGACAGGCCAGGAATGTTGTCAAATATTGCATCCGAGATGTTAGGTTGCCTTAGGTTAGGATATATATCGTTATAGACGTATATACTGTTCCCACCGAGAGGTAGGGTTCGACAGGCCAGGAATGTTGTCAAATATTGCATCCGAGATGTTAGGTTGCCTTAGGTTAGGATATATGACGTTATAGACGCATGTAGTGTTACCTCCGAGACGTAGGGACCGACATGCCTGGAATGTTGTCAAATGTTACATCCGAGATGTTAGGTTGCCTTATGTTAGGATATATGACGCTACAGACGTATATACTGTTCCCTCCGAGAAGTAGGGTTCGACAGGCCAGGAATGTTGTCAAATATTGCATCCGAGATGTTAGGCTGCCTTAGATTAGGATATACAACGTTATAGACGCATATAATGTTCCCACCGAGAAGTAGGTTCCGACACGCCTGGAATGTTGTAGAATAATACATCCGAGATGTCAGGTTGCCTTAGGTTAGGATATATAACGTTATAGACGTATATACTCTTCCCTCCGAGAAGTACGGTTCGACAGGCCAGGAATGTTGTCAAATATTGCATCCGAGATGTTAGGTTGCCTTAGGTTAGGATATATAACGTTATAGACGCATGTAATGTTACCACCGAGACGTAGATACCGACACGCCTGGAATGTTGTCAAATGTTACATCCGAGATGTTAGGTTGCCTTAGGTTAGGATATATGACGTTATAGACGTATATACTGTTCCCTCCGAGAAGTAGGGTTCGACAGGCCAGGAATGTTGTCAAATATTGCATGCGAGATGTTAGGTTGCCTTAGGTTAGGATATATATCGTTATAGACGCATTTAGTGTTACCGCCGAGAGGTAGGGACCGACATGCCTGGAATGTTGTCAAATATTACATCCGAGATGTTAGGTTGCCTTATGTTAGGATATATGACGCTACAGACGTATATACTGTTCCCTCCGAGAAGTAGGGTTCGACAGGCCAGGAATGTTGTCAAATATTGCATCCGAGATGTTAGGCAGCCTTAGATTAGGATATATACCGTTATAAACGTATATACTGTTCCCTCAGAGAAGTAGGGTTCGACAGGCCAGGAATGTTGTCAAATATTGCATCCGAGATGTTAGGTTGCCTTAGATTAGGATATACAACGTTATAGACGCATATAATGTTCCCACCGAGAAGTAGGTTCCGACACGCCTGGAATGTTGTCAAATGTTACATCCGAGATGTTAGGTTGCCTTAGGTTAGGATATATGACGTTATAGACGTATATACTGTTCCCTCCGAGAAGTAGGGTTCGACAGGCCAGGAATGTTGTCAAATATTGCATCCGAGATGTTAGGTTGCCTTAGATTAGGATATACAACGTTATAGACGCATATAATGTTCCCACCGAGAAGTAGGTTCCGACACGCCTGGAATGTTGTAGAATAATACATCCGAGATGTCAGGTTGCCTTAGGTTAGGATATATAACGTTATAGACGCATGTAGTGTTACCTCCGAGACGTAGGGACCGAAATGCCTGGAATGTTGTGAAATGTTACATCCGAGATGTTAGGTTGCCTTATGTTAGGATATATGACGCTACAGACGCATATAATGTTCCCTCCGAGAAGTAGGGTTCGACAGGCCAGGAATGTTGTCAAATATTGCATCCGAGATGTTAGGTTGCCTTAGGTTAGGATATATATCGTTATAGACGCATTTAGTGTTACCGCCGAGAGGTAGGGACCGACATGCCTGGAATGTTGTCAAATGTTACATCCGAGATGTTAGGTTGCCTTATGTTAGGATATATGACGCTACAGACGTATATACTGTTCCCTCCGAGAAGTAGGGTTCGACAGGCCAGGAATGTTGTCAAATATTGCATCCGAGATGTTAGGCAGCCTTAGATTAGGATATATACCGTTATAAACGTATATACTGTTCCCTCAGAGAAGTACGGTTCGACAGGCCAGGAATGTTGTCAAATATTGCATCCGAGATGTTAGGTTGCCTTAGATTAGGATATATACCATTATAGACGCATGTAATGTTACCACCGAGACGTAGGGAACGACACGCCTGGAATGTTGTCAAATGTTACATCCGAGATGTTAGGTTGCCTTAGGTTAGGATATATGACGTGATATACGTATATACTGTTCCCTCCGAGTAGTAGGGTTCGACAGGCCAGGAATGTTGTCAAATATCGCATCCGAGATGTTAGGTTGCCTTAGATTAGGATATACAACGTTATAGACTCATATAATGTTCCCACCGAGAAGTAGGGTTCGACAGGCCAGGAATGTTGTCAAATATTGCATCCGAGATGTTAGGTTGCCTTAGGTTAGGATATATATCGTTATAGACGTATATACTGTTCCCTCCTAGAAGTAGGGTTCGACAGGCCAGGAATGTTGTCAAATATTGCATCCCAGATGTTAGGTTGCCTTAGATTAGGATATACAACGTTATAGACGCATATAATGTTCCCACCGAGAAGTAGGTTCCGACACGCCTGGAATGTTGTAGAATAATACATTCGAGATGTCAGGTTGCCTTAGGTTAGGATATATAACGTTATAGACGTATGTACCCTTCCCTCCGAGAAGTACGGTTCGACTGGCCAGGAATGTTGTCAAATATTGCGTCCGAGATGTTAGGTTGCCTTAGATTAGGATATATACCATTATAGACGCATGTAATGTTACCACCGAGACGTAGGGAACGACACGCCTGGAATGTTGTCAAATGTTACATCCGAGATGTTAGATTGCCTTAGGTTAGGATATATGACGTTATATACGTATATACTGTTCCCTCCGAGTAGTAGGGTTCGACAGGACAGGAATGTTGTCAAATATTGCATCCGAGATGTTAGGTTGCCTTAGATTAGGATATACAACGTTATAGACTCATATAATGTTCCCACCGAGAAGTAGGGTCCGACACGCCTGGAATGATGTAGAATATTACATCCGACATGTCAGGTTGCCTTAGGTTAGGATATATAACGTTATAGATGTATATACTGTTCCCTCCGAGAAGTAGGGTTCGACTGGCTAGGAATGTTGTCAAATATTGCATCCGAGATGTTAGGTTGCCTTAGATTGGGATATATAACGTTATAGACGCATATAATGTTACCACCGAGACGTAGGGACCGACATGCCTGGAATGTTGTCAAATGTTACATCCGAGATTTTAGGTTGCCTTAGGTTATGATATATGACGTTTTAGACGTATATACTGTTCCCTCCGAGAAGTAGGGTTCGACAGGCCAGGAATGTTGTCAAATATTGCATCCGAGATGTTAGGTTGCCTTAGGTTAGGATATATAACGTTATAGACGCATGTAACGTTACCACCGAGACGTAGGGACCGACACGCCTGGAATGTTGTCGAATGTTACATCCGAGATGTTAGGTTGCCTCAGGTTAGGATACATGACGTTTCAGACGTATATACTGTTCCCTCCGAGAAGTAGGGTTCGACAGGCCAGGAATGTTGTCAACTATTGCATCCGAGATGTTAGGTTGACTTAGATTATGATATATACCGTTATAGACGCATATAATGTTCCCACCGAGAAGTAGGGTCCGACACGCCTGGAAGGTTGTAGAATATTACATACGAGATGTCAGGTTGCCTTAGGTTAGGATATATACCGTTATAGACATATATACTGTTCCCTCCGAGAAGTAGGGTTCGACAGGCCAGGAATGTTGTCAAATATTGCATCCGAGATGTTAGGTTGCCTTAGGTTAGGATATATAACGTTATAGACGCATGTAATGTTACCACCGAGACGTAGGGACCGACACGCCTGGAATGTTGTCAAATGTTACATCCCAGATGTTAGGTTGCCTTAGGTTAGGATATATAACGTTATAGACGCATGTAGTGTTACCTCCGAGACGTAGGGACCGAAATGCCTGGAATGTTGTGAAATGTTACATCCGAGATGTTAGGTTGCCTTATGTTAGGATATATGACGCTACAGACGCATATAATGTTCCCTCCGAGAAGTAGGGTTCGACAGGCCAGGAATGTTGTCAAATATTGCATCCGAGATGTTAGGCTGCCTTAGATTAGGATATATACCGTTATAAACGTATATACTGTTCCCTCCGTGAAGTAGGGTTCGACAGGCCAGGAATGTTGTCAAATATTGCATCCGAGATGTTAGGTTGCCTTAGGTTAGGATATATAACGTTATAGACGCATGTAATGTTACCACCGAGACGTAGAGACCGACACGCCTGGAATGTTGTCAAATGTTACATCCGAGATGTTAGGTTGCCTTAGGTTAGGATATATGACGTTATAGACGTATATACTGTTCCCTCCGAGAAGTAGGGTTCGACAGGCCAGGAATGTTGTCAAATATTGCATCCGAGATGTTAGGTTGCCTTAGGTTAGGATATATATCGTTATAGACGTATATACTGTTCCCACCGAGAGGTAGGGTTCGACAGGCCAGGAATGTTGTCAAATATTGCATCCGAGATGTTAGGTTGCCTTAGGTTAGGATATATGACGTTATAGACGCATGTAGTGTTACCTCCGAGACGTAGGGACCGACATGCCTGGAATGTTGTCAAATGTTACATCCGAGATGTTAGGTTGCCTTATGTTAGGATATATGACGCTACAGACGTATATACTGTTCCCTCCGAGAAGTAGGGTTCGACAGGCCAGGAATGTTGTCAAATATTGCATCCGAGATGTTAGGCTGCCTTAGATTAGGATATATACCGTTATAAACGTATATACTGTTCCCTCCGAGATGTAGGGTTCGACAGGCCAGGAATGTTGTCAAATATTGCATCCGAGATGTTAGGTTGCCTTAGATTAGGATATACAACGTTATAGACGCATATAATGTTCCCACCGAGAAGTAGGTTCCGACACGCCTGGAATGTTGTAGAATAATACATCCGAGATGTCAGGTTGCCTTAGGTTAGGATATATAACGTTATAGACGTATATACTCTTCCCTCCGAGAAGTACGGTTCGACAGGCCAGGAATGTTGTCAAATATTGCATCCGAGATGTTAGGTTGCCTTAGGTTAGGATATATAACGTTATAGACGCATGTAATGTTACCACCGAGACGTAGATACCGACACGCCTGGAATGTTGTCAAATGTTACATCCGAGATGTTATGTTGCCTTAGGTTAGGATATATGACGTTATAGACGTATATACTGTTCCCTCCGAGAAGTAGGGTTCGACAGGCCAGGAATGTTGTCAAATATTGCATCCGAGATGTTAGGTTGCCTTAGGTTAGGATATATATGGTTATAGACGCATTTAGTGTTACCGCCGAGAGGTAGGGACCGACATGCCTGGAATGTTGTCAAATGTTACATCCGAGATGTTAGGTTGCCTTATGTTAGGATATATGACGCTACAGACGTATATACTGTTCCCTCCGAGAAGTAGGGTTCGACAGGCCAGGAATGTTGTCAAATATTGCATCCGAGATGTTAGGCTGCCTTAGATTAGGATATATACCGTTATAAACGTATATACTGTTCCCTCCGAGAAGTAGGGTTCGACAGGCCAGGAATGTTGTCAAATATTGCATCCGAGATGTTAGGTTGCCTTAGATTAGGATATACAACGTTATAGACGCATATAATGTTCCCACCGAGAAGTAGGTTCCGACACGCCTGGAATGTTGTAGAATAATACATCCGAGATGTCAGGTTGCCTTAGGTTAGGATATATAACGTTATAGACGTATATACTCTTCCCTCCGAGAAGTACGGTTCGACAGGCCAGGAATGTTGTCAAATATTGCATCCGAGATGTTAGGTTGCCTTAGGTTAGGATATATAACGTTATAGACGCATGTAATGTTACCACCGAGACGTAGATACCGACACGCCTGGAATGTTGTCAAATGTTACATCCGAGATGTTAGGTTGCCTTAGGTTAGGATATATGACGTTATAGACGTATATACTGTTCCCTCCGAGAAGTAGGGTTCGACAGGCCAGGAATGTTGTCAAATATTGCATCCGAGATGTTAGGTTGCCTTAGGTTAGGATATATATCGTTATAGACGCATTTAGTGTTACCGCCGAGAGGTAGGGACCGACATGCCTGGAATGTTGTCAAATGTTACATCCGAAATGTTAGGTTGCCTTATGTTAGGATATATGACGCTACAGACGTATATACTGTTCCCTCCGAGAAGTAGGGTTCGACAGGCCAGGAATGTTGTCAAATATTGCATCCGAGATGTTAGGCAGCCTTAGATTAGGATATATACCGTTATAAACGTATATACTGTTCCCTCAGAGAAGTAGGGTTCGACAGGCCAGGAATGTTGTCAAATATTGCATCCGAGATGTTAGGTTGCCTTAGATTAGGATATACAACGTTATAGACGCATATAATGTTCCCACCGAGAAGTAGGTTCCGACACGCCTGGAATGTTGTAGAATAATACATCCGAGATGTCAGGTTGCCTTAGGTTAGGATATATAACGTTATAGACGTATATACTCTTCCCTCCGAGAAGTACGGTTCGACAGGCCAGGAATGTTGTCAAATATTGCATCCGAGATGTTAGGTTGCCTTAGGTTAGGATATATAACGTTATAGACGCATGTAATGTTACCACCGAGACGTAGATACCGACACGCCTGGAATGTTGTCAAATGTTACATCCGAGATGTTAGGTTGCCTTAGGTTAGGATATATGACGTTATAGACGTATATACTGTTCCCTCCGAGAAGTAGGGTTCGACAGGCCAGGAATGTTGTCAAATATTGCATCCGAGATGTTAGGTTGCCTTAGGTTAGGATATATATCGTTATAGACGCATTTAGTGTTACCGCCGAGAGGTAGGGACCGACATGCCTGGAATGTTGTCAAATGTTACATCCGAAATGTTAGGTTGCCTTATGTTAGGATATATGACGCTACAGACGTATATACTGTTCCCTCCGAGAAGTAGGGTTCGACAGGCCAGGAATGTTGTCAAATATTGCATCCGAGATGTTAGGCAGCCTTAGATTAGGATATATACCGTTATAAACGTATATACTGTTCCCTCAGAGAAGTAGGGTTCGACAGGCCAGGAATGTTGTCAAATATTGCATCCGAGATGTTAGGTTGCCTTAGATTAGGATATACAACGTTATAGACGCATATAATGTTCCCACCGAGAAGTAGGTTCCGACACGCCTGGAATGTTGTCAAATGTTACATCCGAGATGTTAGGTTGCCTTAGGTTAGGATATATGACGTTATAGACGTATATACTGTTCCCTCCGAGAAGTAGGGTTCGACAGGCCAGGAATGTTGTCAAATATTGCATCCGAGATGTTAGGTTGCCTTAGGTTAGGATATATATCGTTATAGACGCATTTAGTGTTACCGCCGAGAGGTAGGGACCGACATGCCTGGAATGTTGTCAAATGTTACATCCGAGATGTTAGGTTGCCTTATGTTAGGATATATGACGCTACAGACGTATATACTGTTCCCTCCGAGAAGTAGGGTTCAACAGGCCAGGAATGTTGTCAAATATTGCATCCGAGATGTTAGGCTGCCTTAGATTAGGATATATACCGTTATAAACGTATATACTGTTCCCTCCGAGAAGTAGGGTTCGACAGGCCAGGAATGTTGTCAAATATTGCATCCGAGATGTTAGGTTGCCTTAGATTAGGATATACAACGTTATAGAAGCATATAATGTTCCCACCGAGAAGTAGGTTCCGACACGCCTGGAATGTTGTAGAATAATACATCCGAGATGTCAGGTTGCCTTAGGTTAGGATATATAACGTTATAGACGCATGTAGTGTTACCTCCGAGACGTAGGGACCGAAATGCCTGGAATGTTGTGAAATGTTACATCCGAGATGTTAGGTTGCCTTATGTTAGGATATATGACGCTACAGACGCATATAATGTTCCCTCCGAGAAGTAGGGTTCGACAGGCCAGGAATGTTGTCAAATATTGCATCCGAGATGTTAGGCTGCCTTAGATTAGGATATATACCGTTATAAACGTATATAATGTTCCCTCCGTGAAGTAGGGTTCGACAGGCCAGGAATGTTGTCAAATATTGCATCCGAGATGTTAGGTTGCCTTAGATTAGGATATATACCGTTATAGACGCATGTAATGTTACCACCGAGACGTAGGGAACGACACGCCTGGAATGTTGTCATTTGTTACATCCGAGATGTTAGGTTGCCTTAGGTTAGGATATATGTCGTTATAGACGTATATACTGTTCCCTCCGAGAAGTAGGGTTCGACAGGCCAGGAATGTTGTGAAATATTAAATCCGAGTTGTTACGTTGCCGTTATAGACGCATTAATGTTACCACCGAGACGTAGGGACCGACACGCCTGGAATGTTGTCAAATGTTACATCCGAGATGTTAGGTTGCCTTAGGTTAGGATATATATCGTTATAGACGTATATACTGTTCCCACCGAGGGGGAGGGTTCGACAGGCCAGGAATGTTGTCAAATATTGCATCCGAGATGTTAGGTTGCCTTAGGTTAGGATATATAACGTTATAGACGCATGTAACGTTACCACCGAGACGTAGGGACCGACACGCCTGGAATGTTGTCAAATGTTACATCCGAGATGTTAGGTTGCCTGAGGTTAGGATATATGACGTTACAGACGTATATACTGTTCCCTCCGAGAAGTAGGGTTCGACAGGCCAGGAATGATGTAGAATATTACATCCGAGATGTCAGGTTGCCTTAGGTTAGGATATATGGCGTTACAGGCGTATATACTGTTCCCTCCGAGAAGTAGGGTTCGACAGGCCAGGAATGTTGTCAAATATTGCATCCGAGATGTTAGGTTGCCTTAGGTTAGGATATATAACGTTATAGACGCATGTAATGTTACCACCGAGACGTAGGGAACGACACGCCTGGAATGTTGTCAAATGTTACATCCGAGATGTTAGGTTGCCTTAGGTTAGGATATATGACGTGATATACGTATATACTGTTCCCTCCGAGTAGTAGGGTTCGACAGGCCAGGAATGTTGTCAAATATCGCATCCGAGATGTTAGGTTGCCTTAGATTAGGATATACAACGTTATAGACTCATATAATGTTCCCACCGAGAAGTAGGGTTCGACAGGCCAGGAATGTTGTCAAATATTGCATCCGAGATGTTAGGTTGCCTTAGGTTAGGATATATATCGTTATAGACGTATATACTGTTCCCTCCGAGAAGTAGGGTTCGACAGGCCAGGAATGTTGTCAAATATTGCATCCCAGATGTTAGGTTGCCTTAGATTAGGATATACAACGTTATAGACGCATATAATGTTCCCACCGAGAAGTAGGTTCCGACACGCCTGGAATGTTGTAGAATAATACATTCGAGATGTCAGGTTGCCTTAGGTTAGGATATATAACGTTATAGACGTATGTACCCTTCCCTCCGAGAAGTACGGTTCGACTGGCCAGGAATGTTGTCAAATATTGCGTCCGAGATGTTAGGTTGCCTTAGATTAGGATATATACCATTATAGACGCATGTAATGTTACCACCGAGACGTAGGGAACGACACGCCTGGAATGTTGTCAAATGTTACATCCGAGATGTTAGATTGCCTTAGGTTAGGATATATGACGTTATATACGTATATACTGTTCCCTCCGAGTAGTAGGGTTCGACAGGACAGGAATGTTGTCAAATATTGCATCCGAGATGTTAGGTTGCCTTAGATTAGGATATACAACGTTATAGACTCATATAATGTTCCCACCGAGAAGTAGGGTCCGACACGCCTGGAATGATGTAGAATATTACATCCGACATGTCAGGTTGCCTTAGGTTAGGATATATAACGTTATAGATGTATATACTGTTCCCTCCGAGAAGTAGGGTTCGACTGGCTAGGAATGTTGTCAAATATTGCATCCGAGATGTTAGGTTGCCTTAGATTAGGATATATAACGTTATAGACGCATATAATGTTACCACCGAGACGTAGGGACCGACATGCCTGGAATGTTGTCAAATGTTACATCCGAGATTTTAGGTTGCCTTAGGTTATGATATATGACGTTTTAGACGTATATACTGTTCCCTCCGAGAAGTAGGGTTCGACAGGCCAGGAATGTTGTCAAATATTGCATCCGAGATGTTAGGTTGCCTTAGGTTAGGATATATAACGTTATAGACGCATGTAACGTTACCACCGAGACGTAGGGACCGACACGCCTGGAATGTTGTCGAATGTTACATCCGAGATGTTAGGTTGCCTCAGGTTAGGATACATGACGTTTCAGACGTATATACTGTTCCCTCCGAGAAGTAGGGTTCGACAGGCCAGGAATGTTGTCAACTATTGCATCCGAGATGTTAGGTTGACTTAGATTATGATATATACCGTTATAGACGCATATAATGTTCCCACCGAGAAGTAGGGTCCGACACGCCTGGAAGGTTGTAGAATATTACATACGAGATGTCAGGTTGCCTTAGGTTAGGATATATACCGTTATAGACATATATACTGTTCCCTCCGAGAAGTAGGGTTCGACAGGCCAGGAATGTTGTCAAATATTGCATCCGAGATGTTAGGTTGCCTTAGGTTAGGATATATAACGTTATAGACGCATGTAATGTTACCACCGAGACGTAGGGACCGACACGCATGGAATGTTGTCAAATGTTACATCCCAGATGTTAGGTTGCCTTAGGTTAGGATATATAACGTTATAGACGCATGTAGTGTTACCTCCGAGACGTAGGGACCGAAATGCCTGGAATGTTGTGAAATGTTACATCCGAGATGTTAGGTTGCCTTATGTTAGGATATATGACGCTACAGACGCATATAATGTTCCCTCCGAGAAGTAGGGTTCGACAGGCCAGGAATGTTGTCAAATATTGCATCCGAGATGTTAGGCTGCCTTAGATTAGGATATATACCGTTATAAACGTATATACTGTTCCCTCCGTGAAGTAGGGTTCGACAGGCCAGGAATGTTGTCAAATATTGCATCCGAGATGTTAGGTTGCCTTAGGTTAGGATATATAACGTTATAGACGCATGTAATGTTACCACCGAGACGTAGAGACCGACACGCCTGGAATGTTGTCAAATGTTACATCCGAGATGTTAGGTTGCCTTAGGTTAGGATATATGACGTTATAGACGTATATACTGTTCCCTCCGAGAAGTAGGGTTCGACAGGCCAGGAATGTTGTCAAATATTGCATCCGAGATGTTAGGTTGCCTTAGGTTAGGATATATATCGTTATAGACGTATATACTGTTCCCACCGAGAGGTAGGGTTCGACAGGCCAGGAATGTTGTCAAATATTGCATCCGAGATGTTAGGTTGCCTTAGGTTAGGATATATATGGTTATAGACGCATTTAGTGTTACCGCCGAGAGGTAGGGACCGACATGCCTGGAATGTTGTCAAATGTTACATCCGAGATGTTAGGTTGCCTTATGTTAGGATATATGACGCTACAGACGTATATACTGTTCCCTCCGAGAAGTAGGGTTCGACAGGCCAGGAATGTTGTCAAATATTGCATCCGAGATGTTAGGCTGCCTTAGATTAGGATATATACCATTATAAACGTATATACTGTTCCCTCCGAGAAGTAGGGTTCGACAGGCCAGGAATGTTGTCAAATATTGCATCCGAGATGTTAGGTTGCCTTAGATTAGGATATACAACGTTATAGACGCATATAATGTTCCCACCGAGAAGTAGGTTCCGACACGCCTGGAATGTTGTAGAATAATACATCCGAGATGTCAGGTTGCCTTAGGTTAGGATATATAACGTTATAGACGTATATACTCTTCCCTCCGAGAAGTACGGTTCGACAGGCCAGGAATGTTGTCAACTATTGCATCCGAGATGTTAGGTTGCCTTAGGTTAGGATATATATGGTTATAGACGCATTTAGTGTTACCGCCGAGAGGTAGGGACCGACATGCCTGGAATGTTGTCAAATGTTACATCCGAGATGTTAGGTTGCCTTATGTTAGGATATATGACGCTACAGACGTATATACTGTTCCCTCCGAGAAGTAGGGTTCGACAGGCCAGGAATGTTGTCAAATATTGCATCCGAGATGTTAGGCTGCCTTAGATTAGGATATATACCGTTATAAACGTATATACTGTTCCCTCCGAGAAGTAGGGTTCGACAGGCCAGGAATGTTGTCAAATATTGCATCCGAGATGTTAGGTTGCCTTAGATTAGGATATACAACGTTATAGACGCATATAATGTTCCCACCGAGAAGTAGGTTCCGACACGCCTGGAATGTTGTAGAATAATACATCCGAGATGTCAGGTTGCCTTAGGTTAGGATATATAACGTTATAGACGTATATACTCTTCCCTCCGAGAAGTACGGTTCGACAGGCCAGGAATGTTGTCAAATATTGCATCCGAGATGTTAGGTTGCCTTAGGTTAGGATATATAACGTTATAGACGCATGTAATGTTACCACCGAGAAGTAGGGTTCGACAGGCCAGGAATGTTGTCAAATATTGCATCCGAGATGTTAGGCTGCCTTAGATTAGGATATATACCGTTATAAACGTATATACTGTTCCCTCCGTGAAGTAGGGTTCGACAGGCCAGGAATGTTGTCAAATATTGCATCCGAGATGTTAGGTTGCCTTAGATTAGGATATATACCGTTATAGACGCATGTAATGTTACCACCGAGACGTAGGGAACGACACGCCTGGAATGTTGTCATTTGTTACATCCGAGATGTTAGGTTGCCTTAGGTTAGGATATATGTCGTTATAGACGTATACACTGTTCCCTCCGAGAAGTAGGGTTCGACAGGCCAGGAATGTTGTGAAATATTAAATCCGAGTTGTTACGTTGCCGTTATAGACGCATTAATGTTACCACCGAGACGTAGGGACCGACACGCCTGGAATGTTGTCAAATGTTACATCCGAGATGTTAGGTTGCCTTAGGTTAGGATATATATCGTTATAGACGTATATACTGTTCCCACCGAGGGGGAGGGTTCGACAGGCCAGGAATGTTGTCAAATATTGCATCCGAGATGTTAGGTTGCCTTAGGTTAGGATATATAACGTTATAGACGCATGTAACGTTACCACCGAGACGTAGGGACCGACACGCCTGGAATGTTGTCAAATGTTACATCCGAGATGTTAGGTTGCCTGAGGTTAGGATATATGACGTTACAGACGTATATACTGTTCCCTCCGAGAAGTAGGGTTCGACAGGCCAGGAATGATGTAGAATATTACATCCGAGATGTCAGGTTGCCTTAGGTTAGGATATATGGCGTTACAGGCGTATATACTGTTCCCTCCGAGAAGTAGGGTTCGACAGGCCAGGAATGTTGTCAAATATTGCATCCGAGATGTTAGGTTGCCTTAGGTTAGGATATATAACGTTATAGACGCATGTAATGTTACCACCGAGACGTAGGGACCGACACGCCTGGAATGTTGTCAAATCTTACATCCGAGATGTTAGGTTGCCTTATGTTAGGATATATGACGCTACAAACGTATATACTGTTCCCTCCGAGAAGTAGGGTTCGACAGGCCAGGAATGTTGTCAAATATTGCATCCGAGATGTTAGGTTGCCTTAGACTAGGATATATATCGTTATAGACGTATATACTGTTCCCTCCGAGATGTAGGGTTCGACAGGCCAGGAATGTTGTCAAACATTGCATCCGAGATGTTAGATTGCCTTAGGTTACGATAACGACCGTTATAGACGCATATAATATTCCCACCGAAAAGTATGCACCGACACGCCAGGAATATTGTAAAATATTACGTCTGAGATAATAGGTTGCCTTAGATTAGGATTTACAACGTTATAGACTCATATAATGTTCCCACCGAGAAGTAGGGTCCGACACGCCTGGAATTATGTAGAATATTACATCCGACATGTCAGGTTGCCTTAGGTTAGGATATATACCGTTATAGACGTATATACTGTTCCCTCCGAAAAGTAGGGTTCGACAGGCCAGGAATGTTGTCAAATATTGCATCCGAGATGTTAGGTTGCCTTAGATTAGGATATACAACGTTATAGACGCATATAATGTTCCCACCGAGAAGAAGGGTCCGACACGCCTGGAAGGTTGTCAAATGTTACATCCGAGATGTTAGGTTGCCTTAGGTTAGGATATATAACGTTATAGACGCATGTCATGTTACCACCGAGACGTAGGTCCGACACGATTGGAATGTTGTCAAATGTTTCATCCGAGATGTTAGGTTGCCTTAGGTTAGGATATATAACGTTATAGACGCATGTCATGTTACCACCGAGACGTAGGGACCGACACGCCTGGAATGTTGTCAAATGTTACATCCGAGATGTTAGGTTGCCTTATGTTAGGATGTATGACGCTACAAACGTATATACTGTTCCCTCCGAGAAGTAGGGTTCGGCAGGCCAGGAATGTTGTCAAACATTGCATCCGAGATGTTAGATTGCCTTAGATTACGATATCTACCGTTATAGACGCATATAATATTCCCACCGAAAAGTATGCACCGACACGCCAGGAGTATTGTAAAATATTACGTCTGAGATAATAGGTTGCCTTAGATTAGGATTTACAACGTTATAGACTCATATAATGTTCCCACCGAGAAGTAGGGTCCGACACGCCTGGAATTATGTAGAATATTACATCCGACATGTCAGGTTGCCTTAGGTTAGGATATATACCGTTATAGACGTATATACTGTTCCCTCCGAAAAGTAGGGTTCGACAGGCCAGGAATGTTGTCAAATATTGCATCCGAGATGTTAGGTTGCCTTAGATTAGGATATACAACGTTATAGACGCATATAATGTTCCCACCGAGAAGAAGGGTCCGACACGCCTGGAAGGTTGTCAAATGTTACATCCGAGATGTTAGGTTGCCTTAGGTTAGGATATATAACGTTATAGACGCATGTCATGTTACCACCGAGACGTAGGTCCGACACGATTGGAATGTTGTCAAATGTTTCATCCGAGATGTTAGGTTGCCTTAGGTTAGGATATATAACGTTATAGACGCATGTCATGTTACCACCGAGACGTAGGGACCGACACGCCTGGAATGTTGTCAAATGTTACATCCGAGATGTTAGGTTGCCTTATGTTAGGATGTATGACGCTACAAACGTATATACTGTTCCCTCCGAGAAGTAGGGTTCGGCAGGCCAGGAATGTTGTCAAACATTGCATCCGAGATGTTAGATTGCCTTAGATTACGATATCTACCGTTATAGACGCATATAATATTCCCACCGAAAAGTATGCACCGACACGCCAGGAGTATTGTAAAATATTACGTCTGAGATAATAGGTTGCCTTAGATTAGGATTTACTACGTTATAGACTCATATAATGTTCCCACCGAGAAGTAGGGTCCGACACGCCTGGAATTATGTAGAATATTACATCCGACATGTCAGGTTGCCTTAGGTTAGGATATATACCGTTATAGACGTATATACTGTTCCCTCCGAAAAGTAGGGTTCGACAGGCCAGGAATGTTGTCAAATATTGCATCCGAGATGTTAGGTTGCCTTAGATTAGGATATACAACGTTATAGACGCATATAATGTTCCCACCGAGAAGTAGGTTCCGACACGCCTGGAATGTTGTCAAATGTTACATCCGAGATGTTAGGTTGCCTTAGGTTAGGATATATGACGTTATAGACGTATATACTGTTCCCTCCGAGAAGTAGGGTTCGACAGGCCAGGAATGTTGTCAAATATTGCATCCGAGATGTTAGGTTGCCTTAGGTTAGGATATATATCGTTATAGACGCATTTAGTGTTACCGCCGAGAGGTAGGGACCGACATGCCTGGAATGTTGTCAAATGTTACATCCGAGATGTTAGGTTGCCTTATGTTAGGATATATGACGCTACAGACGTATATACTGTTCCCTCCGAGAAGTAGGGTTCGACAGGCCAGGAATGTTGTCAAATATTGCATCCGAGATGTTAGGCTGCCTTAGATTAGGATATATAACGTTATAGACGCATGTAACGTTACCACCGAGACGTAGGGACCGACACGCCTGGAATGTTGTCAAATGTTACATCCGAGATGTTAGGTTGCCTTATGTTAGGATATATTACGCTACAAAAGTATATACTGTTCCCTCCGAGAAGTAGGGTTCGACTGGCCAGGAATGTTGTCAAACATTGCATCCGAGATGTTAGGTTGCCTTAGGTTAGGATATATAACGTTATAGACGCATGTAGTGTTACCTCCGAGACGTAGGGACCGAAATGCCTGGAATGTTGTGAAATGTTACATCCGAGATGTTAGGTTGCCTTATGTTAGGATATATGACGCTACAGACGCATATAATGTTCCCTCCGAGAAGTAGGGTTCGACAGGCCAGGAATGTTGTCAAATATTGCATCCGAGATGTTAGGCTGCCTTAGATTAGGATATATACCGTTATAAACGTATATACTGTTCCCTCCGTGAAGTAGGGTTCGACAGGCCAGGAATGTTGTCAAATATTGCATCCGAGATGTTAGGTTGCCTTAGATTAGGATATATACCGTTATAGACGCATGTAATGTTACCACCGAGACGTAGGGAACGACACGCCTGGAATGTTGTCATTTGTTACATCCGAGATGTTAGGTTGCCTTAGGTTAGGATATATGTCGTTATAGACGTATATACTGTTCCCTCCGAGAAGTAGGGTTCGACAGGCCAGGAATGTTGTGAAATATTAAATCCGAGTTGTTACGTTGCCGTTATAGACGCATTAATGTTACCACCGAGACGTAGGGACCGACACGCCTGGAATGTTGTCAAATGTTACATCCGAGATGTTAGGTTGCCTTAGGTTAGGATATATATCGTTATAGACGTATATACTGTTCCCACCGAGGGGGAGGGTTCGACAGGCCAGGAATGTTGTCAAATATTGCATCCGAGATGTTAGGTTGCCTTAGGTTAGGATATATAACGTTATAGACGCATGTAATGTTACCACCGAGACGTAGGGACCGACACGCCTGGAATGTTGTCAAATCTTACATCCGAGACGTTAGGTTGCCTTATGTTAGGATATATGACGCTACAAACGTATATACTGTTCCCTCCGAGAAGTAGGGTTCGACAGGCCAGGAATGTTGTCAAATATTGCATCCGAGATGTTAGGTTGCCTTAGACTAGGATATATATCGTTATAGACGTATATACTGTTCCCTCCGAGATGTAGGGTTCGACAGGCCAGGAATGTTGTCAAACATTGCATCCGAGATGTTAGATTGCCTTAGATTACGATAACGACCGTTATAGACGCATATAATATTCCCACCGAAAAGTATGCACCGACACGCCAGGAATATTGTAAAATATTACGTCTGAGATAATAGGTTGCCTTAGATTAGGATTTACAACGTTATAGACTCATATAATGTTCCCACCGAGAAGTAGGGTCCGACACGCCTGGAATTATGTAGAATATTACATCCGACATGTCAGGTTGCCTTAGGTTAGGATATATACCGTTATAGACGTATATACTGTTCCCTCCGAAAAGTAGGGTTCGACAGGCCAGGAATGTTGTCAAATATTGCATCCGAGATGTTAGGTTGCCTTAGATTAGGATATACAACGTTATAGACGCATATAATGTTCCCACCGAGAAGAAGGGTCCGACACGCCTGGAAGGTTGTCAAATGTTACATCCGAGATGTTAGGTTGCCTTAGGTTAGGATATATAACGTTATAGACGCATGTCATGTTACCACCGAGACGTAGGTCCGACACGATTGGAATGTTGTCAAATGTTTCATCCGAGATGTTAGGTTGCCTTAGGTTAGGATATATAACGTTATAGACGCATGTCATGTTACCACCGAGACGTAGGGACCGACACGCCTGGAATGTTGTCAAATGTTACATCCGAGATGTTAGGTTGCCTTATGTTAGGATGTATGACGCTACAAACGTATATACTGTTCCCTCCGAGAAGTAGGGTTCGGCAGGCCAGGAATGTTGTCAAACATTGCATCCGAGATGTTAGATTGCCTTAGATTACGATATCTACCGTTATAGACGCATATAATATTCCCACCGAAAAGTATGCACCGACACGCCAGGAGTATTGTAAAATATTACGTCTGAGATAATAGGTTGCCTTAGATTAGGATTTACAACGTTATAGACTCATATAATGTTCCCACCGAGAAGTAGGGTCCGACACGCCTGGAATTATGTAGAATATTACATCCGACATGTCAGGTTGCCTTAGGTTAGGATATATACCGTTATAGACGTATATACTGTTCCCTCCGAAAAGTAGGGTTCGACAGGCCAGGAATGTTGTCAAATATTGCATCCGAGATGTTAGGTTGCCTTAGATTAGGATATACAACGTTATAGACGCATATAATGTTCCCACCGAGAAGAAGGGTCCGACACGCCTGGAAGGTTCTCAAATGTTACATCCGAGATGTTAGGTTGCCTTAGGTTAGGATATATAACGTTATAGACGCATGTCATGTTACCACCGAGACGTAGGTCCGACACGATTGGAATGTTGTCAAATGTTTCATCCGAGATGTTAGGTTGCCTTAGGTTAGGATATATAACGTTATAGACGCATGTCATGTTACCACCGAGACGTAGGGACCGACACGCCTGGAATGTTGTCAAATGTTACATCCGAGATGTTAGGTTGCCTTATGTTAGGATGTATGACGCTACAAACGTATATACTGTTCCCTCCGAGAAGTAGGGTTCGGCAGGCCAGGAATGTTGTCAAGCATTGCATCCGAGATGTTAGATTGCCTTAGATTACGATATCTACCGTTATAGACGCATATAATATTCCCACCGAAAAGTATGCACCGACACGCCAGGAATATTGTAAAATATTACATCTGATATAATAGGTTGCCTTAGATTAGGATTTACAACGTTATAGACTCATATAATGTTCCCACCGAGAAGTAGGGTCCGACACGCCTGGAATGATGTAGAATATTACATCCGAGATGTCAGGTTGCCTTAGGTTAGGATATATAACGTTATAGACGCATGTAATGTTACCACCGAGAAGTAGGGTCCGACACGCCAGGAATGTTTAAAATATTACGTCTGAGATGATAGGTTGCCTTAGGTTACGATATATAGCGTTATAGACGCATGTAATGTTACCACTGAGACGTAGGGCCGATTCGCCTGGAATGTTGTCAAATGTTACATTCGAGATGGTAGGTTGCCTTAGGTTAGGCTATATGACGTTATAGACGTATATACTGTTCCCTCCGAGAAGTAGGGTTCGCCAGGCTAGGAATGTAGTCAAATATTGGATCCGAGATGTTAGGTTGCCTTAGGTTAGGATATATATCGTTATAGACGTATATACTGTTCCCACCGAGAGGTAGGGTTCGACAGGCCAGGAATGTTGTCAAATGTTACATCCGAGATGTTAGGTTGCCTTAGGTTAGGATATATGACGCTACAGTCGTATATACTGTTCCCTCCGAGAAGTAGGGTTCGACAGGCCAGGAATGTTGTCAAATATTGCAATCGAGATGTTAGGCTGCCTTAGATTAGGATATATACCGTTATAAACGTATATACTGTTCCCTCCGAGAAGTAGGGTTCGACAGGCCAGGAATGTTGTCAAATATTGCTTCCGAGATGTTAGGTTGCCTTAGATTAGAATATACAACGTTATAGACGCATATATTGTTCCCACCGAGAAGAAGGTTCCGACACGCCTGGAATGTTGTAGAATAATACATCCGAGATGTCAGGTTGCCTTATGTTAGGATATATGACGCTAAAGACGTATATACTCTTCCCTCCGAGAAGTACGGTTCGACAGGCCAGGAATGTTGTCAAATATTGCATCCGAGATGTTAGGTTGCCTTAGATTAGGATATATACCATTATAGACGCATGTAATGTTACCACCGAGACGTAGGGAACGACACGCCTGGAATGTTGTCAAATGTTACATCCGAGATGTTAGGTTGCCTTAGGTTAGGATATATGACGTTATATACGTATATACTGTTCCCTCCGAGTAGTAGGGTTCGACAGGCCAGGAACGTTGTCAAATATTGCATCCGAGATGTTAGGTTGCCTTAGATTAGGATATACAACGTTATAGAATCATATAATGTTCCCACCGAGAAGTAGGGTCCGACACGCCTGGAATGATGCAGAATATTACATCCGACATGTCAGGTTGCCTTTGGTTAGGATATATAACGTTATAGACGTATATACTGTTCCCTCCGAGAAGTAGGGTTCGCCTGGCTAGGAATGTTGTCAAATATTGCATCCGAGATGTTAGGTTGCCTTAGATTAGGATATATAACGTTATAGACGCACATAATGTTACCACCGAGACGCAGGGACCGACATGCCTGGAATGTTGTCAAATGTTACATCCGAGATTTTAGGTTGCCTTAGGTTATGATATATGACGTTTTAGACGTATATACTGTTCCCGCCGAGAAGTAGGGTTCGACAGGCCAGGAATGTTGTCAAATATTGCATCCGAGATGTTAGGTTGCCTTAGGTTAGGATATATAACGTTATAGACGCATGTAACGTTACCACCGAGACGTAGGGACCAACACGCCTGGAATGTTGTCGAATGTTACATCCGAGATGTTAGGTTGCCTCAGGTTAGGATATATGACGTTTCAGACGTATATACTGTTCGCTCCGAGAAGTAGGGTTCGACAGGCCAGGAATGTTGTCAACTATTGCATCCGAGATGTTAGGTTGACTTAGATTATGATATATACCGTTATAGACGCATATAATGTTCCCACCGAGAAGTAGGGTCCGACACGCCTGGAAGGTTGTAGAATATTACATACGAGATGTCAGGTTGCCTTAGGTTAGGATATATACCGTTATAGACATATATACTGTTCCCTCCAAGAAGTAGGATTCGACAGGCCAGGAATGTTGTCAAATATTGCATCCGAGATGTTAGGTTGCCTTAGGTTAGGATATATAACGTTATAGACGCATGTAATGTTACCACCGAGACGTAGGGACCGACACGCCTGGAATGTTGTCAAATGTTACATCCGAGATGTTAGGTTGCCTTAGGTTAGGATATATGACGTTATAGACGTATATACTGTTCCCTCCGAGAAGTAGGGTTCGACAGGCCAGGAATGTTGTCAAATATTGCATCCGAGATGTTAGGTTGCCTTAGGTTAGGATATATATCGTTACAGACGTATATACTGTTCCCACCGAGATGTAGGGTTCGACAGGCCAGGAATGTTGTCAAATATTGCATCCGAGATGTTAGGTTGCCTTAGGTTAGAATATATAACGTTATAGACGCATGTAGTGTTACCTCCGAGACGTAGGGACCGAAATGCCTGGAATGTTGTGAAATGTTACATCCGAGATGTGAGGTTGCCTTAGATTAGGATATATAACGTTATAGACGCATATAATGTTCCCACCGAGAAGTAGGGTCCGACACGCCTGGAATGTTGTAGAATATTACATTCGAGATGTCAGGTTGCCTTAGGTTAGGATATATAACGTTATAGACGCATGTAATGTTACCACCGAGAAGTAGAGTCCGACACGCCAGGAATGTTGTAAAATATTACATCCGAGTTGTTACGTTGCCGTTATAGACGCATTAATGTTACCACCGAGACGTAGGGACCGACACGCCTGGAATGTTGTCAAATGTTACATCCGAGATGTTAGGTTGCCTTAGGTTAGGATATATAACGTTACAGACGTATATACTGTTCCCTCCGAGAAGTAGGGTTCGACAGGCCAGGAATGTTGTCAAATATTGCATCCGAGATGTAAGGTTGCCTTAGGTTAGGATATATAACGTTATGGACGTATATACTGTTCCCACCCCGAAGTAGGGTCCGACACGCCAGGAATGTTGTAAAATATTACATCCGAGTTGTTACGTTGCCGTTATAGACGCATTAATGTTACCACCGAGACGTAGGGACCGACACGCCTGGAATGTTGTCAAATGTTACATCCGAAATGTTAGGTTGCCTTATGTTAGGATGTATGACGCTACAAACGTATATACTGTTCCCTCCGAGAAGTAGGGTTCGGCAGGCCAGGAATGTTGTCAAACATTGCATCCGAGATGTTAGATTGCCTTAGATTACGATATCTACCGTTATAGACGCATATAATATTCCCACCGAAAAGTATGCACCGACACGCCAGGAAAATTGTAAAATATTACATCCGAGATGTTAGGTTGCCTTATGTTAGGATATATGACGCTACAGACGTATATACTGTTCCCTCCGAGAAGTAGGGTTCGACAGGCCAGGAATGTTGTCAAATATTGCATCCGAGATGTTAGGCTGCCTTAGATTAGGATATATACCGTTATAAACGTATATACTGTTCCCCCCGAGAAGTAGGGTTCGACAGGCCAGGAATGTTGTCAAATATTGCATCCGAGATGTTAGGTTGCCTTAGATTAGGATATATACCGTTATAGACGCATGTAATGTTACCACCGAGACGTAGGGAGCGACACGCCTGGAATGTTGTCATTTGTTACATCCGAGATGTTAGGTTGCCTTAGGTTAGGATATATGACGTTATAGACGTATATAGTGTTCCCTCCGAGAAGTAGGGTTCGACAGGCCAGGAATGTTGTCAAATATTGCATCCGAGATGTTAGGTTGCCTTAGATTAGGATATACAACGTTATAGACTCATATAATGTTCCCACCGAGAAGTAGGGTCCGACACGCCTGGAATGATGTAGAATATTACATCCGACATGTCAGGTTGCCTTAGGTTAGGATATATAACGTTATAGACGTATATACTGTTCCCTCCGAGAAGTAGGGTTCGACTGGCTAGGAATGTTGTCAAATATTGCATCCGAGATGTTAGGTTGCCTTAGATTAGGATATATAACGTTATAGACGCATATAATGTTACCACCGAGACGTAGGGACCGACATGCCTGGAATGTTGTCAAATGTTACATCCGAGATTTTAGGTTGCCTTAGGTTATGATATATGACGTTTTAGACGTATATACTGTTCCCTCCGAGAAGTAGGGTTCGACAGGCCAGGAATGTTGTCAAATATTGCATCCGAGATGTTAGGTTGCCTTAGGTTAGGATATATAACGTTATAGACGCATGTAACGTTACCACCGAGACGTAGGGACCGACACGCCTGGAATGTTGTCGAATGTTACATCCGAGATGTTAGGTTGCCTCAGGTTAGGATATATGACGTTTCAGACGTATATACTGTTCCCTCCGAGAAGTAGGGTTCGACAGGCCAGGAATGTTGTCAACTATTGCATCCGAGATGTTAGGTTGACTTAGATTATGATATATACCGTTATAGACGCATATAATGTTCCCACCGAGAAGTAGGGTCCGACACGCCTGGAAGGTTGTAGAATATTACATACGAGATGTCAGGTTGCCTTAGGTTAGGATATATAGCGTTATAGACATATATACTGTTCCCTCCGAGAAGTAGGATTCGACAGGCCAGGAATGTTGTCAAATATTGCATCCGAGATGTTAGGTTGCCTTAGGTTAGGATATATAACGTTATAGACGCATGTAATGTTACCACCGCGACGTAGGGACCGACACGCCTGGAATGTTGTCAAATGTTACATCCGAGATGTTAGGTTGCCTTAGGTTAGGATATATGACGTTATAGACGTATATACTGTTCCCTCCGGGAAGTAGGGTTCGACAGGCCAGGAATGTTGTCAAATATTGCAGCCGAGATGTTAGGTTGCCTTAGGTTAGGATATATATCGTTATAGACGTATATACTGTTCCCACCGAGATGTAGGGTTCGACAGGCCAGGAATGTTGTCAAATATTGCATCCGAGATGTTAGGTTGCCTTAGGTTAGGATATATGACGTTATAGACGCATGTAGTGTTACCTCCGAGACGTAGGGACCGACATGCCTGGAATGTTGTCAAATGTTACATCCGAGATGTTAGGTTGCCTTATGTTAGGATATATACCGTTATAAACGTATATACTGTTCCCTCAGAGAAGTAGGGTTCGACAGGCCAGGAATGTTGTCAAATATTGCATCCGAGATGTTAGGTTGCCTTAGATTAGGATATACAACGTTATAGACGCATATAATGTTCCCACCGAGAAGTAGGTTCCGACACGCCTGGAATGTTGTAGAATAATACATCCGAGATGTCAGGTTGCCTTAGGTTAGGATATATAACGTTATAGAGGAATATACTGTTCCCACCGAGAAGTACGGTTCGACAGGCCAGGAATGTTGTCAAATATTGCATCCGAGATGTTAGGTTGCCTTAGACTAGGATATATACCGTTATAGACGCATGTAATGTTACCACCGAGACGTAGGGAACGACACGCCTGGAATGTTGTCATTTGTTACATCCGAGATGTTAGGTTGCTTTAGGTTAGAATATATGACGTTATAGACGTGTATACTGTTCCCTCCGAGAAGTAGGGTTCGACAGGCCAGGAATGTTGTCAAATATTGCATCCGAGATGTTAGGTTGCCTTAGACTAGGATGTATATCGTTATAGACGTATATACTGTTCCCTCCGAGAAGTAGGGTTCGACAGGCCAGGAATGTTGTCAAACATTGCATCCGAGATGTTAGTTTGCCTTAGATTACGATATCGACCGTTATAGACGCATATAATATTCCCACCGAAAAGTATGCACCGACACGCCAGGAATATTGTAAAATATTACGTCTGAGATAATAGGTTGCCTTAGATTAGGATTTACAACGTTATAGACTCATATAATGTTCCCACCGAGAAGTAGGGTCCGACAAGCCTGGAATTATGTAGAATATTACATCCGACATGTCAGGTTGCCTTAGGTTAGGATATATACCGTTATAGACGTATATACTGTTCCCTGCGAAAAGTAGGGTTCGACAGGCCAGGAATGTTGTCAAATATTGCATCCGAGATGTTAGGTTGCCTTAGGTTAGGATATATAACGTTATAGACGCATGTAATGTTACCACCGAGACGTAGAGACCGACACGCCTGGAATGTTGTCAAATGTTACATCCGAGATGTTAGGTTGCCCTAGGTTAGGATATATGACGTTATAGACGTATATACTGTTCCCTCCGAGAAGTAGGGTTCGACAGGCCAGGAATGTTGTCAAATATTGCTTCCGAGATGTTAGGTTGCCTTAGGTTAGGATATATATCGTTATAGACGTATATACTGTTCCCTCCGAGAAGTAGGGTTCGACAGGCCAGGAATGTTGTCAAATATTGCATCCCAGATGTTAGGTTGCCTTAGACTAGGATATACAACGTTATAGACGCATATAATGTTCCCACCGAGAAGTAGGTTCCGACACGCCTGGAATGTTGTAGAATAATACATCCGAGATGTCAGGTTGCCTTAGGTTAGGATATATAACGTTATAGACGTATGTACTCTTCCCTCCGAGAAGTACGGTTCGACAGGCCAGGTATGTTGTCAAATATTGCATCCGAGTTGTTAGGTTGCCTTAGATTAGGATATATACCATTATAGACGCATGTAATGTTACCACCGAGACGTAGGGAACGACACGCCTGGAATGTTGTCAAATGTTACATCCGAGATGTTAGATTGCCTTAGGTTAGGATATATGACGTTATATACGTATATACTGTTCCCTCCGAGTAGTAGGGTTCGACAGGCCAGGAATGTTGTCAAATATTGCATCCGAGATGTTAGGTTGCCTTAGATTAGGATATACAACGTTATAGACTCATAAAATGTTCCCACCGAGAAGTAGGGTCCGACACGCCTGGAATGATGTAGAATATTACATCCGACATGTCAGGTTGCCTTAGGTTAGGATATATAACGTTATAGACGTATATACTGTTCCCTCCGAGAAGTAGGGTTCGACTGGCTAGGAATGTTGTCAAATATTGCATCCGAGATGTTAGGTTGCCTTAGATTAGGATATATAACGTTATAGACGCATATAATGTTACCACCGAGACGTAGGGACCGCCATGCCTGGAATGTTGTCAAATGTTACATCCGAGATTTTAGGTTGCCTTAGGTTATGATATATGACGTTTTAGACGTATATACTGTTCCCTCCGAGAAGTAGGGTTCGACAGGCCAGGAATGTTGTCAAATATTGCATCCGAGATGTTAGGTTGCCTTAGGTTAGGATATATAACGTTATAGACGCATGTAACGTTACCACCGAGACGTAGGGACCGACACGCCTGGAATGTTGTCAAATGTTACATCCGAGATGTTAGGTTGCCTTAGGTTAGGATATATGACGTTATAGACGTATATACTGTTCCCTCCGAGAAGTAGGGTTCGACAGGCCAGGAATGTTGTCAACTATTGCATCCGAGATGTTAGGTTGACTTAGGTTAGGATATATATCGTTATAGACGTATATACTGTTCCCTCCGAGAAGTAGGGTTCGACAGGCCAGGAATGTTGTCAAATATTGCATCCCAGATGTTAGGTTGCCTTAGACTAGGATATACAACGTTATAGACGCATATAATGTTCCCACCGAGAAGTAGGTTCCGACACGCCTGGAATGTTGTAGAATAATACATCCGAGATGTCAGGTTGCCTTAGGTTAGGATATATAACGTTATAGACGTATGTACTCTTCCCTCCGAGAAGTACGGTTCGACAGGCCAGGTATGTTGTCAAATATTGCATCCGAGTTGTTAGGTTGCCTTAGATTAGGATATATACCATTATAGACGCATGTAATGTTACCACCGAGACGTAGGGACCGGCATGCCTGGAATGTTGTCAAATGTTACATCCGAGATTTTAGGTTGCCTTAGGTTATGATATATGACGTTTTAGACGTATATACTGTTCCCTCCGAGAAGTAGGGTTCGACAGGCCAGGAATGTTGTCAAATATTGCATCCGAGATGTTAGGTTGCCTTAGGTTAGGATATATAACGTTATAGACGCATGTAACGTTACCACCGAGACGTAGGGACCGACACGCCTGGAATGTTGTCGAATGTTACATCCGAGATGTTAGGTTGCCTCAGGTTAGGATATATGACGTTTCAGACGTATATACTGTTCCCTCCGAGAAATAGGGTTCGACAGGCCAGGAATGTTGTCAACTATTGCATCCGAGATGTTAGGTTGACTTAGATTATGATATATACCGTTATAGACGCATATAATGTTCCCACCGAGAAGTAGGGTCCGACACGCCTGGAAGGTTGTAGAATATTACATACGAGATGTCAGGTTGCCTTAGGTTAGGATATATACCGTTATAGACATATATACTGTTCCCTCCGAGAAGTAGGGTTCGACAGGCCAGGAATGTTGTCAAATATTGCATCCGAGATTTTAGGTTGCCTTAGGTTAGGATATATAACGTTATAGACGCATGTAATGTTACCTCCGAGACGTAGGGACCGACATGCCTGGAATGTTGTCAAATGTTACATCCGAGATGTTAGGTTACCTTATGTTAGGATATATGACGCTACAGACGTATATACTGTTCCCTCCGAGAAGTAGGGTTCGACAGGCCAGGAATGTTGTCAAATATTGCATCCGAGATGTTAGGCTGCCTTAGATTAGGATATATACCGTTATAAACGTATATACTGTTCCCTCCGAGAAGTAGGGTTCGACAGGCCAGGAATGTTGTCAAATATTGCATCCGAGATGTTAGGTTGCCTTAGATTAGGATATACAACGTTATAGACGCATATAATGTTCCCACCGAGAAGTAGGTTCCGACACGCCTGGAATGTTGTAGAATAATACATCCGAGATGTCAGGTTGCCTTAGGTTAGGATATATAACGTTATAGACGTATATACTCTTCCCTCCGAGAAGTACGGTTCGACAGGCCAGGAATGTTGTCAAATATTGCATCCGAGATGTTAGGTTGCCTTAGGTTAGGATATATAACGTTATAGACGCATGTAATGTTACCACCGAGACGTAGAGACCGACACGCCTGGAATGTTGTCAAATATTGCATCCGAGATGTTAGGTTGCCTTAGGTTA